>JAWHQI010000078.1:4157500-5357500 GCA_033032865.1 Dactylorhiza incarnata
GTGCTGTGTGCTTGTATATATGAATGTGTGTGTGTGTGTGTGTGTGCTGGTATATATGTAGGTGTGTGCTTGTATATATGAATGTGTGTGTGTGTATGTATGTATATATATGTAGGTGTGTGTGTGTGTGCTTGTAAATATATATGAGTGAATGTATGTGTGTGTGCTTGTATATATATGTGTAGGTGTGTGTGCGAATATATATATGTATGTGTGTGTGTGTGTGTATATATATTTATGTTTGTGTGTTTACATGTTTATATGTTTACATATGTTTATATGTTTGAATTTTTTTTTAAGATGGGTAAGGCGAAAGACGGTGGTGTGTCTGCTATTTGGGATGCAAACGATGTTCTGATTTTCTGCGATATATGCATCCATGAAATAGAGCTTGGTAACCGACCCACAACCCATTTTAGTAAAGAGGGCTGGTTAAATGTGACTACAAAATTTCAACTACAAACTGGAAAAAGTACGATAAAGTTCAAATGAAGAACAAATGGGATCATTTGAAGAAGGAGTGGAAAATTTGGAGTGAGCTAAAACGTGGGTCCACTGGTTTGGGTTGGAATCCGACTACAAAGACTATAGATGCTTCGGACGAGTGGTGGACTGAGAGATTGAAGGTATTCATTTATTTAAAAATGATGATTTAACTTTATGTTCAATTATTTGCCCTTCCTAATTTGTGTTATAATATTGTAGGTTGTCTCAGCGGCCAAAAAGTTCAGATATGCGGGCATCCCCCCTGAGTTAGAGGAACGATTGAGCAGGATGTTCGATTCAGTTATTGCATGTGGACGTCATGCTACCATTCCTGACTTAAGGAGTAATCCACCAGAGTCTACCGACGAGAGAGCGTTGTCCGGTGGGGAGAATGACATCCAGGAGGATGATGTTGCACCACCTCCCCCCGAGGTCACATCGGCGCGGAAGAGGAAGAAAGGAAAGAGAAGTGCCACCAGCTCCGTCTTAGAAGATCTGGCAGAATCTTCAAAGACCATCAGTCGATGCATTCAGGAGCATCCAAGGAGCAACCCTTACACTATTACTCAGGCATTATGTAACACCCCCATCTGTTCGGAAGCACATAGCAGAAGGTCCGGCCGGGGCCCCACGCCATATACTATTAAACAAATGGGAACGTCACTCAATTAGATAACAACGACACTAAACAACGAAGCCTAACTCAGAGCATTCTATGCGGAAGTAAAAGAGACAATAAGAAACCCCAAAACCCGAACCCGGGTATGTCCACTTCTACTAGATAGGAATAAAATGTTTACAACTTAATATTAGGCACGACGGCCTTACAATTTACCAACATCGACACGCAGGCCGGCCATACATGAAAATCAAAAGGAAACATCAAAAGCCTTCGAGGGCCGCAGTAGCACCAGGGCTTCAGCCCGCTAATAGCCCGCTAAGCTCCGCTCGGCCCAGCACCTGTACAACAAGCCCACCAAAAGCGGTGGCAAAACAGGCAACGGTCAGCTAAAGCTGACCAAATATAACGACCCCACCCCTTCGAGGGGGTGGCGGTTCTAAGCATCCCTGCAAGACAACTCAGCAGCATATATATATATTTAAGAGTGCGACTACCAAAGCCCACAGAAAACATACATATGCAATCAACACAAACGTGGGAACTGCCTCCACGTCTCGTGCTCTCAGGCACTCTTTGGTGTACTCCGCCTTCCACCACCATCCTCCCCGGATGGTCTTGCCCTTCGAGGCGTTTGCCGGTGGCCCGAATACCAGGGCACCCCCGAGCTTCAATTGTGAACAAAGCGTAGTCCGAAGACTCTCTCCCATCGCCTCCCTACAACTCCCAGAGACTTACTGTTCAGGAGCTCCGATGGTGCGGTTTCAGGTTCGCCAATGCCCGGTGTTCACACTCTCGTGGTACAACCCGAAGAGCGGGTATGGCGTTCCCTCAGCCCAGGTATTCTCATTCAGCCGGCTCCACGGGCCGCTAAGACATCCACCAGGACACCCTTACGGGTCGGGCCGACAAGCCTCAGGTCCTCTCAACAGGTGGGCTCCACAATACACCAGAACTCAGTTCTGGACAGCTGTCGCCCAGGCGACAGTCAGTGTCGCCTGGCGACAGTGCACATAAACACCATTTGGCTCCTAGCTGTGGGTGTTTCCCAGGGCACACCCCCAGGCATTGCTGCACAAGCAGTAACACTCCCCCAGCCTCAGCAAGCACAAAAGTCACCAGACCCAAGTCCGAGAGCTGTCGCCCGGCGACGTCCATTGTCGCCTGGCGACAGTGAGCAGAACTTCACTTCTGCTTCCAAACATCGGGTGCTCCCCGGGGCACACCCCCGGGCGTTGCTGCGCAAGCAGTAGCACTCTCTATTCCTACGTAGCAGGATATCAACACGGGGTTTTTCCCCCGGCACGCACAACATCAAAAAGCAACACCAATCCGGACGAACCGTCCCGGATGGGCTTCACACAGCGCGCCTACGTCCGTTGCACGCACGGACTCTATATGAATGCAAGTTTTGACGGGGATAGAACGAATCGACCCGTCGGAGGCCACGACCTCACCCTTTTGGGTAGGGGCCTCAAGAATGCCAAGGATGGACTAGAACATGTCCGATTAGGGTTAGGGAAGATCGTTACCCTCAAACGCCGCTTTGAGCCCATGGCTCGACGTTCCACCCGGATGGAAAGGAGCGCCTTGCCCTCCTCTACGCGTAGCCACAAACGTTGAAGGGATCCGAGGAGTGTAGCTCCACCAAACCCAAGCTCCAAGCTAGGGTTTCCTATTCCTCCTTCTTCTCCAAGCTCCTCTCTCTCTCTCTCCAAATAAGCCTTAAAGAATAAGTGAAAAGAGGAGGATTTTCGGCCTTTCAAAGCAGCCACTGAACCCCTCTGTCCAAAACCAGCCCCCAAAGTCAACGTGTCATCAATGCCCCGCATTTCGGCCACAAAGTCCGAGATTGAGCTGTCGCCGGCGACAGCCACTGTCGCCCGGCGACAGCGACAATGAACCGACATTGACTAGTCAACGCCGTCCGACAGCTCACGGCAGAACCTTCTCAACAGAACGCTATCGCCCGGCGACATCCACTGTCGCCGGCGACAGCTCTGGATTCCAGATTTCTGAATTCAGATTTGGGGTCTTACAACCCTCCCCTCCTTATAAAAATTTCGTCCCGAAATTTGTAAAAACACGCATATATACATATATCGAAACAGTCTTTACATACAGGGGAAAAAGAAGAGATAAGCGTCACCGAAACAGCTCGGGGAACTCCTCCAACACGGTCTGCTCACGCTCCCAAGAGAGCTCCTCGCGACCGCAGTTGTCCCAACGGACCTTTACCATACGGATCGCCCTGTTCCTCAGCTGACGCACCTCAACAACCTCGATGCTAACGGGCCTGACCGCCGCCGCAAGCCCGCTATCCACGGGCACCTGATCCGCCGCTACCACCTGCGTAGGCTCTTGCACTGCCTATCCTGCGCAACCAAAAGCCCCTCCCAGATCAACCGTACCGTCGAAGTCGCCTCTTCGACGTCTCTCCTCTTGAAGAGCTTCGTCTCGCCCGTTCCGCCCAAGCTAAGGGAGTGCGGCACTTCCTGCCGTAGAGGGCCTCGAAAGGCGCCATCTGAATTCTCGCCTGATAGCTGTTGTTGTACGCGAACTCGACAAGAAAGAGGTGATCTTCCCACCCCTTGCCAAAAACCAGGACGCACATCCGGAGCATGTCTTCCATCGTCCTATTTGTACGCTCAGTTTGGCCATCCGTCTGAGGATGAAAGGCCGTGCTAAACTGCAGCTTTGTACCCAAAAGACGGTTGACTAGCCTCCAGTCGCTCGAAGTAAAGCGTCCATCACGATCACTGACGATGCTACGGGGCACACCGTGCAATCGTACAATTGTATCAACGTACAACTTTGCCAAAACTCCACCGAGTCATCCCTCCGGTTGGGGATAAAGTGCGCCACCTTCGTAAGCCGGTCTACGACTACCCAGATGGCATCGTTCCCGCCCTGCGATCTCGGCAGCCCATGCACGAAATCCATGGAAATGTCATCAAACTTCCACTCCGGAGCAGGCAATGACTGCAAAAAGCCACCGGGCTTCTGACATTCCGCCTTCACTAGCGCACAAGTATGGCACTTGGCCACGCAGTGAGCGATGTCCCTCTTCATACCTGGCCACCAGAAAAGGACCTTCATGCCCTTATACATCTTCGTGCTCCCCGGGTGAACTGAATACCTGGTACGATGCGCCTCGTACATCAACTCTTCGCGCAGCTCACCCGCCCTGGGGACGCATAAACGGTCGCCTCTCCACAGCAACCCGTCACGAAACTGAAACTGGGCATCCGGCCCACCACCAGCATCCTCCGCGTAGCGCTTCAAACTCGGATCGAGTTCAGAAACATGGCGGACTCTCTCAGCGAGGTCGTACTGCACCTCAAACCAACTCAAACAGGCACCAGCACTGCACCTCTTCTCCACGCAAGAAATATCTCCAGGTCACGTATCAGGTGCTCATCATGCATCTGAATCCAGTTGGCCTGCGCTGGAGCCCTGCGACTGAGTGCATCCGCAACAACATTCCCCTTCCCGGGAGTGTAGTGGATCTCGAAGGTGAAGTCCCCCAGGAACTCCATCCACCTCTGTTGCCGCATAATCAGCCCTTTCTGCGTCAGAAGGTACTTCAAGCTCTTATGGTCTGTGAAGATATCGATCTTCAAGCCATACACATAATGCCGCCATAGCTTCAGGGCAAATATCACGGCCGCCAACTCCAAGTCGTGGACCGGATAATTCCGCTCGTGCACCTTCAGCTGGCGAGAGCCATACGCTATAACCTTGCCATGCTGCTGCAGAACGCAGCCAAGGCCGCTTCCAGAAGCGTCGGTGTAGATCTCGTAGCCCTCCGTGCCGCAAGGCAAGCATAAGATCGGAGTCGTCGTAAGCCGCCGCTTCAACTCCTCGAAAGCCTGCGCACACGCGGGCGTCCAAAAGAACTCCTGCATCTTCCGTGTCAGCGTCGTAAGAGGCAGCGCGATCCGGGAGAAGTTCTCCACGAAGCGCCTGTAATAACCGGCCAGCCCGAGAAAACTACGGACCTCCGCTACAGAAGAAAGGACAGGCCACTCCCTGATGGCCGAAACCTTCACCGGATCAACCGCCACACCCAAACCACTAACCACATGGCCCAAGAACGCCACGGAAGGAAGCCAGAACTCGCACTTCGAGAACTTGGCATACAACTGGTTCCTCCTCAGCACCTCCAAGACTACTCGCAGGCGATCACTTTGCTCCTCCTCGGACTGAGAGTAGACTAGTATATCATCCAGGAAGACGACCACAAACCGGTCGAGGTACTCTCGAAAAGTCCGGTTCATCAAGTCCATAAACACCGAGGGCACAATAGACAGCCCAAACGGCATCACGATGAACTCATACTGCCCGTACCTGGTACTAAGGCAGTCTTCGGAATATCGCACTCCCTGATCCGCACCTGATAATAGTCGGACTTCAAGTCCAGCTTCGAGTACTGTCGACCCAACGAGCTGGTCGAACAAAACATCTATCCTCGGTAGAGGATGCTTGTTCTTCTCGGTCAGCTTGTTTAGCTCCCGATAATCGATACAAAGCCGCAGGCTACCGTCCTTCTTTTTGACAAGGAGGACCGGTGCACTCCAAGGTGAAGAACTCGGACGCACGTAGCCCTGCTCAAACAGCTCCTTCAGCTGCAGCTTCAACTCCGCTAACTCCTTCGGAGCCAAACGATACGGCGAGCGGGCCACAGGCTTAGCGCCTGGCACCAACTCAATCGTGAAATCTATCTCCCTCTGCGGGGGAGCACCGGGGAGCTCGCTCGGGAACACAACGGGGAATTCTGAAACGACCGGAACGTCCACTAGGTTGGGCCTTGGCGTTGAAGCCTCCACTAGAGCAAAGAATAACTCTGCTCCCTGTCGCACTGCCTTGGACACCTGGAGAGCAGACATCAGCATCTTGCTCGATCCACGCATGCCCGCAAAGACCGTCTCACGGTCGGCACCTTGCCCAAACCTCACTTCCTTGGTGGTGCAATCGATACACGCACGCTATTCCGACAGTCAATCCATTCCGAAGATTACATCGAACTCAACCAGGGGGAGTAACGATGCTTTCAGGTCATACTCCTGACTTCCAACTAGAACTTTCACGCAACAACTTCTCTCCACACGCATCGAATATCCATTCGGCAGTAGGACATCCAGTCCATCTGCAGAAGCAATCGACGGCGCCCCAATACGTTGGACGAAGTCCGACGATAAGAAGGAGTGCGAAGCTCCAGTATCGAAAAGCGCCCTCACAGGAACGCCTAAAACATTTATGAAACTTGTCACGACGTCCTTGGCTTTGATAGCCTCCGTAGAACCTATTCACCCTTCTCTCCTCGTCACCGAAAGGAGTTCCAGCGTAACGCCCGAGGCGGGTGAACTCATACAGGTAGTCATCAACCAGTCTACCATCCTGCGTCAGAGCCAGGAACTGGTTCTCCATCGCGATCTGCTGCGCCTGAGGCACATACTTTGCCAGGAAGATTCTCGAGAACTCTTCCAACGGCACATCAACCAGTCGCCTTCCAGCAAACTGGCGCTTCTCTACCTCATCCCACCACCGCCTGGCTTCCTTTGCCAACAAGAAGGTAGCAAAGGTCACTTTCTGCGCTTCATCTGACTGTGTCGCTGTAGGAATTCGCTCCCTAGGCGACAGCCAGTCCTCGGCCTCAGCTGGGGATTCAACCCTGGTAAACGGAGGAGGTCGAAAACCCATGAAGTGCTTCAGTTGTTGCTCAGGAGCACGCCTCACGGGGACTTGCTCCACTCTTAGTGGCTCTGGGGCCACTTCCTGCAACGGCGGTTGGCCTTGCCTTCCAGGCTGGCCATTCAACGCAGCTAGAACGATAGAACGACTTCTGTAACTTGTTGAACCAACTCAGCAGACGGAGGTGTAGGAGCCTCAACAGACCCGCTACTCTCAACCACGACACGGAGACGCGACGGTCCCGCTGCACTTCGAGTGCCCTACACAAGCGCACCACAAAGTTAGGCGACAGCACAGTCGCAACTAACAACAAAAGGAACACTCAGGTTCCAAAATCATGCAATTATTGTTGGTTTGTTGTTACATTTTATTCCTAAGTGGACATTTTTGGGTTTATTTTACGTCTCGACGGTAGCGCACACGCGTGCTCACCACCCCTTAAAAGAATTCGCCCACGAATTCCTTAGAAGGAGACGGAACCTTAAGAGCTGATACCAATTTGTAACACCCCCATCTGTTCGGAAGCACATAGCAGAAGGTCCGGCCGGGGCCCCACGCCATATACTATTAAACAAATGGGAACGTCACTCAATTAGATAACAACGACACTAAACAACGAAGCCTAACTCAGAGCATTCTATGCGGAAGTAAAAGAGACAATAAGAAACCCCAAAACCCGAACCCGGGTATGTCCACTTCTACTAGATAGGAATAAAATGTTTACAACTTAATATTAGGCACGACGGCCTTACAATTTACCAACATCGACACGCAGGCCGGCCATACATGAAAATCAAAAGGAAACATCAAAAGCCTTCGAGGGCCGCAGTAGCACCAGGGCTTCAGCCCGCTAATAGCCCGCTAAGCTCCGCTCGGCCCAGCACCTGTACAACAAGCCCACCAAAAGCGGTGGCAAAACAGGCAACGGTCAGCTAAAGCTGACCAAATATAACGACCCCACCCCTTCGAGGGGGGTGGCGGTTCTAAGCATCCCTGCAAGACAACTCAGCAGCATATATATATATTTAAGAGTGCGACTACCAAAGCCCACAGAAAACATACATATGCAATCAACACAAACGTGGGAACTGCCTCCACGTCTCGTGCTCTCAGGCACTCTTTGGTGTACTCCGCCTTCCACCACCATCCTCCCCGGATGGTCTTGCCCTTCGAGGCGTTTGCCGGTGGCCCGAATACCAGGGCACCCCCGAGCTTCAATTGTGAACAAAGCGTAGTCCGAAGACTCTCTCCCATCGCCTCCCTACAACTCCCAGAGACTTACTGTTCAGGAGCTCCGATGGTGCGGTTTCAGGTTCGCCAATGCCCGGTGTTCACACTCTCGTGGTACAACCCGAAGAGCGGGTATGGCGTTCCCTCAGCCCAGGTATTCTCATTCAGCCGGCTCCACGGGCCGCTAAGACATCCACCAGGACACCCTTACGGGTCGGGCCGACAAGCCTCAGGTCCTCTCAACAGGTGGGCTCCACAATACACCAGAACTCAGTTCTGGACAGCTGTCGCCCAGGCGACAGTCAGTGTCGCCTGGCGACAGTGCACATAAACACCATTTGGCTCCTAGCTGTGGGTGTTTCCCAGGGCACACCCCCAGGCATTGCTGCACAAGCAGTAACACTCCCCCAGCCTCAGCAAGCACAAAAGTCACCAGACCCAAGTCCGAGAGCTGTCGCCCGGCGACGTCCATTGTCGCCTGGCGACAGTGAGCAGAACTTCACTTCTGCTTCCAAACATCGGGTGCTCCCCGGGGCACACCCCCGGGCGTTGCTGCGCAAGCAGTAGCACTCTCTATTCCTACGTAGCAGGATATCAACACGGGGTTTTTCCCCCGGCACGCACAACATCAAAAAGCAACACCAATCCGGACGAACCGTCCCGGATGGGCTTCACACAGCGCGCCTACGTCCGTTGCACGCACGGACTCTATATGAATGCAAGTTTTGACGGGGATAGAACGAATCGACCCGTCGGAGGCCACGACCTCACCCTTTTGGGTAGGGGCCTCAAGAATGCCAAGGATGGACTAGAACATGTCCGATTAGGGTTAGGGAAGATCGTTACCCTCAAACGCCGCTTTGAGCCCATGGCTCGACGTTCCACCCGGATGGAAAGGAGCGCCTTGCCCTCCTCTACGCGTAGCCACAAACGTTGAAGGGATCCGAGGAGTGTAGCTCCACCAAACCCAAGCTCCAAGCTAGGGTTTCCTATTCCTCCTTCTTCTCCAAGCTCCTCTCTCTCTCTCTCCAAATAAGCCTTAAAGAATAAGTGAAAAGAGGAGGATTTTCGGCCTTTCAAAGCAGCCACTGAACCCCTCTGTCCAAAACCAGCCCCCAAAGTCAATGTGTCATCAATGCCCCGCATTTCGGCCACAAAGTCCGAGATTGAGCTGTCGCCGGCGACAGCCACTGTCGCCCGGCGACAGCGACAATGAACCGACATTGACTAGTCAACGCCGTCCGACAGCTCACGGCAGAACCTTCTCAACAGAACGCTATCGCCCGGCGACATCCACTGTCGCCGGCGACAGCTCTGGATTCCAGATTTCTGAATTCAGATTTGGGGTCTTACACATTAGAGCGGTTAAGTGGATACCCCGACGTTGTAGCGGACGAGAAATTCTATGACTTTGCCATCACATTTCTGTTGGACAAAGGTCATAGAGAGGCATTTATGTTCCTACCCGAGGGTATGAACATAAAGTGGATTTATAACCGCTACAATGGTGGGGGGTAGAATTATTCTGGTTAGGGGCATGGAGTTTGAGACTGTTATTTTTATTTATGATGTTGTGTTTGGATATTTCTAGTATTCCTACTGTTACTACTGTTAGACTGTTATTACTGTTTGACTGTTACTGTTATTCTGCTACAATGTTGGATAGATAAAGTATTTGTATGTTTCTGCTAGACTGTTTACGACGTTTTATGTTATTGTTGTTGTGGTTAATGTCATGTCTTTTGTGTATCAGAATATGTCTACCAATGACTCAGATGATTCAGAAGATAGCTTTGAGGCTATTCAAAATTATGCGATCGCACATCATCAAAATGTGGTAGCAGCAGTTACTATCTTAGCTGAAAGCAGTTCTCATTTCAACCAACCAGTACCTTGCATGACTTCGAAGCAAACAGGTCATAAATGGGTAGGAGAAATGCTAGCAGGTTCGACAGTCTGGTTTCATAATTCATTTCGGATGTCCCAAGATATTTTTATGGATCTATTGCATATCTTGGAGGAGAAGTACGGATTTCACGGGACAAGACGGACTGCATCTAGAGAGATTTTGGCACTGACCTTGGACATACTGTCTCATAACGAGGTCATGAGGAAGACATGTGAGCGGTTTCAGCACTCGACAGAGACTGCTAGCAGGTTTTTTGGAGAAGGCATTCGCGTGTTGATACTACTGGCGGCCGAAGTGATTCAACCATTAGATAGATCTTTCAGTAGCACACCGCCAGAGATTCTGTATGACACACGTTACATGCCATTCTTTAAAGATTGTGTCGGTGCAATTGATGGAACACATGTTCATGCATGCGTACCTGTTCGTGATCAAGTACCGTACATTGGGAGACATGGCATGCCAACACAAAATGTGATGGCTGCTTGTGATTTCAACATGTGTTTCACGTTTGTTATGCCAGGTTGGGAAGGCTCTGCGCATGATAGCCGCATTTTCAATTATGCGCTTCGGGATCCCCGTTACAAATTTCCGCATCCACCACCAGGTAATAAGATTTCTACTCCATTTTTTATACTTCTCACCTTTGAAGCGTAACGAATTTTGATCCTGGTTTTCAGGAAAATATTACTTGGTGGACTCTGGGTATCCGCTACAAAGGGGATACTTGAAACCATATCCAGAGACACGTTATCATCTCCCAGACTTTGCTCGTGGCGGGCGTGCACCGGAAGGACGCCGAGAGATATTCAATCACGCGCACTCATCCCTTAGAAGTGTCATTGAAAGATCGTTTGGGATTTGGAAGAAAAAGTGGGCCATATTGCGTGATATGCCGAGCTACAGCTTCACCAAACAAACCGATATTGTGATGGCGACAATGGCACTGCATAATTTTATTCGGAGGCACCCGTCGCGGAGGGATATTGATTTCAATGAGTTCGAGCAGGGAGGTGGTGATGAGGAGGTGAGCACACAAGGGCATCAAGTAGTTTGTCCTGATACAGCAGGCGGGGTAGATGAGATGATCACGTTGCGTGAAAATATAGCGCAACAGTTGTACACTTCTAGATCTTAGATGGTGAGATGAATTATTGGTATTTATATCTATTATAGTCAGTATTATCAAGATTGTGTGTTTTATGGAACAACAATTTTTTTTTTCTAAAACTCCATTTTACCCAAACAAAATTTATAAAACTCCATTTCAATAAGCACTGAAAACTCCATTTCACCCAAACAGTTTTTTAACAAAACTCCATTTCTCAGAAACAGCTCTTTTTCAAAACTCCATTTCTGATCAGCAGCTTTTCATCAGCAACAGCCCAACCAAACGGACCCTAAATCGCACCTATTAACCCTAAAACCCTTAAATCACACATATTAAATCGCACCGCCTCTAATTACTTCTTTTCCGTCATTTAGACTTATTTGGTTTGAATAATAAATACTACTATTATTGTTATTTAATGAATATAATTCTCATAGGGGTTCGCCTACACTTTGGGTGCTCACCCAAAGTAACTAATGGACAGGCACATCCCATTGATAATGTATGGATGAGCGCAGTGCGTTCATAACCAAGGGATGTGCGCAACCGGTTCGTAACCAAGAGCATGCAGGCATGGGATAGCCCCATGCCTGACTGGTTGTAAACTTAGTTTCTCTACTTCCTGTTTAAGGAAGCTTAAATGTGCTAGTCCTTTTTCCAGTTTTCATATGTTAACTGTTTTTTTTTTTCTGGCTAAAGCTTATTGTCACGAATCAGCCTTTTGGGATTAGAGCCCGGGAAGATACCAGAAAAATCCTGAGTCTTGTACATATGAAGATGGCAAAGAATTCTAGAGTATTCATGTATCTTATACATACTAAAGATGTATAGAATAATCTAGAATAGTAGAAGTATAGAATCTTCTGTACTTTGGAGGGAAACCTTTTTGAGGCCTATAAAAGGGGAAGGTCTTTTCATTTGTAGATCATCCAAGTTTTGGACAAGCAATGGAGTTCCTTGAAGTTATTTCACTAGTGAGCATTCTCTTCATCACCACCCGGATCTTACAGAGAGATGCTGACTTAGCTTGGCTGCGCGGAGTTGCAAGGAGGGGCTAAGGTCGCATGGGAGCTTGTAAGGAGACAGGTCCGTGGCAGTTGATATCAGAGGTAGGTTAACTCAAGTTCGTGGTTGGTACGCAAGAAGACTAGATGGCTGGTGAAATGGGCAACTCAAGCATGGATGAGCGTGGTCGGGAGGTTGGGCAACAAGCTGAAAGGAAGAAGCGAAGCCAAAGTAAATCTCGCGAGGAAGGTCACTTGGATCTTGTGTTGTTGGATTGGGGCAAGCATATGACGGTGATGGAGCAGGACCACCTACATGTTCACGGAGAACTAGAGGCTGTCAAGCAAGTGGTACCTACTTGCGGAGAGTTGGATCTATTAAGGGTCCAAATCCAAGCTTGCCTGGATGCAAATGCAGAAATTACACAAATGTGTGATTAGCTTGAGGATGACTATAAGGAGCGGATCACCAAATTGGAGGAAGAATTGGCCTTGTGCAGGAAGGCCATCGCTAAGGGTAGGAATGGTGGTGTTGTGGCAAATCCAAGGAGCGATGTGCCTAAGCCAAAACTCTTCACCAGAAAGAGGGATGCAAAAGAAGTTGAACACTTCCTTTATCAAATGGAGGTCTACTTTGAAGGATGTAACTCACGGAGGAGGCACTTAAAGTAAAAAACCGCAAGCTACTATCTTTCGGATATTGGATCTCTTTGGTTGCAACAGAAGCTTACAGATATCAAGAAGGGAACATGCAACCTGGACACTTGGGCGAAGTTCAAGATTGAATTCAAGAGACACTTCTACCTAGAAAATGTTGCAAATGAGACAAGAAAGAAGTTGAAGGAACTCAAGCAAAAGAGGTCGATCACGGAATTCGTGAAGGAGTTCCAAACCTTGATGTTGATGGTGCAACCGTCATTTAATGTGAAGAGAATTGAGGATCTCGGAGCAACCGTCGTTTACTGTGTTGATGCAACGCATGGGATTCCATGAGATATGGGCAAAGAAATTTGACAGAATTGTCTACAATTTACCTTATGTTGACGATCATGGTAAACAAGATGATGAAAAAATGATCAAGTAAGCATTACTTAATTGTGTTTCTGAATGCAAGCATAATGATTTTGGAAAAAATATATTAATAGTTAACTCTCTAGTAATTATCATAATGGTTTAACGAAATATGAATAGCTTATTTTATTAAATAAATATTCTTTTACTAGGTATTATTTTTTCCTATTAGTCTAATTAACTTTTCTTAAGATGCGTTCAGTGTTTTTTTTTATTTTCTTTATACATTTTTGCACCATATTAAAGTGATACACGTGAGATATGACTTTGATGATCTATAGATGCTGATATTTCATCTTAAATCATGTGAAGTTGGGGCATAACACATCAAACATTGTTGAGAGATCATCCCGCCTGTATATTATATTTTTTATAAATGAGGGGGTGTAATTATGTAGTAGCACACTATTAGCATGCGACTGCCTAGAGCTATGAAATCAAATAGGACTAGTCCAACTAGTTAGATCATTAACCACTCCTCTAGCCAGCCCAATCAAAAGTTAGACTGTCGAACCAATGGACCAAACCATGTTTCCGATAATCAAGTTGCTCTTAAATGGATGATTGTTCTAATAATCGAGCTGATTGTTAGGCCAAGAAATCAAAATATGTCCAATAATTGAGCTGCTGGTGTTTTAAGGTTACCACAAACTTTTTTTTGGCACAATTAAGTATAGATGACAATGATTGAGATTATCTTGATTGAAGAGAATGGTGAAGAAGAAAATGATGCAGGAATGAGTAGTGTTGCGGAACGCTTAGGGCTCTTGGTAGACCGGTCCACTTGAACCACCTTAGCTCGTGAGCGAACTAAGTGCGCAAACAGTCAATTAGAGATTTGTCGAGTACGCTAGGACTTTTTAACGTGGAAAACCCGGAAAGGGTAAAAAACCACGCGGCCGGAGCTGTGCCGACCAAACTTCACTATCTCCTGGGGGGTTACAATTTGGACGCTAGAACTCGAGCGCGACAGGCCGCTGCTCGTTGCAATGATGGAGAGAGAGAGAGAGCTCCGAGGGTGACAGACCACCCCTCGGAAAAACTAAGTCTTTTTTCCTTCTGAGAACCAAAGTGAGAAGGCTAGTCGCCTTTTCCTTCTGAGAACAAAAGTGAGAAGACTAGTCGCCTTTTTCCTTCTGAGAATGTTGGAGAACGCAAGTGAGAAGGTTGGTCGCCTTTTCCTTCTGGGAATGTTGGAGAACGAAAGTGAGAAGGCTGGTCGCCTTTTCCTTCCGGGAATGCTGGAGAACGAAAGTGAGAAGACTGGTCGCCTTTTTCTTCCGGGAATGCTGGAGAACGAATGTGAGAAGGCTAGTCGCCTTTCGGGATGATGAAGATCTTCAAGTCCACGAAGGAGATCTTCAAGCGCCGAAGGAGAATTCCACAAAAGTCTGCAAGGAGCTCTCCCGGGTCCAGAAGTCAAGGTCCTTTCAAATGAAGCCCTGGGGCTCCTTTTATAGCTTTAGCCGGGGGCGGTCCGGTAATTTTGCCGTTGGCAGTTTCCATAAATGCTTGGTGGACGAATCATATTTTCCAATTTGGGGCACACGGATCGCCGCTTTTCGTAAACGACCATCTTGCCCTTCGGGCAGTTTGGGCGGCTCGGGCAGTTCGGGCAGTTCCGTTGGAGGTGAAAAAGGCGACTGGCCGTTCCTGAAAAGTGAGAAGCCTGAAAGACAAAAAATGAGAAGCCGGAAAGACAAAAAGTGAGAAGCCTGAAAGACAAAGTGTGAGAACGCTCCCGAATGTGTTCGGAAGCGTTCTGAGCGCGCGAGCGCTAAAGTGTTCTGAGCGTGCAACGAACATGGAAGTGCTTTGAACGCGCTTGGAGGCGTTCTGAGCGCGCGTAAGCGCGGAGGCGTTCTGAATGCGCTTGGAGGCGTTCTGAGCGCGCGCAAGCGTAGAGGCATTCTGAGCGCGCTCAGAAGCGTTCTGAGCGCGCAACGAACATGGAAGCGCTTTGAGCGCGCTTAGCAGCGTTCTGAGCGTGCGTGAGCGCGGAGGCATTCTGAGCGCGCCCAGAAGCGTTCTCAGCGCGCATTAGCGCGGAGGCGTTCTGAGCGAACGGTGGGGCGGGGAGTTGTCCCCCAAATAGAAATCGGGATTTGACGCACTTGACGAGGGGGCGCGACTGCGGCAGGGCCCCTTGCGAGCTCTCCTGCGGAAAAAGGCAAGGGGAGGGGGCCGGACCGCACCCTATGGGCGGTGCGGCTGAGCCGCACCCCGGGGGGGTGCGGCTTGGCCGCACCCCTTGAGGGGTGCGGCCGGGCCGCACCCCTTGAGGGGTGCGGCCGGGCCGCACCCCTTGAGGGGTGCGGCCGGGCCGCACCCCCTTGAGGGGTGCGGCCGGGCCGCACCCCCTTGAGGGGTGCGGCCGGGACGCACCCCCTTGAGGGGTGCGGCTTGGCCGCACCCCTTGAGGGGTGCGGCTTGGCCGCACCCCTTGAGGGGTGCGGCTCTGCGCGAGCTGCACCTCGAGGGAGGTGTGGCGGGGCCGTTCCCCCGCGACGGGGGGCGCTGCCCGCGCGCTACCGTGCGTTCAGTAGCGTACGCGCTTGCGGTTTACTCTCCGCGCGCTCTGTTTCTGGCGGTTGGCGGCGGAAATGGCGGGCTCGGTTTCTTCGATTCGAGCGATTGCGTGTTGACCGCTGACCCCATATCTCTTCAGTGGAGCTTCCTTTAGAAGCACCCCAAGGCCTTCACGGTTGGTATAACATAAGCCCCCCAAACCTTCGGAGTCCAAGTTTCGGTGCGAGGAGTTCTGAGGTTTTAATTTTTCTAGCGGTGCCTTGGGTAGGAGTTGCCGTCGGGGGTAAGTGTGGTTGACTCTGTTCCTTTGTTCTGGTCAGGCGTTCCTCGCCCTGTGCTGTGACCTGATAGTCCTCTGATGGTCCTGCGGCCCTGGTTGCCGACAAAGTGTTGATTGAGGGAAGACGCTTTAAGATAGCCAGCGAAGGGCGCTGGTTCTCAGAGATTGTTGTTGGCCTGCTGCCTAGCATCGATATTCGTATAGGTTGAGTGCTTTCTGCAAAATAACAGATGAACTTGCGCGGTTCTGAGCACGCGGCTTTTATATAATGGAAAATTAGCCCGCGCGAGTCTGAGCTCGCGGCTTTTTACATAATAAAAGATAGGTTTGGGCGGTGAAGAGCATATGTATTCAAACCGTGGAAGAACGTAGGAGGGGCAGATACTTATGACGTCGGGACCTTACTGCGGTGGAGAAGGGCGAACCTTCAATCGACGGCAGTGAGAGATTTTTGTGAGCGCGCTGCCCGGAGGCAGTTGCTGTTCATTAGCGCACTGCCCGGAGGCAATTGCTGTTCATTAGCGCACTTCCCGGAGGCAATTGCTGTTCATTAGCGCACTGCCCGGGGGCAATTGCTGTTCATTAGCGCACTGCCTGGAGGCAATCGCTGTTCATTAGCGCACTGCCCGGAGGTAATTGTTGTTCATTAGCGCACTGCCTGGAGGCAATTGGTGTTCATTAGCGCACTGCCCGGAGGCAATTGCTGTTCATTAGCGCACTGCCTGGAGGCAATTGGTGTTCATTAGCGCACTGCCCGGAGGCAATTGCTGTTCATTAGCGCACTGCCCGGAGGCAATTATTGTTCATTAGCGCACTGCCCAGAGGCAATTGCTGTTCATTAGCGCACTGCCCGGAGGCAATTGATGTTCATTAGCGCACTGCCCGGAGGCAGGTGTTGTTCATTAGCGCACTGCCCGGAGGCAGGTGCTGTTCATTAGCGCACTGCCCGGAGGCAGGTGCTGTTCATTAGCGCACTGACCGGAGGCAGGTGCTGTTCATTAGCGCACTGCCCGGAGGCAGGTGTTGTTCATTAGCGCACCGCCCGGAGGCAGGTGCTGTTCATTAGCGCACTGCCCGGAGGCAGGTGCTATTCATTAGCGCACTGCCCGGAGGCAGGTGCTGTTCATTAGCGCACTGCCCGGATGCAGGTGCTGTTCATTAGCGCACTGCCCGGATGCAGGTGCTGTTCATTAGCGCACTGCCCGGAGGCAGGTGCTGTTCATTAGCAAGTCGACGTCTTTACGTAGTTTCGATGGCGCAAGATATGACATGCGTGAAGTAAAACTTTAAAAACTCTTAGTCGTAGTGGTAATTTACACAAAGTTCTTATAGAAACAAAGTTGATAGAACATTTCAGTGGTGCGGGTAGAGCCCCGCTAATAGGTGTGAAGCATTCTCCCGGGATGACTGACTTAAGGGTTGCCTCCTAGTACTTCTTGGTGAGGCATTCGCTAATCTCCTGCTTACTGAATCGATGCCTAGCCTCATAGGAATTTTCCCAATTTGCCTTGTTGGACGAGACGCTCAATTTCATCCTTAAGCTTGGAGCAGTTTTCTGTGTCATGTCCTTGTCCACGATGGAACTCACAATATTTTGTCTGGTCCCCCGCGTTCTTAGCGAGGGGTCTGGGCTTACGGAGCGATTCGTTGCTATCGCGGATAGAGAGGAGAACGTTAGTCCTAGTAGTGTTCAAGAGAGTGTAGTCATGGTGCTGGTGAGACCTTCGGTCTCGGCTGGGGTTGTCGTGATGCTTGTTGCTCTTGTTTGGAACTGTCTGCGGCAGCGACTCCTCTTTCTTCCTCTTTGAGCTCCCCTCGAATTGCAGGCGGTGCGCTTCAATTGCCTCATCTGCTGCTATCTGGGCCTCGACTCGCTGAACGAGGTCAGGATAGCTTGGTACAGTTTCTCTCATTAGAGCTGAGTAAAAGCCACTTGGACGGAGACCCCCAAGGAAGACTCCTCGCAAAAGATCGGGGTCGACTCCTGATGAGTCCTGATCATATACACATATATGGACTCATCTGGGCCGATTTTCTAGTCATTCCACTGCACTTTAGCCTTGTTTTAGCTTATATTTGTTATTCCTTGCTATGTGCACTTCTAGGCCCGTTTTGGTGTTTATTTCTTGTTTATCTTTGTTACTAGTTGTCATGCTGTGTTAAGTGCCACCTTCAGTGGCTTGACTGGTGTCGTATGCTGGAACAGGAGTCGTGCAGGTGTTCCCGGTACAATTCTGCACAGGAACACTGCGCACGATCACTGGCTCCTTCGCGCACGACCACCGGTCGTGCGCCTTTGCTCGTGCGCACTTAACGACCATTTTATGAGTTCTGTTTGGCTTATCGCACGACCACCTACGATAGTGCGCACGACCACTGGTCGTGCGCCACTGGTCGTGCGAACATTGTATTTTATAATTTTCTTCCCTTGCAGGCTCCGTCCAGGAAGGCGCACGATCACAGGATGATAGTGCGCACGACCACTGGTCGTGCGTCACTGATCGTGCGCACTGTTTATTCCAGCGCCTATAAAACGACCTGCTCGCGAATTAGGTCGGGATCCCCAATTTTTTTCCGCCGTTTTCTCTCTCCAGGGCTCCGATTTCGCCCCTCCACCGCCGCCCACCATATGGAGGTGCTCCGGGCGTGTTCTTCACGCCAATCTTGAGTCGGAGCTTCCTCTCGGCCTCCTCCTTCATCCAAGTGCTCCAAGGAAGGTTTAGCCGCCATCGCCATCAAGCAAGAGGAAGTTTGCAACCTCTACAGGATCGTGACACGAAGAAGACGGGCTCACTGGAGAGTAGTGACAGCTCTCTCTACCCCGGACGTAGTTGCGGACCGAGCTTGGACACGGATTGACAACCCGGCGATTCCAACCGTGAATCTACAACGAGACTTCGGATTCGGTCGATTTCTTGCCTTATTCTTCTCTTATTGATGTGTATGTAGCTAGAACCAACATTTTGATGAAGTATATTTTTACTTGTTAACATTAGTATGAAATCATGTCTATGTGATTGAGTAATCTTGTTATATTTTCATTTGAGGTGTGCCCCATGGTGTGGATTGTTCGTTGTGTTGTGCCGCCCTAACAATTGTTAGTGGTGTGCTTTGCGAAGAGGTGCTTACGACCCTCATTCCGTTAGCCTACTCGCCCATCCGCCTACCGAAGCGTGGCATCGCGGCCCGTACTCCATCCCGCCTAACGAAGCAGCGCGCTCAAGGCCTGCATAGTTCGATCCGCTTGCCTACTCGTCCATCCGCCCTTACAAAGTAGCGCGTTCAAGGCCTACGTAGTCTTCCATCCCGCCGAGCGAAGCATTGCATAGCGGCATTGCATAGGAGTAGTTGTAGCTTTTTCTCTTTATTTTCCACAAACCAAATCAACCCCCGTGTCCGCAATTCATCCGACCCAAAGGACTTCGATCTCAAGTCCTTCCTCGAACGTTAACTCCACCTTACTGTGTTCCTTGAGAGATTCGATACTTGGGGATTTACTTCCTCATATTATTACTTGACAACGACCGGTTCACTGATGTTCGGATCGCAGTCTCGCTACCGCATATAGCGGTGTGCAGGATTTGCGCATCAAGTTTTTGGCGCCGTTGCCGGGGAACACAGTCGTGTGAGTTTTCTGGAGAGGGAGAATCTGAGAGAGAAGCCCTTCCATTTGTTTATCGCATCTTTTATTTTATTTCTGTTCTCTTTATTCCATTTTCTTATTTTATAGTAGGTTGCTTTAGTAAATTTTTGTTAGGTGTAGTATTTCGCACAATAGTGTTCTTCTTTTTGAATCGTTTTATCTTCGCACTATGTGGGCACATCTTAATTTCCGTTGCCGTTGGTGTGGAGCTACCTCCCACTCTAGTGATGAATGTCCTACGGAGAATAGTAGGCATAATTCTTATAGCCCAGCATATGGAGCACCGACTTCGTCTGGTACTTCATATGGTGCGCGTAAGTCTTATGGCTACTCTGCTGAGCCTTTACCGTCATACTTCTTTTCGGCTTCAGCACCCGCTGTGCCAAAGAAGCCTGCTAGGCAGTGCTGGTTTTGTCGGAGCACTGATCATGTCTTGAAGGACTGTGCTGAGTATCTTCGCCAATTGGATGAGGATGACGAGCCGGATATCCGGATCGTCCCAACTCCTAACTCTGGCGGCACACCTTCAACATCCGGTTATGTGTCTTTGTCACCTTCACATCTTGAAGGGAATGGCATGGATACGGTCACTGGATGTGCGGCTGATCTATGCACCGACATTGCTGAGCCAATTCTCCATGTGCATCCACCACCTCTAGTGGATTCGATTCATTGTGAGGAATCGGTGCTCGACTTTTATCCGAGCACTATTCTTCTCCCTGTTGTGCATACTACACTCGTCTCTGACGACATTGTTGATGATGTGTCGCAAGAGGAGGCGGTTGATCTTAGTATTGTGCCTACTCCTATGGAGGAGGACAACCTTCTAGGTGAAGAAGAGTTTTCCTCAGCACCGGTGGAGGAAGTCCAAATCCTAAGCTTGGCCACCATTGATCCCGCCGAATCTTGTAGCATTGATGACAATGCAAACATTATTTTACTTCCCCAACCTAATGGGAGTGAGACTGGGACCACTCCCCCGATTTTTGATTATTTATGTCATTCTTCTCTTTTATTTCCTGACCCCCCTTCTTCATCTGAGCCTGTGCAGGTTGAGTCTTCACAGGTACATCAGGAGGACTTGGAGCATGATGCTCAAGTCAATGATGAGAGCATCCTCTCATGTGAGGAGGTTGATCCCCCCTCTGTAGAGGAAGCTCCACTCGTTGCCTTCTCCTCCTGCGGACCTGCTGTGGGCGAGACCTTGCTGGGCAAGGATAGTTTTGGTGAGATGAGTGAGGACCAGACCTCCTCCTCTTCTTACTTTCTTTTCCCTCTACCTGTGAGGAGCAGGTATTATTATTTAGGTAGAGGGGTGACTGCCTTATCTCCGCATCGGTACCAGCTACCGAAACGGATAATGGAGCAGTTACCTGTGCATTTTCTTTTTCATAGGCCCATTAGCTAGAACCGTTTTAATTTAGAATAAGTCGTGCTGGGATGACAATAACCCCAGTAGTTATCTTTCTTTTCTGAATTTTTATTTCATCTAATCATGTTTAGTTAGTGATTTTTCTTTTCAGTTTTCTGTTTTCTTTTGTTTTTGCGGAGCTGACCCCTGCAGGTATCTTTTCTGGATGGCGGATGCCGCTGTTCATTTTAGCTTACACGCCAATCTGCTGGTATGCTCACTTGCTGAGCATTGGGTACTCTCTTCCCCTAGCCCTATTTTGATTTTCCTGTCATATATTATGTGGATTGTTTAGTTTAAGTCTGGGGGAGAGCCGTTATATGTTACCCACTGCACGTGCACATCTCATTTGCATACTAGAAGTATTTTATTTTCAGTTTTATTATTTGTTCAGTTTCATTGCACACCACAACACCCACTTGAGCGCGTACTCATCTGTTTGCTTGCTCTGTTGTGAATTTAATTCTTCTGCTTATTTGGGAAAGTCTAGGTGATGGCTTAGGACTATGTAGCAGAGTAAAATGTTGACCCCAGTAGTGCTCCTAGTCGAGTGCTCGGTGATGAGTCGTGATCATATACACTTTTATGGACTCATCTGGGCCATTTATTTAGTCATTTCACCGCACTTTAGCCCTGTTATAGTTCATATTGATCAGTCTATGCTAGGTGCACTTCTAGGCCCATTTTGGTGTGTTTTCATGTTTATCTTCATTAGTAGTTTTCATGCACTGTTAGGTGCCACTTTCAGTAGCTAGATCTGTGGTTGTGCGGGAATAGGAGTCGTGCAAGTGTTCCCGGTGCAATTTTGCACAGGAACACTGCGCACGATCGCCGGTTCTATTGCGCACGATCGCCGGTTCTATTGCGCACGACCACTGGTCGTGCGCCACTGATCGTGTGCACTTAACCCTTTTTCACGAGTTTTGTTTGGTGCAGTGCGCACGACCATCTACGCTAGTGCGCACGACCACCGGTCGTGCGCCACTGCTCGTGCGCACTTACCATTTAATTTCCGAGTTCTGTTTGCTGTAGTGCGCACGACCATCAACTACAGTGCGCACGACCACCGGTCGTGCGCCACTGGTCGTGCGAACATGTTATTTTATAATTTCTGTCTTTGCAGGTTCCGTCCAGGCAGAGCGCGCGATCACAGGATTCTAGTGCGCATGACCACTGGTCGTGCGCCACTGACCGTGCGCACTGTTTAATTCCAGCGCCTATAAATTCCCTGTTCGCGATTTAGGTCGGGATCCCCGATTTCTTCCGCCGTTTCCTGCTCCGTTCCGCCCAATTTCGCCCCTCCATCGCCGCCCACCATCGGGGGATGCTCCGGGTTTGTTCTTCACGCCGATCTTGAGCCGGAGTTTCCTCTCGGCCTCCTCCTTCATCCAAGAGCTCCAAAGGAAGATCTAGCCGCCATCTCCATCGAGCAAGAGGAAGTTTGCAACCTCTATCGGATCGTGACACGAAGAAGACGGGTCCATTGGAGAGTAGTGACAGCTCTCTCTACCCCGGACGTAGTTGCGGACCGAGCTTGGACGCGGATTGACAACCCGGCGATTCCAACCGTGAATCTACAACGAGCCTTCGGATTCGGTCGATTTCTTGCTCTATTCTTCTCTTATTGATGTTTATGTAGTTAGATCTAACATTATGATGAAGCGTGCTTGATTATTAGCATTTATACTTGATTATGTCTATGTGATTTGAGTATTCTTGCTTATTATTTTGAGGTGTGCCTTGTGGTGTGGATTGTTGGTTGTCCGGTGCCGCACTAGCAATTGCTAGTGGTGTGCTTGTCGAAGAGGTGCTTGCGACCCTCATTCCGTTAGCCTACTCGCCCATCCGCCTACCGAAGCGTGGCATAGCGGCCCGTATTCCATCCCGCCTAACGAAGCAGTGCGCTCAAGGCCTGCACAGTTCGATTCTGCTTGCCTACTCGTCCATCCGCCCTTTCGACGCAGCGCGCTCAAGGCCTGCCTAGTCTCCATCTCTCCAAGCGAAGCATTGCATAGCGGCATTGCATAAGAGTAGTTGATAGCTTTTATTTTATTTTCCAAAAGCCAACCCTACTCCCCCGCATTCCATCCGACGTTAAGGACTTCAATCTCAAGTCCTACCTCGAACGTTAACTCCACCTTACTGTGTTCCTCAAGAGACCGACACTTGGGGATTTTCCCCATTATTATTACTTGCGCGACCGGTGCACTTGTCGAATCATCGCATCAAGTTTTTGGCGCCGTTGCCGGGGAACACAGACGTGTGAGTTTTCTGGAGAGGGAGAGTCTGAGAGAGAAGCCCTTCCATTTGTAAATTGCATCTCTTATTTTATTTCTGTTCTTTTTATTCCTTTTTCTTGTTTTATATCAGGTTGCTTTAGTAATTTCTATTTGGTTTAGTATTTGCACAATAGCATTTTTATTTTGAATCGTTTTATCTTCGCACTATGTGGGCACATCTCAATTTCCGTTGCCGTTGGTGTGGAGCTACCTCCCACTCTAGTGATGAATGCCCTACGGAGAATAGTAGGCATAATTCTTATAGCCCAGCATATGGAGCACCGACTTCGTCTGGTACTCCATATGGTGCGCGTAAGTCTTATGGCTACTCTGCTGAGCCTTTACCGTCATACTTCTTTTCAGCTCCATCCCCCGCTGTGCCAAAGAAGTCTGTTAGGCAGTGCCAGTTTTGTCGGAGCACAGATCATGCCCTGAAGGATTGTGTTGCTTATCTTCGCCAATTGGATGAGGATGACGAGCCGGATATCCGGATCGTCCCGAATCCTAACTCTGGCTGCACACCTTCAACATCCGGTTATGTGTCTTTGTCACCTTCACATCTTGAAGGGTATGGCATGGACACGGTCACTGGATATGTGGCTGATCTGGGCACCAACATTGCTGAGCCTATTCTCCCGGTGCATCCACCACCTCTAGTGGATTCGATTCTTTGTGAGGAATCGGTGCTCGACTTTTATCCGAGCACTATTCCTCTCCCTGTTGTGCATACTACACTCGTCTCTGACGACATTGTTGATGATGTGTCGCAGGAGGAGGCGGTTGATCTTATTATTGTGCCTATTCCTATGGAGGAGGACAACCTTCTAGGTGAAGAGGAGTTTTCCTCAGCACCGGTGGAGGAAGTCGAAATCTCTAGCTTGGCCACTGTTGATCCCGCCGAATCTTGTAGCATTGATGACAATGCAAACATTATTTTACTTCCCCCACCTGATGGGAGTGAGTCCGGGATCACTCCCCCGATTGATGTTTATTTATGTTCTTCGTCTTCTTTATTTCTTGATCCCCTTCCTTCATCTGAGTCTGTGCAGGTTGAATCTTCACAGGTACTTCAGGAGGACTTGGAGCGTTTTGCTCAAGTCAATGATGAGAGCATCCTCTCATGTGAGGAGGTTTATTCCCCCTCCGTAGAGGAAGCTCCACTCATTGCCTTCTCCTCCTGCGGACCTGCTGCGGACGATACCTTGCTGGGCAAGGATAGTTTTGGTAAGATGAGTGAGGACCAGGCCTCCTCCTCTTCTTACTTTCTTTTCCCTCTACCTGTGATGGGCAGGTTTTATCTATATTCGGGTAGAGGCGTGACTGTTCTTTCTCCGTATAGGTACCCGCTACCTACACGCATATTAGAACAGTTACCTGTCCACTTTTCTTTTCATAGGCCCATTAGCTAGAACTGTACAAATGCTAAATAAGTCGTGCTGGGAGGACAATAACCCCAGTAGTTATCTTACTTTTCCTGCATTTTTATTTCTTCTAATCATGTTTAGTTAGCTGTAGTTTATTTTAGTTTGTCTTTTTCTGTTTCTTTTGTTTTGCGGAGCTGACCCCTGCAGGTACTTCTTCTGGATGGCGGATGTTGCAGCTTAGTCGTGGTTTAAACGCCAATCTTCTGGTGTGCTCATTTCTGAGCACTGGGTACTCTCTTTCCCTAGCTTTTTCTGATTTTCATGTCATATATTCTGTGGATTGTTTAGTTTAAGTCTGGGGGAGAGTAGTTTTGTTTACCTGCTCACGTGCACTATTGCACTGCATACTAGAAGATTTTATTTAAAATGTTTTGTTTATTTTCATTGCACACCACAACAACCACTTGAGCGCGTACTCACCTGTTTGCTTGCTCTGTTGTGAATTTAATTCTTCTGCTTGTTTGGGAAAGTCTAGGTGATGGCTTAGGACTATGTAGCAGAGTAAAATGTTGACTCCCGTAGTGCTGCTAGTCGAGTGCTCGGTTGCATAGAAATTCGTGTAGATTAGACTTCTCTTTATAATTATGGTTTTATATTTTTCTTATTAGTGTAAATGTTGTTTACTCTACTCAAATGGTGAATTCGGTGGAATCAAACAGTAGCATAGGGATGTGTGTATACGATCGCTAGATTCGTATTGCTTGAGTCGGGAGAAAGGAGAATCTTTCTCGGTGGCTAGAACTTGCCCCAAGCGATTCTTGAAGCATGGGTATACGGTTAGTCAATTGTGTGAATGTGATATAGGCCATCATTTTGGCCCGGTTGAGCCTTTGTGCCTATCCCTACCGCTATATCCTCGCTAGCCCAGTTGTGCCTACCCCATTCTTTTGGTTCAGCCCCACTATTGTTCACCAAAGCCTAAACTCCAATCCTAGTCGCACACCCAAAAAGCAAGCATTTTGTTTAAATTTCAAATTGGTGGTGTTGATTGTGGTAGTACATTGTGAAAATGTGGTTGTGCATCTTTGAAAATTTGCTGAAATTGTTAAAGAAAGAAAAAGAAAAGAAGAAAAAGATTTGAAAAGAAAAAGAAGAATGAAAAGTTTAATTGAAAAAAATATGTTTGAGATTTATATTTGGGAGTAGGCGGTGCACACACCCATGCGTCTAAGTCTAAGTCTGGGGGTGTGGTGCATCCGCGTGTTTTGTGGCCACTTGGATAATGTTATGCATTTGCTCATTTGGGTTTAGTATTTGAACCATCGTCTTTATCATTGTATACCTCACCTAAACCCAAGCCTCATTTAAAACCTAAAGTCCTATTGATTCACGCATTTGAGTCAAACCAGTGCCGTGGAGAGAATGTGACCGGGCAAGCTTATGGTCACCGACACTGATGGATTTCAGTGGAGTTTTTCCCGCATCCCGATCTTGGGCAATGCTCGTCTCAGCGTTTAGTTTACTTTCTCCGTATGCATGACCGAACGATTCACCGCTGTTCACCATTTTGAGTAGTTGTAATATGCTTTTACTCTTTTAGAAATATATAAACTGTTTATATAATCAGAAATCTGCTCTACTATTCTTCTTCTGCACGTGAGCATGCGACTTCGCATGGTACTCTATATTGTAGTTTTAAGCCATCTACTTTTCTTTCCCCGTTCGCTTAGAATTTGTTTGCTCGGGACGCGCAAACAGGTAAGTCTGGGGGTGTGATGAGTCCTGATCATATACACTTTTATGGACTCATCTGGGCCATTTATTTAGTCATTTCACCGCACTTTAGCCCTGTTATAGTTCATATTGATCAGTCTATGCTAGGTGCACTTCTAGGCCCATTTTGGTGTGTTTTCATGTTTATCTTCATTAGTAGTTTTCATGCACTGTTAGGTGCCACTTTCAGTAGCTAGATCTGTGGTTGTGCGGGAATAGGAGTCGTGCAAGTGTTCTCGGTGCAATTTTGCACAGGAACACTGCGCACGATCGCCGGTTCTATTGCGCACGACCACTGGTCGTGCGCCACTGATCGTGTGCACTTAACCCTTTTTCACGAGTTCTGTTTGGTGCAGTGCGCACGACCATCTACGCTAGTGCGCACGACCACCGGTCGTGCGCCACTGCTCGTGCGCACTTACCATTTAATTTCCGAGTTCTGTTTGCTGTAGTGCGCACGACCATCAACTACAGTGCGCACGACCACCGGTCGTGCGCCACTGGTCGTGCGAACATGTTATTTTATAATTTCTGTCTTTGCATGTTCCGTCCAGGCAGAGCGCACGATCACAGGATTCTAGTGCGCACGACCACTGGTCGTGCGCCACTGACCATGCGCACTGTTTAATTCCAGCGCCTATAAATTCCCTGCTCGCGATTTAGGTCGGGATCCCCGATTTCTTCCGCCGTTTCCTGCTCCGTTCCGCCCGATTTCGCCCCTCCATCGCCGCCCACCATCGGGGGATGCTCCGGGTTTGTTCTTCACGCCGATCTTGAGCCGGAGTTTCCTCTCGGCCTCCTCCTTCATCCAAGAGCTCCAAAGGAAGATCTAGCCGCCATCTCCATCGAGCAAGAGGAAGTTTGCAACCTCTATCGGATCGTGACACGAAGAAGACGGGTCCATTGGAGAGTAGTGACAGCTCTCTCTACCCCGGACGTAGTTGCGGACCGAGCTTGGACGCGGATTGACAACCCGGCGATTCCAACCGTGAATCTACAACGAGCCTTCGGATTCGGTCGATTTCTTGCTCTATTCTTCTCTTATTGATGTTTATGTAGTTAGATCTAACATTATGATGAAGCGTGCTTGATTATTAGCATTTATACTTGATTATGTCTATGTGATTTGAGTATTCTTGCTTATTATTTTGAGGTGTGCCTTGTGGTGTGGATTGTTGGTTGTCCGGTGCCGCACTAGCAATTGCTAGTGGTGTGCTTGTCGAAGAGGTGCTTGCGACCCTCATTCCGTTAGCCTACTCGCCCATCCGCCTACCGAAGCGTGGCATAGCGGCCCGTATTCCATCCCGCCTAACGAAGCAGTGCGCTCAAGGCCTGCACAGTTCGATTCTGCTTGCCTACTCGTCCATCCGCCCTTTCGACGCAGCGCGCTCAAGGCCTGCCTAGTCTCCATCTCTCCAAGCGAAGCATTGCATAGCGGCATTGCATAAGAGTAGTTGATAGCTTTTATTTTATTTTCCAAAAGCCAACCCTACTCCCCCGCATTCCATCCGACGTTAAGGACTTCAATCTCAAGTCCTACCTCGAACGTTAACTCCACCTTACTGTGTTCCTCAAGAGACCGACACTCGGGGATTTTCCCCATTATTATTACTTGTGCGACCGGTGCACTTGCCGAATCATCGCATCACTCGGTTGCATAGAAATTTGTGTAGATTAGATTTCTCTTTATACCTATGGTTTTATATTTTTCTCTATTAGTGTAAATATTGTTTACTCTACTCAAATGGTGAATCCGGTGGAATCAAACGGTAGCATAGGGATGTGTGTAAACGATCGCTAGACTCGTATTGCTTGAGTCGGGGGAAAGGAGAATCTTTCTCGGTGGCTAGAACATGCCCCAAGCGATTCTTGAAGCATTGGCATAGGATAGTTCTAGTGCGTGAGAATGACGTAGGCCATTATTTTGGTCCGGTTGAGCTTTTTATTTCATGCCTATCATCTACCCTTGCTAGCCCCTTTGTGCCTACCTCTTCCTCTTGATTCAGCCCCACTTTTTTCGCACCAAAAGCTTAAAAGCCTAACCTAGTCGCACACCCAAATCTGAGCTTTAAATTATAGTTATGTTTACATTTTGGGGGTGTTGATGTGGTAATTTTTTTAGTGGAAATTGTGGGTGTATTCATTGATATTTTTGCTGAAAAAGAAAAGAAAGAAAAAGAAGAATGAAGAAGAGAAAGAAAAGAAAAAAAAGAGGTTTGTTATGAAAAAGTTGAATTGAAAATTTTGAAATTTTGGTATTGGGAGTGGGCGGTGCACACACCCTTGTTGTAAAAGTCCAAGTCTGGGGGTGTGGTGCATTTGTTTATTATCGTCGTGCGGGTAGCTCTATCTTGTGCTCATGTTGGGTTAGGTGTGCGTAGCCTCCAGGTTTATCTTTGCTTACCTCACCGTAACCCAAGCCCCATCTCTAGCCTAAAGTCCTACCGACTCACGCTATGAACCAATCTAGTGTCGTGGAGAGAATGTGACCGGGCGAGCCTATGGTCACCGACACCGATGGATTTCGGTGGAGTTTGTCTGACACCCCAATCTTGAGCAATGCTCATCTCAGTGCTTAGTTTACTTTCTCCGTATGCATGACCGAATGATTCACCGTTGTTCACCAATTTTGAGTAGTTGTAATATGCTTTTACTCTTTTTAGAAATATATAAACTGTTTGTATAATCAGAAATCTTCTCTACTATTTTTCTTATGCACGTGAGCATGCAACTTCGCATGGTACTCTGTATTGTAATTTTAAGCCATCTACTTCTCTTTCCCCGTTCGCTTAGAATTTGTTTGCTCGGGACGCGCAAATAGGTAAGTCTGGGGGTGTGATGAGTCCTGATCATATACACATATATGGACTCATCTGGGCCGATTTTCTAGTCATTCCACTGCACTTTAGCCTTGTTTTAGCTTATATTTGTTATTCCTTGCTATGTGCACTTCTAGGCCCGTTTTGGTGTTTATTTCTTGTTTATCTCTGTTACTAGTTGTCATGTTGTGTTAAGTGCCACCTTCAGTGGCTTGACTGGTGTCGTATGCTGGAACAGGAGTCGTGCAGGTGTTCCCGGTACAATTCTGCACAGGAACACTGCGCACGATCACTGGCTCCTTCGCGCACGACCACCGGTCGTGCGCCTTTGCTCGTGCGCACTTAACGCCCATTTTATGAGTTCTGTTTGGCTTATCGCACGACCACCTACGATAGTGCGCACGACCACTGGTCGTGCGCCACTGGTCGTGCGAACATTGTATTTTATAATTTTCTTCCCTTGCAGGCTCCGTCCAGGCAGGCGCACGATCACAGTATGATAGTGCGCACGACCACTGGTCGTGCGTCACTGATCGTGCGCACTGTTTATTCCAGCGCCTATAAAACGACCTGCTCGCGAATTAGGTCGGGATCCCTGATTTTCTTCCGCCGTTTTCTCGCTCCAGGGCTCCGATTTTGCCCCTCCACCGCCGCCCACCATATGGAGGTGCTCCGGGCTTGTTCTTCACGCCAATCTTGAGCCGGAGCTTCCTCTCGGCCTCCTCCTTCATCCAAGTGCTCCAAGGAAGGTTTAGCCGCCATCGCCATCAAGCAAGAGGAAGTTTGCAACCTCTACCGGATCGTGACACGAAGAAGACGGGCTCATTGGAGAGTAGTGACAGCTCTCTCTACCCCGGACGTAGTTGCGGACCGAGCTTGGACACGGATTGACAACCCGGCGATTCCAACCGTGAATCTACAACGAGACTTCGGATTCGGTCGATTTCTTGCCTTATTCTTCTCTTATTGATGTGTATGTAGCTAGAACCAACATTTTGATGAAGTATATTTTTACTTGTTAACATTAGTATGAAATCATGTCTATGTGATTGAGTAATCTTGTTATATTTTCATTTGAGGTCTGCCCCGTGGTGTGGATTGTTCGTTGTGTTGTGCCGCCCTAACAATTGTTAGTGGTGTGCTTTGCGAAGAGGTGCTTACGACCCTCATTCCGTTAGCCTACTCGCCCATCCGCCTACCGAAGCGTGGCATCGCGGCCCGTACTCCATCCCGCCTAACGAAGCAGCGCGCTCAAGGCCTGCATAGTTCGATCCGCTTGCCTACTCGTCCATCCGCCCTTACGAAGTAGCGCGTTCAAGGCCTACGTAGTCTTCCATCCCGCCGAGCGAAGCATTGCATAGCGGCATTGCATAGGAGTAGTTGTAGCTTTTTCTCTTTATTTTCCACAAACCAAATCAACCCCCGTGTCCGCAATTCATCCGACCCAAAGGACTTCGATCTCAAGTCCTTCCTCGAAGGTTAACTCCACCTTACTGTGTTCCTTGAGAGATTCGATACTTGGGGATTTACTTCCTCATATTATTACTTGACAACGACCGGTTCACTGTCGTTCGGATCGCAGTCTCGCTACCGCATATAGCGGTGTGCAGGATTTGTGCATCAACTCCCAGAATCTGTCGAGACTCAGAGGTGAAGCGTCGGAAAAAATCCTTTAGAGTTTCTCCGTCGTTCTGGCGGATTCCCGAGAGATGGGAGGTATCTCGGACAATCCTACGATTGGCGATGAACTGGTCCACGAACTGCTGCGCCTTTTCTGCGAAGTTGTTGATGGTCCCATCTTGCAGGGAGTGGAACCAAGTGCGCGCTTGTCCCTTCAAGGTTGCCGGGAACACCTGACAGAGGAGATGATCAGTGGCGTTGTATATCCTCATGACGGTGGTGAAGTGATTGACATGCTCCAACGGATCGTCCGTCCCATCGAATGTCTCGATGTTGGGAAGCTTGAAACCGTTCAGAATTGGATGGGCCAGGACTTGAGGCGACAGTGGAGAGTCGTGGTGTGCGGGACGGCGGGTGAGAGCTGCGCGTCGTCCTGCTTGGACGTACTCTTCTTCTATCATATCGCGTATTTCTTCTCGCGTGGTTCTTTCCACTGCTCGACCAGGGATAGCTCTTCCTGGGGGATGGTGATGGTGGTCAGCTCTTGGGCCTCCAGCTGGCGGGGCAAGGTGAGCGGAACTCGCCGCGTTGGAGAATCCTTCTGAAACTTCGTCCTCCTGAACGGCCTCTTCGTTCGGGGCATGATTCATAATTGGGGGCGGTGGCGCGTTCCGAGCTGGTGGCTGAATCGGAACTTGAGGAGTCCCGAGATTCCTTACGAGAGCCAATATCTCGGCTTGATGTTCTTCAATCTGTTGCATGCGCACCTCCAGCCCAGCTGCGGGCGCAGGCGGTGCCTCTTCTACGGGAGGTGCATCGATAAGCGAGTGGGAGGGAGCTGGGTTGGCGCGCCCTTCCGGCATTGATCCTTCAGTAGTGCGAGCGCTCTTCCTGGCCATAGCAATTGGCTTTCAGAGAGTTTTGGGAATGTTCCCACAGACGGCGCCAAACTGTTGCGGAACGCTTAGGGCTCTTGGTAGACCGGTCCACTTGAACCACCTTAGCTTGTGAGCGAACTAAGCGCGCAAACAGTCAATTAGAGATTTGTCGAGTACGCTGGGACTTTTTAACGTGGAAAACCCGGAAAGGGTAAAAAACCACGCGGCCGGAGCTGTGCCGACCAAACTTCACTATCTCCGGGGGGGTTACAATTTGGACGCTAGAACTCGAGCGCGACAGGCCGCTGCTCGTTGCAATGATGGAGAGAGAGAGAGAGCTCCGAGGGTGACAGGCCACCCCTCGAAAAAACTAAGTCTTTTTCCCTTCTGAGAACCAAAGTGAGAAGGCTAGTCGCCTTTTCCTTCTGAGAACAAAAGTGAGAAGGCTAATCGCCTTTTCCTTCTGAGAATGCTGGAGAACGCAAGTGAGAAGGCTGGTCGCCTTTCCCTTCTGGGAATGCTGGAGAACGAAAGTGAGAAGGCTGGTCTCCTTTTCCTTCCGGGAATGCTGGAGAACGAAAGTGAGAAAACTGGTCGCCTTTTCCTTCCGGGAATGCTGGAGAACGAAAGTGAGAAGGCTAGTCGCCTTTCGGGATGATGAAGATCTTCAAGTCCACGAAGGAGATCTTCAAGCGCCGAAGGAGAATTCCGCAAAAGTTTGCAAGGAGCTCTCCCGGGTCCAGAAGTCAAGGTCCTTTCAAATGAAGCCCTGTGGCTCCTTTTATAGCTTTAGCCGGGGGCGGTTCGGTAATTTTGCCGTTGGCAGTTTCCATAAATGCTTGGTGGACGAATCATATTTTCCGATTTGGGGCACACGGATCGCCGCTTTTCGTAAACAACCATCTTGCCCTTCGGGCAGTTTGGGAGGCTCGGGCAGTTCGGGCAGTTCCGTTGGAGGTGAAAAAGGCGACTGGCCGTTCCTGAAAAGTGAGAAGCCTGAAAGACAAAAAGTGAGAAGCCGGAAAGACAAAAAGTGAGAAGCCTGAAAGACAAAAAGTGAGAACGGTCCCGAATGTGTTCGGAAGCGTTCTGAGCGCGCGCGAGCGCTAAAGTGTTCTGAGCGTGCAACGAACATGGAAGTGCTTTGAACGCGCTTGGAGTCGTTCTGAGCGCGCGTAAGCGCGGAGGCGTTCTGAATGCGCTTGGAGGCGTTCTGAGCGCGCGCGAGCGTAGAGGCGTTCTGAGCGCGCTCAGAAGCGTTCTGAGCGCGCAACGAACATGGAAGCGCTTTGAGAGCGCTTAGCAGCGTTCTGAGCGTGCGTGAGCGCGGAGGCATTCTGAGCGCGCCCAGAAGCGTTCTGAGCGCGCGTTAGCGCGGAGGCGTTCTGAGCGAACGGTGGGGCGGGAGTTGTCCCCCAAATAGAAATCGGGATCTGACGCACTTGACGAGGGGGCGCGACTGCGGCAGGGCCCCTTGCAAGCTCTCCTGCGGAAAAAGGCGAGGGGAGGGGACCGGACCGCACCGAATGGGCGGTGCGGCGGAGCCGCACCCCGGGGGGGTGCGGCTGGGCCGCACCCCTTGAGGGGTGCGGCTCCGCGCGAGCCGCACCTCGAGGGAGGTGCGGCGGGGCCGTTCCCCCGCGACGGGGGGCGCTGCCCGCGCGCTACCGTGCGTTCGGTAGCGTACGCGCTTGTGGTTTACTCTCCGCGCGCTCTGTTTCTAGCGGTTGGCGGCGGAAATGGCGTGCTCGGTTTCTTCGATTCGAGTGATTGCGTGTTGACCGCTGACCCCATATCTCTTCAGTAGAGCTTCCTTTAGACGCACCCCAAGGCCCTCACGGGTGGTATAACAAGTAGTTTGATTTTTTTAATTTAAATATGATTTTTCCAGTACTCATATGCTTCAAGTTTTATTTATTACATGGAGATTTATTTCTGTTCATTGTTCTTAATGAAAGCTTAAGCACTAATCTTGAATTAGATGTATCTTAAGTAACAATAAATATGGATGCACATGTGGTAATTCCAGTTATCGTATAATTGATGTTTATATCATGTTAATTTATTTTCAATATACCTTTCTTTCTTTAATTTTCATTGACATCAAAACTGTGTCAGGTAATCTGTTAATGCTACTTTCTCTTCTTCTTTTATTTGTAGAATGTTTTTCTGTTTAGTTATTATTCCTAAACATTTCATATTTATTAATTATTACTATTATTTTTAAAATAGTGCAAGCTACATTATAAGACACAAATTATGGGTGTTTTTTTATTATAGTAACTGTGAAAACATCACATATTATTTTTTATCCACTTTTTGTTCTCAATTGTTTTACTTTACTGTTTTGAAACAATATTTTATAAACCACTATGAATTGAATTATGTAATATATTTTATAAGCCACTGAAAGTGAAGTGCACATAACGCACTTAGGAGATCCTCCTTATTCTCAGTGAAACATTGGCAAGCTTGTGAGTCAGTGCTGTGTAGGGCTTGAGGGTCTGAGTGTCGGGTTTGTGTACCTGAGTGCAGTAGGGGCTTGCGGGCCTAGGCTGTAGGGCTTGCGGGTCCGAGTTGTAAGGCTTGCGGTCCAGAGACATTGGCAAAGTTTGCCGAGCCTAGCACACTGCTAGGTAGGCGCAGAGGGACAAAAGACTACTCAAGACACATCATCTTGAGGAACCTCTATAAATCATTGCGTGTTTTCTGTGTTATGCTTCTTATTTCATAATCTAACAAACCAGAAAGCAAGAACACCAAAGAGGGTCAAAGTAATTTGAAATACCTATTCACCCCCCTCTAGGTGATAAGTCGTTACCCCATAACTAACAATTGGTATCAAAGTGAGGTTGTTCAAAGAAAAGCTTAACAGCTTGAACAGACCTGCTATTGGGTGTCCATTCATCATAGTTATGGAATCAAGACTAGCTATTTGTTCTAGGGAGATCTTTGCCTTATAGAAAGGTAGAGCTGAGATATTCACGGAGGCTATGGATCCTAGAATGTTTCTAATTGTTCAAGAAGGGCCATATGTACCCATGACATCTTCTACTTGTTGTTCTTGTAAGATACTGCCCAAGAAAACTTCTGAAATGACTGAAGATGAGATTATCTTGATCAACTTGGACAAGGAAGCCAAAAACATTCTAGCTGGTGAAGTTGATATTTCTATATTCCAGCAACTTGCTCACTGCACAACAGCAAAGGAGATGTGGGACTCTCTAAGAGTCCTTATGGAAGGATCAAAAGAAAGAAATGCAGAATCGGTATGGACTTCCAAGAATCAGAAGGAAGAAAGAAGCAATGTAGCTGAGAAGAAAGTCAAAACCTTGAGTGACAGTGACTCAAGTTGTGCAGACTCAGAAGAGAAAGCTGATTTTGGATTGACTGCCTTATCTGAGTCAGAGGAGGAAATTCAGGATGAAGTCTCTCCTGAACAGGTATGCATAAGGGCTCCTCTATCTGCCACAGATTCAAAATCTGAGACAAGCTCATCAGGAAATGATGACTTGACCATGCCATATGAAGTCCTTCTAGAGGATCTCAAAAAAATCAAGATGCTCTGCAAGGAGCAAGCTGCAGAGATCTCCTCTCTTCAAGCAAGAAACTTTGAGCTCTCAGTAAAGGCTGAAAGGCTAACTCTAGAGAATGCATAGTTTTGCCAACTCAAAAGGGAATTCAATGCAAGCTCCAACCTCGACCTAATAAGCAAATTTGGGAAAACTCTGAAGGCATTGATTGACAGTAATGAGTTGTGCTACTCTCTAACCAAAGAGGTTGTACTTTTAAAGAATGATAGAGATCAGTCTGGTATCCTGAAATCTAAGAGTAATAGAGTCAGAAGTGTGGAGGATAAACCCCTCATTACAAGGAAGCCTGTAGCAAGCTCCTCCAAACCCAAGACCATTCCTCCCTGGAGCTCCACAAGAGGAGCAAAGAACATGCCAAAAGCGTCAAAGGTACCTCATGAAAGGATGATTGTGAGGAAACATGAAGTCATTAGGTCTAGAGAGGTGAAGAAATCCTTAAAGAAGACTGACTCCAGAGGCAAAGTTGTGGATGGTGAAAACCAACATCACATTCACAATCAGTACAATTCAGTCTCCTTCAAATATCCTTCTGTTCACACACAAAAGACTCATGCTCACATTGTCAACCAGAAAGGGAGATACAATAAGTTTGAATATTGGTGCTGCGGAATGACTGGCCACTTTGCAATTGATTGTTTGTTCAATCCAACTGCTCCAAGGGTAACAAATGCTAAACTAGCAAATAACTTTGTCATTATCATTATGCATATCCTGGAGCAGTCAGATCCAGTATGCTCTTTAAAGCTAACAATGTCCTAGGACCCAAAGCTACTTGGGTACCTAAGGGTCTATAATCTCATTTTGCAGGTAGTCCAAGAGCTCACCAAAAGCAAATATTGGCCTTGGACAAGAAGACAATTCTGGCCTATATGCTGGAACAGCAAAATTAGTTTACTAACAATATTATTGCAGATCCTCTTATTGAAAAGTTTAAAAGATGTCAGCAGGATTACAAGTTGAAAATGACCAAAACACCCCTGGATAACTCTCAGGGTTGGTGCCCAAGATGCCTCCCAAGAAGGGTTGAAGATTGCCCTAGACAGACAAGTGTAGCAAAATTGTATCAGCGATATAATAAGTTGTCACGGCGACATAGCAGATGTCGCAACGACAAATGGACTATACTGGAAGAATGCTTATCCAAGACCAGTCTCGACGACAATCAGCAGTATCGTCAAGACAGAGTCCAGCTATTTAACACGGTATTAGATCAATCTGTCGAAGCCGTCCGATCATTCTCATCGACACAATCAAAGGTACGCGCCCCCTCACCTACCTCCACTATAAATAGTGTGAATGTTAAAGAAAAATTTACGTTATCATTTGCCCTAAGCTATTACTTCGACAAACCACTGCTTCGTCTCGGACGTACTGCCTCTTCTCTTGTCCTGTCTCAATGGCTACCAAAAGAGAAGAAGTGATCTCAGGTTGTGAACTTCAGCACGGCGGCTTCAATTCGTGCTCTGATGAGATCAGGTCTGTGTTAGGGTTCTTGGAATCCGCCGGCTTAGAATATCTACTAAGCGAGCCCTCGGTTCTTCTCCACTGAGAACTGGCAGAATTTTTCGCTAAAGCCAGTCTCAACCACTCAGAATCCCAGATCAAATCCACCGTGGCCGGTAAGAAAGTCAAGATATCTGCAAAGAGCCTCAGGAAGGTGCTGCATCTGCCCAGAATTGAAGGGGGGAGGAAGAAGAGCTGACCACAGAGAATATCTCCGCTAGATACACCTGGTGCGACCACACTGGGAAGACCTATGGGTCGATTAAGAGAAATGAGTTCAATCAGAAGGGCAAGTTGCTGGCAGACATCGTGGGGAAGGTGTTTTTATGCAAACCAGACTCGCATGACTGAATCTCCAAGGAAATGTTCGTTGTAATGGCCCGGATCATTCAATCTAAGAAGACTGACTGAAGTGAGTTTCTCTTCCAGAGAATGAAGAGTACCCTGAAGACTCCGTCTTACGAAAGAACACTATCTCTATTCCTCATAAATACCCTCAGTGAAGTTCTCCATAGAAGGATGGGAGTGCCATTGCACTACTCCAAAAGGCTGGATGTCAAGATGCTCGACAGATGGGATAGGTCCATCCACAAAGAATCCTCTAAAGTCCCACCTGCTCTAAAGAAGCAGAAGAGGCTAGCCGCCCAAGTTGTCCTCTCCAAAGAAGAAGATTCATCAAGCAGTTCTGATGACAGTTCTCCACCCCAACAAAACCCTGATACATTTGAGGGGGAGACATCTACTCAAAGTGATATCCCATCATTAGTACCTGAACTTGCTTCCAAAGAGGTTATTGACGAAGGTAGAAACCCCAACTTGGGGAGTGTTCTAGCTGAGGGGGAGTCCCAACTTGGGAGCTCAGCCCAAGATGCAGAGATAGTTGATGGGGAGCTCCTGGTAGGAGGCTCAGCCTAAGATGAGGAACAAATTGAGGGGGAGACCCAACTGGGGAACTCTGCCCTAGAAGATCAGGAGAATGTGCTAGAGCTGATGGAAGTCACAGCTCCCTCAACTGGCCGCGAGTTGGCAATAGGGAGTAAGATCGTGATCATATCTCCAAGTGAAATCATCCCAGAAGTCCTCAAGGGAAATGCCGAGATGACAGCTCACATCAGTGATGAATCATCTGAAGATACTCCTGATGTAGCTCCAAAGGAAGGAGGAGCTTAAGAAGAAGAAGAAGCTGAGTCATCTTCAGCTCAGGCAGGCCCTCTCTACCATATGATATCGTCTTTTCCACTGCTCAGCGAAAACAAATGGAAACATTCATTATAAAGAGCGTGGAGGGGCTAAGGAATGAGATGAAGGCAGAGATTAAGACAGTGAAGAGGGACGTACTTCATCTAAATGCTCAGTGCGCTCACTTCTACACTCTACTAGCTACCGCCATATATCACATTAGTGAGGAAATCAATAGGGTGGGCCATCAAACTCATGACATCTTGCAGAATCAAGTAACCTTCTCAGATAATATGGATTATGACTTTGAGCAAATAGGAATAGCCTCTCATAATAACAGAGATCAAGTCTTGAGCAGGGTCAACGAGAATGCTCATAGATTAGATACACATTTACTGGAAGTCAAGAATAATCTAAATGTCACTAAACAGCAACTCCACAAATTGATAATATTGGCCCAAGGAGCTCTCGAAGAACGTGTTATTGAACAAGTCCTAAAGGGGGAGAAGGAAATAATAAATGTCGGATCCCATCAAGCGATGTGGATAACAAATCAAGTTAAGCGAACAATGCAAAAACCTCCATCCGTGTATGAAGTAGCTGATCCATCAGTAAGTACTGATTCAGCGAAATTCGGTATTGAATTAGGTGATTCAGCAAACTCCAGAAACAGAAAGAAACACCAGAGCAACAACTACAGGCAGAAAAGGCTAAGGGAGATTGAGCAAGATCCCCAATCAGGAAAGTGGAGTCCAGAATCCAGAAACATTTTAACAGAATCATGGATGCAGTTTGGATATCCTCAGTATGGCCATGCAAGAGTATACAGCTCAGTTGAATGGAACCAACATCTAACACAACTGGAAAAGAGGAAGAACCGCAAGTTGGCCTTCCCTCATGGTCCTCCTCCTTCTCTGAAAAAGATTCCAAAGCCCATCCATTTCTATCAGAGGCAAAAGAGGAAAGTCAAAGGTGCAAGCAACAACAGACCCTGAGGAACATCTTGTCACAAAATTAAAAAGGGGCAAATGATAATTAATTTTTGTTCAAAAACATTTCACCTATTTATATGAATGCTAGTCAAATCTGATTATATTGCCATATTTTTTAATTCTTTATGTGTGTGACATTTATCATTGAGGTGAGTTAGGACTTCTTCAAATAGGGGGAGATTGTTGGGAACTGTTCCTTGTAATGTTCCTGATTTGAAGAAGTGTCCAGTTCAATGACAAAAACATTGTGTATTTGATGCTATATTTAGTTCATGCTTGCAGAGATCAGACAATATGTCCAGTACTTTAATTACTTCACTAAGTACAATATCGTCGAAAAGGAATGGAAATATCATCGAAAATAGTATGCATGTCATTGAAATGATGTGCAGAGCAAAGCAGAAGGATCATGTCAGTTGTCATCGAGATAACATGCACATGATGATATCGTTCTGACATCAATACTACAACACCACACGACGATATCGGGATGCCGAGATGAAGGAATAAGACTTAAGTACAAGTACAAGACAATGTCGACGACATCATCGTAAAGAAGCCTTGACATCGAAAAGGCTAAGTAAAATAGATGTCGATGATATTGTAGTAAAGAAGCCATGTCGTTTAAAAGGCAAAGAAAGACTGATATCGATGATATCGTCGTAAAGAAGGCTTGACTTCGATAAGGCTAAGGAAGGTATTATGAAGACATGTAGTTGCTAAAGAATAGCTTATCGACGTAATGGTGATTATGTCGTCGATATGACAAGGTGGTGTCAACGACATCGTGAACAAGGCATCGAGCAGTCAAGATTACGCCGACATCAGTTAGATGAATTCATGTCGTCTTAAGTGCAAGTGCAGAAGGGATGTCTCTTATCGTCGAGATATCCTTTTCTGAAGAAGAAGGAAGAAGATTTGAAGATTTGTCCAAGTCCAAGACATCGACAAGCTATGTCGTCAAGATATTGTCCATGTCGTCGTAACGATGGAAATATCGTCAAGACATATTCAAAAGTTGCCATACGCGCTGTCAGCATTTAATGCCACCACTTGATTGTCCAATCAGTGCGTGCTGTTAAAGTATGGGTGACTTGCGGGTCTGTGATGTGTAGGGCTTGAGGGCCCGAGTGTCGGGTTTGCGGACCTGAGTGTAGTAGGGGTTTGTGGGCCTAGGCTGTAGGACTTGCGGTTCTGAGTTGTAAGGCTTGCGGGCTAGAGACATTGGCGGAGTTTGCTGAGCCTAGCATATTGCTAGGTAGGCACAGAGGGACAGAGGACTACTTAAGACACATCTTCTTGAGGAACCTCTATAAATCTTTGCGTGTTTTCTTTGTTATGCTTCTTATTTCATAATCGAACAAACCAGAAAGCAAGAACACCAAAGAGGGTCAAAGTAATTTTAAATACCTATTCACCCCCTCTAGGTGATAAGTCGACACCCCATAACTAACAGATATTTCTGGCCCCAAATGAGGAAAGATACAGAGAGGTTTGCAAAGAGGTGTGTCCAATGTCAAAAATTTGCCCCTCTTCAGCAGCAGCCAGCTCAACAGTTCAGGTGAATAGCAACTCCATGGCCATTCGCAGTTTGGGGATGAATTTGATCAGGCCTTTTCCTCTAGCTAGCGGACAACGTCGTTTTGTCTTGGTTATGATCGATTATTTCAGCAAATGGATCGAGACAAAGGCGTTAGCAAAAATTACTACCCAAATTGTGAAGAATTTTATCTGGGAGAGAGATTGTATGCTTGCATGGAATTCCTATGACAATTATCATAGATAATGGTCCTCAATTCAACAACTCCAGTTTAATAAATTTCTGTGATTAAATCAGCACTGAGCTACGGTTCACTTCTGTACATCATCCTAGAAGTAATAGGCAAGTATAAGCTGCAAATAAGTTGATAATCAATCTCTTAAAGAAGAAAGTGGAGAATCTCAGAGCTAATTGGGCAGAACAACTACCTTCGGCGTTATGGGCTCTAAGAACAACTCCAACCTCAGCAACTGGAGAGACTCCTTTCAAGTTATCTCATGGTTCAGAAGCTCTTATTCCAGTTGAGTTTGAAGTGAGGAGTCCAAGAGTAATATTATCTCAGGAGAATCAAGATAGCTGGATGGAAGAAAATGATGAAGAGCTAAAATACAGCCTCAATCTCATTGAAGAATTGAGAGATACATCGACAATTAGGCAAGAGGAGGTAAAGAGAAGAATGACCAAGTATTTTGACAAGAATGTTAGAGTTAAAGAGTTTGTTGTTGGAGATCTCGTCCTTAAGAAGGTAGATGCAGCAACAAGATCTAGCTCAATTGGAAAGCTCAATCCAAACTGGACATGGCCATTTATTGTCAAAGAAGTACTCAAGAATGGTGCTTATCGTCTCCAGACTTATAAAGGAGAAGAATTATCGCATACTTGGAGCGGAGATGATCTCAAACACTTCTTTTCTTGAATACTTATATTTTTCTTTCTTCTTTTGCAAAACATTATGATGATGTGGTTGTAACCTCTTGCATTATGTATATTGAAAAGGAAGCCTCGAGATAGATTGGTTGATTGTCAAAGGCTAAAAGTCCTACCAAGCGAGACATCGACAGGTTCTGCTTGATGCCCCCTCGACTTGAAGCTTGAGGTGTAAATCTACCATGACCACAGGTATCGAGGAGATTTCGCATATGTGTAGTAGTAGCTCGACAAGCTCGTGCGGTGGAACTTCAGGATACCGGGTCCTTGCTGACATCTAACACACCTCTGCATCAAGGGAGTTTTAGGTAAATGTTCAGCTCTGTCAAGCTTTTTATGACATCATTACAGTCTTGATGATCTCTCGAGGAAAGCAATGCCGGTATAGCCTCCACGACATAACCGCACCTGCCCTTTTGATCATCTTGCTTTGTGACCCTCAAATACTCATTGGTGCAAGGATAGCCGAGGGACGGTCGGGAGCATCTGAGACCATCGCCTGAGTCCTTGAGTGGATATGGTGTTACAACCTTAATGATCTCTCGAGGAAAGCAATGCCGGTATAGCCCCCGCGGCATAACCGCACCTGCCCTTTTGATTGTTTAGAGTTGTTCACCTCTCTTCTTTCTTCCTCTTCTTAGGGTGTTACAACCTTAATGATCTCTTGAGTAAATCAATGTCGGTATTGCCTCGCAGCATAACCGCACCTTCCCTTTTGATCATTTAGGGTTGTTCACCTCTCTTCTTTCTTCTTCTAAGGGTGTTACAATTGTGATGATCTCATGAGGAAAACAAAATCAGTGTAGCCTTGGAGCATCACTGCACCTGCCCTTTTGATCATTCAAGATTGTACACCTCTCAAAGCTGTATTTTCTTTGAATAAGAGGTCTGAGGTTTTCGGAGACCATCAGTTTCAAGGCATCAAGATATATTGGAAATGGGGCGGTCTGGAACATTTAAGACCGTCGCCTAGGTTCATCGGGACTTTATAATGGTCAAAGGCGGTCTGAAACACTTAAAACTGCTTTATAATTATGGATCCGATCTATTGAGGAGCGGTCTAAAAAATTTGAGACCGCCACCTGGGTTATTTCTATGCGTTCATCAGTTAAAAATTGTCTTGGAATAGCTGGGATCATTAACTACAACTTTTCTAATATCTATTCTCATAATGGTCGGTCTGAAAAAAAATGGAGACCGCATATTCAATATATCTCACTCCTCTTTATGAAATTGTATGAGTGTATTCATGAGGTCTCCCTCCTATTATCTTATTAAACAGCAGTCTGGAGAAGATCAGATCGCTGATTCTTTATCTTTAACAGTCTTAGATATTCAAGTATCAATGGATCTGGAATAAATGAGATCATCGCCAAGATCTCTTCATTGTACATCTGTTCAAATAGCGATCTGAAAATATGAGACCGTTGGTTATCTGCTTCAAAATGGTCAAAGTTCTTTGATCTAATTATCATCCGAGAAAGAAGCGGTTTGAATTATTGGAGATCGCACCTTCAACTCTTGCTTAAGATTATTCAAGAATCATCATTTATGAATTATTATGATTTGTTATCTCTGCAGAAGATCGTGAAGGCTGGATATCGTCGTTGGCATTGTTATTTTATAATGAAGCCATCTCATATATGTTTAACACTTCTCATATTACGATAGGAGATCTGGCAAGCATGAGATCGCCATTATTGGTTATCACGTTCTCTGAATACAAGTTGTTATACGATATTTTCTCTTATACAACTGACTATTCGAGCTCGGCAATGCCTAAGGCTTTGAGATCGAATGCCAATTCTATCTCTAAAAATTAGGTCACGCATAACAACAATTATTTTCCTACTATAAGTTCAAGGACCGATCGCTGGTTGTTGAGATTGATACTTCTTCATTAAGGGTTATAATGAGAGCATTTTCGTTGAGGCACTAGCGCGGCTCGGTAGCGCTAGCGCGGCGCGGTAGAAAGTGGCTAGAAAGTGGAAAACGAGCTCTGCCGCTAGCACGGGACGGTAGCTCTACCGCTAGTGTTAGGCTTTCTTCGCTGGGAGCCGCTGAGACGGAAAATGTGTTTGCGGAGTTAGCGCGGCACGGTAGCGCTATCGCCGCGTGGTAGCTGGCGGAACCAGATCCGTAAACAGCGAAATCTGGGCGTCTGTTTGGATTAGATCTTGATCTAACGGCTCAGATGAGTTCGTGGGAGGGGTCTAATTAGGGCTGAGAGGGTTTTCCCTCTTCATCTTTTATGTATTTTGGTGTTGAGGGCTAGAGTGAGAGAGAGGGTTTGGAGGAGGAAGAGAGCTAGATCCCGCCATTGTTGGAGCTTCCGAGCTCCGTTCGCCGATCCGAGACCTGCAGCGCATAGGGGACGTCGAGGCGCTTCTTCTCCTCCATTCCTTTTCAAGATTCTCATGGCTAGGAGGAAATCTCAAAAGGTAATGACATTTCTCCTCCCGGTCTTTAGGATGCGTGCATGGCATCCCTTTTTTTCCTCCTTAATTTCTTCATTTCGGCACCGGATCCATCGAGTGAGAGGGATTCGGGTCGCCTTGGTTCAAGAGGAACCATCGGGTTGATTGAGTCCATCCCCGACATGATTTGCACTAGAAATATGCTCCGTTAGGGGATTAGGAATTGTGGTTGAAGCCGGATTCGCGATCGGTGGTCCGATTCGGTGATGTTGATTGACGTGCATTTTAGGGGTTTTGCTAGAAATCCAAATACGGTGAATTCGTCGTCGTGATGCCCTTGTAGTTTCGTATGGTAACGAATGTTGGTTTTCGGGCGGGGAAATAATGTGCGGATTATGAGGCGTGTGATGCCTAGTGATGTGCGAAGGTGCGACTTGGTCTTTGTGGTCGGCTGGCTATCCCGTGAATGCTGGAATTCACGTGTGGAGAGTGTCCCGGCAAGACAAGTCCCTTCGGTGTTAACTGACGAGAACGTCTGTGCTAACGGACGAGTCCGGTAATGGTCGGCAGGCGAGGCAGTCGGTGGACGTTGTCCCGATTGTAGGACCAGCGCCTTGGGACGTTTGCTTGGAGTCTAAGCCAGAGTTCTTAGCATCGGTTTTGCGTGGTGTTGGCGGCAAAAACACGTGAGCTGTCAGACAAGCCCGGTGGCATGGAGGGCCAGGCGCGGTGGGTCATAGCGTGAGTTCTTGGCCTTGGGCTACGATGCCCTTTGGGGGAAATGTCGAGTACCCCGTGGTTGTGCTGTTGATGTATGATGATGTGTTAGATTCATACGCTTTAGGGTGCCTTGGGTGAAACCCGGGTTTGCATTCATATTGCATTGGTAGGCCCCTTTTATTACTTGCTCAACATAGAAACATGGATGATGGTTCTGACACTCATGCCTGTTGTTTATGTTTTTTTTTTCCTTATATTCATGTGCGTACGAAGTGCTGACTTGCAGGGTGATGTAGTACCCGGGGTACGCTAGGTCGGCCGGGAGGAGGGGTGTTGTTACACCATTTGTGGTTAGCCATAGCTGACCCTCGTTTACCGCTCTTTGTGATTTGGATGCAGGCCAAGGATTGCAGGTTGGACCTAGCTCGTCGGCCAAAAAGTTCTAAAGCTTCATGAAGTGTTTACTTTGCTTTCCTGCATTTCTGTACTTCTCTTTTGTTGTTTCCGGCTTGCATGCTGAGGTAGCTTAGGGAAGTTAGTTTTCCCCTTTTGGGGATTTCATAATTGTGTTGAATGTTTGATGACTTGGACACTGGTTTTGTAAGGCCTTAAGGCCGGTTTTACTCCTATGTAGTTGTGGACAATCTCCGTGTTTCTTAGTTTTTATTTCCGCTGTGTTATCTGAGTTTTGAGTTGGGTAGTTATATCATCTTTTAATACTGAAACTGTGGCGGTTATATGATGTGGGGTCCCGGCCGGACCCATATTATATAGTCATTACAGTGGAGGTGTTACAATTTGGTATCAGAGCTAGGTTGAGTATTCTTGTGAGGTCTAGTGTATTCGGATCGCGTAAAGAGGTTGTCCACATAGGAGTATTGTGTGGGATCATGAGTATCCCTATGTTCGAGTCTTGCGAGTAGAACTTGATGAGTTTATTTCCTTACTTATGCTAGGATGTTGGCGACGATGTGGGGACATCGAGAAGGCAAGAGGAGCCTTCGGGAAGCAGTGCTACTGCTTTGAGCCTCATGAATATGAGCATGTCCCTGGCTGATTTCTGTCGCATGCTAGCGGAAGCAATGGTAGCGGCTCAAGCTGCGGCGATGCCACGGGTTCCGACGCCTGTTGTACAAGTTACGACTCCTGTTACTCCGGCGGCTACACTAGATACACTGGAGGTTGGAGTGAGGCAAGTAGAGCCATTAGCGGAGAGAGCTTATGGGATGGGCGATCGATTTATGAAGTACTTCTTGAGTTTCCATCCTCCGACATTCAAGGGAGTTGGCACTCCAACGGATGCCGAAGATTGGTTTTCGAGGATCTAGGAACTTTTGAAGGCAGCAGAGACCCCAGCGGAGAGGCAGTCCCACTTCGCGAGTTTCATGTTAGAGGGCGATGCGAAGCTGTGGTGGGTGAATCATAGCGGTCTCCATTTCCTTGGGCGCGTTCCGTCCCTGCAGGAGTTTTGGAACGCCCTCCTCAAGCGTTATATTCTGTCTTTGACAAGGTTAGCACTGCAGCGGCGGTTCTTGCATTTGGTGCAGCGTGAGAAGACAGTGGACGAGTATCTGCAGGAGTTCACTCGGTTGGGTCGTTATGCGGGAATGACTATGGCAGACGATGAAGAGAGGGACAATCTCTTCTATCAAGATCTGAGAGAGAATTTAAGGTAGCCATTGATAGCCTTAAAGAACGCAGGATTTAATGAGTTGGTCGAAGCCGCTCGCACATTGGAAAGAGACATGGAGCTAACCCAGCGACGAAATGGTTTTGTGGCAAAGCAGGGAGAAGGAAAGCCTTCTCAGTCTCAGTCTCAGTCTCAGTGGAAGTCCGAGGGAAACCGATGGAAGAAGAAGCCCCGTCTTAATAGGCCTGGGGAGAGAAGTGTCGCACCTTCGGGAGATTTCCGCTCCAAAGGTCCATTGACTTGTTTCAAGTGTGGCAAGGTGGGTCACATAATTCGGTTTTGTACCGAGGGCGGAGCTGAGCCAGAGCCGAGGCAGGAAAAATCGGTGCGTTCCGGCCCTAGTGTTGGGGAGAAAGGGAAGGCGGCAGAGTCGAGTGCTTCACGGTTCCCTCTGGTGCAGCCTAGAGCGTATAATCTTAGGCAGCAGGAAGCGATTCATCAACCCGATGTGGTGACAGGTACGGAAAGTTTAAGTTTTCTTTTGTTACTGTAATGTAGTTTGCGGCCTTTCATGTTTGTTATGCACGTGGTTAGGTTTCGTGCTAGTTTCGGGCTACCCCTCTCGAGTGTTGTTCGACACGGGAGCGTCACACTCTTTTCTCGCGGAAAGCTTTATCCGGAGGATTGGCGCTGAGTCCATCGAGGCAGAGGTGGAGCTGAGTGTGCGCATGCCGAATGGGTCTTTCATGACCACCGTGAGGGAAGGACGCATTGTGTTGCAAATTTGCGATTGTGATTTCGAGTTGGTAGCAGCGATTCTGCCACTAGCCGAATTTGACGTTATCATAGGGATGGACTAGCTTGCAGAGAAGCGAGCTAGTATCGACTGCCAGTTGAAGGTGGTAACCCTGAGAGGCAGAGGTAGAGCAGAGGTTAAGTTTGAAGGCCTAAGCGGAGTGGCTTGCTCCCTTATTTTCGCCATGCAAGTGAGGCGTGCGGTAAACCAAGGAGGCGAGGCATTTATAGCTTTGTTGGAGACTCACTCCACAAGGTTGGCTATTGGAGACGTTCCGGTGGTGGAAGAGTTTGAGGATGTATTCCCCGAGGAGCTTCCGGGAGCACCTCCTCAGCGTGAAATCGATTTTTCGATAGAGTTGGTACCGGGTGCAAGGCCGGTGTCGCGTCCTCCATTTAGGATGGCACCGAAGGAACTGGCCGAGCTTAAGGTTCAGTTGCAAGAATTGTTAGAGCAATGGTACATTAGGCCCATCTCTTCGCCGTGGAGCGCGCCGGTATTGTTCGTAAAGAAAAAGGACGGAAGTATGCGGTTGTGCATTGACTGTCGTGAACTGAATAAGTTGACCGTTAAGAATAAATATCTGATTCCGCGAATCGATGATTTGTTCGAGAAGTTAGTGGGGTCGGTGGTGTACTCCAAGTTGGACTTGAAGTCGCGGTACTACCAGTTGAAGATTCGGGAAGAGGACATTGCCAAGACAGCGTTTGGGACTCGGTATGGCCACTATGAGTTTTCGGTGATGCCATTCAGACTGACGAACGCGCCATCTGTGTTCACGGATTTGATGAACAGGGTTCTTCGACCATTTTTGGATTCGTTTGTGGTGGTGTTCATAGATGATATTTTGGTATATTCAAAATCGGAAGCGGAGCATGAGTCTCACTTGAGGCTAGTATTGCAGACTCTAAGGGAGAACCAGCTTTATGCTAAGTTCTCGAAGTGCGAGTTTTGGATCGAGAAGGTTGCATTTTTGGGTCACGTGATCAGTGGAGATGGGGTAGCGGTTGATCCGGCGAAGATTGAAGCCATTAGAGATTGGCCTGTATTGAGAACCGTGGCAGAAGTCCGAAGTTTCCTTGGACTAGCCGGTTATTACAGAAGGTTCGTGGAGAACTTTTCGCGGATGGCCTTTCCCCTCACCACTCTTACTCGCAAGTACCAAAATTTCGTGTCGACGCCGGAGTGTGCCCATGCGTTTGAGAATTTGAAAGAAAGGTTGATGTCTGCTCCGATCCTTAGTCTTCCTAGTGGGACGGAGGGATTTCAGATTTTCAGTGATGCGTCAGGTTGCGGTTTGGGTTGCGTGCTGGTGCAGCACGGCAATGTGATAGCTTATGGGTCAAGGCAGTTAAAGACTCATGAGAGGAATTACCCCATCCATGACCTGGAGTTGGCGGCGGTAATCTTTGCGTTAAAATTATGGCGGCACTGCGTATATGGTGCAAAGGTGGAGATCTTCACGGATCACAAAAGCCTGAGGTATCTCCTGGATCAAAAGGATCTGAATATGCGGCAGCGTAAGTGGGTCGAGTTCCTTGGGGACTACGACGTAGATATTCAGTATACGCCAGGCAAAGCCAACGTGGTGGCGGATGCCTTGAGTAGGAAATACTCCGGGCAAGGTAATTGGATTGAGGCGCATGACGAGCGTTTGGTGCGAGACTTGGAGTCTCTTGACATTGCTTGTGTGGCTAGAGTTGAGTCTAGCGTGGCTCGGTTGAACTGGATTGAAATACAGTGTGATATAATGGATCGAATCCGAGAGGCGACTAGTGCGAACGAAGAGTGCCAACGGTTGGTGTTGGAAGCTCAGCAAAGCGAAGGCAATGCTTTGGAGATGGTCGGTGGGATTTTGAAAAGAGACGAAAGGGTTTGTGTTCCACGCTTTGGCAAGCTCCACGAGGAGTTGATATTTGAGGCTCACTTTACGAAGTACTCCATTCATCCGGGTAGTACAAAGATGTACTCGGATATGAAGAAATCCTTTTGGTGGCCTGGGATGAAGCGGGATGTAGCTGAATATGTAAGCCGGTGTCAGACTTGTGCCTTAGTGAAGGCTGAGTGCCAAAGGCCCAACGGGTTCTTGAAGCCTCTTCCTATCCCCGAATGGAAATTCGACGATATCTCCCTGGATTTTGTGCATGGTTTGCCTCGATTGCAGCAGGGTAACGATACGATTTGGGTGATAGTGGATCGCCTGACCAAGGTGGCTCACTTCATTCAGAATCAGAAGGGCGATGGCGTGGAGAAGCTCGTGGAGCTTTATGTTCGAAATATTGTGCAGTTGCACGGGATTCCTAAGAGCATTGTTAGTTATCGCGATGGGCGGTTCACGTCGAAGGACTGGAGGTTAGTGCAGAAAAATCTAGGAACCAAACTCAAGTTTAGTACCGCGTTCCATCCGCAGACCGATGGTCAGACGGAGCAAACGAACCGTACGTTGGAGGATATGTTGAGGATGTGTGCTCTTGACTTTGGTAGGAGTTGGGAAGACCACCTTTTCATGGTGGAGTTCGCTTATAATAATAGCTTCCAGGTGAGTATTAAGATGGCACCATACGAAGCATTGTATGGAAGGAGGTGTCGAACGCCGATGTCTTGGGTAGAGGCGGGAGACACTAAGCTTTTGGGGAAGCAAGTGGTGGCAGATGCTTGCGAGATCGTGCGGACGATTCAGGAGCGCATGAAGGTTGCTCAGGATCGGCAAGCGAAGTATTTTAACGCCCGCCATAGAAAGGTGGAGTTTGCAGTGGGCGACATGGTCTACTTGAAGATCAAGCCGTTCAAGGGCGTTTCGCGTGTGCGGCGACTCAAGAAGTTGAGTCTGAGATATTTGGGTCCGTTCGAGGTTACGGAGCGTATAGGCGAAGCAGCCTATCGTTTGGCATTGTCCGCAGAGCTGAGTGGATTACATGATGTTTTCTATGTTTCTGTGCTGAGGAAAGCTTTGGTAGAGCCAAGCGTAGTGCTCGAAGCGGCGGCGGTGCTGGTGATGGAGGATTTGAGGACGAGGGTTCGTCCGATTTGCGTGGAGGACTCGGAAGTCCGGCGGTTGCGTAACAAGGAAGTCAGGCTTGTAAAGGTGCGATGGGACAATTGCGGGCGAGAAGAAATCTCTTGGGAGCATGAGCAAGAGATGCGGAAGGACTTCCCGGAACTTTTTGCATCAGGTATGCATCGTGGATTTCTGTTTCAGTTTTGAAATTTCGGGGACGAAATTCTTTTAAGGGGGGTGGATTTGTAACACCCCAGTTTTTGCTGCCCTGCGAGCTAACGTCGGGCGGTAGGTTCTACCGCCGGTGGTAGCCAAATCAACGTGGCATCGACTGAGAGCATTTTCGTTAAGGCACTAGCGCGGCGCGGTAGAAAGTGGCTAGAAAGTGGGAAACGAGCTCTGCCGCTAGCGCGGGGCGGTAGCTCTACCACTGGCGTTAGGCTTTCTTCGCTGGGAGCCGCTGAGAGGGCAAGTGTGTTTGCGGAGTTAGCGCGGCGCGGTAGCACTATCGCCGCGCGGTAGCTGACGGAACCAGATCCGTAAACAGCGAAATCTGGGTGTTCGTTTGGATTAGATCTTGATCTAACGACTCAGATGAGTTCGTGGGAGGGGTTTAATTAGGGATGAGAGGGTTTTCCCTCTTCATCTTTCATTTCTTTTGGCTTTGAGGGCTAGAGTGAGAGAGAGGGTTTGGAGGAGGAAGACAGTTAGATCCCGCCATTGTTGGAGCTTCGGAGCTCCATTCGCCAATCCGAGACCGGCATCGCATAGGGGACGTCGAGGCGCTTCTTCTCCTCCATTCTTTTTCAAGATTCTCATGGCTAGGAGGAAATCTCAAAAGGTAATGACATTTCTCCTCCCGGTCTTTAGGATGCGTGCATGGCATCCCTTTTTTCCTCCTTAATATTTGCATTTCGGCACCGGATCCGTCGAGCGAGGGGGATTTGGGTCGCCTTGGTTCAAGAGGAACCATCGGATCGATTCAGTCCGTCCCCGGCATGATTTGCACTAGAAATCTGCTCCGTTAGTGGATTAGGCATTGCGGTTGAAGCCGGAATCGCGACCGGTGGTCCGATTTGGTGGTGTTGATTGACGCGCATTTTAGGGGTTTTGCTAGAAATCTGAATACAACGAATTCGTCGTCGTGATGCCCTTGTAGTTTCGTATGGTAACGAATGTTGGTTTTCAGGCGGGGAAATAATGTGCGGATTATGAGGCGTGTGATGCCTAGTGATGTGCGAAGGTGCGACTTGGTCTTTGTGGTCGGCTGGCTATCCCGTGAATGCTGGACTTCACGTGTGGAGAGTGTCTCGGCAAGACAAGTCCCTTCGGTGTTAACTGGCGAGAACGTCTGTGCTAACGGGCGAGTCTGGTAACGGTCGCCAGGCGAGGCAGTCGGTGGACGTTGTCTCGATTGTAAGACCAGGGCCTTGGGACGTTTTCTTGGAGTCTAAGACAGAGTTCTTAGCATCGGTTTTGCGTGGTGTTGGCGGCAAGAACACGTGAGCTGTCAGACAAGCCTGATGGCATGGAGGGCCAGGCGTGGTGGGTCGCAGCATGAGTTCTTGGCCTTGGGCTACGATGCCCTTTGGGGGAAATGTCGAGTACCCCGTGGTTGTGTTATTGATGTATGATGATGTGTTAGATTCATACGCATTAGGGTGCCTTGGGTGAAACCCGGGTTTGCATTCATATTGCATTGGTAGGCCCCTTTTATTACTTGCTCAACATAGAAACGTGGATGATGGTTGTTGTACAACCCAGGTATTCGCCAGGAGTTGGGCATGAATTTGAGAAGTCAGCAGGCGGAGGAGGTGACAAAGAAGGCGAGCCAGAGTCTCAGAGTTTGTTCGCAAGAAGGCGGGTGAGCCGGGCACTCGCCGACCGCTCGAAGGAAGGCGGGCGAGCCAGATCTTCACGGTCCGCTCGCAACGGTCTTCTGGATAAGTCGGATTCTTTCCATGTTTTCGTGTTCGGCGAACTCCAATCTGTGTTCGCCGAAATCTGTTCTGCGCTCGACGAACGCCCGGCTCGCAGAAGGGATCGACGAACTCAGCACTGCGTTCTACGAAATCCTTCTTTCGTTCGACGAACGGAAACTGAATTCGACTCAGCGGTGGGGCTGAGAAGGTCAGCCGTCCCAGCGGCTATTTCCGTCTCGTCTCGGCGGATCCGCTGGGACCAAGTTGACTCAGCAGTTTTCCTCCATCTGCAGCTCAGCTCAACAAGCTCAATCTTCCTTCCAGTTCAGCACTCTCACAAGGCCAATGGAAGCTCGCAGGACGGTGTGAGAGACCTGGCCTCGGAGGATGTCGCCGAAAGAGGTGCGAGCGGGATCTTCACCGAATGATCTCCTAAGTGGGGTTTCAGATCCAACAGGTGGAAGAAGTAACAAAGAAGGCGAGGCGGAGCTCCAAGGGTCACTCGCAGGAAGGCGGGCGAGCCGGGTGCTCGCCGTCCGCTCGCGAGAAGGCTAACAGGCCGGATTTCTTTCAAGTACCCGTGTTCGACGAAATCCGCTCTGCGTTCAACGAACTCGCTTAACGTTCTCAGTTCGACGAACTAGCTTCTCTGCTCGACAAACTTGCGTCACAATCATAGTTCGACGAATGGGCTTCTCAGCTCGTCAAACCCAATCGTCCAGCCAATTCAGCAGATCTCCACAAGGCCAAGGGAAGCTTGCGGGAAGGCATGCGAGTAATGTCCCTGTGAGCCAGAGTCTCAGAGTTCGCTCGCAAGAAGGCGGGCGAGCCGGGCACTCGCCGACCGCTCGAAGGAAGGCGGGTGAGCCAGATCTTCACGATCGACGATCCCAGCTCTGCGTTCGACGTATGAGTAACAAGATGTTCAATTCGACAGAATTACTTCTCAGCTCGACAAGCTCAGTCGTCCAGCCAGTTTAGCATATTTTTAGGGCCGAGTGGAGCTCGCAGGAGTAAATGCGAGACCCAGCATCGGCGAACATCGCCAGAAAGAAGGCGAGTGAGGCCTTCGCAGAGCGCTCGCTCAAGAAGGGTTTTGCGAGCCATACTCGCGAGGGGACTTGCGGGAGCCCTCGCGAGTAGCTCTCTCGCAGACCACTTACCCATAGACAAAAGGGGCGAAATTACCCCTCTGCCCCCGATGGTCTGCCGTTAGCCTTTCCAAACAGCGGAGTTTAGCTATTAGCAGGCAAAATTGGGGTGCGTTTAGTAAAACCAAAAGGCGGAATTCCGTTATTGACAGACCACGAGCAAAAAACTATAAATAGACCTTAATGGGCACCTTGGGAGAGGACTCCAATCTCAGTTCTCTTATCTTTTCCCTCCTTTGGTTACTTTGGTTTATCTCTCTAGCTCTCCAAGGTGCCCAAGCCTCGGCTTTGGCTTGGGAGGGGAAGCGCTCAACGATCATCCGGGTTTGCGGTGGGACCTCCTTGCTTTGACTAAGGTCTTTGTCTTTTTCCGAGTCCCCAGTCTTCTCCTTCCAAAGGATTAGTATGGGCTAGCTACCCCTCAACTCGTTGAGGGCCCGAGCTTCACAAGAGACAGAGAAATCGGTTTCAACATTTTGGTGCGGTGAGCGTGGAGTGTGGCTAGTCCAGGAAGATTCCAAAGAAGGGATATGGCAGGAGACGAAGAGCAGGGCGAGGAGTTCTGAGGGTCACCCCCGACAGCGATGCAAAGGATGTTCTCAGACTTCAGGAGGGAAGTCCTCAACACCCTCAGGTTCGCGGTCGCATCGCTGCGTAACGAGTTCGCTACCCCAGCGGTCCAGGTGTCCTAACCTCCGGCAGCGGTTGGCGAGGATGCCCCGGGAGGAAGGGCTAGAAAGGAGGTGGTCGGGGGGTCAGTGCAGGATCTGGAGGGGCGAGTGTTGTTCGCCAGTCCGGCGAGTTTGGTGTCAGCAAGCATAGGGAAGGCGAGCGCGGCACAGGCGAGCGCGGCGCAGGTGGGTGCGACACAGGCGGGCACGCTCCTGGCGGGCGCGACGCCCGTAGGAGCGGCTCCGGCGAGGGTGGATCTCGGGAGCAGTGCCCCAGCGAGCTCAATCCAGGTGAGGGAGCTTTGGGGGGGGGGGGGGGGGGGGCGAGGGGAGCAGGAGAGGACAGCAGGCAGAGGAAGCCCCTTCTGCGAGTTGGTGCTTTCTGCACCCGTCCCGGAAGGGTTTGAGGAGTGGGACAGGGTCTACTACCACGGCCGGGACGAGCCAGTCCAGCACCTGCAGTCGTTCGAGGACTCGGTATCTATCAGGCCGATATCGGACGCCTTCAAGTGTCGGCTCTTCGCCGTCACCCTAAATGAGAAGGCCCGGGAGTGGTTCCACCAACTCACTGTCGGATCAATCTACGCATTTGAGGATTTGTGTAGAAGTTTCTTGTTGCGGTTTTCAACTTCGAAGAAGAGGAAGAAGGACGTCGAGTCCCTCTTCAAGGTGAAGCAGGAGCCCAAGGAGTCGTTGGCTCATTATGCAGATCGGTTTCAGGAAGAAGTATTGCTCACCCAGGAGATGCCCGGGTTTGCCCTTCAGCCCGCCTTCACATTGGGGCTGAAGGAGAGTTTCTTCAAGATGGATCTGAAGAGGAAAGACCCCGTCTCCTACGAGGAGTTGATAGAGAGGGTGGCGGAGGAGGTCGAGAGTGAGGAGGCCAATCCGGAGCTCACCAAGAGGCTAGCAAAGCTCAGTGAGCCGGAGGTCAAGCAGTGGGAGGTACGGAGAAGGGAAGAGCCACGGGCCCCAGAGGGGGGATGGAGGCAGCACGGCGGGGGGATGCAGGGTCAAGGAAGAGGTTACGCCCCGGGAGGGGGTAACTTCCATGGAGGGCAAGGAAGACCCCAACAGCTGGGATGGAGGCAGGGTCCGAGGCCGATGCCTCCCCCGCCTCAGCAAGCTATGGCGATCAGATGAGGAAGAGTAGGAAGAGGAAGGAGGTCGAGGGGGAGTGGGGCTCCATGTGGTCCTGGGCGGGCAATCTCGGAACTGCCGCTTTATCATAGTGGATGCCCCCAACAGCTATTGTGCCATCTTCGGACGGCCATTTATCAGTGCTTTCCGCTGCGTCCCCTCCACCTTCCACCAATGCCTCAAGTTCAACTCAAAGGGAGTCCAGATTAGGGTAAGAGGGAATCTGAAGGTAGCAAGACAGTGCTACGTGACGGCGGTCAACACCATCACCTGGATGACCGAGGCGGAAAAATGGGATCAGGAGGTAAGAGAGCCGGCGGGTCTCGGAGAGGCAGAGGAGGAGAAAGGGGAGGAAGGGTCGGCGAAACCGATGGAGGAGGAGAAGGAAGAGGTAGAGAGTTGGGCTCAGGAGGAAGGGGCGGAAGAGGTGATGACATTCCAGGAAGGAGAAGAAGAGGAGAAGGAAGAAGGTTAGGGAGAGCAGTCCCGGCTGGAGGCCGTGGAGGAAGTCGTAGAGCTCGAGGTCACCTCCCGAGCTGGGGTGGTGGAGAAGGTCTGCATCAGCGAAGAGCTCGGCCTGGAGGAGCAGAAGTAGATCCTGGCCTGCGTCCAGGAAAACATGGATGTCTTCGCCTAGAGTGTCGCGGAGATGCCCGAGATCAATGCGGATGTGGCTTGTCATCGCCTCAATCTCAACCCAGACACCCGCCCCATCCATCAAAAGAAGAGGGACACAACAAACAAGCTGGAGGGGCCCATCCGAGAGGAGGTGGGTAAGCTTCTGCATGCGGGTTTTGTATCAGAGATCCAGTATCCAGGCTGGGTCTCCAACGCGGTGATGGTAAAAAAGGGAGGAGGTAAGTGGAGGATGTGTATCGATTTTTCCTTACTTAATAAATCGTGCCCCAAGGATTGCTACCCCTTGCCTAGAATCGACGCGCTGGTTGATTCAGCCGTCGGTTTCCCTGTAATGTCTTTTCTAGATGCTTTTTCAGGTTACCATCAGATCCAAATGCACCCCCCCCCCCCCCCCCCCGACATCAAAGATGTCTCCTTCATCACAGGGGATGGGTGCTACTGTTATAAGATGATTCCATTTGGGCTCAAGAATTCAAGGGCTACATACCAATGGATGATGGACAGGGTCTTCCGAGAGCAGAAAGGAAGGAACCTGGAGGTCTATGTTGATGACCTCATGGTAAAGAGTCGGGACCTCAAGTCTCACCTCCAAGACCTTGAAGAAACTTTTGGGACCTTGCGGAAATACAAGATGAAACTCAACCCCCTGAAGTGTGTCTTCGGGGCTAGCAGGGGAAAATTCTTGGGCCACTTGCTCACCCCTGCGGGGGTGGAGCCTAGACCAGATAAGGTTAAAGCAATGTTGGAGTTAGGATCGCCAAGAAACGCGAAGGAGGTTCAGCGCCTCACAGGAAAATTGGCCGGGCTCAGCAGGTTCCTCTCCAAGGCAGGTGAGAAGTGTGCACATTTCTTCAAGGTGTTACGGGGAAACAAGAAGTTTGAATGGACATCGGAATGTGTGGAAGCCTTTCAAGCTTTAAAAGGGCAACTCACCCAGACTCCCCTACTTCAGGGACCAAGGCAAGGGGAAGATCTGTCCCTATACTTGGGGGTAGGATCTGAGGCAGTAAGCTCGGTGTTGGTCCGGGAAGAAGGTAAGAGGCAGTTCCCCATCTACTACGTCAGTCGAGTGCTGAGGAAGGCAGAGCTTCGATACCCAATTTTGGAGAAGTTAGCTTTCGCCTTGGTGGTATCGGCTCGGAAGCTCAAGCCATACTTCCAAGCACACTCAATCAAAGTGGTGACCGGCCACCCACTTCGCAAAGTCATGGAGGGGGTGGAGCATTCGGGGAGGCTAGCTAAATGGTCTGTGGAGCTAAGTGAGTTTGACATCGCGTTCATGCCTAGGATGTCAATCAAGGCACAAGCGGTGGTGGACTTCATGGTGGACTACGCAACTGAAGTAGAGGAGCAGGAATTACCTCCCTCGGTGGCATGGAAGATGCTAGTGGATGGTGCGTCAGGGAAGCACTCCTACGGAGGGGGAATCATCCTAATAGGCCCCCAAGGGACAAAAATTGAGCAGGCCTTGAGAATCCATTTCCCGATTACCAACAACCAGGCCGAGTACGAGGTAGTGATAGCGGGCCTGCGGCTGGCCAGGGAACTGGGAGTGCAGGACGTGTAGGTCTCGATGGAATCCATGGTGATGGCATGCCAAATCAGGGGAGAATTCAAAGCAAGGGAGACAACCCTCCAACGTTACCTGGAGAAGGTCAAGGGGGTCATCGGCCAATTTCGCACTTTCTCCATCACACACTTGCCGAGGGAGGAGAGCACCCCGGCGGACCTCCGAGCCAAGTTCGGTCCTCGGGCTGGAGGGACAGTATCGGAACTCTTCCGACCTTCCATCGAAGAGGGGGAGCTGATGGAGGTGGATCAGCGAGCATCGTGGATGGATCCCTTCGTCACCTTCCTGGCATCGGGAAAGTTCCCCGAAGGGGACAGAGATAAACGGCACTTCAGGTACACGTCGGCCTATTATTCCTTACATGCAGGAGGACTATATAGAAAGACACTCTCGGGGCTCCAGGCCCGCTGCGTATCGGAAGAGGAGGTCCCGAGAGTCCTCGAAGAAATCCACTCTGGGGAATGTGGCAGTCACTCGGGGAGCCAGACTCTGGAGGGAAGAGTGCTGAGGCAAGGCTACTTTTGGCCTACCCTTAGCAAGGATGCAGCAGATTCGCAAGGAAATGTTCTAAGTGCCAGCTCTATGCTCCATCCAACTCCCCCAACTCAAAGGCTCCGGACCATTACAGATCTGTGGCCCTTCGCTATATGGGGCTTGGACCTGGTAGGTCCTTTCCCACAAGCTAGTGGCCAAAGGAGGTTCTTATTGGTAATGATTGACTATTTCTCCAAGTGGGTAGAAGTGAAAGCGCTAGCCAAGGTAACCTCCCAGGTGGTGAGAAATTTCGTATGGGGGGAGATAATTTGTAGGCATGGGCTGCCATTGGCCATAGTGACGGACAATGGACCTAATTTGCCAGCGAAGAGTTTGTTAGATTTTGCACCCAACTCGGCATAGACCTCAGGTTCGCGTCGGTCCACCACCCAAGGAGCAACGGTCAGGTGGAGGCGGCGAACAAGATAATTCTCAACCTGCTGAAGAAGAAGGTGGAGAATCTCAAAGGCAATTGGGTGGAGCAGCTACCCTCGGTTCTTCATGGATCCCATCTCCTTCCGAACTCCATTGGTAGCCATTGGATTCTGATTTTACTACACCTATGTAGGATCTGGTCAGACTGTTAAGTCCTTTTTGACCAACCTCCCTCTGATACTACTTGATAGTTTATAGGTTAGTAGTCTAATTCACCTGGGGGGTGAATAAGTCTCTTTTATATTTACTTAATTGTTGCTAGTAGTTAAAGATTAAACTCAAGCAAACACAGAAAGCACACAATTGTTTATAGTGGTTCCCCAAGACAGTGTGTCTATGGGTAGTCCACTGTCCCTCTACACCTTTCTAACAGTGTGTTAGACAAGACAAACTCCTCCAATCTCAGCTCCTATAGCTTACAACACAGATCCCTCAGGATCTCTCAGGCTTGCTCCAAGCCCTACCTCAGGCTAACCAGCCCTACTAACTCAGAGTGCTCCCACTCCTACAGCTCAGAGATCACCTTGATCTCCTACCTTGGGCCTATCAAGAAGCCCTACTTCTCAGGAAAAATGTCAAACAGCTCAGGCCAACCGCCTTACCAAACTCAGGCTTAGCAGCCCTACTGCTCAGGTTCAGCAACCCTACAAACTCAGGCAATGTGCCTTACAAGCTCAGAACTACACAGTTCCTACAGTGAGTAAATGTTTAGCTTACAACAATTGACATCAGTAGTATAATATCTTCTGTTGTTCCTGCACAACTGATGCAACTTTGAAGTTGGGCTGAATGAACTCTTCAATCCTTGCTTCTTTCTGAACCTTTTCTTCAGTAGAGGAGTAATTCTTGCTCCTATGGATAGAAGAGTTGTCTTCTCTCCTTGTATCTTCTTGTTGGCTTAGTTAGCAGAATGAGAGAAAACTTGAAAGTCGTCAATGGAACAGTGATAATGGCTCTCTACATTTCAGCACAACAACAGATGGTTCTGAAAGTGCCCTAGGTTGTTCTTTTATACTTCATTTATCTTCAATGGCTCTTAGAAAGGGCCCTGACACTTTGGAAGAGGATAGAGAACTTTATCTTCTCGTTACAGTTGTTTGCGCTAAAAGAAAGTCCCGTCAATGTCGTCTTCCTGATTTGAATCTGTCTCAGCGGTTGGGCTGAGATAGTCTTTCGTCTCAACGGTTTAGCTGTCTTGGTCTCAGCGGATCCGCTGAGACAGATAGTCTTCTCAGCGGATTTTGTCTAACTGCAGCTCAGCAGAGGCAGACCTCTTCTGAGCGGTTCCTGACCCCGTCTCAGCGGTTCAGCTGAGATCATGAGCTCGTCTCAGCAGTTTTGACAGCAAACCACTAACCTTATTCCAATGCTTGGAATATCTTAACCCTGCATATTCCTGATGCAAAATAGGGTTTATCAAATAAAATATGTACTAGCATTGTGAGTGATGTCTCTTCAAACCAAAGGAACAATGAGGGCAATATTCCCAACAGTGACCGCTGACCGGGCTCGTTGATGCTGGCCAGACATCAGAACTCACTCGAGAGGCAAGTAAATCTATCTTTGGTTAAGTCCCCGAGAAGAGACCGCTGACCGGGGTCATTGATGCCGGCAGGACAGGAGAACTCACTCGAGAGGCAGGAAAGTCAATTTTTGGTTAAGTCCCCGAGAAGAGACTGATGACCGGGCACGTTGATATCGGCAGGACGGGAGAGCTCACTCGAGAGGCAGGAAAGTCTATTTTTGGTTAAGGCCTCGAGAAGAGACCGCTGACTGGGCTTGTTGGTGTCGGCATGGCAGGAGAACTCACTCGAGAGGCAGGAAAGTCTATTTTTTGTTAAGGCCCCGAGAAGAGACCGCTGACCGGGCTCGTTGATGTCGGTAGGACGGGAGAACTTACTCAAGAGGCAGGGAAGTCTATTTTTGGTTAAGGCCCCGAGAAGAAATCGCTGATCGGGCTCACTGATGCCGGCAGGACAGAGGAACTCACTTGAGAGGCCAGAAAGTCTATTTATTTAAGGCCCCGAGAAGAGACTGCTGACCGGGCTCGTTGATGCCGACAAGATAGGAGAACTCACTCGAGTGGCAGGAACATTTATTTTTTATTAAAGCCCTGAGAAGAGACCACTGACCGGGCTCGTTGATGCCGATAGGATTGGAGAACTCACTCGAGAGGCAGGAAAGTCTATTTTTGGTTAAGGCTCCGAGAAGAGACAGCTGATCGGGCTTGTTAATGTCGGTAGGACGGGAGAACTCACTCGAGTGAAAAATGTTCTATAAATAAAAGGAACAATAAAAGAAAATTCTTTATAAATTAGAAGGGATTACTGGGTTGAGTGATTTGCCCCCACTGATCCATACATAAAGAAAAACAAAGAGGGACTCGCCCATACAAAAGGAAGGAGGAGGACAATTAACTAAGCAGGAAGAGGTCTCTTCGACTCTCTTCTCCACCTCCTTTGGTTGAGCTCGCTCCTGGGAGGTGTCAATCTCTTATCCACCTCCTTCAGTTGAGCTCGCTCATGGGAGGTGTCGATCTCTTCTCCGCCTCTTTCATTTGAGCTCGCTCCTAGGATGTGTCGGTTATCCTCCATTTCCTTAAGTTGAGCTCAGCTCCTGGGAGGTGTCGATCTCTTCTCCACCTCCTTCAGTTGAGTTTGCTCCTGGGAGGGAAATTGAGTGGTATGTTGTCTAGCGCTTATCTCTCCGAACCACGGGTTCTACATTATTTTTTCGGGCTTGTATCGAGCCCAAAAAAGTGAGGATTATGTATAACCTGTAATTCGTCGAGATCAGAGATGACAGAGGACGACTTAGAAGATCTCGCCCGCCTGGGGCGAGTAGAGAAGATCTCGCATGTTCAACCCCATCTTTGTCGATATCAAAATTGCCTAAGGAAGACACCTAAGGGTGCCAGCTCGCTAGGTTCCAGGGTGCCAGGGTGCCAGCTCGCTAGGGTCTCAGGGTGTCAGCTCGGCAGGGTTCCCAGGGCGCCAGCTCGTCAACCTGACCTCGACAACATTCGACTCTTGAGCCAGACCTCGGCAGCATTCGACTCGTCAGCCTGACCTCGGCAGCATTCTACTCGGCAGCCTGACCTCGGCAGCATTCGACTCGTCAGCCTGACCTCAACAGCATTCGACTCGTCAGACTGACCTCGACAGCATTCGACTTGTCAGCGTGTCCTCAGCAGCATTCGACTCGTCAGCCTGACCTCGACAGCTTTCGACTCGTCAGCATGACCTCGACAGCATTCGACTCGTCAGCCTGACCTCCGCAGCATTCGACTCGTCAGCCTGATCTCCGCAGCATTCGACTTGTCAACCTGACCTCGGAAGCATTCAGCTCGTCAGCCTGACCTCGACAGCATTCAGCTCGTCAACCTGACCTCGACATCATTCAGCTCGTCAGCCTTGGCAACATTCAACTCGTCAGCCTGACCTCGGCAGCATTCACCTCGCAGGGTCGCCATTTCGACGGGACACCAGGGAGGTCTCATGGAGAAACCTACTGGCCAACGATTAGCCCTCCCAAACAGCGGGATTCTGCTATTGGCAGACCAATTTGGGATGCCCTTAGTAAAACCAAAAGGCGGGATCTCGCTATCCATAGACCATTTTCAGGAAACTATAAATAGACCCCCAAGGGCACCTTTGGAGTGAGTCTTCACTTGTTTCTCTCTCCTCTGGTTAGCTTGACTCGGTTAGAGAGTTCAAGCTTGCTGCTCACCGTGATTCCCGGGTGTGTAGACAATGACTCTCTGGGATTCTCCAAGGTGCCTAACTCAACATTTGACTTTGGAGGAAAAACTCTTTAAGATTTTTCGGGTGTGTGGTGGGACCTCCTCGCTGCAGCTCGCGGGTCTATTCTTAGTTTTCCATCCTTCAGGGGAATTTCTTGTGCTCGTTAGCCTCTTCTTGTCATATCTCATCTGGGCCGACCACTAGACCAGTAAACATTGGTCACCCCCAGGTCGGAACGCAAGGACCAAAAATCTTGGTTCCAACAAGTTTGAGGTATCAAACAAACTCAAAAATGTGCGAGAATAAACCTTTTAATGGTGAGCCGATCAAGGCCACGGCAAAGAATCTCCGATTCAACGGAACTATTTTTGTGGAACCCATCAACACTCAAACAAACAGACTATGCATCTATCAAAAGGCTATGATGATTAGCGCTGCTCAATTGGTTGCTTAATCTATTTTACTGCTGATGGTTAGTTCTGAGCCTTCTGACTTCGAGGCAGTGGTGAAACGGCATACAGTATGAATGACTGATTACTTGCATTCAATTATTGTTTTGAAATCGATATAATACTTCTTTAGTTAAATAATATTTCAAGAATGTGATTATTTCTTTCAGAATAATGTGTGGACTAACAAAAAAAACCAGTTTTAGCTGATGATTTCAGTGCGTGAGATTGGTTCTGTTTTAAGAGAATTTTGAGTCTTACAAATTGTACGAGTAGTGTAGGCTTCGTGTGGAAAATGAAGATTCGCATAACTAATTGCAAATAGTCCGAATAAGAGTGTAGATGATGAAGATAGTTTCGCGAATGCGAAGGAGACAACAAAGGAATGACACGCACTTCATGGTTATTAACATGCGGAGGTAATTGGTAAATTATGTTTAAATATTATATGCACGTCCACTGTCGCGCATCAACGGTGTGCCTGTCGTTTGATGTCCTCATACATAGCATGCAGCGGCTACCAACCTCGCTCGACGCCCTATCACATTTGAAATGGCTGAGTGCATACAAGGACAGTGAGCGGAGGAGTGCTGAATGAATGTATGAATAGAAGGAAATGACTGTAATAAAAATAGAGTTTTAAAGCCCGGCGTGCTGAATGAACGTTTGAATAGAAGGAAATGACTCAAATATTACTAATTATATTATAGACAAAAAAAGTGAAAATGCTCAAAATTATATTTAAATGAATTGGATGCAAGGCTACAAAAAAAGCAATACATAAATGATTAGGGGGGAATTAACATCTGATGCTCGTTTAGAAATTATTATTATTAGTCGCATTGATCAACTATTATCATCATTTATATTAATTAATAATTATAATAACATTATTTTATTATATATTATTATTATTATTATATATTAGTGTATTTTACACAATCACTTAAATTGTCTACAACTCTCTAATCTGCGCATGATAATTTTTTCCGAGTCACAACCTCAGCCGCGCGAGGCCATCCCCTTCCCCCGGCACTCTCCTCCGCCGAAGGATCCCTGCATCTGTCGGGCTGGGCTCGCCGGAATCGGCACCACCATGGAAGCTCCTCCGCCGGCAATTTCCACCCCCAAATTACCTCCCCTATATTTTCCCCGCCGCAGCACCAATACCGACGCCCTCGACATAAAATCTGATGAGGCTAAGAGATCCCCTATCGGTCCAAGCTCGGGACACTCAATCCACTCCGTTAACCCCTCCGTCAGCGGCGACGACATCTCCTCTCCTATCCCCGCAATGTACAAATCGTAAAGCCCCTCCATCTCCCGCAGCACTGCCACCGTCTCCTCCGCGTTGCTCACCATCCTCTCCACGTACTCCGCCTCCCCGCTGGCCCCCGCCCGAAACTGTGCCAAGCACTCCTCGTCGGTCTCCCCGCCGCCCACATCAACCACCCTCTCCTGCTGCTGAAACCCACTGACCTCAATGCGGGGAAGAAATCGCACGACCGTGAGCGCCACAGCCGGGTGGGTCGCGAGGCGGTCGGCGTACGCAAGTGCCTCGCGGTCGTCGGCGCCGCCGAAGAAGAGGAGGGCAACATTGTGGCGTTGCGTACGCCCGCCTGCTCCTGAGAGGCTACGGTCGACGAAGATGCCGACTGAACAGGAGGCGCTGGTGAGGACGTTTTGGTTGAGGCAGCGAATGGCGGGGTGGGTGTCCTCCATGGCACCGTCGATGGACTGGTGCTTGTGGAAGGGGAGGAGGATAAGGGCACAGTGCTTGTCCTCTGAGACGCCGATGACGTCCTCGTGCATGGACGGGTAGGCTGAGAAAGCGGTAAGTGACTGGACGGAGATGCCGCCGGCGTGCTGCTCGTAGGACCCGAAGGCGTTAGCGATGTGCTCAGATTGGGTCTGATGACGAATGAATCCCGCGGCGCAGGCGTTTCCGTGGTGGGAGTCGAGGGAGGAGGCGGAGCTGGTGGTGTTGATGACGAAGAGGGCGGATGCTCGGCCGGTGAGCTCGACGAGGTATAGGGCATATACGAAGAATGGAGAGCGCTTGGTGGGGTGCGAGATGTCGAGGAGGGAGATGAGGGAGGGAACCTCGCGAGCTGAGTGGACGCAGACCAGGATCCGGAGTTCTGAATCAGGGTTCCACCAACGGATCGTGCGACGCTTGTAGGCGACGAATCGACGGGAAGGCTTCGCTGCTATGCTTACGAGTGGGGTAACAAGCGCCGTCATCACCACTGACAGCACCACCATGATCGAGAATGATTGTTGATGCAGTATCTGCGATTGCAAAATCAAAATAAAATGGATTTTGCCGGCCTAGAATTCACAACAAAGAGAGGCAGAGAGAGAGAGAGAGAGAGAGAGAGAGAGAGAGAGAGAGAGAGAGAGAGAGAGAGAGAGAGAGAGAGAGAGAGAGAGAGAGTCGCGTACCCCCTTGTCCCAACCGATGCTGAGCATGATGAGCTCGACAACCCCCTTGGTGTTCATAAGTAGTCCCAGCGAGATTCCTTCATTGAAGGGCGTCTTCATGTATAACGCCGCAAGCACGGAGCCGGCAATCTTCGTGGCGGCGGCTGCGACCACCATTATTAGAAGAGTCACCGCCGCCCTGGGGTTGGCAATAGAACTCAGATTTGTTCGGAATCCACAGAGTGCAAAGAAAAGCGGCAGGAACAACCCCTCGATAAAATCCCCAATCTTCTCGATAAGCAGCTCCCCGAGCGGGCCATTAGGCACGGCCAGCCCGTACACAAAAGCCCCAAAGATGGCGTGTGTCCCGATGACGTCCGCCACAAAGGCCGCCGCCATCACCCCCACCAATATCACGCACACGTGCAGCTCCGCGGCCTCCTCTCCCTCCGGCGTCCTCTTCTGCACCCACCGCGCCGCCCGCCCCATGACAAAGTACACCACAGTGCTGAACACCACGCCAGAGATCACCGCCCATAGGGCCGACATCACATCCCCTTTGCTCTGCGACAGCGCGAGGGAAAATATCAGGAGCACCCACGCCACACCATTCGTGATCATGGCTGACGACAGCGCCAACCTCCCCACGTCGGAAGCGAACAGCTTCAGCTTGGCGAGGATGGCGGCGAGTACAGAGAAAGCCGTGACGGCGAAGATGCTGCAGAAAAAAGTGATCAGCGCGCCTCTGTAGACCCCTTCCTCGACGTTGTTGTGATGCATGAAGCCAGAGAATATGCCGATGGCCACGGGACCGACAAGGCACGCTGCTGTGAAAATTATGGAGTGCCGGCCGGCACGGCCGACGGCCTGGGGGTCGATCTCCAGACCGACGATGAACATGAAGAAGATGAGGCCTATGTAGGCCAGGGACTCGAGGACCACCATGCTGCGGAGGGGGAATAAGATAATGGCGATCTTGTTCATCCTTCCCATCAACGTCGGCCCGAGTATCAAGCCTCCCTGCAGCAGAGGGGGCAGAGCGGTGAGCGGATTATCTTGAAAAAGCCTACTGCCTCGTAAGAGGGAGAGTTGATGATGGAAGGAAGAGGGACGATGGTTACCAAGATCTCGGAGATGTAGCGAGGCTGCCGGAGCGGTTTGAGGATAGTGCCGGTGAGTCGGTTGGTGAGGAGGATGACGACGAGCTGGACGATGAAGAGAGGGAAGGTGTAGTCGAGGGGATTCTCGTTCTGCAGCATTCCGTTCCTGGACAGCAAGGTGGAGGAGTAGCAGATGAGGGGGTTTCGCGAGGAGTTCTCGCTGGGCGCTGACGCCCCCACGAATCCGATCGTGGAGGAATCCATCTCCGTCTTCCCACTGCAAAACAAAAAAGCTTCGGCGTCGAACTATTTGCCGTCGCCATGAATGAAAAATAGGCGCGTTCTTTGCAGCGGAATGGGAGGAGAAAAGTGTCTAATTTGAGTTTTGAACATCTGTACTACCCGTTTCTGTTTTTTTTTCCTTTTTTTTTTTGACAAGGTTTATTTTTTTTTCTTTTATCGATAGGTTTTGGTGGGCAGCATCAATGTCACCAGCACACTAATAACTATCAATGAGCTGTCACATAATTTTGTACCCAGATTAATTTCTTATTTGCACATCAAAAAAATTTTGATGTAATATTGATGCTTCTGTTTTTACCCTTATTTAGAGAAAATAAATTTATAAATATTTGTAAAAAAAATGAAATAATAAAATTAAAGAAATATGATTTCGCACGTAAAAAAACTTTGGTGCGGCGCATGGACACTACCCGCCAGCGAATAATGACAACTTGGCGGTCGTTAACGCCGTGGTCATGAGCCGTCGTTCATGAAAGCTCGAACTCACCTAAAAAAATGCATGCATTTTATGCTCAAAACTAGTTTTTTTTCTTTATAGCGGTAATAACTTTTGTCTTGCCAAATATACATTCTATGATAACGATGTTTTTGATCAAACTCATCGGAGCTTATGATAACGATGTTTTTGATCAAACTCATCGGAGCAAATAAGCTGGGTCAAACGAAACCCTCATGTCATGCCGTCTTGTATGCGTTACTGTTGATCCACACAAGAATACTAATAAGCTTCTGCTTCTTGAAGCTATATCATCAGTTGATGGGTTATAATACAATCTTCAAGTTAGATGATATTATTTGCTTATACAAAATACAACATTTGCTTGGTCAGGAGGAGAGTGATATTCTAAAAATGCATTTACAAAAAATCTCGCCGGTTGCTAATTTTTTGCTCGGGCGTGAATTTTTTGCTCAAAGGTGCATTTTTCACCAGGTCGAGCATTTTTTTGTCCGGGCGCGCATTTTCCGCCCAGGTACACATTTTTTGTCTTGGCGCACATTTTCACGCCCGGGCGCGCCAAGGCAAAAAAATGCGTGCCCCGACAGAAAAATGCACGCCACGGCTGAAAAATGCATGCCCAGGCGGAAAAATGTGCGCCCGGGCGAAATAATGGGCGCTCGGGGGGAAAATGTGTGCCCAGGCGGAAATTTGCTTCGGGGCGAAAAATCTGCACGCTGGAGAAAATGGGCACCATGAAGAAAATGCGCGCACATGCGGAAATAATGTGTGCCCGGGCAGAAAATGCGTGTCGTGGCGAAAAATGAGTATCGGGCAGAAAAATGTGCTCCCCGACAGAAATTATGCGCCCCGGCGAAAAAATATGCGCCGAACTTAATTAGATTTCTTCATTTCTGATGACCTTGAAGAAAACTATGTTTTGGTGTGTGTGTGTGTGTAAATATTAATTCCATCGACTGAATTCCAATATGCAGCCAAATAATGGAATTACTAATTCTAATTCCTATGACAAAATTCCTGCATTTAATTCAGCCGAACAACAGAATTGGAATTGACTTCAATTCCAATTCCTACGTGAATCAGAATTTGGTCAATTCCAATTCCTGCAACTCATTTCCCGCCAAACGAATTGAGCTTTAAAGAATTAGGGTCCGTTTGAGAGAGTTTTTTATGCTCCGGTGAATTTGAACAAAAATGCTACCGTCATTGATTGTATGTTTGGCATGACAATAGTTATGACCGCTACAAAGAAAATGAAACTAGTTTTGAATATAAAAGTTAATGAAGTTCCTTAGGTGGGGTTGGGCTTTCACAAACGATGGTTCATAACCACTACGTTCATAACCGCTATCGTTGTGCCAAACAGAGCCTTAGTTTATAAAATATGATTGATTACATTAGTAAAGGCTGCACACATAGTATATTTTATTCGCATTTTTACCATTTCAATTTTTGAGATTGAATTAGGATACAAGACTCGTCGAATAAACTTAGCCTCCAAGAGTTTGTTCACGTCCTCTATAATCGGTCCATCGAATTATGCAGCAATCTTCCCTTGTTTTGCTTTATCGACCATCAATATTTTGCCACATGCTATATATAGACATCTACTTCATACATTTCGACAACAAACCATGTGAATACATCAATGCTTCAACTTACACCCTCGAACAACATCCATTTGTCTTCTGGTATGAAGTTCAATTCGGGAGTTTTTCCTTGGTTATTGATATGATCAAATCACTTCTAATTATATTGATAGATTGTGCGTACTCTTATAAAAGATAAGTCATCTATACCAATCTTTCATTGTATATGATATTATATATAAAAGTCGTATTTTTTTCAGTTTTTCATTAATTATCTTTCTTCACTCTCTCTTATTATCTTACTTAATATTTAATTGCTAAATATAATAATATGAATTTCAAAATTTAATAAATTAAAACTATATATATACGAGCAGTCGTGCACCGGGGGGGGGGGGGGGGGGGGGGGGGGGGGGGGCGACATTGGTCGAGGCGGCGACATTAGTCGTGAGGGACATTGGTCGTGGGGGCGACATTGGTCGTGGGGGCGAAGTTGGTCGCGGGGGGCGACATTACTCGTGGGTGCGACATTGGTCGGGGGGGGGGGGGGGGGGGGGGGCATTGGTCGTCGTGGGAACATTGGTCATGGGCGGCGACATTGATCGTGGGGGGCGACATTGGTCGGGGCGGCAACTGTAAGACCCCTTTTTTTTTCAAACGCCGGGTCTTAGGCCCAGAACCCCCGCTTTGTGGTGACACCCTCGCTCGGGGAGGTCGCCACTACAAACGTCGATACTGCCGACCAAATCGATCATGAAGAAGCAAAGAAAAATAAGCTAAAAGAAAGTCAAGTCCACATCACATAGAAAAGTAATACAACCACGAAGAGATGTCCACATAATTATAACTGAAATAAGGAAAGAGATAACAAGGGCTCCTGCCCGATACATCAAGCCTCACTACAAATTCACTCGCGGAAGCAAAATAACTAGAACTAATAGCCACTCACGGATCCCGTCATCGATGCTCCCGTGCTAGACTGCCCCGCCTCCATCTGCACCGGCCTCTGGTGTTGCTCCGTCGCCACGGTCTCCTAAGATGATAAGGTCCACCGACCGTTAGTCAAAAGACTAAGCCAATCCGCCACCCCTCCCCCGGTGACTCCTAGGCACCGAGCGGAAAGGATGAAACGGAGGACAAACAAGGGGTGATAACAAAAGCAGGTGACATGGTATATTCTACAGGAAGAGTTCTACCACTACTTAAGTATATATACATAAATGAAACAGGTAATAAAGCATAGTAAGAGCAGGTAAAGAGTAAGTAAAGTGCAGTAAGTAAAGACAATAGTAATAGAAAAGTAACCATTGATTTATAGGAATGCTCACACAAACCTATAAACCAAGGGGTCGTTTAGCAAGGCCTATCGTATAAGAAGTCCCATAACCGACTTATACGATAGGGGTAGAGGTTGAAATGCAATGTTTATGCTATGACATGCAAGGTATGTTGTTATGCTATGTTCATACAAGTGCAACTCACCCACTTCGACTCTATGCGCATAGACCTTTAGTTCCCCCTTTTTGGAGCTAGCAAGACTCCCAAGATACTCCGGTAGTGGCAAACGAAAGCGGTGGGTTGGGCCTCGCCCACCTCTAGGTTGGTATATGCACTACCTAACCTAGACCTATCGTACGCCTCAATGCAAAACCGCGGAGCATCTGCGTACTCTTACTGGCTGGACCACCAGACTTTTATGGCTAAGTGCAAATTTCACACTTGCCGAGCCCGAGTATCAACGTCGGTGCAACGACTATCGACACTAAGGACCCACCACCTTGTGCACATGCAACATGTTCTACTATCTATCTACAAACTCCAACACAAACCACCTGGGCTTAACTTGCCCAGCCAAGAGCCAAACTGAGTCACAAATTATCCGGATCAACAATCCGCACCTACCACCACTGAGCCTACAACTCGGGGTACCAAACCAACCAAACTCCCGTGACAACGGAGTGTGAGTGAATGTGTTATTTGTTAGTCTTGGGCATCTTCTATACTCCTATGACTTATGGTTAATCTTGGACTTCCCGAGGGTTACCCTGTAAGAGGCTCGCTACGGTACTAGAAACTGTAATGGGTTGACACCCCAAAGTTCCCTTTCTCAAGATACTTACTGTTATTGGTATCTACCCTTAAGAATTCCCTTCTACCGTTTCACTTGAGTTAGACCTAAGTGCTTTAAGACACACCAGGGGAAAGACGATCTTTCGTTAATCCCTAGGACAACCTTACTCTTAACCCAACAAGTACACTTTCTTCACATACACTTCCTGGAGTGGACTCACAACTATCTAATCAACCCATGTGCACCAAGTGCACACATTTCCACCTAGTAGGTTACTAAAAACCTAAGTTTCGCAGTTTTACTATACGCAGACCAAACTAATTATATGAAGCTCACAACTAGAGGTACTCCAAATATTCATCCAACTAACCCAAGCTATTTACTGGAGGTCTATCATGATGTTATAAGACTAATTCCAGAGAATCATATTTCTCCCTAATTAATTAATATTTATTTTAATTTCTCCAAACATCTGCCAAGTGTGAAAATGAACATGAACTATAAGTAAATCTTATGATATGGCTTCCCAAAATTTATGATAAATCTATGGTGGCTAAATAACACCAGAAACAGCATAACATATTTTTACAGTAAGAAATTCTCCTCTAATTTATTTATTTATCTTCTATCCAAAATCATAGTTTTATGAAGGAACTACCAAAAAGATCATCACTAAAATTATGGGAAAATCACCAAGCTCTTATACTCACCAGAAAAGGATACTGACTAAGTTTCATGATTTAAGGAAATCATTTTCTCACTAAAATAATTAAATTAAGAAAACCCCAAATTCAATGATCTATGAAGTAGCCTACTGATTTAAGTCCTCAAAAATTCTATAAATATTTACAGAGGTTCCTAATGTCCAGAAAGGGCCTATCACCAATTTTCACAATTTAACAAAGAGTTTTGGGCCATCAAATATTTTTCTTAAGTTTAAATCAAAACAAGTGCCTTGAGAAAGAAGTACTAATTAAATTATTTAATAAAATTCATAAAAATTACCAGAGCTCTAAATCATGATTATAATGGAACAACCATAGTCTCATCATCATCCAAGACTTCTTAAGCATGTAAATGTGTCTTATAATAAGTTTCCCTAAAGGGGTTATGACCTAAATCAAAGGGAATATTTGCTGTTAAAATTCTTATAAAATTACCCAGTGCCTATTTACACCCTATGAATCTATCCACCAAGTTTCATAACCAACCAGAGAATTTTGACCACATGGCCTTCACAAGGCTCTAAATGCACACCTAGGAATAAAACTAGCATTCTAGGGCTTATCCACCTCCACACCACCCCAAACCACTCATGGGGATTCTTTAAGTGATCCTAAACCAGTTACCAGGGTTTTACTATATGGTGATAAGTTCTGACCACCATACCCCAAGGTAAACCCCATACCCTAACCTTGACCATATTTGTCCTATCTTGGGTTTACAAAATACCTAAACAAAACAGTCCCAATTGGGCTGATAATTTTACCAAGGTCATACAATAACCCTAAGGAGCACCCACCAAAATTTGGAGGGCATTGGAGGTCATTTAACCCACTAATTAATTATTAGATGATTTATGAAATTATTTCAAAAACCTTTGAAAAAGATTCTCCTAAAAATCTCATCTTTGGATATGATATATGCGTAGGTATAAGTAGACTATGTTTCAAATCTCAAGTCCATATCATTTCCCAATCAAAAGTTATTCAATAATTGGTGGCTGTCCTACACTAGGGACCAGCCCCACTAAAATGGACCTACAAGGAGCTACAAAACTCCTTTTGGGGTGAAAACAATTTTAAAATAAAGTAGACCCTAAGGGCTACAACTTTGGTGTTGACCACTTTTTCTGTAGAGGGGCCTAAGTATTTTTAACAATTAAATCTAAGTACAGCAAAATATATGACAGAAATCTTGAAAACAATTAATTAAATAGCTGTTTCTGAGTTCGACGAAATTTAAGCTGCGCTCGACGAAAGCAGAGCAAACTGCATTCGACGAAAGCAGCTCAATTCTGCGTTCGACGAAAGCCGAACAACTCTGCGTTCGACGAAATCTGAACAAGCTGCGTTCGACTAATTTTATTAAAACAATGCTCGACTAAAGTAGACCAACTCCCGTTCGACGAATTATTTCGTTCGACGAACTTCTCGTTCGACGAACTATCTTGTTCGACGAACTTCTTGCAGCGCTCGATGAATTAAATGTTATAATCATAAACGTAAATAAATAGATCCGACGGTTCTCCATCATCGTCCCCGATCGTTGGACGGCTCGCGACAGCCCGTCCTGGGCCTCTTTGCGGGGTGATTTCCCGGCCATCTGCGTCTCCTTCCGGCCGGCCAATGCCACCACCACCTCCGTTGAGGCGGTGGCCGGCGATAGGGGGTGGTTGGCCGGCCGGAGGTGGTCGGATCCGGTTTTTGAGGGAGGAGAAACGGGTACGAAACACACCCTTTCGGATGCACAATCCGAGCCCTATTGTGCACAGATCAAGCCCCGAAATGTGAAGAAATCTAGCACCAAGGGAGGAGAAGAGGATCGGACCTGAGCAGGGGCTTGGTGGCGTGAATTCCGGCGAGTTGCCATTGTTGGTGCCAGAGCTTTTGATGCTATGCCGATCTAGGATTTCTCTGCACGAAATTCACTGAGAAAAAGGGTGATCACTTCCTCTCTGAGCACTGAAGGAAATGGGAGGAGTTTCATTCGACTAGGATGGCTTTATCTCCAAAAGCCATTAATGGCCATTAACCAAATTTCGGTTACAACTATATTCTCCCTGAAACAGCCCCCTTGGCTATGGAAAACTCCAAAAATTCGTGGGTAACTGAAGGGGGAGATGAATGCACATCAATTGGGAGGGATTTGAAGGATCAATATCATATTATCACCATAACAGCTCTATTTCTCTCTCTCCGATTTGGGAGAAACCTCCCTTTTCTCTCTCCTGGCCGACTCTCTCCAAATTGGATGGCCACCTCAGCAGCATTCAAACCCCATTAGGTGGTGGACCACCTTAATTGGGTCTATCCCAAGTGGATTGGGCTAGATTAGGTTAAATTGGGGCATATTGACCTAAATTAATCTTGAGTTTGACTTTGGTCAAATTGACCAAATGGGTTGACCCCAAAGGGTGACTTGAGCTCCATTTGCTTCCCTCAAGGGTTAGGAAGGTATAGGTGGGGTCAATTTGACAAGGCGAGGGTGAATTGCCCTTTATTAGGGCACTTTGACCAAATTAGGGTTTAGGAAAAATTGGTCAAATTGGAGGCCCCATGATGGGGCTTTTTGGTCCATTAGGATCCTAGTACCCATACAAGGATAGGGGCATGGTCAATTTGGCTTGGTGGGGGCCAATTGATCTTAATTGAGCTAGTTTGACCAATTTTGGGTTAAGGTTGACTTTAGTCAAATTGGCCTCTTAGGTTGACCCCCTGATAAGTTGTTTTTAGTTATATTATTTTATGTTATTTTAAGCATTATCTTTTTAATCTTTAATAAAACTTTGATGATTTTATTATCATTTTGCTTAACTTCATATTTTTGTTCAAACTAATGTGGTTTTATGTTTTGTTTTGTAGGTGGAGTTCACCTTGGTGAGCTCATGCTCACCTTGATCAAACTCAAGTTTTGTACACTTCAATTCATGTAGCAGCCCGGCTACATTTGCGGCCAAGACGAAGCCAATTTCAACACTAATGCAGTCCAAAACTAGCCCTCCAAATGCTGCCCCAAAACCAGTCTAAGTGCAGTCCAAATGCAGCCTTATTCCAGCTCAAAACAAGCCCAAATTCAGCCTCTTGTTGCTGTCCAAGTCCATCCATGTTGCTGAATTCCTGCAGCCCAAGAACAGCCCAAATTGTAGCAGCTCCTCCATCCAAGTGCAGCCCACATTGGTGCAACGTGAGCTATGCACAGCAGCCCAAACAAATTGCCATGTAGCAGCCCGTGTGCCACCTCTTGAAGCCCAAAACGTGAGCCAGCATTTTGATCCAGCCGGCCCACTTCCTCCTTGTGCAATCCGTGAATGCCCAGCTGCCACCTTGAATGAATCATCCTCCCCATGCATGCATTGGCCGGCTGCTCCCTCTCTCTCCCCTCCTCTTTACTTCACATTCACCCCCTTCTTCCTCTCTCTCTCCTCTTTATTTCTTATTCATCTCCCCTCCTTCTATTTTCTATTTTATTTTATTTCCTTCTTAAATAGAACACAATGCATTTGGCCACCTCTCTCCTCCTCATTTAAACCCATGCATGCATCCTTCCATTCATGCATTTCCCTTCTCTCTCCCTCATAAATCTCATCTAGAACCTTCCACCTCTTCTATATAAGGAACCCATGCTTCATGCTTTGGCAAGTAGAGCTTTGGAGAGTGCTAAGTTCAAGAGTGCTTTTTACTTCATTGTTGTAATTTTTCCTTCTTGTAATCCCTTTTCATTTCAATAGTATAGTATTGCTCTTTAAATATTTTGTACTCCTTTATTTGTTTTCAAACTAATGAAAATGCAAGCTTTCTTTTCTATCTCCTTCTCAATTTCCATTATGCGTAGCTAAATTTCCGTTAGCGTTTGATCATGAGGATCCATGAAATGAGATGAGATTTCTCTTTATTTCTTAGCTTTATTTTTGTTAAATCTTCACTCGATCCTTCTTTGATTCTTCTTTTTGTCGACTCCGTATTTCCGGTATACGGTAGTAGGCTTTTTGATCTCATTTCATAGAAGTCGAGAGACTCGTTGATTTGAAAGATCGCTCAAAGAAGGAAGGAGTTGCACGCACCCCTAGAGATAGGATGACGTAAATCCTCCGGATTGGAGTCAAATCCAATAGTGCGGTTCACTTCGATAATGCGACTTTAGACCTGTTTGATTTACGAAGAGATTCCGATTAAACCGTCTTTAAGTTAGGAGATTTAGTGCTCTAGCGAGACTATCTCTCATTTTCGGAACCGTCACGGTCGGGTTTGATTTGCAATTATAAAGCTATATTTTTATCCCTCTCATCTCTTTTCATGGTGAATCTTTGATCAAACGCTATTTTCTTAGTCTGATTTTATCATTTTAATATCGTCTTTAATATTGTGTTAAAAATTCTCAAAATCACCCAACAATCGTACGGTAGGATAATCGTTGGAAGCGTGAGTAGTAATATTTGACAGCCCCGTGTCTTAAATACGACCTTGGTACTACAATTCGATAGGTACACTTGCCTCTTCGGGTTGATAGTCAATCTTAATCACCAAGTTTTTGGCGCCGTTGCCGGGGAATTTTGTCAATATTAAGAAAACGCCGCCGCTATTACTTCTGCAAAAAAATAAATAAAAAAAATTATCATATATTATAAACCAACATCATCGTTTTTCTATCCCACCTAAAATCCTGGAAAGGACGCTTTGGGCTTGAATTCCCATCACAGCCTCTAGTACCGTTGCAAACCCTTCACAGGGCAGATCTCGGGAAGTCCAGGACTATTATAATCCGCCTAATATTATCCTTCTAAAAAAAAGAAAAAATCATCATCATCATTTTCAATTTTGGTATTCTTTCACTTTCGTTTATTTTCCCCTCTTCCCCTTTTCTTTCTGCTAGTGCATGACCCGCACGAATTCGTCGTTACTTGTTGATTTGGACCCGGAAATTGAACGCTCCTTTCGGATAAATTTACGATTCGGTGGTTCCACTTCTCAGGAGACGGTTGAGGATTCTATCGGTGATTGTGATTCTAATTCTGAAATTATGGGTGATCCCAATCCAGAAGTTGACCAGCAACGGACCATGTCCTATTATGCTCGGCCAAACTTGGAGGGTACAGAATCTAGTATTGTTCGACCTGCCATAGCGAACAATAATTTTGAGCTTAAGCCCGGCACTATACAAATGGTGCAGCAATATGCGCAGTTCGACGGATTACCAGATGAAGATCCGAACTTACATATTGCTAGTTTCCTTGAAATCTGTGATACCTTCAAAATCAATGGTGTCTCAGACGATGCGATTATGCTAAGACTCTTCCCCTTCTCTTTAAGAAACAAAGCCAAACAGTGGTTGAGTTCTCTCCCAAGAGGATCAATCACTACTTGGGACATTTTAACAGAAAAATTTCTTGCTAGGTATTTTCCCCCCGCCAAAACTGCTAAATTTCGAACTGATATTTGTTCTTATAGTCAAATCAATTCTGAGACCCTCTATGACACTTGGGAGAGGTTCAAAGAACTTTTAAGACGCTGCCCCCATCATGCTCTGCCTGTATGGTTACAGGTCCAGACATTCTATAACGGGCTAAATCAAGCAACCCAGCAAATGATAGACGCCGCTTCTGGTGGTTCTTTGAACCGAAAAACTCCGGAGGGTGCTCTTGAGCTTATCGAGGATATGGCGATGAACACCTATCAGTGGAATTCGCCTAGGTCTCGCCCAATTAAACCTGCAGGTATCTATGAAGTGGACTCCGTATCCCAACTGGCGCTTCAAGTGGAAATGCTGAACAAGAAAGTAACGGAGATGACTGTTGCCTCCGCTAGTCAGGTACATGAAAATTCAATTGCTGCTGCTGCCGAGCAGGTGGATTATCTGGGGAACATACCCAGGCCTGCTCAAAACAATTTTTCTAATTTTTCTGCTTTTTCTGCTCCTCCTGGTTTTAATGCTGCGTCTAATTCGTATCACCCCGGATGGCGTAATCATCCAAATTTTTCGTGGAGTAATCCTGCAAACGCCGCACGTCCACCACATGATTTCCCACCACCACCACAACAAAATCAAAATCAAAATTTTCCAAAACCTCCATCTTTGGAGGAAATGCTTTCGAAATATATAAATTCGAACGAGGCGACCATTAGAAATTTAACAGGGTCAATGAAAAATCTTGAAACCACGGTCGGCCAACTAGCTAAGGCTGTCTACGAGAGACCACCTGGGACTCTTCCCTCAAATACTGAACCAAACCCAAGGGAACACGCGAAAGCGATCACCCTTCGGAGCGGCAAGGTAGTCCACGACCCCACCACCAGGGAAGAGCCCGAGGTTTTTGCCTCTCCTGCTACTGAACAAATCATCATTAAAGAAACTGATTTTGAAAAAGAAAAAGAAGAAGTTGTTTTTGAAAAAGAAAAAGATCATTTTCAAAGCGCTACTCTTGATTCTACAAAAGATTTTCCGCCGCCTCCCTACCCCGCTAATCTTAGGAAGGATAAATTAGATGATCAATACCAACGCTTTCTCGAAATTTTTAAACAAATCCACATAAATTTGCCATTTCATGAAGCGATAAGTCAAATGCCGAAGTATGCGAAGTATCTTAAGGACTTGTTAACGAACAAAAGGAAATTAGAAAATTTATCCCAAGTAACGTTGAACGAAGAATGCTCGGCGGTCATAAAAAATTCAAATCTTCCGAAAAAGATAAACGATCTGGGTAGTTTTTCGATTCCTTGCGTTTTTGGAAATCTGTTCATGAAACACGCGTTAGCGGATTTAGGTGCGAGCATCAACTTGATGCCATTTTCTTTATTTAAGAAGCTTGGATTAGGCACTCTCAGCCCTACGCGTATGAGTATTCAGTTAGCCGATAGATCAATTAAATATCCGTTAGGTATCGTTGAAGACGTGCTAGTGAAGGTCGACAAATTCATCTTCCCGGTGGATTTTGTCATTCTCGATATTGAGGAGGACGTCGACGTCCCTCTTATCCTTGGTCGTCCCTTCTTAGCTACTTCTCGAGCGGTCATCGATGTAAGTAACGGGAAACTTCTTCTTCGGGTAGGAGATGATGAGGTCGCGTTTTCTATTAACGAATCCATGAAAAACTCTTTAAAAAATGACGACTCATGTTTTTTCGTAGACGAGATAATGGAAGATTCTCCTTTTCTTCTTTCAAATATTTCTGCAAATGAATTTTCTGCGTGCTTTTCTGATAATTCTCCAACTGATTTTGAAGACACGGTTATGTCCGTGCAAACAAATTTTGAAAATCCACCAATTTTCCGACAAAAAATTTTTGAAAATCTCGTTTTTGAAAAAGAAAACGTTTTAAAAAATTCTTATGACGAACCACCCACTCTTGAACTCAAACCACTCCCCGAACATCTTAAGTACGCCTTTTTGGAGAACAATTCTAAGTTGCCCGTTATAATCTCGGCGTTTCTTTCTCAATCCGAGAACGATCAACTGATCGAAGTGCTACGAAAGCATCGCCGAGCTATAGCGTGGCAAATATCAGATATTTCTGACATAAGCCCTTCTTTTTGCACCCACAAAATTTTCGTTGAAAATAATTCTAAAACTGTGATCCAACCTCAACGTCGTCTTAATCCGAATATGAAAGAGGTCGTGAAAGGAGAGGTTCTCAAGTTGTTAGATGCGGGGATAATTTATCCAATTTCTGATAGTAAGTGGGTTAGTCCAGTGCAGGTTGTACCTAAGAAGGGTGGGATCACGGTAGTAGCGAACGAGAATAACGATTTAATCCCAACTAGGATGGTGACGGGATGGAGAATGTGTATCGACTACCGTAAGTTAAACGATGCCACTCGTAAGGATCACTTCCCCCTCCCCTTTATCGATCAAATTTTAGAACGCTTGTCCGGGCATAGTTTTTATTGTTTTCTCGACAGTCTTTCGGGATACTTCCAAATCCCTATCGCACCCGAGGACCAAGAGAAAACAACATTCACTTGCCCCTTCGGAACTTTCGCCTACCGTAGGATGCCTTTCGGTTTATGCAACGCACCAGCTACCTTTCAGCGGTGCATGCTCGCTATTTTCGATAAATATGTGGAAAATATTATGGAAGTATTTATGGACGACTTCTCAGTTTTTGGCGACTCTTTTGCTTTATGCTTAGAAAATCTAGGAAAAGTTTTACAACGCTGCGAAGAAACAAACTTAGTTTTAAACTGGGAGAAGTGCCATTTTATGGTGCGAGAAGGTCTAGTCTTAGGTCACAAAATTTCTGCTAAGGGAATCGAGGTCGATCAAGCTAAGATCGAGGTGATCGAGAAACTGCCGCCGCCTACGAACGTTAAAGCGATTAGAAGTTTTCTAGGCCACGCAGGTTTTTATCGACGCTTTATTAAGGATTTTTCAAAAATCACCAAGCCTCTAACCCAACTTCTAGAAAAAGATATTCCTTTTAACTTTAACGAATCATGCTTAGCTGCCTTCGAATTAATAAAATCCAAATTAATTAATGCTCCGATTATGATTGCTCCGGTCTGGGAATTGCCGTTCGAAATTATGTGCGATGCGAGTAGCTTTGCGGTAGGTGCGGTGTTAGGACAACGAATAGCTAAAAATTTCCACCCCATCCACTACGCTAGCAAAACACTCAATTCGGCACAAGAGAACTACACAACAATTGAAAAAGATCTCCTCGTTATTATTTTCGCTTTTGATAAATTCCGGCCTTATATTACGCTCTCTAAGGTTATCGTTTTTACGGATCATTCCGCTTTGAAGTACCTCCTTTCTAAACCGGACGCCAAGCCGCGTCTCATTCGCTGGATCCTCTTACTTCAAGAATTCGACTTGGAGATCCGGGATAAGAAAGGAGCGGAAAACCTAGCGGCTGATCATCTTTCTCGTCTAGAAAATCCAGAAATAGGTATTTTAAATGAAAATTTTCTTAGTGACTCTTTCCCGGATGAACAACTTTTAAATATTTCTTCTTCTACTCCCTGGTTTGCCGACTTGGCCAATTATCTAGTGGCCCGCGTCCTCCCAAAAGAATACTCCTCTCAGCAAAAGAAGAAATTCTTTTCGGAGTTGAAGTATTATTTTTGGGAGGACCCATTTCTATTCCGCATTTGTGCAGACCAGGTGGTGAGAAGATGTGTATCCCGGGAAGAAGGTCACCAAATTTTAAAGCATGTTCATGAAGGACCGACTGGCGGGCACTTTCAAGCAAACCGCACCGCACACAAAGTCCTTAGTGCTGGCTTTTATTGGCCAAGCATATTTAAAGATGCACAAATCTTTGTGGGCGGATGTGATCGGTGCCAGCGGACAGGAAACATCTCAAATAAAAATGAAATGGAACAAAATTACTTTTTGGAGTGCGAGGTGTTTGACTTATGGGGCATCGACTTTGTCGGCCCGTTTCCTTCAAGTTTAGGTAATAAATATATTTTAGTCGCGGTAGATTATGTTTCTCGATGGGCAGAGGCCCAAGCTCTTCCAACCAATGATGCTCGCGTTGTGATTTTATTTCTTAAAAAACTGTTTTCACGTTTTGGTTTTCCTCGAGCGATCGTTAGTGACAGGGGAAGTCACTTCTGCAACGCCCAACTCGCTAAAGTCCTAACTAAGTACGGCGTTACGCATAAATTATCCACCGCATATCACCCCCAAACTAACGGTCAGGTCGAGGTAGTCAATCGCGAAATTAAGAGAATTTTAGAAAAAACCGTTTCTATATCTCGCAAAGATTGGTCGTTAAAGTTAGACGATGCTCTTTGGGCCTATCGGACAGCGTACAAAACCGCTATCGGTTGTACTCCCTTCCGATTGGTCTATGGAAAATCGTGTCATCTCCCGGTTGAAGTAGAACACCGCGCGTATTGGGCACTGAAATTTTTTAATTTTGACCCGCACTCAGTCGGCGAGCATAGAAAAAATCAACTAAATGAACTCGACGAGTGGCGAGCGTTTGCTTATGAAAACAATAAAATTTATAAAGAACACACAAAATATTATCACGATAAGAACCTTCGCCACCCTAAAACTTTTAAACCAGGCGATCAGGTTCTGCTTTTTAATTCGCGTTTACGTCTGTTTCCGGGAAAGCTCAAATCTCGATGGTCTGGACCGTTTGTTGTCAAGCAAGTTTTTCCGTACGGAACTGTTTTAATTTCGCACCCGGATAAGGGTGAATTTAAGGTGAATGGTCATCGACTGAAATTATATTTCTCTAATGATTTGGTGTCTCCTGAAAAGGAACAAGTTTTATTCATTTCCTAATTATTATCTTTCTGTGGAACTATGTTTTTTTGGAACTTTTATTATGGACTTTATTATTATTATCAAACTTTTTATTCGAACATTATGTATTGTTTAAATAAGAACAATCTTGGGATCTTCCCTAAGTTCCTTTTCTGCATTTATTTTTGTATTGTGTTCTTCTTCCCGGTGGCCCAAATGCTTCAAAGTTCGTGACTGCCGCTCCAACGTTGTCGATTTCAAGACGGATCAAATCATACCTACTGATGATCCAGTAACTAAAGTGCAAGCATGGGGGAGCGACATCCGCATTTCAGCCTCAATACCCCGGGGAAGTCCTGTTCTTTTTTTATTTTTAATTTACTGCATTCTCGTCTTCTTCCTCCTCTTCTCCTTCTCTTTCTCGTTTTTTTTTCTTTTCATTGAGGGCAATGAAAGATCTAAGCATGGGGGAGGGTTGAGTCCTTTCTTATTCTTTTCTTTCAAAAAAAAAAAAAAAATTAGTGTAGTTATAAAGTCTCTTAATAGTACTATAAAATCCAAAAAAAAAAACTAGAAAACTAAAAAACCCAAAAAAAATCCAAAAAAAAAAAAAATTCAAAATCCAAAAATATTTAGTATCTATTTGAAAATCACCATCAAAAATAATTTTCTATCATTTCTTTAGTATGTTTCTTTGAGTGTTGTGTAGGCTCATGCAGTATTTTTAATCTTTGGTAGTATGTTAGGATAGAGTTTAGTTTAACTATATTACTTTTGCATACGTTAGTTTTGCATTTTCTCTATCATAACTTTTGGCATCATAATTCCATTCTATCATCATAATGATGTTGTAGTTTTTCTTCTAATCTAAGTGTAGTAGCGTGCATATGTTTGTTAGATGATATTATTAGACACTCACTCACATTGTAGTCTTTCTTGGTGGCTAGAACTTGCCTCTAGCGATCCTCGAAGCATTTGCATAAGTTTGTCATGGTTTTTAGAAATGATTTAGGTCATCCTTTTGGATAGTTTGTGTTTCTTTTGCCCACCTAAAACATTCACTTTGCAAAACAATTTTGGGCCTTCTTCTTATTTTCTTTGTTAGCTCCACCTCTCATTTTCACCAAAGCCAAATGCCCTTCCTATTATCACACTAAACTACTATTGAGTTTTATTTGAATATCATTTTGTGTTGGGTTGTTATTTTGGAAAACGAGGAGAAATTTATTTCAAGCTTATTTTGGAGCTCTTATGAGCAATGAAAAAAAAAAGAGAATGAAAAAAAAATCATTATTATCCAAAAAGATTATTTGAAAAGTTATTGTTGGCCAAGTATGAAAAAGAAAAAAATATCCATGGCCTTATGTTCTTAAATTATGAGAAATTTGACGTACATCTCTTGTCATTTCTCATTCTCGTGTACTTTGTTTTGAAAATTATTTAAAACTCTCCTCTTGGTTTAGTGTGATATTTAGCCATCATGTTTATCTTTGATTCCCAAATCCTTATCATTTACCTAAGCCGAGTCTTTATGCCTAATGAAAGTCCTATTAATCTCTAAGCCATGACAATGTACTTGTGTAGTGGAGAGGGTGTGACCGGGCGAGCCTATGGACACCATCATTGATGGATTTCTTTGGAGGTTACCTTGGAGTGTTTGTAGAATAATCGTAGTCTCAGCAACTTGTTGCTTGTTCAATGCACTTATTTTGGTTGAATTGCTATTCATGTTATGTCTGTTAGCTTAAACCTTTTGATGCCTTTTTGTTATGTTAGTAGGAAATTTGCAATCTAGTCCTATACCTAAGTAATGTTTTTAAACTCTTCTCTATTCTCCTCTACATCGATTTCTCGCCGCACTCATTGGTAGCATATTAGTTTTGATAGCTTAATTTTTGTTTGGGCTTCGCAATTAAAAAAAAATTGGGTAGTATAACTCTCATATATTTTAATTTCTATCTTGCTTGAGGGCAAGCAAACTCTTAAGCATGGGGGAATTTGATAAGTTGTTTTTAGTTATATTATTTTATGTTATTTTAAGCATTATCTTTTTAATCTTTAATAAAACTTTGATGATTTTATTATCATTTTGCTTAACTTCATATTTTTGTTCAAACTAATGTGGTTTTATGTTTTGTTTTGTAGGTGGAGTTCACCTTGGTGAGCTCATGCTCACCTTGATCAAACTCAAGTTTTGTACACTTCAATTCATGTAGCAGCCCGGCTACATTTGCGGCCAAGACGAAGCCAATTTCAGCACTAATGCAGTCCAAAACTAGCCCTCCAAATGCTGCCCCAAAACCAGTCTAAGTGCAGTCCAAATGCAGCCTTATTCCAGCTCAAAACAAGCCCAAATTCAGCCTCTTGTTGCTGTCCAAGTCCATCCATGTTGCTGAATTCCTGCAGCCCAAGAACAACCCAAATTGTAGCAGCTCCTCCATCCAAGTGCAGCCCACATTGGTGCAACGTGAGCTATGCACAGCAACCCAAACAAATTGCCATGTAGCAGCCCGTGTGCCACCTCTTGAAGCCCAAAACGTGAGCCAGCATTTTGATCCAGCCGGCCCACTTCCTCCTTGTGCAATCCGTGAATGCCCAGCTGCCACCTTGAATGAATCATCCTCCCCATGCATGCATTGGCCGGCTGCTCCCTCTCTCTCCCCTCCTCTTTACTTCACATTCACCCCCTTCTTCCTCTCTCTCTCCTCTTTATTTCTTATTCATCTCCCCTCCTTCTATTTTCTATTTTATTTTATTTCCTTCTTAAATAGAACACAATGCATTTGGCCACCTCTCTCCTCCTCATTTAAACCCATGCATGCATCCTTCCATTCATGCATTTCCCTTCTCTCTCCCTCATAAATCTCATCTAGAACCTTCCACCTCTTCTATATAAGGAACCCATGCTTCATGCTTTGGCAAGTAGAGCTTTGGAGAGAGCTTTGGAGAGTGCTAAGTTCAAGAGTGCTTTTTACTTCATTGTTGTAATTTTTCCTTCTTGTAATCCCTTTTCATTTCAATAGTATAGTATTGCTCTTTAAATATTTTGTACTCCTTTATTTGTTTTCAAACTAATGAAAATGCAAGCTTTCTTTTCTATCTCCTTCTCAATTTCCATTATGCGTAGCTAAATTTCCGTTAGCGTTTGATCATGAGGATCCATGAAATGAGATGAGATTTCTCTTTATTTCTTAGCTTTATTTTTGTTAAATCTTCACTCGATCCTTCTTTGATTCTTCTTTTTGTCGACTCCGTATTTCCGGTATACGGTAGTAGGCTTTTTGATCTCATTTCATAGAAGTCGAGAGACTCGTTGATTTGAAAGATCGCTCAAAGAAGGAAGGAGTTGCACGCACCCCTAGAGATAGGATGACGTAAATCCTCCGGATTGGAGTCAAATCCAATAGTGCGGTTCACTTCGATAATGCGACTTTAGACCTGTTTGATTTACGAAGAGATTCCGATTAAACCGTCTTTAAGTTAGGAGATTTAGTGCTCTAGCGAGACTATCTCTCATTTTCGGAACCGTCACGGTCGGGTTTGATTTGCAATTATAAAGCTATATTTTTATCCCTCTCATCTCTTTTCATGGTGAATCTTTGATCAAACGCTATTTTCTTAGTCTGATTTTATCATTTTAATATCGTCTTTAATATTGTGTTAAAAATTCTCAAAATCACCCAACAATCGTACGGTAGGATAATCGTTGGAAGCGTGAGTAGTAATATTTGACAGCCCCGTGTCTTAAATACGACCTTGGTACTACAATTCGATAGGTACACTTGCCTCTTCGGGTTGATAGTCAATCTTAATCACCACCCCCAATGGGTCACTGGTGCTTCAAGGAGACCTCCAATGGGTTAGAGATTCTATGGTGGGGTCAAGGTTCAAGGTGGGGCCCTGAACAAAATCTTAGGCTTGATATCTGAAAATTGCTATTAGCAGACCACTTGGGTTTTCTCCTTCTCACCTATGTTCACAAGGTCTTGGGCTCTTCCTATGGTTTTGTCATGACCTAGTCATGACAAAACCAACTTAGGGGTCTAGCTGTTTGAGGGATGTTACAAATCCCAATACAGAAAAATACAAATTTCGTCCTCGAAATTCAGGTTAAGCCTGAGGGGGTTTCTACTGTTAGGAAGAAAAAGTAACATCCCGGAAAAATTAAATTATACCTGTCGTAAAAAGCTGCAGGTACTTTTGCTGCATCAAGTCCAGTGGCTCCCAAGTATGCTCTTCCTGTCCATGATTCCTCCATAGAACCTTGACCAGCAGAACCTTCTTGCGCCGCAAGACTCGTAACTCCGTGTCGTCTATCCGAACCGGCTCCAGGTGAACCGACCGATCAGTAGCTACTGGCCCCTCTGAAGTAGAAACCTGCTGCTCTGGCCGAAGTAGATCCTTCCTAAGCGAGGAGACGTGGAAAACGTCGTGCAGTCCCTCCAACTCCGGCGGTAGCTCCAGTCTGTAAGCTAGGGGACCGATCTGCTCCAGGATCCTATAAGGTCCCATATACCTCGGACTGAGCTTCTTCCGCCCGCGAACCCGCGAGACTCCATGCATCGAACGTATCTTTAAGAAAACCCGGTCTCCCACCTGGAACTCCACCATACGATGACGCGCATCATAATACTTGGCCTGCCTGCTCTGGGCCTCCAGCATCCTATCTCGAATCAGCCTCACCCGAGCCTCCGTGTCCTCCACGAACTCTGAGCCAAGTGCCTTGGGATCCTCATCCTGAATCCAAGACAATGGTGTTCTGCATCTCCGTCCGTATAAAGCCTCATAAGGTGCCCTGCCTATACTAGCCTGATGACTGTTGTTGTATGAGAACTCGACTAATGGCAACAATCTCTCCCATGGCTCCCCGCGGTCCAGAATGCGAAGACGTAAAACATCCTCTAGGGTCCGGTTGGTACGCTCTGTTTGACCGTCTGTCTGAGGGTGAAATGCTGTACTAAAAGTCAACCGGGTGCGCTGCTCTCCACTCCCTCGACGTGAATTGTCCATCCCGATCCGACACGATCATCCTTGGCACACAATGATATCGAACAACTTGCTCCACGAATCTTCGCACCAAAACACTGACCGACTCGTCCTTCCTGTTCGGAATAAATCTGGCCACCTTCGTCAATCTGTCGACGATCACCCAAATCGAGTCATTTTCCGCACGGGATCGGGGAAGGCCGTGCATAAAGTCCATAGCGATGTCGTCGAACTTCCACTCCGGCACCGGGAGTGGCTGCAATAATCCTGCTGGGTTCCGGCACTCCACCTTCACAAGTTGGCAAGCCTTGCAGTGGGTCACAAAATAGACGATGTCTTTCTTCATGCCTGGCCAATACATGGTCCTCTTCAAATCTGCAGTCATCTTGGTAATGCCCGGGTGCATGGAATACCTGCCGCAATGAGCCTCTGACATAATATCCTCCCGAATCCGGCCCCCTGCCGGCATATACACTCGGCCTCTAAAACTCAACATGCCGTCCTTCAGCGAATAATCTCCACCTGAGCCTGCCTCCAAGGCTCTGAATATCGGCTCCAACTTGGAATCCTGCCTCTGCCCATCCCTGATGCGGTCTCGAATGTCGTAAGTGGCACCCATCGCTGCTAAGTACTCCTCGTACAGCTCCTGATCGTCCTCAGATACTAAAGAGATCTAGATGTCCTCGAACATCCGCACTAACTCCATGGCCATCAACTTAGGCTTTGCTCCTGGCGCAGTAGCTCTCCTGCTCAGTGCGTCTGCTACCACATTCACCTTCCCTGGGTGGTAATGCATCGTGTACTGATAGTCTGATAAGAACTCCACCCATCGCCTCTGCCGGATATTCAGCTCCTTCTGCGTATCTACATACTTCAGATTCTTGTGATCTGAGAATATGTCGCAGTGGACACCATAAAGGTAGTGTCACCAGATCTTGAGAGCGAATACGACTTCTCCCATCTCCAAGTCATGCACCATGTAATTCCGCTCGTGATTCTTCAACTGGCGGGAGGCGTAAGCTATCACATGCCCGTTCTGCATCAAAACGGCACCCATCCCCTGATATAATGCATCCGTATACACCTGGAATCCTTCCCTCCCCGATGGCAGGGCAAGAATGGGAGCTGAAGTAAGCCGACCCTTCAGCTCATGGAAGGCTGCCTCACACCGCGGCGTCCATGTAAAAGTAGTATCCTTCTTCGTCAGGGATGTGAGCGGGAGGGCTATCTGAGAAAACCCTTGAACGAACTTCCGGTAGTAGCCGACAAGTCCCAAGAAACTCCTCACATCGGTGGCCGTCTTCAGTGGCGGCCAATCCCGTACTGCCTAAATCTTTGCTGGATCCACTGCTAGACCAGCTCCACTGATAATATGGCCTAGGAAGGCCACCTCCTTCAACCAAAACTGACACTTACTGAACTTCGCATACAGATGGTGCTCCCGAAGCTTCTCCAATGTTAGTGCCAGATGCCGTGCATGCTCCTCCTCCGTCCTCGAGTAGATGAGGATGTCGTCAATGAACACAATGATAAAGATGTCGAGATAAGGCTCGAACACCCGGTTCATCAGACTCATAAATGCTGATGGTGCATTTGTGAGCCCGAACGGCATCACAATGAACACATATAACCCATATCGGCTGCTGAAAGCCATCTTCGGGATATCCTCTTCCTGGATCCTCAACTGATAATACCTAGACCTCAAATCCAGCTTCGAGAAGCAGTGGGCTCCCTTTAGCTGGTCAAACAACTCGTCAATCCTTGGCAGAGGGTAAGTGTTCTGCACCGTCAGCCTATTCAGAGCTCTGTAGTCGATGCACAATCTGAGCGTGCCATCCTTCTTCTTCACGAACAATACGGGAGCTCCCCAGGGTGAGGAACTCGGCCTAACGAACCCAACTTCCACAAGCTCCTGCAGCGGGCTCCTAAACTCTACCAACTCCTTCGGGGCCATCCGATAAGGAGCTTTGGACACCAGCTTTGCCCCTGTCACCAACTGGATCTGGAAATCCTTCTCGCGGTGCAGTGGCAGTCCGGGAAGCTTCTCCGGAAAAACGTCAGCAAAATCCCGTACGACCAGGATACTTGACACCGAGTCCTTGACTTCAGTCGCCTCGAAGAGCACCTGATATACCTCGTCTCCCAGCAGGTGGGCCTTGACGGCCTGAATAGATGATAAGAAGAGACGAGAGGTGGGTTGAGTACCATAGAAAACTACTTCACCGTCTTCGTGCTTAAGAATGATCCTCCTTGTCGGGCAGTCAATCCTTGCCTGGTGAAAGAAATCGTTGTCTACCTAAATCACCTAAAGGGCGGGGGGGGGGGGGGGGGGGGGGGTGAATAGGTGATCTCTACTGCGATTGCGGAATAAAAATTAAGTACACACACAACAAGAAAAATCACAGCACAGAGACACAAGATTTATAGAGGTTCCCCAAGGTGGGTACTCCTCTCTCCCGCTTCGCCTATCTAGCACTTCGGGCTAGCGTCGACAACTTCGCCAAAAATCGGATTTATCAACAAATCCTACACTCGGAGACAACGGCTCCTACAAACTCGGAGAACAACCTCTCCTACAAAAGCACTCGGAGATAAAATCCTACAACTCGGAGCAAAATACTCATGCAAAATAACTTGGAGAAAAATCTCCAACGAGAATCAAATAGAGTTTGAAATAAAATACTTCTATTAAATCTCAACAGAGATTAACTTCAGATCTTAGAAAAACTGAGTCTTCTTCTTCCTTGAGAACGAAAGCTTGGATCTTCAAAGATTTGGAAGAAAGGAAACTCGGCAAACCTGATCTGAATAGGCCCTTTGATTTTCTTGAAAAGATCTTCAAAAATATGGAGCAGCAAATAAATCAAAAGCCTTCTTATCTGAGAAATCTCTAACAACACTGAAGAACGAGTCTTGAGGGCGCAGAAGTTAGATCTTAGAAAAACTTGTTCAGCGAGCAAGAAGGAAGACGGCTGGGTTCTTCTCTTTCAATCGGGTTGAATAATAATAATATCTTACCCTAAAAATAAGAGATTATTTATAGGAAGAACTCCAACGGCTAGGGCGACAGACAGGGAATGATCGACACGTGTGCTGCACATGGCGGCCAACCCTAATTTTCAAAAACGAAACATATTTTTGAAATCCGTCTGTCCGTCATTCGTCGAGACTTCACGTGAACATTCGACGAATTGACTTAGCCATTAAAAAGATTGAACAACCCATGAAAAGCACCTTCTGTTTTCATTCGTCGGGATTCGTCGGGCGTTCTCGAGAACATTCGACGAATTGACTTAGCCGCACAATTTCCTTCACAAAGCTGCCCTTTTGACTTCTGTCAGCATTCGTCGACATTCGTCGGGAGTTCATGAGAACATTCGACGAATGGACTTAGCCACATAAATTCCTTCTTCAAACTGGAAAACTGGCTTCTGTCTGGATTCGTCGAGATTCATTGGGACTTCACATGACATCTCGACGAATTGACTCAGCAAACATTTCCTTCCTCCTGAAAGCCTGCTCCACTCCTCAACCTTGAAAGCCTTCAGTTATGAGAATATGAAGCGCACCCCAAAAGAGAGATTACACATGGACCAACACTTTGTTCTACACAATGAGGGATTACATTGTCTAGAACTGTGTTTGGTGATCCATTGCAACCTGACTTTGGTGTGCACTTAGCATTATGACCTGTCACAACACATCTAAAGAGAAATCATCAAATACATACTCAATTCAATTTAGTTCACTAGGGGACATCTTCAAATCCAGGTAATTGTGGATACAATACCCAACAATCTCCCCCTATTTGAAGATGTCATAACCCTATGCACTAAGTTGAATTGCACAGAAAGTATAATTGAATAAAAACAGCATAATCAGGCAGTAATAATTAAAGAGAGAATCAATGTTTATCCAAACACAAATATATATATATATATATATAAACAGAGAAAAACAGCATGATTCCAGAACAGCTCAGCTCATGCTTGATCCTTGCCTTTCTGCTTTCCAAAAATTCTTTCCACTGCCTCAGCTCTCTTTTTCTGTTCAGATTCCATTCTCTCAAAGAATGCCTTTGGCTTAGGCCAATATTTATCAGGGGCAGTTTCTTTAGATCCACCTGTCTTGAAATGAATTGTCCTTTCAGTTGTCCTTTTCTTGAACTTATCCCATTCCTCCTGACTGTAATGTTTACTGACACTTTCATTTTGCTTACTGACTAGGTTGAAAGATGTAAGAATGATATTCTTTGAAGTGGGACTCCAGCTTTCTTGGAAATTTCTTGGAGGAGGCCTATCATAGAATTCTTTGATCTTCTTATGACGATTGGACCTTTTAGCAGAAGGTTTATCACCAAAAATCTTCCTTTTCAAAGACTTTTCAGAAGATTCAGAAACCTTGGAGCTTTCAAGCACTGGATCATCCCAGAACTCTTGGTAGGTAGAGGCTGGAATATCTGCTTCAGCAAAATCAGAATCCTCAACAGGAATTTGAGAAGAACTTGGAGCACTTGGACCTGGAGCACCTGGCATTTTGTCCACAACAGTGAATCCAAGCATGCCTGCATCCTCCTTGAACAACCAACTTGTTGATTCATGAGTGTACCAATTTACATCTACAACATTTTGTAATATGTTCTCCTTAAGCTCTTGCATCTTGGAAAATACATTTCCATCCAGGTCATTCACTTTACTGGCACTTTCCTCTATCTTAGAAACCATACTCTCCTCCCCCTTTATGACATCTTCATGTAGGAGGGTATAGAGTTTGTTCAGCTGCCTCTCAACTTGATCATCCAGAAAAGTAACCCCTTGATCATGAGCAATGTTGAGAGTTGTTTGAGCAGCATTCAGATTTACAACATCTTCACCAACCTGATGCAAGGTCTTTAGAGCATGCCCAACTGCCTTATTGGTGTGGTCCAATGCTTTTCCTGCCTTTGTCATCCAGGCTTCTTGATCACTCTTGAATTTGCCCATTTCATGCTTCATCTAAGCCATTTCCTGCCTCAAAGCACTATCTACTTTATCAATTTTCTGATAAACTGACTTGATGGACTGATCAAAATGCTCTGTTTGAGCTTGCAGTAAAGTTGAAATTGACTTGAGCAAAGAAGATTGAGAGCTCTCTCCAGTTTCAAAAACATCAGGAGAGACTCTATCAACTACAAAACTTGTAGACTGTGCTTGCTCATCAAGCACTGTTGCTCTTGGAGATTGTCTCAAAATACTTTCTGGATGGGGCAAGAGCAGCACAGGAGGGACTGCAGATTCACCCATAAATATGTCTTCCTGTTCTTTCTCCCCCTCAGCCAAGGACATCCTTTTGGCAAACTCCAACTGAGCACCAAAACTGCCCTTGTCCAAAGCATCAGATTTCTCAGACTGTGCAGCTGATTTCCTTGATTCAGAGTGTTCAGATGCACTATCTGGCAAGTTTTCATGATGATCTGAATGTGAGACAAACTCTGCAGGGGATCTTCTTGAGTCTTCTAACATAGCAGCTTCATCTTCAGCAGCAGATTTCCCTTGACCTTCCAGGTCAGGAACAGTATCAGGAACAACAGGACTAACTGGATCAACATACACTGGATCAGTATGAACTAGATCAATTTCACTGGGAGGAATTTCCTTTGAAGCAGCACCACTTGCAACAATGTCTCTTGGGGTTGGAGGCCCCCCCTCAACATGTTCACCTCTGCGCTGATCAGGAGCAGTACTAGGTCCACTACCCCTTGAGGGTTGACCTTCTTCATGAGCCCTATTCTCATTCTGCGCAGGGTCCTCATCACCACTAACAACATTCTTGACTCCACCCTTTGGAATGACCCTTTCCCATTTGGAGAAAATAGAGGAGTTGATTTTCTTAGTGTGATGGATGGGGATACCTCTCCCAAGATTGAAAAAATTTTGGATTACTACCATTCAACAACAAACTAATAATTCTTCCAAAATTAGGGGCATGAAAGCTGTCTTTAATTTTCTCAAAAAGAACTTCACCAAAATTAAAACTCTTTCTACAAATAACAGCCATGTGAATCTTAAAGGCTTCTTCAGATAGGTAGTCATGTGAACCTACCTTGCACAATAAGACTTTTCCCAAAATATCACACAGAAGCTTACCTCTGTCATTCATGAATTTTCTTCTTATCTTTGAACCTTCATCAAGAATGCCACAGAATCTTTTGGCCTGGAGAAAGTCTTCAGCATACACTTCCTCTGTTTTGACTTCAGGCATCCTCAAGATCCTGTTGATGCCACTAGCTTTCAAAACTATTTTACAAGACCCGATGCAGCTCTTTATCTTCTTGCCTTGACCAGAGATTTTTGCATTTCTGTAGAACTCAAGAACGTCTTGTTCGAGAATTTTAGCCGGCTCTTCCAAGACATAACTGAGCCCGGCGACATCAAGCATCAAAATAATGTTTCTGAACTCATCTGAAGCAGTTCGAAAGCTACCTCACACCAGCTCTCCACCTGAATGCAGACCTCCAGCGGCTTTGGGCGCCATCGAGCTTGACGAAATCGGGTAAGAGAAATAGTGTTTTCTCGAGGGAGACGGAGAGACGGGAAGGGTTTCAGGGAAGAGTGCGTGGAATCACGTGTTCTCTTTGTTTATATATATATATAATAAATTTAGGCGCGTACCTGATTTCACGGATGGCTCTTGAGATCCAATAAATTGAATTTGATAATATGACTTTTCAAGGAGACGTGTCCGAGAAGATAAAAGAAATTGACCCGTGATATCAAGTTAAATTCCAATATTCTTGTCCTCATGATTCCTTGTTAAGCATTCCAAGTTCCATTTTGAAGAAATTGAACTTGGTCTCGTCCAGAGGCTTCGTAAAAATATCTGCAATTTGTTTGTCAGTATTAACATATAACAAATTAATATCCTTACTCTCAACATGTTCCCGGATGAAGTGGTAGCGAAGCTCGATGTGCTTCGTTCTGCTGTGAGAGACTGGATTATTTGCTATGGCAATAGCACTTGAGGAGTCACGGAACATGGGGATTTCTGTGAGCTTTAAATTATAGTCCTCAAGCTGATTCTTTATCCACAAGAGTTGTGCACAGCAACTGCCGGTAGAGATATACTCCGATTCAGCAGTTGATATTGCAACACAATTTTGCTTCTTGCTACTCCATGACACAAGCCTTTTCCCAAGAATTGGCAAGTTCCTGAAGTACTCTTTCTATCATCTTTGCTACCTGCAAAATCAGCATCTGAAAAACCAATTAGTTCAAAATCATTGCTTCTCGGGTACCATAAGTCGAGATTTGGTGTACCCTTAAGGTATCTCAAATTCCTCATTGCAGCGGCATAATGAGATTCCTTACAGTTCACCTGATACCTGGCACAAACACATGTTGAAAACATTATATCGGGCCTACTGGCAGTAAGGTAGAGCAAGGACCCAATTATGCTTCTGTACTTGGTTTCATCAAAAGGTTTCCCTTTCTCATCCTTGTCCAGAGACATACTTGAGCCCATTGGTGTCCTCATAGAGGTTGCACTCTCCATTCCAAATTTCTTAAGGAGCTCTTTGGTGAACTTAGTCTGAGAGATGAAGATTCCATCTTCAGATTGGTGCACCTGGAGTCCTAAGAAATATTTCAGCTCTCCCATGCTGCTCATTTCAAACTTACCTTGCATCAAGTTAGAAAACTTTTTGCAAAGTTTGTCATCTGTAGAACCAAATATAATATCATCGACATAGATTTGCACAAGCAAAATCTCGCCTTTTACTTCCTTAAGAAACGATGTCTTATATATTGTTCCTCTTGTGAATTTGTTCTCAAGAAGGAACCTAGACAATGTCTCATACCAGGCTCGGGGTGCCTGTTTGAGACCATACAAAGCTTTATGTAAATAATATACATGATCAGGAAAGTTAGAATCTACAAAACCTGGAGGCTGAGCTACATATACTTCCTCTTTAAGGTCTCCATTCAGGAAGGCTGACTTCACATCCATCTGGAAAACCTTAAAGCCCTTATATGCAGCATATGCCAGAAATAATCTGATGGCTTCAAGTCTTGCTACTGGTGCAAAGGTCTGATCAAAATCAATCCCATCTTCTTGCCTGTATCCTTGTGCAACCAGTCTTGCTTTGTTCTTTGTAATGATGCCCTTTTCATCAAGCTTGTTCCGGTAGACCCATTTGGTTCCAATCACATTTTGTCCTTTGGGTTTTGGTACTAACTCCCAAACTTTACATCTCTTGAATTGGTTGACCTCTTCTTGCATAGCAAGGATCCAAGATGGATCGGTGTTTGCTTCTTCAAACTTCTTAGGCTCAATCTGTGAAAGGAAACTTAAATGTAAAACTTCGTTAGTTGTACCTCTTCTCGTTAGAACTCTGCTTGAAGGATCTCCGATAATCTGATCAGTTGGATGATCTCTTGAATATCTGACTCCCAAGTTATTTGCATTTTCAGGAGCAACTTGAGGTTCAGCCACCTCTGGAATATCTTCTTCTTCATGAACTTCTTGTTCATCTTCAGAGTGATCCGAGATCTCTTCTGCCAACTTTGGAGCATCATCTGTGGTTTTTACTCCATCTTGCATAGAGAGTTCCTTCAGCTTTTCACATGCATCTTCAATGAACACACTAGACGAGTTGCTATGCAGCAGACTCGTCTCATCAAATACAACATGGACTGTTTCCTCTACCACCAGAGTTTTCTTATTGAAAATCCTTTATGTCTTACTATGGCTACTATATCCTATGAAAATACCTTCAAAATATTTTTCACTAAACTTGGTTGTAGGATGCTTCCCATTGTTAAGTACATAGCATTTACTGTCAAAAATTCTAAAATATGAAATCTTTGGTTTTCTGCCCTTTAGAATCTCATATGGGGTCTTACGATGGTTCTTATTGATGAGTGCTCTGTTTTGCACATGGCAAGCTGTGTTGATAGCTTCTGCCCAGAAGTATTCTGGAAGAGCAGAGTCACTTAACATAGACCTGCCAGCTTCTACGAGGGTTCTATTCTTTCTCTCGGCTACTCCATTTTGCTGTGGAGTACGAGGAGAGGAAAACTCATGGGAGATACCTTGACTTTCACAAAACTCTGTCATGGCCCCAGACGGAAATTCTGTTCCATGGTCACTTCTGATTTTGACCACTGAACAGTCAAGTTCATTCTGAATAAGCTTGACAAAATTAGTGAATATTCCGAAGGTTTCTGACTTAAGTTTTAGAAAGAACACCCATGCAAACCGGGAATAATCATCAACAATAACCAAGGTGTAAGCTTTCCCACCTAAGCTTCTAACTGACATTGGACCAAATAAATCCATATGAAGTAGATGAAGACATCTGGTAGAATCATTGCCAATTATGCTCTTAAAGCTAGCCTTTGTTTGCTTACCCATTTGACAAGCATGGCAAGGGCTTTCTTTAATGCATTTAACTTTGGGGGCATCCCTTACCAGGTTGTGAGAAAATAGCATTGATACAGTTTTGAAATTAATATGTGCTAGTCTCTTGTGCCATTGGTCACAAAGAGATGCACTATCTTTGGCAACAAAACACACTGGGGTAGAAGACTGTAAGCATATAAAATCTAAACAGTAAATACCACTACTCCTAGAGCCTGTTAAAATAGTTTCCGCAGACACGGACATCTTTATCAGGCATCTATCTCTAAAGAACTCAATGGTATAGCCTTTGTCACACAGTTGGCTTATGCTAATCAGATTGTATTTCAATCCTTTCACATGAGCTATACGTGTGAAAATGACTGAGCCGTTGGTTATTGAACCATAACCAATAATAATACCTCGTTCAGATCTGCCAAACTTTACTTTAGGCCCGTTCTCAACTGGAACATAATCCTGAAGTAATCTTCTTCTCCCGGTCATGTGCCGAGAGCAACCACTGTCCAAATACTAGATAGGAATTTCGTTGGCCTTTGGACAATCCTGCAAACATGAACAATACCCCTTAGGAACCCAAACATTTTTGGGCCCTTGGTTCCTTGTTAGTGGAACACCACTTGGAACATTAACTTTGCAAGTGGTCGGTCTTGCACTGTTAACTCGTGGAGTTCTTGGCACAGTATGATTGAACCAACAATCAATGGCAAAATGACCAATTTTGCCACAACACCAGCATTCAAATCTATTGTATCTCTTCTTTGTGTTCTGCTGAGCCTTTTGAACGGTTGGCTTTGCAGGAGGAGCAACCTTGGAGGTAGAAGCCTCGTTGGTGCAACATACACAATTCTTAGGCACAATAGGCTTGACCTGCGGTGCTTTCTTAGCATTTGATCCATGAACGAATGGTCCATGATTCTTCAATTGAACTTCCTCATAAGGAGCCTTGAGGGAGCTAGATCCAAAGTTTCTGGGTCTGGTCCACACTGAGTTCACCTTGGCAGGATCAACATGGGTTGGTCTGTTGAAGTGACCATACATGCTCTCAAAATCATAGGTGTTCGTAGGAAAAATCACCTTCTTGAAAGTTGGAGCACACTGTGGACCCTTACCCTTTGCTTTAGCAGCTCTTCTTTTGGCTGACTTACTTAGGCTCTTTTCAACAGCATGGCCCAAACCACTACTACCAGAACCAGCAGTGAAAGTGTCTATGATAGACAAAACTGTCTTGGGCTTAGAGAAGTTCATTGTGATCTTCTTTTCAGCCTCAAGCTGTTTCATCAAATCATTGATAATTTCACTCTTCTGAATGCCTGCTGAAGTGGCCTCGGAGAGAGCAATCTTCTAGGATAAGATTTCATCCCTGAGTAGGTTAGATTCTTCAATCTCCTTTCTCAGGTTTGATTCTTGATCCTTTAGGGATTGAATCTCCTTTGATTGAGTTTTAACAAGCTTTCGACACTTATTAAAACCCTTCAACATTTCCTCATACTTAGCAGTCAACTCAGAATCCTCTTCCGAATAGTAGCTTTCATTAGCATCAGATGCCGTTTCTGAACATGAAAGAGGTGTAGAAGATAATACCTGACCGGTGAAAGGAACAATATCTTTGTCATTATCTGACATGGCCATTAGACTGTAGAAGCAGTCTTTTGTGAGACCTTTTCCTCTATATTGACCAAATTGGTCTTCTGTATCAGGTTGAGCCATCAGTCCAAAGAATGCCTCTTCATCTGAGTTAGACTCATTTGTGTCACTATCACTCAGAGTTTTGGACTTCTTGGAAACAAAACTCTTCTCCTCTTTCTTCTTTCCTTTGAAGGACTTCTTTTCTTCTTTTCTTGAAGATTCCTTCTTCTTGTGTGGACAATCAGCTATTATGTGCCCTGACTTTTTACAACAATAACAAACGGGTTCAGTATAATCGTGTTTGTTCAGTTTAGAATCATACCTGTCATTTCTGTCACGGTGTGATCTCCTGTGATCTCTTGAGGAAGATGAGCCTTTTCTCGTTTGTCTCCTCTTGTTAAGCAACTTTTTGAATTGCTTGGAGAGGAGGGAGAATTCTCCTTCAGATAGTTCTGATTCTTCAGAAGTGTTTTCAGCTTTATCCTCAGAAGACTCATCTATCACAGGGGACAGGGCCCTGCTTCTCCGGGAGCTTTCAGCCTTTAGAGCAATGGGCTTTTCCTTGCCAGAGCTCCTACTGCTTTCCTCTTCTGACTTCCTGATATTTAACTTCAGCTCATGGGAAAGCAACTTCCCATATAGAATCTGTGGCTCCGTAGTAGCCAACTTACCATATTCTCTGATAGCTATCACCTTGGGGTCCCATTCCTTAGACAGGGATCTAAGGAATTTATCGTTCAGCTCACCCATGGTGAATTCCCTTCCATAATTTCTCAAACCATTTACGATCTTGAAGAACTTTTCGTAAGTGTCAGAAATTGTGTCTTTGCCTTGTTGCTTGAAGGCTTCATATTCTTGGTTCAGCAAAGACTTCCTGTCATCTCGAACTTCTTCAGTACCTTCCATTAGAACCACAATAGAATCCCACATCTCTTTTGCAGACTTGCAGTGAATCAGATTTTGTAGCATTGAATCATCAACTGCACCTGCTATGATGTGCTTTGCTTTCTTGTCCAGAGTGACGAGTACAATTTCATCATTTGTTATATCCATTAGTTTCTTTGGCACCTTTTTGGTGGGATCAATGGTAGAAGCAACTGTAGGAATGACGGGACCTTCCTTAACTATTTGGGAGATTCGGGGATCATTTGCTTCCATGTAGAAGATAACTCTTTCTTTCCACATGGGGAAATTTTCCTTAGTGCAAACTGGGAGCTTGGAGGAAAACCTTTCCATGCCTCTATCCATAGAGAGAGATCTTAACAACGAAGAGGGATCTTTAATCTAGGTGTTATCCTCTTAAAGATAATATGGCTTTGATACCAATTGAAAGAAATTTTTGTCTACCTAAATCACCTAAGGGGGGGGGGGGGGGGGGGGGGGTGAATAAGTGATCTCTACTGCGATTGCGGAATAAAAATTAAGTACACACACAACAAGAAAAATCACAGCACAGAGACACAAGATTTATAGAGGTTCCCCAAGGTGGGTACTCCTCTCTCCCGCTTCGCCTATCTAGCACTTCGGGCTAGCGTCGGCAACTTCGCCAAAACTCGGATTTATCAACAAATCCTACACTCGGAGACAACGACTCCTACAAACTCGGAGAACAACCTCTCCTACAAAAGCACTCGAAGATAAACTCCTACAACTCGGAGCAAAATACTCCTACAAAATAACTCGGAGAAAAATCTCCTACGAGAACCAAATAGAGTTTGAAATAAAATACTTTTATTAAATCTCAATAGAGATTAACTTCAGATCTTGGAAAAACTGAGTCTTCTTCTTCCTTGAGAATGAAAGCTTGGATCTTCAAAGATTTGGAAGAAAGGAAACTCGGCAAACCTGATCTGAATAGGCCCTTTGATTTTCTTGAAAAGATCTTCAAAAATATGGAGCAGGAAATAAATCAAAAGCCTTCTTATCTGAGAAATCTCTAACAACACTGAAGAACGAGTCTTGAGGGAGCAGAAGTTAGATCTCAGAAAAACTTGTTCAGCGAGCAAGAAGGAAGACGGCTGGGTTCTTCTCTTTCAATCGGGTTGAATAATAATAATGTCTTACCCTAAAAATAAGAGATTATTTATAGGAAGAACTCCAACGACTAGGGCGACAGACAGGGAATGATCGACACGTGTGCTGCACATGGCGGCCAACCCTAATTTTCAAAAATGAAACATATTTTTGAAATCCGTCTGTCCGTCATTCGTCGAGACTTCACGTGAACATTCGACGAATTGACTTAGCCATAAAAAAGATTGAACAACCCATGAAAATCACCTTCTGTTTTCATTCGTCGGGATTCGTCGGGCGTTCTCGAGAACATTCGACGAATTGACTTAGCCGCACAATTTCCTTCACAAAGCTGCCCTTTTGACTTCTGTCAGCATTCGTCGACATTCGTCGGGAGTTCATGAGAACATTCGACGAATGGACTTAGCCACAGAAATTCCTTCTTCAAACTGGAAAACTGGCTTCTGTCTGGATTCGTCGAGATTCATCGGGACTTCACGTGACATCTCGACGAATTGACTCAGCAAACATTTCCTTCCTCCTGAAAGCCTGCTCCACTCCTCAACCTTGAGAGCCTTCAGTTATGAGAATATGAAGTGCACCCCAAAAGAGAGATTACACATGGACCAACACTTTGTTCTACACAATGAGGGATTACATTGTCTAGAACCGTGTTTGGTGATCCATTGCAACCTGACTTTGGTGTGCACTTAGCATTATGACCTGTCACAACACATCTAAAGAGAAATCATCAAATACATACTCAATTCAATTTAGTTCACTAGGGGACATCTTCAAATTCAGGTAATTGTGGATACAATACCCAACACCTGTTTCCCGAACAACCAACTCATGCCCAGGATCAGGTCATAGTCTTTCATCTTCAACACAGTTGTCGGGGCCTCGAACAGTCTTCCTCCAATCTCCACCCTCATGCTGCACGTGGCATTTGTTAGAACCTCTGATCCATCCGGGAATCGCACCCTCCTGTAATCGCTCCTGAAGTGTTGAACTTGGTCTAGGTCCTCGATAAATTTAGCGGAGACGAACGAGTGCGAGGCACCCGTATCGAACAAGGTAAACGCGGGTTTGCCGTAAACGCGTACTAAACCTGAGGGTTTTATTGTTTGGTTCAATGCTAAGGTAAAAATAAAATTTATAAGGTACAACAATTAACAGAAACGCATCAAGGTACCTGCGATGACCCTTGCTGGGTCCCGGGGCCTTGCCAAGTCTAGGGCGTACGCCTGCTCCCTGTACTGTCTCCGGTCATCGCCCTGAAATCCACGCCCCCGTCCACGTCCTCTGCCCCCGAAATGCTAGCCCTTCGGTGCTGCCCGTAGTGCTGGTGGTGCATTCCTCTGAGGGCAGTTTCTCTTGATATGGCCGATCTGGCGGCAGTGGTGGCACTCCGGTGGTGGTCCACCTCCTCCAATCCTTGGCATCTCCCGCATCTGCAGAGGCTGAGGAGCCAACACTACCTCCTCTCTCTGCTCCTGCCTCTCCTCCTGGCGGGGTCGGACCTCCGTCTTTCTCTCCCCAGCGTCTCGGCCTCTCGGCTGATCCCTTCTGCCTCCTCGTCCCTGATCTTCCATCGGTCTCTTTCTCCCACGAACAGCTTGCTGGTCTATCTCCAGCTTCTTGGCCATCTCTAGAATCTTTGTCATGCTGCCGTCAGAGACAAAGAGGAGGGCCTGCCTCAGCTCATCACGAAGGCCCTTGTAGAACCTCTTTGCAAATTCTGCGTCATTCAGCTGATACGAAACCGCAAACCGGGATAGATGGGTAAACTCCCGGTGATACTCCAGAACTGTCCTGCTCCCCTGCCTCAACTACAAAAACCTATCCTCCAGCTCGTCTCTCGTAGACTGCGGCACAAAATGCTCCAGCAGTGCCGCTTTGAAATCCTCCCACGAAATGTCCGCAACCTCCTGTCCCGGATAAGCTGTAACCAGGAACCTCTTCCACCACCTCTTAGCATGAGACTCCAAGCAAGAAACCACCAGTGGCACCTCCATGTCTGCCAGGCACTGGATCCATATCAACATCTCCTCCATGATGTCTACCCACTCCTCAGTCCTCACAACGGTCTCCGTCCCGATGTAAGATGGCGGGGAGAGACCTCGAAAGATGCTCAGCCAGTTGGCCCCAGGGTTTTGCTGAGGAGGCGGTGCCTGTTGTGCCCTGAAAGTCTCCAGAATGGCAGTCAGTGTCTGTCCCAACTATGTCTGCTGGAACAGGGTAGGAGCCGGTGGTGGTTGAACGACGTATGGAGTCAGTGGGACTCCATGATGCGGCGTAGGGTTCGTCGCGGGCTACACAAGAAAATTACACTCGTAAGGAACTTAGCTAAAGAACGATCAGTTATAAGTGGACCTTTTCATGTGATTTCCCTTATGGGCACACCATTGCTTCCGCTGTTAGTTTGTCCTCAAACTAAGCTCGCGCGGGGTGGCCCAGGGTTTGTGGACTTCGTTTCTTCGGATCGAGATTCTGCTCTGATACCACTTGTAAGACCCCTTTTTTTTTCAAACACCGGGTCTTAGTCCCAGAACCGCCGCTTTGTGGTGACACCCTCGCTCGGGGAGGTCGCCACTACAAACGCCGATACTGCCGGCCAAATCGATCACGAAGAAGCAAAGAAAAATAAAATAAAAGATAGCGAAGTCCACATCACATAGAGAAGTAATACAACCACGAAGAGATATCCACATAAATATAACTGAAATAAGGAAAGAGATAACAAGGGCTCCTGCCCGATACATCAAGCCTAACTACAAATTCACTCGCGGAAGCAATCACGAATCCCATCATCGGTGCTCCCGTGCTAGACTGCCCCGCCTCCATCTGCACCGGCCTCTGATGCTGCTCCGTCGCTGCGGTCTCCTAAAATGATAAGGTCCACTGACCGTTAGTCAAAAGACTAAGCCAATCCCCCACCCCTCCCCCGGTGACTCCTAGGCACCGAGCGGAAAGGATGAAGAGGAGGACAAACAAGGGGTAATGGCAAAAGCAGGTGACGGGGTATATTCTACAGGAAGAGTTCTACCACTACTTAAGTATATATACATAAATGAAATAGGTAATAAAGCATAGTAAGAGCAGGTAAAGAGTAAGTAAAGTGCAGTAATTAAAGACAATAGTAATAGAAAAGTAACCATTGATTTATAGGAATGCTCACACAAACCTATAGACCAAAGGGTCGTTTAGCAAGGCCTATCGTATAAGAAGTCCCATAACCGACTTATAAGATAGGGGTAGGGGTTGAAATGCAATGTTTATGCTATGACATGTAAGGTATGTTGTTATGCTATGTTCATACAAGTGCAACTCACCCACTTCGACTCTATGCGCATAGACCTTTAGTTCCCCCTTTTTGGAGCTAGCAAGACTCCCAGGATACTCCCGTAGTGGAAAACGGAAGCGGTGGGTTGGGCCTTGCCCACCTCTAGGTTGGTATATGCACTACCTAACCTAGACCTATCGTACGCCTCAACGCAAAACCGCGGAGCATCTGCGTACTCTTACTGGCTGGACCACCAAACTTTTATGGCTAAGTGCAAATTCCACACTTGCTGAGCCCGAGTATCAACGTCGGTGCAATGACTATAGACACTAAGGACCCACCACCTTGTGCACATGCAACATGTTCTACTATCTATCTACAAACTTCAACACAAACCACCTGGGCTTAACTTGCCCAACCAAGAGCCAAACTATCACAAACTCTCCGGATCAACAATCCGCACCTACCACCACCGAGCCTACAACTCGGGGTACCAAACCAACCAAACTCCCGTGATAATGGAGTGTGAGTGAATGTGTTATTTTTTAGTCTTGGGCATCTTCTATACTCCTACGACTTATGGTTAATCTTGGACTTCCCGAGGGTTACCCTGTAAGGGGCTCGCTACGGTACTAGGAACTGTAATGGGTTGACACCCCAAAGTTCCCTTTCTCAAGATACTTACTGTTATTGGTATCTACCCTTAAGAATTCCCTTCTACCGTTTCACTTGAGTTAGACCTAAGTGCTTTAAGACACACCAGGGGAAAGACGATCTTTCGCCAATCCCCAGGACAACCTTACTCTTAACCCAACAAGTACACTTTCTTCACATACACTTCCTGGAGTGGACTCACAACTATCTAATCAACCCATGTGCACCAAGTGCACACATTTCCACCTAGTAGGTTACTAAAAACCTAAGTTTCGCAGGTTTACTATACGCAGACCAAACTAATTATATGAAGCTCACAACTAGAGGTACTCCAAATATTCATCCAACTGACTCAAGCTATTTACTGGAGCTCTATCATGATGTTATAAGACTAATTCCAGAGAATCATATTTTTCCCTAATTAATTAATATTTATTTTAATTTCTCCAAATATCTGCCAAGTGTGAAAATGAACATGAACTATAAGTAAATCTTATGATATGGCTTCCCAAAATTTATGATAAATCTATGTTGGCTAAATAACACCAGAAACAGAATATCATATTTTTACAGTAAGAAATTCTCTTCTAATTTAATTATTTATCTTCTATCCAAAATCATAGTTTTATGAAGGAACTACCAAAAAGATCATCACTAAAATTATGGGAAAATCACCAAGCTCGTATACTCACCAAAAAAGTCCACTGACTAAGTTTTATAATTTAAGGAAATTATTTTCTCACTAAAATAATTAAATTAAGAAAACCCCAAATTCAATGATCTATGAAGTAGCCTACTGATTTAAGTCCTCAAAAATTCTATAAAAATTTACAGAGGTTCCTAATGTCCAGAAACATCCTATCATCAATATTCACAATTTAACAAAGAGTTTTGAACCATCAAATAGTTTTCTTAAGTTTAAATCAAAACAAGTGCCTTGAGAAAGAAGTACTGATTAAATTATTTAATAAAATTCACAAAAATTACCAGAGGTCTAAATTATGATTATAATGGCACAACCAAAGTCTCATCATCATGCAAGACTTTGTAAGCATGTAAATGTGTCTTATAATAAGTTTCTTTAAAGGGGTTATGACCTAAATCAAATGGAATATTGGATCCTAAAATTCTTATAAAATTACTCAGTGCCTATTTACACCCTATGAATCTATCCACCAAGTTTCATAACCAACCAGAGACTTTTGACCACATGGCCTGCACAAGGCTCTAAATGCACACATAGGAATAAAACTAGCATTCTAGGGCTTATCCACCTCCACACCACCCCAAACCACTCATGGGGATTCTTTAGGTGATCCTAAACCAGTTACCAAGGTTTTACTACATGGTGATAAGTTCTGACCACCATACCCCAAGGTAAACAACATACCCTAACCTTGACCCTATTTGTCCTATCTTGGGTTTACAAAATACATAAACAAAACAGTCCCAATTGGACTGATAATTTTACCAAGGTCATACATTAACATTAAGGAGCACCCACCAAAATTTGGAGGGCATTGGAGGTCATATAACCATCTAATTAATTATTTGATAATTTATGAAATTATTTCAAAAACCTTTGAAAAAGATTCTCCTAAAAATCTCATCTTTGGATATGATGTGTATGTAGGTATAAGTAGACTATGTTTCAAATCTCAAGTCCATATCAATTCCCAATCAAAAGTTATTCAAGAACTGGTGGCTGTCCTACACTAGGGACCAGCCCCACTAAAATGGACATACAAGGAGCTACAGAACTCCTTTTGGGGTGAAAACAATTTTAAAATAAAGTAGACCCTAAGGGCTACAACTTTGGTGTTGACCACTTTTTTTGTAGAGGGGCCTAAGTATTTTTAACAATTAAATCTAAGTACAACAAAATATATGACAGAAATCTTGAAAACAATTAATTAAATAGCTGTTTCTGAGTTCGACGAAATTTAAGCTGCGCTCGACGAAAGCAGAGCAAACTGCATTCGACGAAAGCAGCTCAATTCTGCGTTCGACGAAAGTCGAACAACTCTGCGTTCGACGAAATCTGAACAAGCTGCGTTCGACTAATTTTATTAAAACAATGCTCGACTAAAGTAGACCAACTCCCGTTCGACGAATTATTTCGTTCGACGAACTAACTCGTTCGACGAACTTCTCGTTCGATGAACTATCTTGTTCGACGAACTTCTTGCAGCGCTCGATGAATTAAATGGGTCACTGGTGTTTCAAGGAGACCTCCAATGGGTTAGGGATGCTATGGCGGGGTCAAGGTTCAAGGTGGGGCCCCTGAACACAATCTTAGGCTTGATATTTGAAAATTGCTATTAGCAGACCACTTGGGTTTTCTCCTTCTCACCTATGTTCACAAGGTCTTGGGCTCTTCCTATGGTTTTGTCATGACCTTATCATGACAAAACCAACTTAGGGGTCTAGCTGTTTGAGGGATGTTACAGCAACATTGGTTAAGGGCGGCGACATTGGTCGGGGCGGTGACATTGGTCGGGGCGGCGACATTGATCGTGGGCGATGACATGGGTCATGGATGGCTCACCTGGGTTTTGTTGTCATTACCATCAATTTTCAAGCTTTTGCTCTCCAAATGCCAAAATTTTATTCTTATTGATTAATAAAAAGTAAACATAAATTAGTCACCATAACACTTGAAGGTTCAAATGCAACAAATAAGAAAACTGATTCCAAAATAGCAGGAGCATCCCTACTATAACAAATATTTTTGTAATCCAATTTGACTTCAAAGTGTGAAATATGGCGGGAGCTTAAAGTGTAGAATATCAAATAGAAATAATAAACATCAAAGAATTTTGTGTTAGGTTTTAGAAATCTTAAAAATCTAAAGTAAACATAAATTAGTCACCATTCCTTTTTGGTCGAATTTATAAAAAGTGTTGACATTACCAAATGCTGAGAACTGTGATTACATCAAAACCATTAATGAAGCTGCTGATCTGTGAATTTTTTTATTTTAACTATGACAGTAGCACTAAATCATCAATCTTTACATATTTCACATCTAAAAATGCATTTAAAAGAACCACTATTATCATATATGAAGATGGCTCAATAAAATCTAAAAGTAGACCAAAAATGTACAAAACAGCTACTACTATATGAAGATGACATCGAGTATCACAATTTGAGAAGGAAAACCAAGCACTAATCATATATGAAGATGACACCAAGTATCACAATATAAAAGTGCACCGATACCATTATATGAAGATGACATCAATTATCATAATTTAATTCCTTGCTAATTAAACCATAAATAAGACAAACAATTACCAAGATCAAATATTAAAGGATACATGTTAATTTGTATATCAAGCATAATTGAAAGAAAATAGCTAGAGTGTAGTCTTAGCAGATGACTAAACAACATGAGTTCAACATGACCAAAACATAAACATGCATGGCAAAATAGGAAAGACACCAAAGTTCATCTCATTTATGCAAATCACTTAGGCTCCGTTCGTTTGATAGGTTTTGTAGGAAGAAATTAGTTTTGGGCAATCCAATTCCATTCACAAGCGTTCACTTGGTCTTTGATTGGAGGGAATTGATTTTCCTCCAAAACCTATCGGGTTGGATCCATTAAGAAAATAGTCTATGGTGAAAACCATCCAATTTTGGCCAGTTTTGAGAGAAAATCATATTCTTTTCTCTCTTAAAGTAATGATTACTATTTTATCAACATCATTTGATATTGATTACTATTTTAGCCAATTTAAATATTTTTCCTAATTTAAAGCCATTAATTATTTATGGTTAAAAATCTCGCAAACGAACCCGTGCCTGAAAACCATCCTATAGCCGAACAGAAAAATTGGCAGTTTTCAATTTCTGTGCCTGAAAACCATCCTGCAAACGAACACAAGATTTGAGTTTGGCTCAAAACTAAAACCTTTGAGTTTTTAGTTTTGTACCAAAACCAATTCTTTTCAATCAAAACCTACGAAATGAACGGAGACTTAGTTTTTTTAAGCAGTAATTCTTTCTCCGTGGCAATGTCGTAGTTCTTCGGAATCAGGAAAGTCTTCGACCTTCCTAACTCACGAAAAACAAACCTCCATTGATCATACTCGTGTAAATCTGTTGGGACTTTTTGTATGAGCACTCAAATCCCTTTGTATTCCGGTTTAGACATTGAGTGCCATGAATTTGGTAAATTTCTGTCTTTGTCTCTGTAGATATCTTCAATTTCATCTGGTATATATGTTAACTACACAAACCATCATTATATGAGTCATGGTACGTTAAAGAACTCAAATCGAGAAATCTAAAAAAGGAGAAGTTGTCTGTCTTACACGCATTTTTTGAGTCGTGTGACATCTTTGTTTGAGTAACATTTGACATATGCATTTGCTTAATCAGATTTTATGTCATGATTAATGAAGTGCAAAAGAATCCACAATGAAGCGCAAAAAAAATCATGCAAGCTATTTACAAAGTAATATCAGACAAAAATTGTGAGAAGACGCAGTAATATCAGACATTATTTTTGAATTACTTAATTTTTATGTTTTGTTTTACACAAATTTGCACCGCTTTCATGCTACTGCAAAGGAATAGACACAAATGGATCTTTTTTTAACACCACAAAGCTAAGATATGTTTTGCTTTACACAGATTTTGAACTTATTTATTAGAGAAATAGACCTTGCTAAAAAAATGTATTCATAAACCTTTGGAAAACAACTCGCAAACATCAAATCTAAGATATTTTTTTGATCTCAATTATAGAAAAACAGCCAAGATATTTGTGCTCCAAATAAACAGCTCTTGCATAACCAAGAACTCCCCCATTTCACTGATAAAATAAAGAAACCCCCTCATACAAATACAATATAATTGAAATCTAATCAGGGAATAATATATAGTTAAAGTAAAATTCTCTAGGGACATAGATATTTTCAATTATGAATGCATAACCAAGAACATAAATCAAGAATGAAAATGTTAAAGAAGGAAGAACTATATATCAAGAACCTAAATCTTTGTAAAAAATACATGAAGGCCATAAAGGGTTTTAGCTAATCTATAATTTTTAAGTGATATCAAACTTATATAATCATTATACTTAAGAAGAAGAAATCAAACTTATGTAATCATTAATAAGTGAGAACCACATTGTAAAATCACACAGGAATCATTCAAATACAAATCAAACTTAAGAAGAAATCACATTATAAAATCACAAAGAGAATCTATAATTTTTTAGTGAGATCAAATTTATATAATCATGCATTGAGTTGTTATTTTAACATTCTTAGAGTTATAAAAAGCATGCAACACATGGATCACCACCTTAGACATTCATTCTTAGAGTTATTGTGCACATTCATTCAAAGATTGCAAAGAAGCAAAACCAAGGAAGCATTTACTCAGACAAAGAAGCAATAATGCTCCAGAGGGAAGTAGTTTAGGAGCTGACCTGGAGGGAGCTTAGGAGGTGTAGTAGCACACGCAGGAGAGAGGAGGAGCTACAACAGAATATCCGTGGAGGAGGAAGCTGTGGCTGTAACAAAAATCAAAATGTTCAGTTCACACATCATTAGCAAATGATTAATTGAATAGTAGTATAATTTTATCACTCTTGAGAGAAGAAAATATATTTCAGGAAAACTTGAGACGCATCGAATGAAATTGAGAAAAAAAATGCAAAATATAGCTCAACTGAAGCTTTTAATAATAAAGACTACATCCATCTATGCTAAACATGAGCAAAAAAACTGTTCAGCTAGAATCAAACCTGAGGGCTAAGAATGGAGAATGAGAGTTGTCAGTTTCATACCTTGGACTGGGATAACTGCAACACATGTTGAGACGATATGATTTCAGTGTTTGCTAGAATCAAAGTTTCTTATCATGTAAATAGCTAATATCATGTGCATAAAATGAGTATAAATGTAACATCCCTAATCCTACTAGACCCCATGAAAGTGTTAGGGCATGAAATGTGGTGAGAATGGTGAGTGGAGACAAGGAGATGACCTTAGAGTTCACTAAGTTGAGGTGAACTTACATAGTGCTCACAAGTGAGCACAAGACAACTTAGGTCAAATTAGACAAATTGAACTCACAAGTACCAATTGACCTCACCACTATGCTCATAACCCTAATAGAGACTCACTTGACAAAAAGCCTCATCCATTGGTCAACCAAATAGACCAAATTGACCAAAGTCAAACTTAGGTCAACATGACCATATTTAACACAATTAGACTCAATTGATCCCCAATACCTCAAATGGACTTCACCTAGGTCCTCCTAATAACTAAGAAAGGTCATTAGGTCAATAATCAATAATTGGTTCCACTCAATTTCAAGGAATTGACCAAAGTCAACTCTTAGTCAACATAACCCAAATCAACCAAATCAAGGATCAATTGACGCTCAAATGGCCAAATTGACTTCCACTCTAACTTTTTAACCCCATTAGGGATCTGTTGGACTCAAAAGGCCCATCAAATGATCAACCGATCCATCCAATTTGACCAAAGTCAAACATAGGCTAATTTGGGTTAAACTCACACCATATGAATCAGTTAACTCAATTAGAGCCACACCTTGGTCCAGTAGACTTTGGGTAAGGTCCTATGACTTATGACCATCATGTGAGGCTAACTCACCCACCAATTTGACGAATTCAACCAAAAGTCAACCATAGTCAACATAAGGCTTTAAGGAAGAAATCAAGAGCCTAAATGGAATCCAAATGATCTAAGGCAACAACCCAAACCTAACCAGCAGGTCACATGTCTATTGGCACCCCACTGTTGAAATTGGAGAGGGAAAATGTGCATGTGGACAAAAATGACATTTTCCCTTAAGGTCAATATGTGTTTTGAGTAATGGAGGTCCATGTGTAACATCCCCCAAACAACTAGACCCCTAAAGTAGTTTTGTCATGACTAGGTCATGAAAAAACCCTAGGAAGCACAAAGAGATCATAAGAGCTTAGGCTTGGAGGTGAAGAGCACCTTGGTCTATAGATAGTAATTTCAAGTTACCAAGCCTAGAGTTGGGCTTTAGGGCCTCACCTTGACCCCTTGGTCCCACTATAGCATAGCTAACCATTTAGGGGTCCCATTAGAGCACCAAGGACCCATTGGGGTCAACCAAAGTTGTTAAGTTGACCAAAGTCAACCCTAACCCTAATTTGGTCAAAGTGGCCTAATGAAGGTCAATTAGCCTCCACCTTGCCAAATTGGCCTTGCCCATAACCTCATAATGATATTGGGGACCCAATGGACCCAAAAGCCCCATCATGGGGCCACCAATTTGGTCAATTGGAACCAAGTCAACTCTAGCCCTATTTTTGTCATCGTGGCCTATTGAGAGTCAATTGGTCTCCACCTTACTAAATTGACCCAACCTAGACCTTCCTAACCCTTAAGAGAGGCCAATGGGTCACTAGCCACCCATTGGGATCAATCAATTGGGTCAAATGGACCAAAGTCAACTCCACCCCAAATTTAGGTCAAAATGATCTATTTTGACCTAATCAAGCCCAGCCCACTTGGGCTAGACCCAATTGAGGTGGTCCACTATCTAATGGGGTTGAGAGTTATTGAAATTAGCATTCAATTTCAGAGAATTCGACTAGGAGAGAGAAAATCTAATTTTCCCACAAAATGAAGGAGAGAGAAAGAGAGGAATAATGGTCATTCATGGCTTGGGAGGCCAAAGGCCTCCTCTCTTCACCTCCCATGGCTGGGTACATTCCCCCTCATCAGTTTTTAGGAGTTGAATAGCCATGGTAGGCCACCCTAGTGGCTGAATTAATGAGTTTTCAGTTTTTTGCCAAAAGCTCTAATGGGCATTAATGGTGAAATTAAGGGTGCTGGCTCCTCCTCTCCCCAAATTAATCCTTTTAAAAGATTTAGAGGGCTGTGAGGAGGAGTTCCCCCCCATTTACTTGAAGGAATCGGGCAGGTTGGTTCAGTGGTTGTAATGGCTTCCAAACACACGTGTTTGATCATGGCAAGGAGGCAATCGTCAAGGCTTCAAGCCTCTAGCAAGGTCCTCCCTGTTGAAACCAGAGAACGGGTCTCGACGTTCGAAAGGGATATGCAACTAATCCTTACTTGCCCCGAGCGAGACCCTTGACTGGTCACTAAGAACTACAGAACCCAACCCTTGGAAAATCTCTAGTTCTACCAACTGACCCCGTAAGCTGCAGCGTGGAGGTCCCACCGCGTACCCAGAAGCTCTCAAGGAACTTTCCCTGCTAAGCCAATGCTGAGCTTAGGCACCTTGGAGGGCACTAAAGTTCACCTCGCCGTCCACCTTCAATGACAGGGGAGGGGAGGGGTAGTGCTTGCTCTCAACACACGTGAGGGAGGGGGGGGGGGGGGGTATCAACCAACAACCCTTCCCAAGGTGCCCATGGGGGTCTATTTATAAATTTCCCAAAAATTAGACCGCGAATAGCCAAAAGTCTATTATTCGCAGTCCAAAAACTAATCCGGATGACCGAAGCAGGGGGGATAGGATGAGCGGACCAAGGTCCACCACCTGAACTGGGCGAGTGGACCTCAGGACCACTCGCCCAGCTGCCCGGGCGAGTGGACCTATGGTCCACCCGCCCCGGGCGAGTGGACCACAAGTCCACTCGCCTATATGCTTGGGGGCGAGTGGACCTTGGGTCCACTCGCCCTCCACCTTGGGCGAGTGGACCCGAGGTCCACTCGCCCCCCTCTTGGGCGAGTGGACCAGAGGTCCACTCGCCCGGGGCCTTGGGCGAGTGGACCCGAGGTCCGCTCGCCCAAGAGTACTTACCCCCCAGGCCTCCTCTTTCTCGGTCCTTAACGACCTCCGGTTCGTTCAGTTTGCTGCGTCATGGTCGTCTTTCACATCACGACCTCACCCATGCCAGGTCACACCGACTCGGAAAATATGAGGGTTGTACACAATCCCCGCTCTTTTCGAGCTTGCCTTAAGCTCGGAAAGAAAGTCCAACCCACCTATTTGACGAGTCAGGTGGGATTTTGTAGGAATCTCTCGCGGGTCCCACCAGAATGCTATAAGAAGCCTCCAGAGGGGAAGGTGAGGAGAGCACCTTTCCTGAGAGCTCTCCCTTCCCCATTTCCTTTGAGCCGGAGGGATCCTCCTCGAGACTTTAGAGCCCATTTCAAAGCCCTTGTTGGGAGGGATCAGAATGATCTGGTGAAGCTTAGGGCCATAGTTAGTGGCCTTCCGTCCTCCCCTACTCGGCCAACGGCGCGATCGCCGCGGAAGAAACTCCATCCTGACTTAGTGAAAGAGGTGTCGTCGTCATCCTCTCATGGGGTGACTGACTATGTCCAGGACCTGGAGCTAGATTCGGTACTAACTCGATTTTTGTCTTTGCCACCCTTTTGTGATCATATCATACCAATGAAGGCCTGCTTTTTTTTCATGCCAACAACTTTTCCTCCCCGCCCTGATGGGGTGCGGAGCGTGATGGAAACGTCGGATGCGGACGTTCGGGTGAATCCCTCCCCTCTTGCTCGGGATCCTATTGCCCTCTCCGCAGCCCTGACCAACCCTTCCTTGAAGAGTCAAGGGATCGATGATTCACATGGTAATGTTATTGCCAGTGCTTCTATTGAGACGAGTGTTTTGGTATCTAAAGTCGCGCTTTTTACAGGAGGTGACAAGTCCTCGACGGATCAATCGAGCCGGAGGGAGGTCTCCCTACCAATCCGATCCCCTACTGTGGTGGAGGAACCTGCTGAGGACCAGCCCAGTACCCTCGAGCATTTGAATCTTCTATACGATACGGTGCGGAGGCTAAAGGCCTTTCTCCTCGAGCTACGCGATGGGAGATGGTCCGCCGGACCTGACCCTCTTGTCTGCGTTTACGCGTTGAAGCGGCGGATGGAGAGGTTGGAAAATGAGCTTAATCTGCTGGGGGGGGGGGGGAGGTTCGGCTTGCGTCCTGAGGCATAACCGCTCCACTCGCAGACCATATACGTCGGGATGAGGCCAGCGTCCGTACCGCAGGCGAGGAGATTGCCGCCACGAAGGAGTGCATCGGATCCATCCAGGGGGTGCCGTCATGCACCCAGGATCAGGGTTTTTGGAAGTGGATGCCGCGCTGAACGGCTTTTATTCTCGCTTTTTGATTTGTCATGTAATAATAAGATCTGGCCCTGCATGGTGGTCCCAACTATCCCGCGACCGAACATTTTAATCCTACTCTGCTTCTGTTATAAAGCCTTGTTGTTTCCGCTCACCCACGATTCATAGGTTGTTAAGCGTTGGATGATTAAATTCTAGCGTAAGCGACAGGGCATCGAGATAGTTCATCCGAGGTCGGGAGACATAAGCTTTACATAAGTGTCATCCAGAGAAAATGGGAGAGTTAGGTTAGGGAGGAGAATGGGTGAACTGACCTCGGGATCTGCACCCCTCTGCCGGGTAGATGATCCGCGAGGATCACTTACGTGCACCGGGCGGGTGGGCCCTAAGGTCCACTCACCCTTGCCCCGGGCGAGTGGATCCCACGGTCCACTCGCCCGTGCCCTGGGCGAGTGGACCTCTAAGGTCCACTCACCCACGCCCCGGGCGAGTGGACCACTGGATCCACTCGCCCTTATCCGAGGTGGGTGGACCTCATGGTCCACTCACCCATCTTGGGCTCCCCCTATAAATACACTACCCCCCTTTTCCTTCTTCTTCACCATCACACTCGCCTTCTTCCCTTGCTTGGCCTTCTTGAGGTCAGTTCTATTCCCTCTATCTTGCCCCGTGGTACGACTCCCAACCGCACTACTGCTGCCAGGAATGGCCGGGAACAATGCGCAGCCAATTTTTTGGAGCATCCTTTCCCCGAAGGAAAGGTGCCTAAGGAGGATTTCGCAGCATTCAAGAGCACCTAACTTCCTGAGGGGTGGACGTCTCGTCGTCCATCTCGTGGTGAAGCCATTAACTCTTTCTACGAGGATTGGCTCGCCGTCCCGCTCGCTCACTTCGAAGCTGGCCTACGACTTCCTCTATGGCCCGAGGTGAAAGAGTTTTTGAATTACTTTGGCGTGGTCCTGGCCCAAGTTAATTCTAACGCGATCTCGATGCTGATGGCCTATGCTTGCTATCTGCGAGAGGAGTGGGTTGAATTCAACCTCAACATGTTTCGCAAGGTCTTTGTCTTCCGAGCGATCTCCAAAGGGGTGTGCTTCCTCACCGGTACGCACGTGAAGGTGTGCGAGACATCCAACAAAGTCCATCATTGGAGCGACACATTTGTGTTCGTCCAGGGTGACTTTGGTGACATCCCTCTCTCGCCCGTCCAGAAGCCCGAGAAGACATTCAAGGCCCCTCGCTTAAGCGGTGAGGCGGTTTCCCTCCACAACTATCTAGAGGGTGCGAGCTTTGAGGTTGGGCACCTCAGGAAGGACATCGGTCGACTCGCCTATGTCGAGCCTGGGACAGGTATTCCCTCCTCTCTGGTGTCCCCCCTATTCTTCCTGCCCCCTTGCATACATGGGTGCTTACCTTACTCTTGGTTCACTCAGGTGAGCATACCCATCCATGACACCCCCCCTTTGCGAATGGGAGCTCATCATCTGCTCGCTGGTTTGTTAAGGAGGCCGCCGCTGCGTGTGCCTCTGCCCCTAAGGTTCCCGCGCCAAGGTAACGGAAGGAGAAGGAGCATGCGGTGGAGGAGGACTCGTCTCCTTCCCCGCCCAAAGGGCCAGCAATGCGACGAGCAAAGGCTGTCCATAGGGAGGGCCCAATGATGGCGCCGAGGGAGAGAGGGCAACCAAGCGACCCTGACGCATTGGCGAACCACCCTAACTTCGAGATGGGGGGGAACGCCAATGACCACTTGGGTGACCCTGTCCTTCATTGGGATGAGGCCACAAATAGGGTCTCGATCACCTCCCATCAACCATCCTGGGTAGAGAGTGAGCCACTCGGAGACGCTGCGTACAATCTCTCGTTTGGCCTTTATTGTTGGCAGGATGCGGCCGCCTATAAGAAAAAGTCTATGCGCGACCTTGCCTGTATGAGTTCGCAAGCCTTGCTCCGCGCAGCCGAACTCTCACACATGACCACCCGCCGAGGTCTTAGTCTCTCGAAGAGGCTGAGGCAGGTCGATGCATCAAGTCGTGCTGCCGAAGAGAAGGTTGCCGATCTCACCACACGCCTAGTTACCTCTGAGAGGCTCTTTGAACAGTAATTTGGGGGCCTAGTTCGTGCTGGCTTTGGGGATTCTCCCCATCTTCTTCACCTCCCTCTTCTCAAGCATCTGTAACCCTTTTACTCTTTTCATATGTAGGGGCCAGAGACTGCTGACTCACTCAGGAGGCGATGTGAGGAGTCAGATCGGGAGGTGCAGGACCTGAGAACTCAGCTTGTTGAAGCCCAGAGGCAGTTGGGGGAGAGAGGCAGATCCTCGCAAACGGCGGCGCCCGTCCCTCCTTCCCCCGCTATGGCTGAGGGCATCCGGAGGGAGATTGCGAAAACGACGGCCGAGGCCATGGTGGTTTCCCTTCACAGGGCGGACGCCTTTCGTGACGGTTGGAGGGGGGCCGCTGCTAGCGACATCCTCTTCGATCTGTACCCCTCACCTGTGAGTCCCAGCTCGCTTCCCTCCAGCAGCGGCTACTCCCCTTGAATGTCGGGGCTGCTATGAACCTCCTCTCTTCTTTATTCTCTGCAAGCCATGATTGCTTTGTATCTTCAATCACATGTTAATTATTAAGAGCAAAGTGCTTATTTATGTAACATGTATTATCGATGAACATGTAACTATTAGCGAACTTCTAGTTTATTTAACTATTCACTGCTCAACCATAATAAACTTATTTGGCTTGAGATCTCTCCCTATGATGAAGAGAGTCCGTTACCCCGCCATACCTTACACCAACCTACTAGAATAACTAGGAGAAGAGAGCCGGTCCATGTCCTAGGGGCTTAGCTTACCTGGAGGCAGATGAATTCAACACCCTTCCCCACCACTTGGGGGTGGAGTACCCGTCCATGCACTAGGGGCTCGGATTGCCTGGAGGTGGGGGAACCCCATGCCTTCCCAATCCAATTGGGGGCGGAGTACCCGTCCACGTCTTAGGGGCCTAGCTTACCTACGGGCGGAGGAACTCTACACTCCTTCAAACCAACAGGGGGTGGGTTGTCCATCCACGTCCTAGGGGCCTTGCTTTCCCAGAGCCGGAGGTGCTCCTCATCTCTCCATGTCACTTGGCTAGGTAGCGAGTCAACCCGATGAGTCTCCCATCTGTAGGCATGACTGAGCCCGGAGAATGGTCTCTAGTCGGTGACTATATCAATCGGTCGACCCAATGAGTCTCCCACCTGCCGGCATAACTGAGCCCGGAGAATGGTCTCTAGTAGGGGATTTTCTCAATCAGTTGACCCAATGAGTCTCCCATCTGCCGGCATGACTGAGCCCGGAGAATGGTCTCTAGTTGGGGATTTTATCAATCAGTCGACCCAATGAGTCTCCCATCTGCCGGCATGAATGAGCCCGGAGAATGGTCTCTAGTTGGGGATTTTATCAATCTGTCGACCCAATGAGTCTCCCATCTGCCGGTATGACTGAGCCCGGAGAATGGTCTCTAGTTGGGGATTTTATCAATCATTCGACCCAATGAGTCTCCCATCTTCCGGCATGACTGAGCCCGGAGAATGGTCTCTAGTTGGGGATTTTATCAATCCGTCGACCCAATGAGTCCCCCATCTTCCGGCGACTGAGCCTGGAGAATGGTCTCTACTTGGGGATTTTATCAATCAGTCGACCCAATGAGTCTCCCATCTTCTGGCATGACTGAGCCCGGAGAATGGTCTCTAGTTGGGGATTTCATCAATCAGTCGACCCAATGAGTCTCCCATCTTCCGGCATGACTGAGCCCAGAGAATGGTCTCTAGTTGGGGATTTCATCGTAGGCTCTACCTGAAAAAGAAAGGAGGAACATTTTCATTCATAAATTAAGGGATACAAGTTTGTTACATTGCGCCTCCCCGCGCCTACTTGGCCACATTCTCCCCGGCCCTCCTTTTCATCATCTCCTCCATTTCCTCCGCCTTCCTCGCCCACTCGACTGTGTTGACCGCTGTGACGTAGCACTGGCGCACCTCTCTGGGATTTCCCCGGACCCTGACCTGCACCCCTCCAGTGTTGTATTTCAAACACTGATGGTATGAGGATGGCACGCACTAGTACGCGCTGATAAGGGGACGCCCAATGATGGAGTTGTAACTGCTCGGCGCATCCATGATGACGAACCGACAGTTTTTGGACATGTCCCCTAAGGTGACGCGGAGCTCAACTCCTCCCTCCACCTCCTTCCTTTCTCCGGAGAACCCGAAGAGCGGCCCATCCGACGCCAACACCCGCTTCACCTCGACCTTCATCTTGTCGAAGGCTTTTTTGAACACCAAGTTCACCGAGCTCCCATTGTCGACCAGGATTCGGGAGACCGTGAAGTTTTCGATTGCGGCCTTGATGACGAGTGTATCGCAGAAAGGATCCTCGTGGACCGGCATATCGAGGGCCGAGAAGGTGATCTTCTCGCCGGGGGGGGGGGGGGGGGGGGGGGGGGTGGGGATCGAGAGGTCGAAGCGATGCTCCGACGGTAGATGGCATGGAGGCTCCCCTTCCGGGTGGACTCGATGCCTGCTCCTCCGTGGATCACGCCGATCCCACCCAAGGCCCCCAGGTCCGTCCTTTCCTCACACAGATCCTCCTCTTCCTTCTTCCCTTCTCTTCTTTCGCCTGGCCCCTCCAAGCAGAGCTGCTTTCCCCCCGTCGGGGCTCCTTCTCCTCCTCCTCTCATCTCGAGGAACTCTGTACAGGCCGCGGTCGCGTGATCTTCCTGCTGGTGGAAATCACAATACAGTAGTGCCAACTCGCCCGCTCCATTTCCCAAGCAGTTCCTCTTCTTCCATCCCTTCTTCCTTCCGATCGCCATGGCCTGCAGGGGTTGGGCTTGCAGTGGCCTTGCGTCGTGCTGCCAGCCCGCCGGGTTGTACCATCCCTGCTTCCCTTGGTAGTTTCCTCCTCCTTGGAAGTGGCCTCTTCCCTGGCTCTGAGAGGGTCCCCCAGACAGCCTCCAGGCTGGTCGGGCGGTTGGCAGTTGAGGCCTCCAACCTTGCTCCGACCCAGCGGGGGGTCCCTGGTGTCCCTGGCTCTTTACTTCCTCTTTCCTTCTCCCTCCTTCTGAACTCTTGGTCAAACTTGCCATGAACTCCTGATTGGTAGTCTCGCACTCAATCTCCCGGGCAGCGCGCTCCATCAGCTCTTCGAAAGACACGGGGGGGGGGGGGGGGGGTCCCGGGTCAAACTCATTCTGAATAGGCCTTGCTGCAGCCCGAGGGTGAAAGCCAACTGCAAGGTGTGCCCAGGTACCTCGACGACTTGGAGGACTTCCTCCTGGAACCTATCCACATAACTTCCAGCACCTCTCCTGGCCTCTGTCGGATCAGGAACAGCGCTTCCACCCCTTTTCTTCTCTTCTTCGAGGTGGAGAACCTTAGCAGGAAAATCCAACGCAGGTCCCCGAAGTTGTAGATGGTTCCTCCCGGGAGCTGGTGGAACCAGTCTCTTACCTTTCCCCTGAACGTGACGGCGAAGAGCCTGCATTTGAAGGCATTCGACATTTGTCTAATCAAGGTCATGTCCTCGAACCACTGGAGGTGCTGAACAGGGTCATCCTTCCCCGCTTAGTATGACATGTCGGGCTCGCTGAACCCATCGGGAACCGGGGCCGAGACGATTAGCTCGCAGAAAGGGCTCACCCCTTCTCCCTGGCGAGTCGGAGGTGCTCTCTCCACCTCTCCTACGGGGTAACTGGCACCGGGAGAGCTGTTAAAGAGTACTCTCACTTGATGACCAGAATTCTCTCTCGCGGCTGGCTCCTTCCCTTGCCGATGCGCCTGCTCCGCCTCTATCGGAGGTGGCGAGACGAGCATTGATGCTGGAGGTGTTGAACATCCACCCTGGGGGGGGGGGGGGGGCTGCGACCCTGAAGAGCTCCAAGATCATCTTCCTGAACTCGTCAAAATCACTCTTCTTCACGTACTCATTGGTAGGGGGCATGTTTCCCTGCTCGTCGCTCCCAGTCATGAGGCTTGCCTAGGGCTTTCTGAACTAGCTGCGTCCACGCTCACCGCATCAGAATGTTGAAACTAGAGAACTGGTCTCAATGTTCGAAAGGGATATGCAACTAATCCTTACTTGACCCGAGCGAGACCCTTGACTAGTCACTAAGAACTACGGAACCCAACCCTTGGAAAATCTCTAGTTCTACCAAGTGACCCCGTAAGCTACAGCGTGGAGGTCCCACCGCGTACCCAGAAGCTCTCAAGGAACTTCCCCTCCTAAGACAATGCTGAGCCTAGGCACCTTGGAGGGCACTAAAGTTCACCTCACCGTCCACCTTCAATGATAGGGGAGGGGAGGGGGTAGTGCTTGCTCTCAACACACGTGAGGGAGGGAGGGGGGGGGGGGGGGGGGTATCAACCAACAACCCTTCCCAAGGTGCCCATGGGGGTCTATTTATAGATTTCCCAAAAATTGGACTGCGAATAGCCAAAAGTCTACTATTTGCAGTCCAAAAACTAATCCGGACGACCGAAGCAGGGGGGGGGGGGGGGATAAGATGGGTGGACCAAGGTCCACCACCTGAACTGGGCGAGTGGACCTCAGGACCACTCGCCCAGCTGCCCGAGCGATTGGACCTATGGTCCACCCGCCCCGGGCGAGTGGACCACAGGTCCACTCACTAATTGGCTTGGGGGCGAGTGGACCTTGGGTCCACTCGCCCCCCTCTTGGGCTAGTGGACCAGAGGTCCACTCGCCCGGGGCCTTGGGTGAGTGGATCCGAGGTCCGCTCACCCAAGAGTACTTGCCCCCCCAGGCCTCCTCTTTCTCGGTCCTTAACAACCTCCGGTTCGTTCAGTTTGCTGCGTCACGGTCGTCTTTCACATCACGACCTCACCCGTGCCAGGTCACACCGACTCAGAAAATATGACAGTTGTACATTCCCCTCCTCCTCTCTCTCTGTGGACAGATCCCATCAGGTAGGCTGCAAGATTTGAGGCCAAAAGGCCCCAAATAGTGTAGGCCGAAAGCTCTAATTTTGGAGCTTTAAATCCCATCTCAAATCTACTGTTCCGACCACCTCCGGCCGACCAACCACCCCCACTCGCCGGCCACCACCTCAGCGGAGGTGTTGGTTGCATTGGCCGGTCGGGGCGGCGCTCAGGTGCCTTCGAAAACAAGGATGAAGGCAGTCGAGGTCGGGGCTATCCCAGCCATTGGCTGGAGGAAGAAGATGAGCAGGAGCCGCTCATCTTGCTTCAGGATTCATGCAAAATCATATAACATAAATTAATATATGATTGTATTTTGTCACATATATTGTTGTGGTTAGAATTTATTACTAAAAATACTTAGTATCCTCAACTAGAAAAATGTTCAACATCAAACATTTAGCCCTTGAGGACCACTTTATTTTAAAATTGATTTCACATCATTTGGTACAGTGGTCTGACCACATCACTCAAAAATGGTGCAACCTATACATAGGGTTGACCAGTGATATATCTGAGTGCTCCTATCAATCCAGACATCAAAATTCTTTGAAATTTGTAACATAGCCTACCTATACTCCCACCCTCAACATATCCAAAAATGGGAATTTTTGGAAGAGAGTTTTATATAGTTTTTGAAAAAATTTAATAAATCATGTATGATTTAATTTTAGGGTCTAGACACCTACAAACCCTTCCAAATTTTGGTGGGTGGTTCTTAGGGTCATGACATGGCCCTGGTAAAAATTTCATCCCATTTGGGAGTGATTTGATAGGGTTATAAAATAACCCAAGATTGGTCAAACTAAGGGAAAATTAAGTCGAAGGTACACTGATTTTTGTGGTCAATCCTCACCCAAAAGTGATGAAACCTTGTCCACTGATTTAATACCACATAAAACACCCCCACAAGTGGTTTGAGGTGGTTTGGAGTGGATATGCCCTAGAACCCTAGTTCAAACCCTAGGGTTGAGTATTGAACCTATTGAAGGACATAGGGTCATATAACTTTGGATTGACTTGAAACTTGGTAGAGAGGTTCATAGGGTGGTATTATGCTCTAGATAATTTACCTGGAAATTTTAAGAATATTTAACCCCTCTGAATTACTTAAGAGCCATTTAGGGCACTTTCTTATATTAAGAATTTACATAATCATATAACCTTGGAGGCTCATGAAATTTTGTCAGTGAGTTCATATTGATGATATCATTCCCTGATAATTTTGTTATGATTTTTGGATTGATATATTTAGTACTTCGTTCATAACCCCAATATTTGCCTTAGTTGTAAAAAAAATTAATTATGGGCTTAATACACTCTGAAAAATCATGAAACTTGGTCAGAGGACTTTTTAGGGCAAGTATATGACTTGTTAATTTTAATATAGTTTTTGGAAAAACTTTTACATGATTCTCTTCACATGGTGCCCTAGACTCTATTTAATAAAAAAAAGATTTATATGGTCAAATGACTCTGAAAAATAATGAAATTCAAGTATTAAACTTTTTTGATTTCTATAGTCACTTAGTAATTTTCCTGCAATTTATTGAATGAGTATTTTTGGTACTTCCTTTGTTAATCCCTGAATGCGATAGATTAATCAATATTTTAATTAGAAGTCAAAACCTTTCTGAATTTTTTTAAAATTCATATGTGGCTGCTATTTTGATGACGTATAGTTGTACAAATTTTATCAAGGCCATAACTTATCAGAAAACCTTTCTTGATGTTCAAAGTCATAGTTTCCCTCATTTTAAAGAAATTATGATAAATGCTAAGTAAATTACGAAAATTATGAATTTTTGGAGATGGACTTAAAATGTCATAATATACCCCTAATAATAATCTTGGGTCAATTTGATGAGCATTGGGAGTCTTTCTCATTTTATACATCAGAGAGTTCAAGTGGTCTGCGTATAGTGAAAAGGCTGAATAAGGATAAACATGTAGGTCTCACATGGGGAGTTAAGAAAGTTGGTGCAACCAGATGGATTGGATTTGAAAAGGGTCACCAAGGGAAGGTACGTAGGAGTGAGATGCCTTGTTGATTAGGAGGCACGAGTACGCTTGAGATTAACGAAAGATCGCCATTCCCTTGGAGTGGAAGTAAAATACACTTAGCGTTAGTAAGTGTAACATTATTAGTGGTTGGGTCAAGGGTAGACACCAATAAGTGTAAGTGCCTTGGAAAGGGAGCTTTGGGGTTCAACCTATCATAGCTCCTAGTGTTGGAACATGGTCTTTCGCATCTCCTATGTTTGAGAATAACAAATCCTATGTGGATTTGATCTTGTGTGTCTAAGTGTGTAGGAAACAAAGCCATATGACTCAAGGATAACATATAAAGGTTGCCCCCAAATTTGAAGACAGAATTCCAACATGTCCACTAGCGCCAGCGGTAGCACCTAGCACAGGTGCTAGCTCTAATTAGAGCAATTTTGGGAGCTATTTTAGAAGACGCTAGCGCCAGGCGACATCCGATAGCGCATGCGCTATCTCAGAGCACTTGAGGAATGTCGGGAGGATTTCCTTGTATTGAAGATACACACGCGGAGAATGTTTCCTAATCCAGGATAGTGCTGGTGGTAGCGCTAGCTCCAAGGCTATAAAAAGAACCCCTCTCCTCTCATTTTGAATAGACATCCTAGAGAGAGGTTGAGTGTCAATATTTCAGAGCCTTATTCTGCCGAAAAGTGATCTCCCACAAAAGTTCCATGAATTTCTGAAGGTTAATTTCTTCACGCCGGATCCGAATGACGATCGCTTCAACAACGCTTATTCTACAACGGTCTTTAGTCTCCAACTTCAGAAGTTCTTCAAGAGGGAGTTTTAATATCATTGTTGCTTATTTCACATCTTTATTCTTGTAATCGTTTAGTGAATCCACCTCGTGTTGGCGACTAGGTCTGGGTAGGTCTTAGGGAAGAAATTCGCCTCATGTTGGGGACTAGATCTAGGTTAGGTCTAGGGGGTGCTCGAGGCCACATCTGGGGTAGGATTGGCTAGAGCGGCTTGAGGCCGTATCCAGGGAAGGATTTGTTCTTCATTTATCTAAATTATTTATTATCCTCTCTTTTATTATAAATCAATTTAGATCTTTATTCAAAATCACTATTTTAATCTCTTAGCTTTTCAAGTAGTTCAAAATATAATAAAAGTTTTTAGAACCCTTATTTACCCCCTCTAAGGGCGCCTATAGATCCAACAAGTGGTATCAGACCTAGGTTATTACAAAATAGTCTAACAACCAGGAATAATGGTGTCTCATGATCTCACTTTTCTCGAGGGTCAGGGTGTTAGTAGATCACCTCTTCTTACTGGGTCAGATTTCAACTACTGGAAATCTAGGATGATGTGTTTTCTAATGACCATGGATATAGGAGTATGGAACATGGTAGAAGTTTGGTTCTCTCCTCCTGCAATTGTAGTAGGAGAGGCTACCTTGGAAAACCAAAGGATTAATGAGATAATAACGATAAGCTCAAATGCAAAAATAATGCAAAGGCAATGCACACTTTATATTGTGCTTTAAATCGAATAGAATTTAATCGAATTTCTGCATATGTAACTACTTATGATATTTGGAACCAGTTAGTAGTTACTCATAAAGGTACATCGCAGGTGAAAGATGCAAAGCTATTCCAACTGGAATCGGAATATGAAAAACTCAGGATGGATGCTGAAGAAGACATCAACTCGATGTACACACGCTTCACCAAGATCGTCAATGCTTAGAAAGCTCTTGGAAAGATCTACCCCGACGACGACTTGGTCAGAAAAATTCTTCGCTCTTTACCTCCGAGGTTCAATCCAAAGGTGACGGCCATCTCAGAGTCACACAACCTGAGAACGCTCGACATTGAGAACCTCTTTGGGAATCTCAAAACCCATGAGATAAAACTCCAGATTCAACATGAAGAGTACAATATGGAGCCGAAAATGAAAGAATTGGTGCTGACTGAGGCCGACGACGAAGAAGAAAATAATGAAGAAGGTCTCTTGGTGAAGAACTTCAAAAGATTCATACGGGAAGAAATTTTTTTTGCAAATACCTCACCAAAGGGTCCAACAAGTAAGGTTCATGGAAGAACAAGGCGAGCCATGATGATGTGGAGAAATCTCTTCCAAAGTGCTTCAACTGCAGGAAGATCGGACACGTCCGAAGTGAGTGTCCAAAAATTCTAGAGAAGGAGAAAAGGCAGAAAAAGAAGGACAAGAAGAAAAAGTATACGTCTTCCGAGGAGTCAAGCGCAACAACTTCAAGCGACGAGGAGGAAGCAAATGTATGCTTCATGACAAAAGGCAACGATGATGACACCAGTGTTCTTAGTGACACTGAGGTAACTCCTCCCACCTTCGAAGAACTTTTTGATGAATTTGTTCAAACTTGCAAAGCCTACGATAAAAGTATAGAAGATACATACAACAAGAAAATAGACTTTTGGCCAGGGCAAATTGCCCTGGCAAAAAGTCCAAAACCGTGGCTAAAGAGTTTTTGCCACGGTCTAGCCACGGGAAAAAATTGTGGCTCAAGGTCGCGTGGAGAAAGATTTTTAGCCACGGATTAGCCGTGACAAATAGTATTAGCCACACAGAAATAATGTCGTGGCTAATACCTGGACTTTTAGCCATGGTTTTCCCCTGGCAAAATCTTCTCAATTACGTTAAAGATAGAGTTTTAGCCACGGTTTCCCCCCATGACAAATAATTTGACTATCAGCCACGGTTTGAAACCATGGCTAATAGTATTTTTGATATTTAAAAAAAAAATCTATTTGCCATGGTTTTAAACCGTGGCAAATAATAATTTATGATTTAAAAAAAACTATTTGACAGGGTCAGATCCAGATCTAGTGCCACCGCCAACAACATCATATATTAGAAATAACAGCATCGAATACTAGAAATCCTTTCAAACCAGTGCAATTTTCTGAACTTCATAAGAAAACAATTTACACATCCAACTACATACACATATATATGTCAAAAACACATACACTTACAGATCACAACTTCACACACAATTACAGATCTCATTCAAAGTCTTCTACATCATTAAACTGAGTCTCAACTTCACACACAATTACAGATCACAAAACAGTAAATTTTATATATTGGCAATGTCATTATTGACAATGGTTTATTAAGAAAATAAATCATAATGTTACAGAAACTTAGAATGTCATAAAACATAATGTCATCAATACTTGAGCCAAAAATGCATTGATTCCACATTTGTGAATATGCTGTCATTGAGAATTTATGCTAAACCAAGCCTTTGATTCATCGTATCTGATCGATCTTTGACTCCTGGTGAGCAAAAAGTCGATAATTAGTGTATATTAACATTAGTTAGATTCAAGAAATTTGTAATGAACTCAACAGATTCCTAACAACACGAGTAACATATACACCATATATATGAACATGACTAACATCACTATTCAATTGCAAAACCTATTAAATCACCATTTAATTCAAACAAATTCAATAATGAATTTTCAACACATTAAGATTTATTTAGGCTTTATTTGGCGCAGAGGTGGCGGGCGGAACCAGCAGGAGGAACCGCCGTATTCGAAATGGAGGGAGGGAGCGGCGGTTCCTATCGCGGCTTTTCTCAGGCTCGATGGGTGGAGACGCGGCAAACGCCGCCGCTGGGCATTTTGTTACGAGCCTTGCAGCGGCGGTTTCGGCAAACGACGCCTCCAAACGCCGTGCCAAATGAAGAATGTCATTTATGCCCTCTTTGGGACAGCTGTGTCGTTTGAGTGATGAAAATTAGTATAAAATCAAATGTTCAAGATATCCTCAAACTGATTTATTTCTTCAGAATCATCTCACAGTTTCCCACAAGACAATAAAACATTAAGAAAAACTGATGAAGTGCCTTTGTATCATATCACAGTAAAACTTCAAGCCACAATATTAGACAAAGTGTCTTCGGTAAAACTCCAGGTGTCAAAATTAGTATATTGGAATTCATGAGATTGTTTTTAAATTTGCTTGCATATATGTGTTAAGAAAAAATACATGAATCTTGATAGCAACACATTTGAAGTATGAAAGAAATGAATATAAACATGCATGTGTTAAAAATTAAAATTATTGGTGTTAAAAATGCTTACACTTTAAGTCTCATGCCCAAATCCTGCAAAAAGTGCAATAGGTCTTCCGGAAATATGTCTCTTTCTTCAGATCAATGCCATCCCTCCTTGATACAGAATTTTCTTCAATTTCCTTCCTTGAAAAGTACCATCTGGCCCCATAACCATGAAGATCCTCCAATGAACTGTTAAGCTGTTCATTTTTTTCCATTCTACTAACTGAAGAATCACGGGTTGCATATCCAGCAATATGATTCTTGTTTTTGAGTAAAAGTTATGGTAGCTGATATTGGTAACCAAAAGTTTAGTTTCAATCTTCAGATTAATCTGAATTTCCTGCACGGGATGTAGATACTTGAGGCTTAAGAATATCAAACGTACAACATTCATCAAACCTTAATTTTATTAGACATTCTAGATTGTATAGGAATCTAAATCAGTGTTGTTTGACACACAATCTGTCTCATTAAAATAAGTGGAATGAACCATCAGTGTATACTAAATATAAGAAAAGTGAGGCCCAACAAAATGATCGGAAAAAAATTTTGTTGAACTTACTATTTAGTAGGATTTGAGAAAGAAACTGTCACAGGCCACACCATAACTGAACATTGTACAAAGACAAAAAAGCACGTGCCAAAATTTGCAAGGAAAGGAAGGCTTTGGTGGACAGTGGAAAATGGAGGAGCAAGTAGCTCTCATACAAAATTGAAAATGGAGGAGCGGGTACATAATATATGCGTCAACTAATTATATAAAGTAAACTGGGTTAGAATGGGACTAAGTGCACATCACCATATTACATTAAAATTTATTCTCTAAATAACAAACAACACAATACGCGGAATGATTAGTTACTGGAAAGGAAAATAAATCAATTAAATTCTAGATTCTATCAATCAAACTCACTCGAGCCATCCTAAACCAAATATTCCCCCAGAATGATAATTTGGTGTCTTAAGAGAAACATTTGATCTCAGATTTCTCTGAAGGAGGCATAGAAGGGCAGAAGCATTTGATAGCCAATATAGCAAGATATCGGCATTTTCCCTTTCTTCCTGCAGTTTATATGGAAAAAAATGAGATGACTATTGGAACATGGTCTTCCGCATCTCCTAGGTTTGAGAATAACAAATCCTATGTGTATTTGATCTTGTGTGTTTAAGTGTGCAGGAAACAAAGTCCATATAACTCAAGGATGACATAAGAAGGTTGCCCCCAAAATTGGGTCAATAATTCCAAAATGCTCACTAGCGCTGACGGTAGCACCTAACGCACGACGCTAGCGATGATTAGTGCAATTTCGGAGCACATATAGAAGTATCTAGCGCCTGGCGGTAGAGGATAGCGCAGGCGGTAGCATGGAGCACATGAGGCAAGACGGAAATGTTTCCTCAGATTGAAGATTCCCCTGCGCAGAATAATGCTTAATTCAGGATAGCGCCGACGGTAGCGCTAGTGCTGAGGCTATAAAAAGGACCCCTTGGATCCGTCTTCATCATCCTCTTCAGATCCTAAAATCCAGAGCTTCGTGCCACATCATAGAGAGGAAGGTTTAGAGAGATACTCCCACAAATCCATGAAGGCTTAAGGAGATCCGTGGAGAAGATTTCAACATGTGTCATCATCGTGATGAAAGACCGCATCGACTACGATCATACTCTGCGGGTCTTCGTCTACTTCTCCAAGAGATCCATATAAGGAGTTTTTATATTATTGTCATTTTTATTTCACATCTTTTCTGTAATCGTTTAGTGAACTCGTCTCGTGTTGGCGACTAGGCCTGGGTAGGACTTAGGGCTGAAATTTGCCTTGTGTTGGCGACTAGATCTAGGTTAGGTCTAGGGGGTGCTCGAGGCCATATCCGGGGAGGGATTGGCTAGAGCGTCTTGAGGCCGAATCTGGGAAGGATAGGCTATGGCCACCGGTTCGTGGGGATACGAGTCGGGATAGAAAACGAAAAAGAGTTTTATTATTATTCGCCTCAGATTTCCAGCGTTATAGAAATCCAGTTTTTTGTAATCAATTTTATTATTAGTAATCATGTCTCTCTTTGTAATAAAATTGATTTTATTCTTCATGTATCTAAATTGTTTATTATCATCTCCTTCATCATAAAACAATTTAGATCTTTATTAAAACTACTATTTTAATCTCTTATTATTTCAAATATATCAAAATATAAGAAAAAGTTTTAAAACCCTTATTCACCCCCCTCTAAGGGAGCCTACCGATCCAACAATGCTCTCCACTGTTACAGCAATGAAATTATAAATTAAGAGAATTTAAAGTATATAATAGAAAAGAATATGAATAAATATGACCTTAAGAACATTATCGATTGCATCGATTATGCTATACAAAATAGTAGTCCTTTCAGCCTCAAAGGTTCTCCATTGCAAAAGACATCAATACAAGACAGAAGCCGCAATAGGTTTACCATCTTTAAAACCCAAAGTTCTGTTGATGCTTCCAAGAAGCACTTCATGGTGTTCCTGTATAAATAACCAAAAGTACATCCAACAAATTTTTGACTGATTTTATAGTCAAGCTCAAACTTCATGTTAGTGAAAAAATTATAAATGAAATCATGTGAATATTATAAATGAAATCATGTGAATATTATAAATGAAAACATGTTAATATTATAAATGAAAACATGTGAATATTATAAATGAAAACAAGGCTAGGAAAATAATAAAGATTATTTATCTAAGAAATTGGGAACCAGCAAGAGGGTGATCTTGAAGCCATCAATCACCAAGAGACCTCCTCAATTCAAACAATTTAGCTAGATACCTTTGCATCCTTAACATGAGTGATTAACTGCAATCATGAACAGCAATAACAAACCCATCACCTCTTTCTAGAGTCTTAACAATGTACTCCTATAATTAGTTTCATATTCTCCAAAGGTTGTGATCAAATGCTTCCATCCTCTTCCACCAATTAGGGGTGTAGGTCGGAACCAACCAAACCGCCTAACCAATTAGGGTTGTGATCAAATGCATATAATGTGAACATGTCCAATATATTCACAACTGATATATATAGGATGGTAAGAGAATGCAAAATAAAATAAAATAAAACTACAATTATTCATAAATTTCACATGGGACATTCCTTGAAGAAGATAAGTTTGCAACAATTACTTTAGTATCATCAGATCCAGATATTAAGGAGCCACTTGAGTTCTAGGAAATTACGTTAACACAACCATGATGGTTGTAAAGTGTTATAATATTAAAGTTAGTGCGTTAAGCTAGAGGCAACAAAATAACATACAATTATATCCAACAACTTGCTTACAATATTGAAAAGTTACAATAAATTATGTTGCATTATAAAGTTAGTGCTTGAAGCAAGAGGCAAAAAATGACATACAATTATATCCGGCAACTAAGAGATTCTGTTTGTGGAGGTAATATGTTCTAGTATTGCCTTCGGTGGCTTTAAAAGCAAAAGAATAATTACAAAAAACCTTTCCTCTAACAGCTTCTAGTCTTCTAAGTTCTTTTGTTTTGCACATGCATGTTACCAATGTAGATTTAAAGAGGAGATTTTGGTAATTTTGAAACAGAGAGGGGAGGTTCATGAAGGCCGGTAATGATCTACTTCGGGAAACCTGGTTAGGTGTACATAAATATGAGATGCACCATAAATCAACGCATATAATTACGAAATAATTCACAAAATGAGATAATACATGAGTTGTAACTAAAACATCCATATATATGTTTAAGCTAATACCCGATTGAGCATCCATTTGAAGCCAATGGCACCAGTGCACTCATTCATGAGTTGTAACTAAAACACATAGATCATAATTTATAGGTATAAGACAAGAGATCTCATTTATAGGCATCTTAGCTTAATACACAGCATAGTTCCATAATTATCCACCATTTTCTACTGCATCTTAAGCAACTAATATTTACAATTACAAGTTTGGGGCTATTTAACAAAAATAAACCCTTTATTATATGATAGTCTCTTGCTGACCCAATATAGAGCTCTTTTCAGTGCCAAAATACAATGCCAGTTTGAGCTTTGTCTCACCAAGTTGAATGAGAATATGAACTAAAGTTTCTCATGTGATACTCGTAAAATTAAGCCGATATTATGGTCATGCCTTGTATATTTGTGCTTGATTTTATGCCATGCAGGATTTTTTACCCTCCTTAACATTCAGTGAATTCAAATGTACTGGACATATATATATTTTATCATTCAGGACTCCTGATCATACCAAATGGGTATGCTCTTTTCAGTGCAAGCAAGATTTCATAGACGTGGTCGAGGTTAGTTTCCGTTATTAGTTTCATGAAAGACCACAAATTAGGATTACAAGATATCACTTCCTATATCCTCATCTAACATGAATAAGTTGATTTCAAGAATCTAATCACACTAATTAGTTCAGTGGCTGGTGAAATTTAATGGAAGGCCATATTTCAAGGTGCAATGAAGAGCAAGCTGATAGTCAGCTATCCACTCCCTCCAAATTGGAGTTTGATCCCACAATACAAAAACACTACTTTTCCTACAGTTACAACCATCCCAAGTAGAGTCTACATCTAGTAAAAACACAAATTGGAGTTTGATCCCACAACACTAAGAAAATAATCATATATTCTTATATTTAAGGGTTTTTTTTACCCAAGATCAAGTTATCTACCACAAAGAAGGCTTTATTGACATCCATAGTCAACACAAAAGATAAAAAAGGTAAACATTGGACATCTTAATAATTCTAGAATATGATGTAGAAAATTTTCTACAAACACCATTGAGGATGATGCATTAGGTTGACAAATACATGAAGATCATAATTGCAAGTTGTGGGGAGGATACTATAAATGCAACATGAAGGGGTATACAGAACATAAATATGAGAAACACTATGGATAATGGGGTTCTTAAGTTGAATCAATTTTTACTCAACATATTCTGGCATTTGTTGAAGATAGGAAAAAAGAAGGAATTCTGAAGGTCTTTTCAGGACTATTAACAACCGAAACAAGTAACACTCTAGTCAATGAAGAGCTTTAAGTGTCCTTTTAGATAAACACTTGTAAAAATATATATAAATGAATGAGTATATAATGAAGACTCATAAAGACAACCACTAATACATAAGACTATGCTGCTGATTGTGATAATTATAACAGCACAACAATATCTAACAAATATTGGACATCTTAATAAAGATGAAAACAAATCTAACAAATAGGCAAGAAAGTAGTTTAGGAATAGAGAAGCAAACATTTGACATCTTAATAAAAATTATTGTTTAGGAAATTAGTTTTTATACCCAATCTAACGTATCAAACAAATAGGCAAGAAAGTAGAGTAAAAGCACAACCCAAAAGCATTGGATCCTCTTCAATAATGTAGAAAATTTGGTTGTCAGGAGGTTCAATAACCATCAATGGCAATGGGTATGTCTGGTAGCAAAAATCAAAATCACATGATCAGAGAAAGCAAAAAAAAAAAAATCCAGTACTAGATATGGTGATAGAAATGATTTTTCTTGACTCTTTGCTTTTAACATGAGTTATAACTTGCATGATTTATCTGCTTCTAAGTGGAGTTATTACCTTCTAAAGTTACTGTAGCCGGACGAGAATGGAGGACAACATACCTATGGAGGAGTTAGGTCCTGGATTCAGAAGACACTAGAGGATAGCAGACCTACTCAGAAATAGACAGATCTAGAGAAGTTTTGTCCATATTACAGCATAAGGACTTCCTTCAACATAAAATTCACCAATGTCATCCACTAAGCTACAAGTACCACATATTTCCATCTAACAACTATCATGAGAGCTCAGAATATTTTAGTATAATATATGAGGCATAATAACCCCCAAACAAATAGAAAACTTATCCAAATTAATAGGTTGTGATTACTCCATCACATAGAAAAAAGGACGAAAAATTTGTTGTCCAAAAATAGTAGCAGTAGAAGTTGTGCACAACCAAAACCTGCAAATAATGCATGTTTGCAGTATAAAACAAAACCAGTGGGAGTTCTTATAAAGTATTGACATAACTAGTTGATAGAAATTACAGAACATGCATAGAAATCGTAAAATCGAAATAAGGATATACCTGGAGGCATTAACGCAGATCAGAGGAAGAATAATGAAGAGAAGAGGGTAATCGAGGAGGAGCACATGTGCAGTACGTGGCATCAATGTTGATCTTCCGACGGCGTCAAATAGGGCTCAAGGGTTTTTGATGGGGAGGGTAACAAATTTGAACTTCTGGCGCCGTAGCGTTGAAGTAAGCTTTATATTCCGGCGGAGTTGAAGAGGGCCTGAGGGTTTTCGATAGAGACAATCAAGAGTTTGATGATTGTCAAGGTGCTACTCTCCAGTGAGCACGCTTACATGCACACTGATGGAGAAGAAGACGACGGCCCTGCTCCGCTCATCGTTGTCTCACCGCACCGTTCTCATGCCCTAATTTCTCTAGAGGAGAAGATAGGATAGAGGAAGGCTCACCGAATGGGGGAAAATAGAAAACGAGCGCTCTTATTATGCAAACACGCGGGTTCATGGTGTGCCGTGCCTAATACTATTATTAGCCATGAATTTTTTCTTGCCGTGGCTATTACCTACTTATTAACCACGATTTTTTATTGTCATGGCTAATACAAAATTTATTAGCCATATTGTTTTGCAGCCATGGCTAAAACCTAATTATTAGCCACGGTTTTGCAATAATGGCTAATACTATTGTACTAGCCATGAATTTTGAACCCTGGTAAAAAAAGTGTAGCCAATACTCATTTTTCTAGTAGTGATAATAATATTTTTGTTGGGAAAAACCCTTTGATTTAACTTAATAAATTACCTAAAAGTGATTTTATCCCTTAGGTTGAATTACCCATTATATAGTGAGGGTAATTTGGTCATTAGATGTCTTAGGATATCACACTCAACCTAGGGTGTCAAGACCATATCAAGAGAAGGACAATTTGGGCAGAGTTAACATATGCGTCGAATAGAAATCGACGCAACGAGTTACTGTCGACGCTACTCAAGTCCAAGTGGTCCAACCCTTCTGTCGAAGTAATTCGAGTCAACGTTACGTCGAAAGGATATCGACGTAGAGGCCAAGGACCTGTCAAAGTATCTTGTGAAGTCAATGTAGCTTCTATTTCAACTCAATGCATAAGGAAGTGTCTGTTGAAGCCTTCTAAAGTTGACGCAACGTCGACTTTATTTCGACATAGATAATGAAGTTCAGAGCCAAGCCTTCAACTCGATGGTTACGTCGATAAGGAATCGACGTAACGTCAATTAGCAGAGTTCAATCAGAGCAAGGATAATTTCAAAGCTGCTCTTACAAGAACTTGAAGGTGCGTCAATAAGAGAGAAAGAGAACTCGACGCTACGTCAAATACAGTATGAAAAGGAAATCTTTTTATCTGTCATTGTGGACCCTCTCTCATGGCCCACAGTATTGGTGACCGTTCTCCAACGGCTTAATTATTTCCTCAAATAGAAAGAAGAATTAAAAGATGATAGAAAAGCTTTCTTAGAAACAAGCTTACAGTTGGTGGACGGGTCGTAAATTAAAGAAGGAAAGAAAGAGAAATTGTTCAGGGCAAAATATCTTTTCAGGACCCACTAGAAAAGGAAATCAATTCAAATTGAAGAGGGACAATAAAAGGGAGGAGAAGACAGAGAAAGATGAGAGTATTCATTACAATCGGCTAAAGTTTTTCAATTAGGGCTTCCACTTCTTCTTCTTCCTCCTGCAACCCTAATAGAGAAAAAGACAGTGAAGAAACAAGAACTACTCTCCCTCTCTTAGAACAGAACAACTGAAGGCTGCTCATCATCAATATCACATAGCAGCCTAGTTTCAATCAGAAGGAAGAGAAATGATATGACAATCATAGCTCCTGAAAATCATCACAATCATAAGTAGGAGTTCATCATCAACAGATCCAGTGAAAGAATATATATGCTGTTCTTGAGACAGGCTTTATAAGAATTCTGAGAACACAATTCTTCTTCCTCCCCCTTCTTATTTCTCCTTTTAATTCTCAACTGTAAAAGAGTTTTAAGAATCCATCTTCCAAAGGATTCAATGGTTTAAGATCTCCTTATCAAAAGATCTGGTTGGTTCAAGATCTCCTTATCAAAAGATCTGGTTGGTTCATGATCTCCTTATCAAAAGATCAGTGGTTCTAAGAGTCTCCTTATCAAATGACTCAGGCACAGGTGGTACATTCCTACCAGGTGGTAGAAGAGAGGAGTACCCACATTTTGGGGAACCTCTATAAAATCTTTGTGTCTTCTAGGTGTGAAATTTCTATGCTGTCCCTATTTCTTTAACTGTTTTTCCTGATTTACTTAAACAACCTTTGTTTTATTCTGTGTGTGGAATTGTTGAAGCATAACACTTGTGTTTTATTGTGTTTGCACAAATAGGATAGAAATAATTTTTAAATCTCTATTCACCCCCCTCTAGAGTATTCTCAGAGGCACACAATGCACTTTCAATTGGTATCAAAGGGAGGTTGATCATTAAAAGATTAACACCTTGATTAAACAGATCTCTTACTCTTATTTCTTTACTACAAATATTTTTTATAAGGAAAATGAGTTGTAAGGATTATGCTTCTACAAGACTCCCAGTGTGTAACTTGAATAAGTTCACACTCTAGAAGGCCAGAATAAGGCTCTATGTGAATTCCATTGATGAAGACATCTATAATCTCCTTCTCACATGTCCTACAGCTCCAGTCAGACAAAAGGCAGGAGAATCCTCAACAACAGAGGCTGTCCCAAGAAGTGAGTGGATAGAGGCTGAGAAGAAGGTTAAGGCATATGATGCCAAGGCCATGAACATTCTGGTGTCAACAATGTTAGATGACATTTTCCAGAAGGTTGCTGAATGCCAATCAGCAAAAAATATCTGGGATTCTCTCACCAGAATGGTGGAAGGAAGCTCAGATGAAAGAAAGGACAGAAAGTCCCTTCTCATATCCAGTATGAGAACTTTCAGAAGAAAGCTGAAGAATCTATTGCTGATATGTATGACAGATTTAACATTATCATTAATGAGCTAAGAGGCTTGGACAAGGAGATATCCTTGACTAAAATTAATGATATAATCCTCATATGCTTCCCTAGCTCATGGGATTTAAGGATATGGGAAATCAAAGTGTCCAGGTGCCACATAGAAATATCCACTGAAGCTTTGCTAGGAAAGCTTAAGTCAAATGAGATGCTTCTGAAGAACAGGGCTGAGTCTGAAGAAAGGGTGACTACTCCAGCTCCTATCCAAAGGAGCCTTGCCCTGAAAGCTACTGAAGGAGATCCCTCTACTCCTGAAGATGAAATGTTCAATCTCCTAGCAAGGAGATTCAAGAAATGGGTCAAGACAGAAGACTCAAGGAGAAGAGAAAGGGACTCAAGGCCCAGGTATGATAAAACTCCAAAGAAGGAGATTATCTATTTTACTTGCAACAAACCAGGGCACATAGCTCCTGAGTGACCATAAGAACAAAGGGACAGAAGAGGCAAAAAGGATGAAAAGAAGAAGAAGAAGTCTTTCAAAGGGAAAGACAAGAAGAAAGCCAAGGGCTTCATTGCTGAAACATGGAGTGACTCAGAAGCAGAGTTAAGCTCCTCATCATCTGAAAGTGATGATGAAGCAGAAGCAGAAGCAGCCTGCATGATGACACTGGGGATGCCATCAGATGATGAAGAGGAACATGTATCAGTATTTGATGATTTTGATTTTAGTTCAGATGATTTTAAAACTTGTTTTATAGATTTCTGTATTGATCATCTTAGGGTAGAAAGAGAATTAGACACAACTAGGATAGAATTAGAAAACCTTAAGCAAGATGAAATATACCTATGAAATCAAGATTTAACAAATGAAAGTAATAATAAAGAGTTAGAATTTATTGCAGTTAGAAAAGAGAACATAAAACTAAAAGAAGAGCTAGCAAAGGCAAAGGCCTTTGAGGACTCACTCAATGGGAGGAGTCAGAAGCTTAAAGATATCACAGAAAATCTCTCGATGAGATTTAATCACCTAGGGCTAGGAGCAGAGCCTTCCACTAGCATAGAAGCAGCTAGGAAACCTGCCTGGAAAAATCCAATATATTTTGTTAGACCTAGTGAGTACCAACCAAGTGAGAGAAGTACATCATCTAAGGGTAAGGATAGTAGTTATCCAGATAGGATAGATGAACCTAACAAAGTAAATCTGAATAAGAAAGAAAAACCCATAGGCAAGAACAATGTAAAGAAATTAAATAACCACAACCAAAAGGCTAAAGCAAAACCTAGGGTAATAAAACATTCTGCTGATCTTCTATACCTAGATACATTCTACACACATTTCAAATATCAGAACAACAAACATAGGTTTGGGAAACCCATTCCTTATCATCCAAAATGGTATCATGAAAGACCCTTCTATTCATTCATTGAACCCTATAATGGTAAAAGCAAAGGGCCCAAGGTAACCTGGGTCCCTTCTAATATTTGAACTACTTGTGCAGGATTAGGTAGGGTCCCACTCAGGAGAAAATGGAGTGGAAAGAAAGATGTAGGGCTTGAGTAAGGAACAAAATTCATCCAAGGGAGTGATTTCTGCCTTGAATCTTCCTTACAGTTTATAAAATTAAGATCATAATATATTTTCAATAAATATAATTGCTGAGAAAAACAGCAAGAACTTTCTAAGGAAATAGATCTATTCATTCAGAGGTGCGTCGAATAGAAGTCGACGTACCGTCGACTTCTACTCGACGTCAGCGTCAAGAAGCACCCAGAGTGGATAATTCAAATAGATCTCGACGCAATGTCGATTTCTTATCGATACATGCATCGTCTTATTGGCCGCTGGCCAAAGTCGAGGTTGCGTTGATTGAAAATTGACGTAACGTCAACAGGACTACGACGACTTAAGGATGATTGAACAATCTCCAGATTACGTCTAATATTATTCGACGCAACGTCAATATTACTGCACACTCAGAATTTCTTCTAGAAGCATTCTCGACTTATTTTTGCGTGCCAAATACTAATCCTTATCGACGGTGCGTCGACAAAAACCCTAAGTTGCAATGAATCGTCTTCTTTTGAGCATCTTCATCGTCGAGATCATTGCGCTTTTGAATTTTCCTCTCCTTGCTCTCTTGCTCTCTTGCTCTCTTGTTCTCTAACTCTCCCGTGCTGTTCTCTCTCTCATTTTCTCTTTGTATTTGTAGGTACTATCGATCAAATGGCTCCACCCAAGGTCAATTCTGTATTTGACGTAGACGTAGATTCGTTCACTGCTGCTGTAGAAAGCTTCAAGGCCATCCTTGGTCTATTTTATAAAGCAGGATTAACCAAGCTGATCTCCACGAGGTGTAAACTACTTGACGTTGAGTTGACAGAATTCAAGGATACTATACACGTAGGGGACAATGGTTCCCTCCATGGCAAAATTTCTGGAAGAGATATCAGCATAACAGAGGAAATGTTGTCTCAAACATTTGATCTACCCACAGGAGAGGCTTCTGATGAGTTATCCGAGGAAGAGACAAAGAAGGCATTAGAAATAATGCAATTCAAGAAAGAGAGACCCATAAATCTGAAAAAGGTGGATCTGGAGAAGAGTACAGATTTCTGGCAGACATTGTGGGAAAAGTGATGTTGTGCAAGATATCAGCACATGATGCTATACCCAAACAACAACTACAAATCATGGGAGTTCTGATTCTGGAAAAGAAGATAAACTGGGGAATTAAGATGCCTCCTGAAAATGATTGGCCATAAGTATGCACACAAAGAGAAATCCTACATGAGAATAATGAGCCAAGTTCTCTTCCAACACTATCCAGAGTACTGCAAATTCAAAGGAGTGCCAATTCCACCAGGCAAAAGAATCAACATTGGGATCTTTTCCAAGTGGACCATGCAAATCTTAAAGCCTGGTCAAGCTCCAGCCTCACCTCCTCCCTCTGCTCCTCCTCAAGATTCAGAGTGGCAAATACCAGATCCTCCAAGGGATAATATTCCTCCTCCTCCCTCTCCAACTCCACTGGACACTATCCCAGATCTCCCTCAGGAAGATGTTCCAGCTCAACAATCTCCTCAACAACAACAACAACAAATCCCTCAATCCATACCATCTTCTTCAGTCCCAGATACATCCTCTCACATTCCTCATCAACAACCTTCCACTATTACTCCAGACTCTCAGTTTGCTCCTCCTCCACCTCCACCATTTCATATCTCACCTAAAATCTACCATGCTCTCTCCCCTATCCAAGAAGACTTCTCACCATCACCTCCTCCATCTACCTCTCATATCCCTCTAATTGACCTTGAGCAGGTCATCTCTAAGGCAGTTGGTCTTGCCTCCTCTACTTTTGCATATCTAATGGCTTCTCAGGCAAGAAAATTTGACAGGAAGTATTCACAGATGTAGGCTGAATTATTAGATTCTAAAATATCCCTTCAGAGCCTCAAGGACTTTATTTCTTCCTCCATGGTCACAAAAGAGTTCTTAACCTCTCTTGCCAGCAAGGTTAAGAAGGGGGAGAACATTCTGGAGGAAGAAAGGCCTGTCCTAGAGGAGGGTGGACATACTGATGACTCTCCTTCTCCTGACAAAGTTACCACCCTCCAAGGAGCACAGGTCCAGGGGGATCCTGCACTAGAAAGACAGAATGAGGAGAAATTATAAATAGTAAATTAGGGGGAGCTCCCAGATACTCACGGGGAGCCTGCTCTAGAAGTCCAAAGGAAACTGGATAAAGAGGTGGCAGATGTAATTACAGTAGTGGTCCAGGGGGAAGTCCAATAGGATTTATTGGATGAAGTAGCTCAGATTGCTCAGGAAGCTGCCCATGAGGCTGAAGTAAATGCACAATCTCAGGGGGAGCTTCCCAAAGACATTATTGTAGAAGAAGCAAGAATATCCCCTGAAGATGCTGAGCTTCTGAAGATTGCACCAAGAAAGGTAAAAGTGTTTTCAAGGAAAAGAAGAACTCCTGAGAAGGAGCAATGAGGCTCAGGTACTCTGTAAAGTATTATAATTCCTGAAAACAGCTGTGGAAATCTATACATTTCCTGACAAATAAATGAAATGACTTGTGACTATGCTGTCTTGAATGTATTTTTGTTTATATAAAAGGAATATGTAAAATTACTTTATTCAATCTATAAAATTTGTTAAGATAAATAGGGGGAGATTGTTGGGAAAAACCCTTTGATTTAACTTAACAAATTACCTAAAAGTGATTTTATCCCTTAGGTTGAATTATGCATTGTATAGTGAGGGTAGTCTGGTCATTAGATGTCTTAGGATGTCACACTCAACCTAGGGTGTCAAGACCATATCAAGAGAAGCACAATTTGTGCAGAGTTAACATATGCGTCGAATAGAACTCGACGCAACATCAAGTTAATGTCGACGCAACTTTGACTAGAAGTCCAAGTGGTCCAACCCTTCTATCAAAGTAATTCGAGTCAACATTATATCGAAAGGATATCGACGTAGAGGCCAAGGACCCGTCGAAGTATCTTGAGAAGTCGACATAGCTTCTATTTCAACTCAATGCAGAAGGAAGTATCTGTTGAAGCCATCTAAAGTCAATGCAACATCAACTTTATTTCGACGCAGATAATGAAGTTCAGAGCCAAGCCTTCAAATCGACAGTTATGTCGATAAGGAATCGATGCAATGTCGACTAGCAGAGTTCAATCAGAGCAAGGATAAATTCGAAGCTGCTCTTACAAGAACTTGAAGGTGCACCGATAAGAGGGAAAGAAAACTCGATGCTATGTCGAATACAGTCTGAAAAGGAAACCTTTTTAGCTGTCATTTTGGACCCTCTCTCATGGCCCATAGTATTGATGATCGTTCTCTGACGGCTTAATTTTTGCCTCAAATAGAAAGAAGAATTAAAAGAGGACATAAAAGATTTCTTGGAAACAAGCTTACAGTTGGTGGACGGGTCGTAAATTAAAGAAGGAAAGAAAGAGAAATTGTTCAGGGCAAAATACCTTTTCAGGACCTACCAGAAAAGGAAATCAATTCAAATTAAAGAGGGACAATAAAAGGGAGGAGAAGACAGAGAAAGATGAGAGCATTCATTACAATCCGCTAAAGTTTTTCAATTAGGGCTTCCACTTCTTCTTCTTCCTCCTGGAACCCTAATAGAAAAAAGGCAGTGAAGAAACAAGAACTGCTCTCCCTCTGTTAGAACAGAACAACTAAAGGCTGCTCATCATCAATATCACATAGCAGCCTAGTTTCAATCAGAAGGAAGAGAAAGGATCTGACAATCATAGCTCATGCAAATCATCACAATCATAAGGAGGAGTTCATCATCAACAAATCCAGTGAAAGAATATAGAAGCTGTTCTAGAGACAGGCTTCATAAGAATTCTGAGAACAGAATTCTTCTTCCTCCCCCTTCTTCTTTCTCCTTCTCATTCTCAACTGTAAAAGAGTTTTAAGAATCCCTCTTCCAAAGGATTCAGTGGTTCAAGATCTCCTTATCAAAAGATCTGGTTGGTTCAAGATCTCTTTATCAAAAGATCTGGTTGGTTCATGATCTCCTTATCAAAAGATCAGTGGTTCTAAGAGTCTCCTTATCAAAAAACTCAGGCACAGGTGATGCATTCCTACTAGGTGGTAGAAGAGAGGTGTACCCACATTTTGGGGAACCTCTAGAAAATCTTGTGTCTTCTGGGTGTGAAATTTCTGTGCTGTCTCTATTTCTTTAACTATTTTCCCGATAACTTAAACAGCCTTTGTTTTATTCTGTATGTGGAATTGTGGAAGCATAACACTTGGTGTTTTATTGTGTTTGCACAAATTGGATAGAAATAATTTTTAAATCTCCATTCACCCCCTCTAGAGTATTCTCAGAGGCACACAATGCACTTTCAATTTTAAATCGTGAAAATGAATCTTTCATCAATGAAAATCATAAGCTTACCAAAAAATTAATTTCTTTGGAAAAGAGAAAGGTTTATTGCCAAGAGTGTGAGCACTCCTTATGTAAGGCAAAAGATCTTGAAACTTCTCTTTCTAAGGCCCTCTCACAAATCAAAACTCTTACAAAAGAAAAGGGGGACTTAGAGAGAAAACTAAAAACCTCTCTCTTACAAAATGATAATAACAAAAAGAGCTTTGAAAATAAATGTGCCATGCTTGTCAAAAAATTTGGAATTGGTCAAAAATCCCTGGACATGATTTTGGGAAACCAATGTTATGGTTCTTGAAAATTTGGGCTCGGATATCAAAGTGACCACTACCGCCCGACGTTAGCCATTAACGCCGGCGGTAGCTAATCATTTAAAAAATCTTCTATATTTTCTAAAACTCAAACCTCATTCAGTAAAAGCAATGTAGAACTTCAGAAAAGGGTCTCAACCCCTTCATTTTGTGTGCAAACTGTCATAGGTTCGGACACACGTCTAGCTCTTGTAGGAAAATTAAACAAGGATCCCTAAAGCAAATTTGGGTACCTAAGGCATCCACTTATTCTATGGGTGGTACCACTTGGGTATCCAGATCTTTACCCTCATCCTCTTTCTAGATTTGCAGGAAGGCTAAGGACAAGGAGGATGTATGGTACTTGGACTCAGGCAACTCCAAGTACGTGACGAGCAACAATGCAAAGCTCCATAGCCTAGAAAAGAAGAAGGGATAAAGGATTAGACGTTTTAGTTAAGTCACATTCATAAACACAATTATTTCATGCATTGTTTTTATATCTAAACATCTCCAAACTTTCTAAAAATTCTGCATGAAACTAACCTTGGGACACTTCATCAAGACCAAGAAGCAAAATTTTCAAAATCTCAATATTTTGCTCACTATCGCCAGCGCTAGTGCTATAGCTCCGGCGCTAGCTCGACTTTCCAAATTTCTGAGCTTTTAAAATTTTGAAAAATGAATAAAAATATTTTCTTATATGTACTACTTATTCCTGCACTTCTGCCATTGGTTGATTTTTGAAAAATTAAAATAAACAAAAATTACAAATGCAAAATTGCAAAAGTTATTTCATTCTTCCTTTCTTTGTTTATTTGCTTGATTACTATTTCTATATGCAAAATAAAATACAAAAATATAAAACAAAGAATTATCAAAAATTATTTTTTGAACTTAACTTTTCTATTTACACATTATCTTGTGAAAGGGAGATTTGGGATGTCACCCCATCACATCTCCTAGTACCGGTGCGAACTCCTCACAGGGTAGACCTCGGGAAGTCCAATATCAATTTTAAGAGTTCAAACTTTGAATCAAATTTTTTTTTTCAAAATATACAAAAAACTGTATGAACTTTATTGTGAAAATCAAGCATGGTTTAATATATCATTTAGACCTTCTACAATGTTGCAATTCATCTTTTCAAACTACTTTGGACATTGTTTTTATCATGCTTTGAAATATCTAATCACATGTGCATCAATTGTATTGTAAAAAGTTGTGTAAAACCAAGCTTAGCATGCCTCTAAGTATGAGTAAATATTTTATGATTGATAATGATATTTATTCACTCACTTATTTTGGCAAAGTCTACATGTGCTTATAATCTAAGAATGCTTACTTGTGTATTGTAATTGTACATTGAATTAAAATTGCACAAATATCTTATCTACACAACATATTATTTGCACTCTTAATAATAAGAAAAGTGACTATGCTTTCAAAATTACATTGGTTTGCAAAATAAGTGTATTCAGAGAACTTTGTAAAAAAAAATCATGAAATACATTTACAAAGATAACTCCACCAAGCACTACTTGAAGCTCCTGATAAGTCTTAATGAGCATTATGAGGTTGAGCACCTTGGAAAGAATAGTAAAATGCCTTGTGCAAACCATAAGCCTTTTTACACCACTTATTCTTAAGTACATCGGATAACAACAAAAATCAATATTGAAAAATAAAGTGTGTGATCCCCCATGCACTACTTTGCACCCTGATAAGTCTTAATGAGCATTGCATGTGCAAAGCACCATGGTAGTTTTACATTTTCTATGTGCATTGAAGTGTGTGGAAGTAAAATTATTTGTGTTTTATTGTGCACTTTACTCTACACATGTCTTGTATTTTTGATTAAATCATTTGATTACTCATTTCAAAATACACTTATGTGCACATCATTATCTTCCATAACACTTCTTCTCATGAGTATTGGATCCTATTGCCAAATTCTATACTACTATTTATATATAAATGCACTAGTTAACCTAACATGCTTTCTACAATATTTGGTATGTGTTGAATTTGTGAATTAAAATAACATTATAGTAATTTCTTTTTGATATCCCTCTTTCTTGCTTGGTTACTTTATTGTCAAAATTAAAGATTTTAAATGAATAATGATCTACAAAAACATCTTGCTTTTTGGAACTTAAACTCATATTTTCTTTTTATGAATCATCATGATTACAAAAAGAAGTTTCTTGTATTTCTATAAGTCTTCTGCATCATTACCATACATTTTTACCTTGCACTTTCATGCTTATTTAAAATCTTGCTTTTGTGTACATCATCACTTAAATCTTAAAATTCCTTTCCTTCAACAAGTGATAGAATTGCTTGGTAAAATTTATATTGGTTATTCTAAACATGAATATTATTTGTATGCTAAGAACTATGATTTATTTCAATGAAAATTCTTATGCTTAAAACTCCTTATCATTTCATTTCCTCTAAAAAGCTCGATCATGCCTTATCCTTCTTTATCAAAAAACCCTCTTTCTATGTCTCTTGCTTCCTAACCCACTTTTGCTAACAACAAAAGGGGGATAACTAACATGATAAATAAAATCGCTATCGAAAAACTAACATGATTAATGATTAAGATGATAACTTACATATAAGGGGAGCATTCACATAGGGGGAGAATGTATTTAGAGGGAGCAATTCTAAATTCTAAAAATGGAAATTATCCTAAGTCATCACTCTCTCACACACACAAGTAGGTTTCATCATGCTCATATATTAATGCTCTGATTTATCATTAATGGATTTATTATTATCAAAAGGGGGAGTTTGTTGGAACATGGTCTTCCACATCTCCTAGGTTTGAGAATTACAAATCCTATGTGTATTTGATCTTGTGTGTCTAAGTGTGCAGGAAACAAAGCCATATGACTCAAGAATAATATATGAGGGCTGCCCCGAAATTTGAAGCCAAAATTCTAACATGTCCACTAGCACCGGCGGTAGCACCTAGCGCAGGCGCTAGCTCTGATTAGAGCAATTTCGGGAGCTATTTTAGAAGGCGGTAGTGGATAGCGCAGACGGTATCTCGGAGCACTTGAGGAATGTCGGGAGGCATTCCTTGGATTGAAGATATGCACGCAGAGAATGTTTCCTATTCCAGGATAGCGCCGACGGTAGCGCTAGCACAGGCGCTAGATCCAAGGCTATTAAAAGGACCCCTCTCCTCTCATTTTGAATAGACATCCTAGAGAGAGGTTGAGTGCCAATATTTCAGAGCCTTATTCTGCCAAAAAGTGATCTCCCACTAAAGTTCCATGATTTTTTGAAGGAGGATTTCTTCACACCGGATCTGAACGACGATCGCTTCAACATCGCTTATTCTACAGCGGTCTTTCATCTCCAACTTCAGAAATTCTTCAAGAGGGAGTTTTGATATCATTATTGCTTATTTCACATCTTTATTCTTGTAATCATTTAGGGAATTCGCCTCGTGTTGGCGACTAGGTCTGGGTAGGACTTAGGGCAGAAATTCACCTCGTGTTGGCGACTAGATCTAGGTTAGGTCTAGGGGGTGCTTGAGGCAACATCCATGGTAGGATTGGCTAGAGCGGCTTGAGGCCGTATCCGGGGAAGGATTGGCTAAAGCCACCGGTTTGTGGGGATACGAGTCGGGATAGAAAATGAAAAAGTATTTTTACTATTCGCATTCGATTTCTAGCGTTATAGAAATCTTTTTTTTTGTAATCAATTTTATTAATAGTATTCATGTCTCTCTTTGTGTAATAAAGTTGATTTGTTCTTCAATTCTCTAAATTGTTTATTATCCTTACTTTTATTATTAATCAATTTGGATCTTTATTCAAAATCACTATTTTAATCTCTTAGCTTTTTAAGTATTTCAAAATATAAAAAAAGTTTTTAAAACCCTTATTCACCCCCCTCTAAGGGCGCCTACAAATCCAACACTTAGTACCGCTGCGAGCCCCTCACAGGGTAGTCCTCCGGAAGTCCATGGTTAACCCAAAGTAGTAGGAATAAATTGTTATGCAAGATTAACTCAATAATACACTCACTCACACCCCATTGCTACGGGAGGTTAGTTGGTTTGGCCGTACGAGCGGTAGGCTCGGTGGTTGTAGGTACGGATGGGTTAGTCCAGCAAGCTAGTGGCTCGGAAGGTTATGCTGACAGACAAGTAAGCCTGGAGAGCTTATGGCTCGCAGATATAAAGTAATCATATTACATGTGCATAAAGGTGGTGGGTCTTTGGTATTGATGGTCATTCACACCGACGCCGATATGCTGACTCGGCAAGTCTGGATTTGCACTTAGCCAAGAAAAGTCTGGTGGTCCAGCCAGTAAGAGTACGTAGGCGCTTCGCGGTGTGTTCCTCGCATTGAGGCATACGATAGGTCTAGGTTAGGTAGTGTGAATACCAACCTAGAGGTGGGTGAGGCCCAACCCACCGCTTTCGTTTGCCACTATAGGGGTAACCTGGGAGTTTTGCTAGCTCAAAAAAGGGGGAACTAAAGGTCTGTGAGCATAGAGTCAAAGTGTGTGAGTTGCACTTGTGTGATCATAACATTACCCAGCATAACTCTGCATGTCATAGCATAAGCATTACATTTCAACCCCTACCCCTATCATATAAATTGGTTATGGGACTTTTTATATGATAGGCCTTGCTAAACGACCCCTTGGTCTATAGGTTTGTGTGGGTATTCCTATAAATCAATGGTTATTTTTCTATTTTATGCTTTCTCTTTACCATACTTTACTTACTGCACTTTACTTACTGTTTTCCTTATATATACACCTGTGTAGTGTAGCTAATCCTATTGCTAGGACATACCATCAGCTTTATTATATACCCTTTGCTGTCCTCCACTTCATTCCTCCCAAACGGTTCCTAGGAGCGACTGGGGGATGGGTGGTGGGAAACAAGGCTTAGTATTTTTGACTAACGGTATATGGACCACATCATTTTAGGGGACCGAGGAGATGCAGCACCACCAGAGGCCGGTGCAGATGGAGGCGGGCCAGTCTAGCACGGGAGCACCTGGTTCAGGATCTGTGAGTTTCTATCTGTAGATCTTCTGTGAGTGGTTTGTAGTGAGGACATGATATACTGGGCATGAGCCCTTTATATTACTACCTTTTATTTCAGTTATTATCTTGTAGACTATTATTATGATCTATAAATGGCATATGATGTGGACTTGAGCTTTTATATGTTCAAATATACTTTTCTTCTTCTATGATCGATATGGCCGGCAACATCGACATTTTGTAGTGGCGACCTTCCCGAGTTTTGGTGTCACCGCAAAGCGGCAGTTCTGGGCATAAGACCCGGTTTTGTAGCAACAAAAAAATTGGGGCCTTACACCATGACCCCTTACCTCTTTGCCCAAGCCTTTAGCCAACCCTCTCAGGCCATGAACAGTCTTTTCTGGGGATGGCAGCCGCTCAGCAAGAAAAGGATAAAGCAAAAAGTCATGGTCGAACCACCATACTTCTCAATCTCTCTATACAGCCATCACACTCCTTATTTTACACTTCCATCATCTTCAGAAGGCTCTAAGAAGTCGAGCTTACCACTGAGAAGAGGGACATTGGTGGAGAATCGGCAGATTGAGCAAGCTTGCCGGAGAAGGAGAGAACCATGGACAGCCGCCGGAGCACTCATCGTCGAGCTCCAATAGAGGTCAGTTTCTCCTCCTCAACCCCTATGCTAGCTTTCTAGCTCTATAGGCTGAGAAATCGGGCTCAATTGAGCCCCGACCCATGTAAGGAATGTGAGAATTTCCCAAGCTTTTCATCCCGCTCGGGTTCGTCGGAGACTCCTCCTTCGATGGCCGTGTCGCCGCCAATCGATGGCCACCACCTCAACGGAGGTGGTGGAAGTGGTGGACGACAGCGGTGGCCCTCAGGTGGCTAGAAATTGCAGGAAGAAGGTGTTATAGGAAGGATAAATCCTAGTCGTCAGCTATCGGGGATGATGACCCTTAGACGTCCGATCTTATCAAGATCAAATCTATTTAAATGATTTAAACTATAGCCTAGTGTATTTTCTGTCACATTACTCATAGTGGTTTAGATTAATTATTAAGGGTGGTTAGAGGCTGAATCTAGAAAACTGCCAAACATGGAAAAGGTAGCTCTTAGTGTCTGCTTTCCATAGGACTTTGAATCACTAGGTTTGGTGGCCTACATCTCCTTGTAGGGCCATTCTCCCGAGGTTTATCCAAAAGGGGGAACCGTCACTATTTTGTAGATCTATATAGATGCTTTTATAGACCTAATTCTTTGGACACAAGAGTATATACCATAAATACACGCTCTGCCAAAAAATCAGAATTTTTTTGGGCAACATTTTCCTAAGGTTTTGTGGAAAATATGATTTTTCATATTATTGAAATAATGTGGTTAAATAAATCCAAAATGACCCAAATCTTGGGTGACATGCTATTTAGATCATAAATAGTCACATGTAAAAATGTGAGGTCATTTGGACTAATGTAGAACAATATACACTCATAAATATGAATGATGATGTATGGATGGGTTGTGTGCATATACCACCTTTGGGTATTTTGTGAATATATCACAAATGGCTTGTTGTATGTCCATGAAATTTGGGCATTACACAAATTATGATGAATGGTATCATCCCTAGAAAAGTTATGATTTTTGGAATGATAAATCCTAGGTATTTGGTTAATAAAATTAATGTCACATAAGTGTACTAATCAATTAAAAGTGACAAATGACTTAGGATAATCCTGATTTTCTGCCACATGATGATTTAGTGTAATCAATATCTCTGGAAAATTTATTGGGAATTTTGAATTTGATATTATTAGCTATTTGATTATAATTGAATATGTCACATAAATGTATAAATGAAATAAACATAACCTAATGTCCTGAGAAAAATCCAATTTTATGTCACATGATACTTTATGTTGAAATACATCTCTGGAAATTTTATAGGATTTTTGGAAGTCATTCACATTGTAAGTTACCAAAAATGTCTTTTGTCACAATTATGTATTAATGAAATTTTTATATTTAATATTATCTGGAAAATTCCAAACGTTTGGCTAGACTGTTTTTAGATCAATATAAACCTATGGTAATTTTCCTAGAATTGTTGAAAGAGTTATCTTGCTACCTACTGTGTGATGTGACCAATTGATCTAAATATTTAAATATTGAAATAGTGGTCATAAATGCTAAGGAAAATTAGGAAATCCTGTCATTCATGATATTCACCATTACATTCCACTGATAAAATATTGAGAGCATTCTAACTTTGAAATTGATACTTCATGTGTAAAGTGATGTGTGCTTTATCTCTAAAGATTTTTTATTCGTGGCCAAAATAATTAGGAAAATTATGAATTTACGACCATTCCTTAATTTGGACATGATGAACGAATGGTATAAATTTTAGGGCATTTGACCAAGTTATAGTGAAGTTCACATCATAGAGATCAATCTAGTTCAATTCTAGTGTTGGTCTGCGAATAACAAAAACTTGAGGTAATGTTTGGACTAGCCAGAACACATGGAAATTGAATGAAACTTGAAATAAATAGATAGGGAACCCATAACATCAGTCCCTATAAGTTGTGGCCTTATTAGAGGACTACATGTTAAAATTTTTGATTTGAATCGTTTAGGAGTAAGCAGGAGTTGCATCAATTGAGTTAAAGCCAAACAACCACAATGCCACAAAGCAACACAAGAAACTTTATTGAAACACAAACTTCATTTACAGTGTGAGGTATACATGGAGAGACATGATTCATCAGAATCACAGAGATGAGAAGAACAAAACACACCAAAACAAATCTGGCGGCTAGACAAGCTGAGACCGCACAGACCGCTCGACTCCAGAAGTCGCCCGGCTTGACCTGAGATCGCACGAACAGATACCAGACAGATTTCCAGCACTGCAAGACCACACCTCGGACCGCACGAACTGGGGCTTATTGGAACAATGAACTGAAGCTGTCGCCAGACCGCAACACAGATCGCCTAACCGCTGAAGGTCGCCTGATAGCTGAGCTCGCTGCGAACAGCACAAGAATGAACATAAACCAGTTTGCAAACAGACCGCTGCCGAACTGTTTATTCTAGCCGCTGGGAATCACCAAGGAAGATGACCGCAACCTGCTGATCGCAAACCCGCGAACACAACAAACAGTCAGCTCGCTTCCGAGACCGCCCGACCTCAAAGTGAGACCGCATGAATTAACCCAGGCTTAGTTCTTACAGTTCTCGTTAGGAATGACGGGCCCTACACCTCTATTTATAGGTGGGTAGACGGATGTCGTCACCGCACAGGAGAGATACAATCACCACCCGTCAGATCGCCAGCGGTCACATAAGGCAGACCGCGCGATCAGACCTCTTGGACGATCATCCGACCAAGACGCAGATCAGCAGACAAGATCGCGCACAGGTCGCGCGAATACGAGACCGCGCACAAGCCGCGTGGTCATAAGGGTACTCCTTCCTTAGACCACCAGGAGCAAACCAGGAACCATCTGTCCGACTTCAGACAAGTTGCCAGATCGCCAGGACAGACCGCCCGGATAGACGGTCATATAAGAACAACCCACCCGGTATTCCAACAAGGAAGACAGGCTAACCAACAGAACAACTCGGGAACAGACCACAGCTACAAGGAATAGACCGGCAGAACCAGCAGCCCGCCAGAGCAACCAGGCAGAGCCAGACCGACAGAATAAACACAAGAACAAGCCGCGCGGTCTTGGCGGTCTCCCAAAATCAGACTGCCCAGTCTCCTCCACTTCACTTCAAAATTTCAACACTCCCCCTTGAAGTGGGAAGTGGAGACTAGCCCGAGTAAACTCCGCAACCGTGTAAACGGTCCCTTCGCCAGCGGCTTTGTGAAGATGTCTGCGACATTGTCCGCACTTCGAACATGCTCGACTATAAGAGATCCTCCCAACACCTTTTCACGAATGAAATGGTTCTCAATCTCTATATGCTTGGTCCTCGCGTGACAGACTGGATTGTTAACCAGCTTGAGAGCACTCTCATTATCCCCGTGTAGCATAGTGGGACCTCAAACCTCCTCATGAACATCCTCCACCAACCTCCTGAGCCAAATGGTTTCCTGAGCTGCCAAGGCCGAAGCCTTGTATTCCGCTTCTGTGGTAGATACGGACACCGAGTCCTGCTTTTTGCTGCACCAAGAGATAGATGTGGGGCCCGTCATAAAGACATAACCAGACGTTGATCTCCGATCATCCACGTCTCCCCTGTAGTCAGCATCCATGTATCCATGCAACTCCAAGCTTGACCCTCTCCTAAATAGGAGACCCAAATCAGAGGTCGACTTCACATATTTCAGAATCCCTTTTGCCGCTAGAAGATGAGGCTTCCGTGGCTCCGCCATGTACCGACTCACTTTGCCAACTACATAAGCAATATCAGGTCTCGTGATGGTCAAGTAAATCAATCTCCCAACCAGAGCTCGGAACACCAACGGATTAGAAAGAACTCATCCCTCATCCTTTCAAAGTTTATGATGTTGTTCCAGAGGTATAGAGATGCTCTTCCCTTCTTCCATGCCAAATCGTTTCACGATTCGCTCCGCATATCCTTCCTGAGAAATGAGCACTCCGCTCTCCCGCCTCTGGACCTCAAGTCCAAGTAAATGGTGAAGCTCCCCCAGATCCTTCATCTTCAACCTGATAGCAAGCCAGCTCTCAGCCTTCCTACCGCCTCCTTCGAGTTCCCAGTGACAATCATGTCATCCACATACAACAACACAATAACCCGAAGCGCCCCCTCCTTCTTGACGAACAAGCTAGAATCAGAGTCTGAAGCAAAGAACCAGCAGAATAAGAGATACTCCGCGATCTTTCCATACAACGCCCGAGGCGCTTGCTTCAACCCATATAAGGGCTTCTTCAGTTTGCAGACGTAGTCCGGTTGATCCTCCGAAATGAAACCCGACGGCTGGATCATGAAGATATCCTTGTCAATCTCTCCGTATAAGAAAGCATTCTTAACATCAAGCTGCCAAATCTCCCATCCACAAGATGCTGCCAAAGCAATAACAAATCTGACCGAAGTCATCTTTGCCACTGGACTAAGCGTCTCATCATAATCTTCACCATACTGCTGTGAGAACCCGCGAGCTACAAGGCGAGCCTTGTAATGCTCGATCGTGCCGTCAGCTTTCTTCTTGAGCTTATAAACCCATTTGCATGTGACAGGGGTAATGCCCTTAGGCCTGGGCACTAGAGACCAAGCCTCATTCTTCTTGAGAGCATCCATTTCTTCCTGCATAGAAATATCCCATTGCTTCACGCCTTTGGCTTTCTCAAAGCTCGACGGCTCCCTTTCATCCAAGGAACCAGCAAAGAAACATGAGACGAAGCTCACCATGTTTCCTCCTGTGTATCGATCTGGTGGCTTGATAGTCCTCTTCGACCTCCTAAGAGGTTGCCCTTGACTAACCACCTCATCAGCTGCTTCTTCTGTGCAAGCTCCTCTTCCATACGAACTTGGAGCATCGCTCCCCCTGCTTCCAGAACCTGAAGCCTCCATCTCAGAGCATGACACAGCTGGAGCTCCTGGTGAAACAGGTAACTCTACTTGAAGACTTCCGGCAGCTTTCTCTGCTTCATCAACCCTGCTCTCTGGTAGTTCAACTCCTGAACTCCCCTTGTAGGAAGTCACTTCATCGAACACCACATCCCGAGAAACCACTGATCTCCGTGTCTCAGGATCCATGCATCTCCATCCTTTCTTCCGCTCATCATACCCAACAAAGACTAGCTTCCTAGCTTTCGCATCTAGCATTGTCCAAAGAGCATCAGGAATATGCACATAGCAGGTTGACCCGAACACCCGAAGGTGAGCAACACTCGGTTTCTCCTTGAACATCAATTCGTGAGGGGTCTTCATGTTGATAGGACTTAGAGGCATTCTGTTGATGACATAAGCCGCACAAGACATTCCCTCCGCCCAAAAAGACTTTGAGATACTCTTGGCATGAAGCCAGCATTTGCAGGTTTCCGTCAGATGACGGACCTTCCTCTCCGCAATGCCATTCTGCTATGGAGTATGGGCACAAGTGAGCTCTCTCCGAACGCCGTGTTTCCTGCAAAAACTTGAGAACTCACCAGAGGTGAACTCCCCACCATGGTCAATTCTCAATTTCTTCACCCGCAGGCCTAAACGACCTTCCACCAACTCCTTGAACTCCACCAACTTCGCAAAGGCTTCCGACTTCTCTTTCAGAAAATACACCCAGACATATCTGGTGTAATCATCAATCAACACCAACATATATCTATTGCCTCCAAGGCTTAGGGTGGCAGTCGGTCCCATCAAATCACCGTGAATGCACTCCAACGGCGCTTTGCATCTTGTTTGTGATTTATCAAATGGAAGTCAATGAGACTTACCAAACTGACATCCAGCACAAACATGACCGTCTCCAAAAGAGGACAAGCTAGGCAAGTGATGCGCAAATCTTAGCACACTGCTATAGGCGGTAGTAAGACCGCGGCACGAAACGATAGTGTACCGATCATTCAAGTAATATAAAACGAGGAGTAATCCCCGAGTATCGAATCTCGAAGGAACACAGTAAGGTGGAGTTCACTATTGAGGCAGGACTTGAGATCGAAGTCATTTAGTCGGATGGATGCGGAAACGGGGGTTTTGGATTGTGGAAAATAAAGAGAAAATGCTACAACTACTCCTATGCAATGCCGCTATGCAATGCTTCACTTGGCGGGATGGAGACTACGTAGGACTTGAACGCGCTACTTCGTGAGGGCGGATGGACGAGTAGGCAAGTGGAATGAGGGTCGTAAGCACCTCTTCGACAAGCACGCCACTAACAATTGCTAGTGCGGCAAACGAACGTGACGGCGGGATGGAGGATGGAATGGGGCGCACCTCAAGCAACTCAAACAACAAAACATTTCACATAGACATGAAATATATAGAAATACAAACTAGTTTAAGTGCCACTTCATCATAATAATAAAGATCTACAACATATACACATCAATAAGAGAAGAACAAGGCAAGAAATCGACCGAATCCAAAGGCTCATTGTAGATTCACGGTTGGAATCGCCGGGTTGTCAATCCTCGTCCAAGCTTGGTCCGCAACTACGTCTGGGGTAGAGAGAGCTGTCACGACTCTCCAATGAACCCGTCTTCTTCGTCTCACGATCCCGTAAAGGTTGCAAACTTCCCCTTGCTTGATGGTAATGACAGCTAGATCTTCCTTTGAAGCTATAGGATGAAGGAGGAGGCCGAGATGATCTCCGGGCTCAAGATAGGCGTGAAGAATAGTCCCGGAGCACCTCCTGGTGGTGGAAGATGATGCTGGGGGCGGAAGAGGCGAACAACACTCGAAAACGACGGAGGAAAAATGATCGTCCAACCTAATTTCGCGGGCTATATATTTATAGAAAATAGGGCGCACGATCAGTGGCGCACGACCGGTGGTCGTGCGCACTGAAAGTTAATGATCGTGCACACTATGCCAGAAAACCTGCAAAACAAAACGACAGAAAATAATAAAGCGCACGACTAAGCGCACGACCGTGTGTAGCAATCGCACGACCAAAATCCGAAGGCAACTTTGGGCTGCAAATGAATGAGCACGATCGACGGCGCACGATCAGTGGTCGTGCACAGTTTAGCCAGTGATCGTGCGCAGTATTCCTGTACAAATTTGTACCGGGAACACCTGCACGACCCCTGTTCCAGCATAAACACTGATCGAAGCCACTGAAAGTGGCACAAAACACAGCATGAAAGACAGTAAGAATGATAAACATGAAAATACACAAAAATGGGCCTAGAAGTGCACATAGCATGGAATATCAAATATGAACGAAAACATGCCTAAAGTGTAGTGCAAAGACTAGATAAACAACCCAGATGAGTCCATAAATGTGTATATAATTGGGACTCATCACACCCCCAGACTTACCTGTTTGTGCGTCCCGAGCAAACCATCTCTTACGCGGACAAGAAAAACATATGCTGACATAGAAATTGTAAAGCGGAGTACAATGCGAAGTCGCATGCTCATGCGCATAGAAATACAGTAGACAAAATTCCTAATTATATATATTAGTTTATACTTTTCTAGGGGCGTATTTATATATTACATTTACTCAAAAAGTGAATCCCGGTGAATCATAAGGTCGTACATAGGAAGAAAGTAAACTGGACGCTGAGGTGAGCATGGCCAAAGATCGGGGCTCGAGACAAACTCCACCGAAATCCATCGGTGTCGGAGACCATAAGCTCGCCCGGTCACATTCTCTCCACGACACTAGATTGGTTCATAGCGTGAGTCGGTAGGACTTTTAGGTTTTAAACGAGGCTTGGGTTTTGGTGAGGTAAACAAATATAAACATGAAGGCTTAGAGCACAAAAAACCCAAATGAGCAAATGCATGACACTATCCAAGTAGCCACAAAACACGCGGATGCACTACACCCCCAGATTTTGACTTGGAGCATGGGCGTGTGCACCGCCTACTCCTAAATACAAATCTCAAATAGATTTTTCAATTAAAACACTTTCATTCTTTTTTTTTTCTTATCAATTTTTTTTTCTTATTTTCTTTTTCTTTCTTTAGCAATTTCAGCAAATTTTCAAGGATGCTCATCCACATTTTCACATTGTACTTCCACAATCAACACCACAAATTTAAAATTTAAACAAAATGCTTGCATTTGGGTGTGCGACTAGGATTGGAGTTTAGGCTTTGGTGAACAATAGTGAAGCTGATCCAAAAGAATGGGGTAGGCACAACTGGGCTAACGAGGAAAAGACGATAGGAATGGCACAAAGGCTCAACCGGGCCAAAATGATGGCCTACGTCATTCTCGCACAACAGAACTATCCTATGCCAATGCTTCAAGAATTGCTTGGGGCGAGTTCTTAGCCACCGAGAAAGATTATCCTTCCTCCCGACTCAGGCAATACGAGGCTAACGAACGTCTACACACATTCCTATGTTACCGTTTGATTCACACTGGATTCACCAATTTCTGAGTAAAGTAAACAATATCTACGCTAATAGAAAAATATAATCTAAAAGCATAAAAAGAAATTGAATCTACACAAATTTCTATGCGAGACATGAGCACTTGACTAGGAGCACTATGAGAGTCAACATTTTACTCCGTCTCACAATCCTAAGCCAGCACAGAGATTTTCACAATCACACAAAAGAAATGAGTTGAACTCGTAACGCGCCTACGGCTAAGTACACGCTCATGTGGGTGCTGTGGCGTGCGATGAAAAGGAACATATACTATAACTGAAAATTAAATATTTCTAGCATGCTATGCAAAAGTGCAAGTGAGTGGGCACACAAAACTGCTCTCCTCGGACTTAAACTAGACAATACACACAATATATAGTTATGAAATTCAGAAAAGAGCTAGGGGAAGAGAGTACCCAATGCTCAGCAAATGAGCATACCAGAAGATTGACGTGTAAACTAAGAAAAAGCTGCAGCATCCGCCATCCAGAAAAGGACCTGCAGGGGTGAGCTCCGCAAAAACAAAAGAAAAATGTACAAAGCAAAATGATATACAACTAACTAAACTAAACTAAACTAGATGAAAATAAAAATGCAAGAAAAGGTAAGATAACTACTGGGGTTATTGTCATCCCAGCACGACTTATTTAAATTTGAAACAGTTCTAGCTAATGGGAGTATGGAAAAGGAAATGAGCAGGTAACTGTTCTAATACGCGTGTCGGTAGCGGGTACCGATACGACGACATAACAGTTACTCCCCTACCTAAATAAAATTACCTGCTGAACACAGGTAGCGGGAATAGGAAGTAAGAAGAGGAAGAGAGATGGTCCTCACTCGTCTCACCACAAAATAAATCCTTGCCCAGCAAGGTGTCATCTTCACGGGGGCGGCAGGAGGAGAAGGCAATGAACGAGGCTTCCTCTATGGAGGAGGGATCAACCTCCTCACAAGAGAGGATACAATCATCATTGACTTGAGCAAAATGCTCCAAGTCCTCCTGAAGTACCTGTGAAGATTCAACCTGCACAGGCTCAGATGAAGAAGGGGGTTCAAGAAATAAAAGAGAAGAAAAACTTAAATAATCATAAATCGGGGGAGTGGTCCCGGTCTCACTCCCATCAAGTTGGGGAAGTTAAATAATGTTGGCATTGTCATCAATGCTACAAGGTTCGGCGGGATCAACAGTGGCCATGCCCAAGAGTTGGACTTCCTCCACCAGTGTTGAGGAAAGCTCCTCTTCACCTTGAAGGTTGTCCTTCTCCATAGGAGCAGGCATAACACATAGATCGCCAGCCTCATCCTGCGACACATCCTCAACAATGTCGCCAGAGACGAGTATAGTAGTATGCACAACAGGGGGAGGAATAGTGCTTGGAAAAAAATCAAACACCGATTCCTCACAAAGAATCGAATCTATGCATGGTGATATATGTACAGGGGAGATGGGCTCAGTCGTGTCAGAGCCTGGATCAACCACAGATCTGGTGACTGTGTCCACATCATACCCTTCAAAACTTGAAGGTGAAATGGACACATAACCGGATGTTGAAGGTGTGCTGCCAGAAGTAGGAGTGGGGACGATTCGGATATCCGGCTCGTCATCCTCATCCATTTGGCGATGGAATGCAGCACAATCCATCAAGGCATGATCCGTGCTCTGACAAAACAAGCACTACCTTGCGGGCTTCTTTGGCACAGCAGGTGCTGAAGACGAAAAGAAGTATGACGGTAAAGGCGCAGCAGAATAGCCATAGGACTTACGCGCACCATATGGAGTACCAGACGAAGTCGGTGCTCCATATGCTGGGCCTTGAGTGCTAGGGCTATTATCTCCCGATGGGCATCTATCACTAGCATGACAAATATCTCCACACCAATGACATTGAATATTAAATGAAGCCCACATAGTGTGAAGATAAAATGATTCAAAATAAAAAACACTATTGTGCAAAATACTACACCTAACAAAAATTTACTAGAGCAACCTAATATAAACAGTAATACAGAATAAGAAGAAATAAAACAAAAATGATGCAATAAAGAAATGGAAGGGCTTCTCTCTCAGATTCTCCCTCTCGAGAAAACTCGCACGTCTGTGTTCCCCGGCAACGGCGCTAAAAACTTGATGCGCAAATCTTAGCACACCGCTATAGGCGGTAGTAAGACTGCGGCACGAAACGATAGTGTACCGATCGTTCAAGTAATATAAAACGAGGAGTAATCCCCGAGTATCGAATCTCGAAGGAACACAGTAAGGTGGAGTTCACTATTAAGGCAGGACTTGAGATCGAAGTCCTTTAGTCGGATGGATGCGAAAATGGGGGTTTTGGATTGTGGAAAATAAAGAGAAAATGCAACAACTACTCCTATGCAATGCCGCTATGCAATACTTCGCTTGGCGGGATGGAGACTACGTAGGCCTTGAATGCGCTACTTCGTGAGGGCGGATGGACGAGTAGGCAAGCGGAATGAGGGTCGTAAGCACCTCTTCGACAAGCACGCCACTAACAATTGCTAGTGCGGCAAACGAACGTGACGGCGGGATGGAGGATGGAATGGGGCGCACCTCAAGCAACTCAAACAACAAAACATTTCACATAGACATGAAATATATAGAAATACAAACTAGTTTAAGTGCCACTTCATCATAATAATAAAGATCTACAACATATACACATCAATAAGAGAAGAACAAGGCAAGAAATCGACCGAATCCGAAGGCTCGTTGTAGATTCACGGTTGGAATCGCTGGGTTGTCAATCCGCGTCCAAGCTCGGTCCGCAACTACGTCCGGGGTAGAGAGAGTTGTCACGACACTCCAATGAACCCGTCTTCTTCGCCTCACGATCCGGTAAAGGTTGCAAACTTCCCCTTGCTTGATGGTAATGACGGCTAGATCTTCCTTTGAAGCTATAGGATGAAGGAGGAGGCCGAGATGATCTCCGGGCTCAAGATGGGCGTGAAGAATAGTCCCGGAGCACCTCCTGGTGGTGGAAGATGATGCTGGGGGCGGAAGAGGCGAACAGGACTCGAAAACGGCAGAGGAAAAATGATCGTCCAACCTAATTTCGCGGGCTATATATTTATAGAAAATAGGACGCACGATCAGTGGCGCACGACCGGTGGTCGTGCGCACTGAAAGTTAATGATCGTGCGCGCTGTGCCCGAAAACCTGCAAAACAAAACGGCAGAAAATAATAAAGCGCACGACCAAGCGCACGACCGTGCGTAGCAATCGCACGACCAAAATCCGAAGGCAACTTTGGGCTGCAAATGAATGCGCACGATCGACGACGCACGATCAGTGGTCGTGCGCAGTATAGCCAGTGATCGTGCGCAGTATTCCTGTACAGATTTGTACCAGGAACACCTGCACGACCCTTGTTCCAGCATAAACACTGATCGAAGCCATTGAAAGTGACACAAAACACAGCATGAAAGACAGTAAGAATGATAAACATGAAAATACACAAAAAATGGGCCTAGAAGTGCACATTGCATGGAATATCAAATATGAACGAAAACATGCCTAAAGTGTAGTGCAAAGACTAGATAAACGGCCCAGATGAGTCCATTAATGTGTATATAATTGGGACTCATCAGCAAGCCCTTGACAAGGTCCCTTACTGCCATAGCCTTCAATTTGTCCATGCCAACATGCCCCAACCTTTCATGCCAGATAGCCACGCTATCGTTGGTCTTCATCTTATCAATATAGGTACTTGTCGATAACACGAACAAGTCCTTCACCCTCTTTCCAACATGGATAACATCTCCCCTTATCTCCGGTTGAGTTTTAAGAAACTTCACTTCTGTTGGGACAAACAGAACGTGATAACCGCATCGACCGCATTGGTCACAGAGAAGAGATTCTTCTTCATACCAGGCACGTGATAAACACTCCTCAAGGTGAGTGGACCCTTATCACTGCTCAAAGAAACAACTCCTTCTTGTTCAACTACATGAACAGAATTATCAGCCGTTATGATAACATCGTTACCTGAGTAAGGCGCCAAAGAAGAGAACTTTGATTCATCCCTGGTGAGATGATGACCACACCCTGAATCAACAATCCAATCCTCTTCGAAGTTGATGGCAGCCAAGGCCTTAAAGGGCATCGCCGTCATATTAGCCGCAAAGGCTCCTCCCCATCCAGCTTCATCAAATTTTGGCTTCTCCGCTGCATGTCCCGGCTGAAGATTAACCCGACAATCCTTCTTGAAGTGGCTGGTCTTATTGCACCTGAAGCACCTTGGTCCATCTCCCTTCTTCTTCCCATCAGACTTAGGAGCATAACCCCTATCCTGCTGACCTGAAGTAGAGGGTCCATCATAATCCGGCTTCTTCTTCTCCCACTTCTTCTTCTTCTTCCCAGAGAACAACACATCACTATCTCCCCCAGAGATAGAAGTACCCTCCATCTGTCTTGCCAAACTTTCTTGCGAAGAAAGTAAGTTTTCCAGCTCCAACAGAGATGGTTGTTTTGCCCAACCCTGAACTGAAGTCACAAAGGAAAGATACTCCTTCCGCAACCCGCGGATAATATGCCTTTTCAGTTTTGCCTCCGAGATGGGCTCATCAGGGTCCAATGCAGAAATCTCTGCTGTGAGGTTCTTCATCTTGAGAAAGAAGGTAGAAATAGAAAGATTGCCTTGAGAGGCCTTCGCCAACTCATTTTCAAGAAACTGTAGCCGAGCTACATTCTTCTTATTAAACAAACCATCCAAAGACGTCCAAATTTCAGCAGCAGATTTACATCCGATGATGTGATCAAACAGCTCCGGTGAGATAGCCCTCTTGAAAGTGAACTCTGCCTTAGCATTCGTCCTCCTCCAAAGTCTCACCTCTGCCATATTATCTCATGCTAGAAACAACTCTTGTGTGTCTTCTCCTCCAACTATCTCCCATAGATCCTCGCCAAGTAAATAGCTCTCCATACACGACCTCCATTTCTTATAGTTTGTCGATGTAAGGAGTTCAATACCAAGCCCTCTTGCGAATCCGCCTTCCATGGCAATCTATGTGGTCTCTTCTACACAAAGACAATGGCAACTCAAGTTGATCACTACTTATCCACTCCAACAACCTCGCTTTGATACCATGTTAAAATTTTTGATTTGAATCGTTTAGGAGTAAGTAGGAGTTGCATCAACTAAGTTAAAGCCAAACAACCACAATGCCACACAGCAACACAAGAAACTTTATTGAAACACAAACTTCATTTACAGTGCGAGGTATACATGGCGAGACATGATTCATCAAAATCACAGAGATGAGAAGAACAAAACACACTAAAACAAATCTGGCGGCTAGACAAGCTGAGACCGCACAAACCGCTCGACTCCAGAAGTCGCCCGCTTGACCTGAGATCGCACGAACAGAAATCAGACAGATTTCCAGCACTGCAAGACCGCACCTCAGACCGCACAAACTGGAGCTTATTGCAACGAAGAACTGAAGCTGTCGCCAGACCGCAACTCAGATCGCCTAACCGCTGAAGGTCGCCTGATCGCTGAGCTCGCTGCGAACATCACAAGAACAAACATAAACCAGTTCGCAGACTGATCGCTGCCGAACTGTTTATTCTAGCCGCTGGGAATCACCAAGGAAGAAGACCGCAACCTGCTGATCGCAAACCTGCGAACACAACAAACAGTCAGCTCGCTTCCGAGACCGCCTGACCTCAAAGTGAGACCGCACGAATTAACCCAGGCTTAGTTCTTACAGTTCTCGTTAGAAATGACGGGCCCTGCACCTCTATTTATAGGCTGGTAGACGAATGTCGTCACCGCACAGGAGAGATACAATCACCACCCGTCAGATCGCCAGCGGTCACATAAGGCAGACTGCGCGATCAGACCTCTTGGACGATCATCTGACCAAGACGCAGATCAGTAGACAAGATCGCGCACAGGTCGCGCGAATACGAGAATGCGCACAAGCCGCGCGGTCACAAGGGTACTCCTTCCTTAGACCACCAGGAGCAAACCAGGAACCATCTGGCCGACTTCAGACAAGTCGCCAGATCGCCAGGACAGATCGCCCGGATAGACGGGCACATAAGAAAAACCCGCCCGGTCTTCCAACAAGGAAGACAGGCTAACCAACAGAACAACTCGGGAACAGACCACAGCTACAAGGAATAGACCGGCAGAACCAGCAGTCCGCCAGAGCAACCAGGCAGAGCCAGACCGACAGAATAAACACAAGAACAAGCTGTGCGGTCTTGGCGGTCTCCCAAAATCAGACCGCCCAGTCTCCTCCACTTCACTTCAAAATTTCAACACTACATTCCTATAGTGACTAGTAAACTAGAATCGCATCACACGGTGAACAATTGAGTTCAGTTCTGGGTCTTTCCATCTTAGTTAGTCGTCGTGATAGTTAGAATGATAATATGATTATGGTGTATTTTAAGATAAGTGTTGGACATATAGATAAATACTTAAGGGTTTTCACCACGCCCCGCAAATAGGTCGTCACGTTGCCTAAAAGAGTTCTAAGTCATACTTAAGTAATTTTAGAGCAACCATGAGAATAACCTTGGCAATGGGTAGTGTTTGCCCGGAAACCCGCGACCTCTCCTCTCTAGTCAGAATGGTCCTTTCAAGCGGTCTCAAATTTTGGAGACCGCCCAGATCATCAACCTCCCATCTGGTTTTTTTGCCTAAGGCCTGTGCGGTCAGGTTCCGTTGAGATCGCTAGACTGGGCGGTCTGGTCCTTTACTTCTTTTTTGTTATTAACACCCCTTATCTCTGCCCTGGCTATCTTGTATCCCGGGCAACCCGTAATTTTTGGATCTGCTAATTTGGGCAGCCTCTGCGTTTTTAAATAGAGGGGTAGGGGTACCTAAAAAGGGACTTTTGATTCGAGGCTCCAGCTTACAACCTGTGTAAGCGGTCTCGAATTCTGTCACTTTTCTACCTCTTCCTCTGGCCTATTCTTGACCTCCATCTTGTAACCTCTCTTGAAATTAATTGAAGTAGTTTTTTTTCCTTCAGAGGTCTCTCCTCTGGCATCCTCCGTCTCAAGTAACCTGCACTTCACAGTCTCCCCTATCTCTTTTTAGTGTGAGTTTTGGAGGTACAATTTTTGTACCAACAGAATGAACACGCGACCTTCAGATCCGAAGGGTCCAGGTGAAATCAGCAGACATTCGAGATGTCAGACTGCGATGGTTAGATCGTCGGCAGTCTCCCTTCTTCAGTGAATGCAACCTCTTTAGATGCTCTTGAGCTTTGAATGGAGCTTCACCTCACTCAAGCCAGTTGGGAAGCCACTCAAGCCCGACAGGAGACCGCTCGACAGATTGAGTCCATGAATCAATTGCTGTCCGAACTCTCCAAGAGATTGATGACTCAAGACGATCAGGTCGCGACCCCTGATTGGTTGGCAACCGGTCTCCCTCTAGACCGCACGATCCCTCAGCCCGCAGCTGCCTTGCGATCTCAAGGTGAAGAGTCCGCTGCTCGTCAAGCTTTTTTCAGAGGAGCAGCCCAGGGATCTCCGGCTCGAGCCCTAAATTTCCAAGATGATTATGTCTATCCTCTAGCTCCCGTTGTTGCCCCTCTTTCTCCTTCTGGTGTCTATGAAGTAGAAGAGCCTTCTCCTTTTTTCAGACAGAATCCATTGGGAGCCAACTCCCCATGGTTTTAGGGGGCCAAGAATGTCCATGTTTAGTGGAGATAGCGATCCCAGTTCTCATCTTCAAGCCTTTGAATCCGCAGTCGCTCTGAGGACTCTCTCAGATGTGATGAGATGCAAGTTGTTAATCACCTCTCTGGATGGATAGGCAAGGGGTTGGTTTTATAATTTACCTCTCCAGTCCATCTCCCGCTTCACTATTTTGAGGCAGGAGCTTCTTCTGATGTTTGCTACCTCAAAGAAGAGGAAGAGTGGTCCTTCGACCCTCTTCAAGATTAAGCAGAATGAAGGCAATTCCACAGCCCGCTTCATTGACCGCATCCAGAGAGAGATTATGGAAATAAGGGATGTTGATCCCTCGTTATATTTGGTAGCCTTGATAAATGGTTTGCAGGAGCGACCTCTCAAGTTTGAGGTCACAACCAGAGAGCCAAGCTCTTATCAAGAGTTAATCAGCATTGCAAATAGGTTCATAGAAGGGGAAGTCAACCACCCCATCTATGTTTCCAATTTAACATGCAAGGCTATTCAGAAAGGCTTCACAGGTTTTCCTCCAGCCCCTTCATCATCAATGTCACCGCGTCAAGATTTCCAGCCTCCGGCTCAAAGAGGAAGGAATTTTCATCATAATCGTCCTTACCAGGGGCATCAACAATTCCAACCTCAAGTGCCCTGCTGCAAGCTCCAGTCACCCCAGCTCCCCAGCAAGTCCCAATTCATCAAATCCATTTCGTTCAGCCACCTCCCCCGCTTCCTCAGCATTCTGATAATGATTCTCAAGAATCATTTACCGATCTCAATATCCCAATGAGTGAGGTAATCTAGATCCTCCAGAAGCAGCCTTTTTACAAAAGGCTAGACCCCATGCAATCTGACCCAGAATTCAGGAATCCCTCTCTCTACTGTGAGCATCATAGGGAGAAAGGTCACCTGACAAAAAATTGCAGAGCTCTCCGAATGTAGGTGGAGCAACTTGTGAAGGAGGGAAAGCTGATGGAGACGACGGCCCACAACTTGAAGATTTTGATGCAAGCACGCTTACGGATGTGGGAGGTCATCCAACCAAGGACTCCCGTCACCATCGCCGCTACAACCTCCGCCTTCGGCAAAAGACTTAATATTTTATATTTGAAGCATTTAAATTTTGAAGCATTTAAATTATTGGTGTATTTTAATTTGAACTCTTTTTACTTTGGTCTGCGTTTAGCCAATGTCTCTTTTAGATTGGGCTGCGTTTAGCCTGAACTCTTGTAAGCCTTATATAAGGCAATTTTGATGAAGGATTTAGGGGAATTGATGAATGAAAAGTAAAAACCTAATCCCCTCCTAATTTTCTCCCTCTCTCTTGTGTGGCCGCCCCTCACGCTCCCCATCTTCCTCTCGATCGGCAAGGAGGCCGACCCTCCCTCTCCCTCTCTTTCTCTCGATCGGCAAGGAGGCCGACACTCCCTCTCCCTCTCTTTCTCTCGATCGGCAAGGAGGTCGAACCCTCCCTCTCTCGGTCTTTCTCTCGATCGGCCAAGGTGAGGCCGAACCCTCCCTCTCTCTCTCTTTTTCTCGATCGGCCAAGGAGGCCGCCCCTTCCAGTGTCTCTCTTTCTCTTGACCAGCCAAGGGAAAACCGCCCCTCCCTTCCCCTCTCCTGCTCCGGCTCGGTCAAGGAGGCCGCCCCCCTCATTTTCCCTTGTTCGGCTAAAAGAGGCCGCCCCTCACTAAGCCTGTCCAAGTTTCGGCCATCCCCTTCTCCCTCTCGGAAAGAAGCCCCCACTTCAAGGAAGACTCCTCCTCGGCTTGGATAACTCCTCCGAAGGTGCTAGTGTAGTTTGACGTGAACCGACAATGGTGTGACGGCGAAAATGGTGTTCAAATCTCTCGCCAACGACGCATCTCCGGCGGAACCGTAGAACGACGACCGGGATTGAGTTGCTTGAGGCCAATCCAATCTCAAGCGGGTAACGAACTATCCACAAAGTGCTTCTCTTTTCTTAGATTATTGTTTGGTGGAATTTGTGGCGTGATCTTCGTATCACCGTTGATTTTTTTGTTGGTATTTTTCCATTACGAGTCTTGCATTGCATCCTTTTCTTTTATCTTTCGAAGGGGTGTGGCGACCCCGCTTTTTGTTGGGAGAGATCAACCGTTTTCCGAAATCGTAATTTTTCGGTGGATCTCTTTGGTACGAAGCATAGCTTGTTCGGACCGGGTGGGTCCTTTTGCTTGATCAAATATTGGCTCATCGCCCTTGGGAGATCTCAAGAGGTTTGGCAACCTTCGTGTGGCAAGTGTTTCTCTTTGCCTAGTCCGGTGCACTTGCACTGTGCGGCTTGCATTTATATCATTCTTCTTTAGTCTCACGCGGTTAACTAGTTACGTTACAAATGCGCGTTGTGAACGTAGTGGCCTACATCAATTTGGTATCAAAGCGAGGTTCGTGCCGGTTTCCTAATTGGCACAATCCTCATCGTTATTCTTGTAGGACACTTGCACCCATATTTTTTCCAAAAGAAAAATCTGAAATCGAAATTAAAAAAAAATTTGATTTTCTGCGGTGTGCGAATAGCGGTCTGATATCTGAAATTTTTGTCGAAAATCAATAAAAAATTTTCGGGACAATCTTCACTCTATTGTCAGCATTAAAATAAAAAAATATTTTAAGTTACCCTAGTTTTCAGGCGGGAATAAAATTACGTTTCTATAAAATTTTTAGTTAGATTTGCCTTCCCCTAGCCTATGAGCACAACTTTAGGAATGGGGCTGTCCTCGCACTACTCCCATATGGGTTTGGACCCGATGGAGTTCACTAAATTCCTTCATGGGACTAGAGACCCATTCCATGATCCTACAACGACAAGGCTTAGCCGTGATCCGGCACATCAATTTTGTTTAAACTTTAAGCACGGTGAAAAGTGGTGCATGTTGGTCGTTGATAGCGTCTGTCATACCAACGCTATAACAGAGAATGCGGTGTCTAGGATGTTGGTGACCACGGAGCCACATCCTTGCCCATACCACCTTGTGTGTCCTGATGAGAGTATTATTTTTGTGTCCCAACGATGTTTGGTGCCCCTCACCATTAAAAACCTATTCTGAGCGAGTTTGGTGTGATGTCCTTCCTATGAAGGACTTCCATGTGTTGTTAGGACACCCTTGGCTTGCTAGACATGATATTATATACGATGATCGCGATGAGACCTTAGACTTCATGCATCAAGGTCGGATTATATCTCTTAGGTCCACTCCGCCTACGAAGCCATCGATCCCGTCTGGGGACATTTGTAGCCCTACTGAGTCGACACCCCTATGCTTAGCAACGAAAAGGGATGTTGACACCACTAGTCAAAATCAGCCTATAGACGGTATTAGCCACTCAGAAACGAACACTTTATGCCTAACCGTTAAACCCGAGACTGGTCCGGTTAGTCCTAGCCTGCCCATAGGCCATATTGTCCCTGTTGATACTCCCACGATTGGCTTAGTGTCTGAGACTGAGGTTGCCCTGATTAGTCAACCTTTACATGATCCCATTAGCTTTAGGGAGCCTATTGTTGGTCATCCCGAGATCATTCCGGAGGTTGTTGAAAATTCTGAAATAGAGTCAAATGATTCTGATGATGTTGGTGAGAAAGCCGAGGAGATGGGGCGACCCTTATTAGCTCCTCACACTCTTGATATCGGGATTAGGGCTAGTGAGTTTCCTGTGTATTCTAGTGGGGAGGACAAGTGGTCCAATCCGTTATCTGTTGGAGGTAGTTGTGTGGGCACATTCTCTGCACTAGTGGACCATATGTTAGTGTTAGCTCCCCCGTTGATCCGTCACCCATTTATGGTTGCTTGGGTCCCCCTTACTTCGGTCCCGACCTTGAAGTATGGCATGGAACCCGTTACCACTGCGGGACGTAATGAGTGGTTTCGTTGGATTGTCCTTCCTATGCTAGTTGACCATAAATTTTGGGATCGTCCTAGGCTTCGTGCTCCCGAAACCACTCCCTTTGGGAGTGCTAGCATTTTTGAATCTAGTCTTGGGAACGAAGTTATGAACTTTTTAACATTCTTATCTCCCAAAGACCCCGCTGCCATAGTTCGTGCGACTACCCATCCTAGGATGAACTTGGATTTAAAATTATATAATGAATTAGTGGGTGTTCCAAGAAGTCTTAACTCACCCAAACATGATGAATTGGTGCTAGTCGACCCATCTGGGTCCATTCACTTTGTAGTCTCCGCACCACGTAGATCTGACTCCGTATCACATTTGACTAATCAATTTTCTGCGTGTCCGCCTACGTTTTTGACCTCGACTACGAATGATTCTGAGTCCTTGCCCATTGTGCCTCTGGATGTGGTGTCTCTTAAACATACCTATATACCACACCCGTTTGCATGCATTTACCCACCGCCTTTTGATGACCCTCATTTCCACATGTTAATGACTATAGAAAGGCCTCTTGAGTTGTGTCGCTCGCACATCCTTGCACATCCCGGAGTGATCAACTCTTTGGTTTTTGATGAGCGGTTCTCCTAGGCATATCTTCATGCCAAGCGAGAGTATTTAAAATATAAAATTATAGCTACAAAGTTGGAATCCTTTCAAATCATTTTTGATTATAAGGCTCCTGTGCCACCTGACTTAGTCCCCTTATCCTCCGCAGTCGGGTCAAGTCATGTAGCACATGGGTTCAGTCCTCATGTATCTAGGACGTTAGTGTTTCATTTTAAAATATGTTACACACACTTCCACTCCCATCTGAGACCGTCCTACACTAGAATTGGTGATTTGGGTTTAGTCCGGTCAGTCCCTGAGCGGATGCCGTCTGGCTCCGTTAATAAATTAATTCGTAGGTACGCCGACCCATCCATGATCATGAAGAACGTCAGATTTAATGCTTTTATTTCAGATTTTTATAAAGCACAGGATTTTGCCTCTCAAATTCACGAATTGCATAAACATGTTAAAGACACTCTCACCACTCAATATGCATCTTACCAATCGCACGCTAACGTCCATCGGAGAGCCTCCCCCCTAAAAGTTGGTGATTTGGTAATGGTACGTCTCGTCCCTGAACGGATGCCTTCGAGCACCATAAAGAAGTTGGCTAATTGGCGAGCCGGTCCGTTTCGAATTTTAAAACGATTAGGTGATAATGCATTTCTTTTGGAATTACCTTCTGATTGGGGAATTTCTCCTATTTTCAACGTGTCGGATTTAACGCCTTATATCTCTCCACCGCATGATTTATCTATCTGCCCGTTTAATTTTACCACATGTTCTACTGGGTTGGGGGTGAGATGGTGCCTGGTTCGTCCTCTTCCACGGTCCCCGCGGGAGGTACGTTGGTTGGTGGTGATATTTGTTCTGCTTATTCGGCTAACGCTTTTCCTAGGTTCCCCAGAACCACATTTGTGCCTGACAGGATTCTCTGCGACGAGGTGCTCTCCACTCCCACAGGTGATAGTCGGCGGTATTTGATCCGTTGGCGTGATCGTCCGGTTTCTGACGACTCGTGGTTACTCGAGTCCGAGGTGATCTTGCTTGATGAAGCTCTCCTCCGCCGCTACGTGATGAGTCCTGATCATATACACTTTTATGGACTCATCTGGGCCGTTTAGTTAGTCATTTCACTGCACTTTAGCCCTGTTTTAGTTCATATTTGATATCCCATGCTAGGTGCACCTTTTGGCCCATTTTGGTGTGATTTCATGTATATTTTCATTAGTGGTTTTCATGCACTGTTAGGTGCCACTTTTAGTGGCTGGATTTGTGGTTGTGCGCTAGAACAGGAGTCGTGCAGGTGTTTCCGGTGCAATTCTGCACAGGAACACTGCGCACGATCACAGGTTCTATTGCGCACGACCACTGGTCGTGCGCCACTGATCGTGTGCACTTAACGCCTTTTTCACGAGTTCTGTTTGGTGCAGTGCGCACGACCACTAATGCCAGTGCGCACGACCACCGGTCGTGCGCCACTGCTCGTGCGCACTGACCATTAATTTTTAAGTTCTGTTTCATCTATTGCGCACGACCACTGACGCTAGTGCGCACGACCATCGGTCGTGCGCCACTGGTCGTGCGAACATGTTATTGTGTAATTTCTGTCTTTGCAGGTTCTGTCCAGGCAGAGCGCACGATCACAGGATTCCAGTGCGCACGACCAATGGTCGTGCGCCACTGACCGTGCGCACTGTTTAATTCCAGCGCCTATAAATTCCCTGCTCGCGATTTTAGGTCATCATCTCGCTTCCAGCCGCCGTTTTCCGCCCGATTCCGCCCGATTTCGCCCCTCCACCGTCGCCCACCATATAGAGGTGCTCCGGGCTTGCTCTTCACGCCTATCTTAAGCCGGAGTTTCCTCTCGGCCTCCTCCTTCATCCAAGAGCTCCAAAGGAAGACCTAGCCGCTATCTCCATCGAGCAAGAGGAAGTTGGCAACCTCCACCGGATCGTGACACGAAGAAGACGGGTCCATTGGAGAGTAGTGACAGCTCTCTCTACCCCGGACGTAGTTGTGGACCGAGCTTGGACGCGGATTGACAACCCGGCGATTCCAACCGTGAATCTTCAACGAGCCTTCGGATTCGGTCGATTTCTTGCCTTGTTCTCCTTTTATTGATGTATTTGCAACTAGATCTAACATTATGATGAAGTGTATTTTGATTAAATAGCATTTTTACTTGATTATGTCTATGTGATTGAGTATTTTTGTTTATATTATTGAGGTGCGCCTTGTGGTGTGGTTTGTTGGTTGTCCGGTGCCGCACTAGCAATTGCTAGTGGCGTGCTTGTCGAAGAGGTGCTTGCGACCCTCATTCCACTAGCCTACTCGCCCATTCGCCTACCGAAGCGTGGCATCGCGGCCCGTAATCCATTCGCCTATCGAAGCAGCGCGCTCAAGGCCTGCATAGTTCGATTCCATTAGCCTTCTCGCCCATCCGCCCTTGCGACGCAGCGCGCTCAAGGCCTGCCTAGTTTCCATCCCGCCAAGCGAAGCTTTGCATAGCGGCATTGCATAGGAGTAGTTGTTAGCTTTTATTTTGTTTTCCAAAAGCCAACCCAACTCCCCCGCAATCCATCCGATTTAAGGACTTCGATCTCAAGTCCTGCCTCAATAGTAAACTCCACCTTATTGTGTTCCTCAAGAGACCGACACTCGGGGATTTATTCCCAACATTTATTACTTGAACGATCGGTACACTGCCGTTTCGTGTCGCAGTCAAGCTACCGCCTATAGCGGTGTGTGAGATTTGCGCCATCAAGTTTTTGGCGCCGTTGCCGGGGAACACAGTCGTGTGAGTTTTCTGGAGAGGGAGAATTTGAGAGAAAAGCCCTTCCATTTGTAAATTGCATCCTTTATTTTACTTCTGTTCTTTTTATTCCTTTTTCCTGTTTTAATTAGGTTGCTTTAGTAATTTTTGTTAGGTGTAGTATTTTGCAATAGCACTTTTATTTTTGAATCGTATTATCTTCGCACTATGTGGGCACATTTCAATTTCCGTTGCCGTTGGTGTGGAGCTACTTCCCACTCTAGTGTTGAATGCCCTACGGAGAATAGTAGGCATAATTCCTCTCGCCCAGCATATAGAGCATCGACTCCGTCTGATACTCCATATGGTGCGCGTAAGTCTCATGGCTACTCTGCTGAGCCATTACCGTCATACTTCTTTTCGGCTCCAGCCCCCGCTGTGCCAAAGAAGCCTGCTAGGCAGTGCCAGTTTTGTCGGGGCACAGATCATGCCCTGAAGGATTGTGTTGCTTATCTTCGCCAATTGGATGAGGATGACGAGCCGGATATTCGGATCGTCCCAACTCCTAACTATGGCGGCACACCTTCAACATCCGGTTTTGTGTCTTTGCCACCTTCACATCTTGAAGGGTATGGCGTTGACACAGTCACCAGATGCGTGGCTGATCTGGGCACCGATATTGCTGAGCCCATTCTCCCAGTGCATCCACCACCTCTAGTGGATTCGATTCTTTGTGAGGAATCGGTGCTCGACTTTTATCCGAGCATTATTCCTCCCCCTGTTGTGCATACTACACTCGTCTCTGACGACATTGTTGATGATGTGTCGCAGGAGGAGGCGGTTGATCTGAGTGTTGTGCCTATTCCTATGGAGGAGGACAACCTTCTTGGTGAAGAGGAATTTTCCTCAGCACCGGTGGAGGAAGTCCAAATCCTAAGCCTGGCCACCATTGATCCCGCCGAATCTTGTAGCATTGATGACAATGCAAACATTTTTTTACTTCCCCAACCTGATGGGAGTGAGACCGGGATCACTCCCCCGATTGATGTTTATTTATGTCATTCGTCTTCTTTATTTCTCGACCCCCCTTCTTCATTCGAGCCTGGGCAGGTTGAGTCTTCACAGGTATCCCAGGAGGACTTGGAGCCTTTTGCTCAAGTCAATGATGAGAGTATCCTCTCATGTGAGGAGGTTTATTCCCCCTCCGTTGAGGAAGCTCCACTCATTGCCTTCTCCTCCTGCGGACCTGCCACAGACGATACCTTGCTGGGCAAGGATATTTTTGGTAAGATGAGTGAGGACCAGGCCTCCTCCTCTTCTTACTTTCTCTACCCTCTACCTGTGAGGAGCAGGTATCTATATTTAGGTAGAGGGGTGACTGTTCTATCTCCGTATCGGTACCCGCTACCGACACGCATATTAGGCCAGTTACCTGTCCACTTCTCCTTCCATAGGCCCATTAGCTAGAACCTTTAAGATTTTGAATAAGTCGTGCTGGGATGACAATAACCCCAGTAGTTATCTTCCTTTTCTGCATTTCTATTTTTATCTAATCATGTTTAGTTAGTAGTATTTTCTTTTCAGTTTTCTATTTTCTTCTGTTTTTGCGGAGCTGACCCCTGCAGGTATCTTCTCTGGATGACGGACGCTGCAGCTTAGTCCAGGTTTACACGCCAATCTTCTGGTGTGCTCATTTCTGAGCACTGGGTACTCTCTTTCCCTAGCATTATTCTGAATTTTATAGCTGCATTTTGCGCATATTGTTTAGTTTAAGTCTGGGGGGGGGGGGGAGTGTACCGAGTGTTCACTACACGTGTACACATTTTTGCATATCAGAAGTATATTTTTATCATTACACACCACTTCACCCACTTGAGCGCGCACTCATCTGTTTGCTTGCTCTGTTGTGAATTTAATTCTTTTGCTTATTTGGGAAAGTCTAGGTGATGGCTTAGGACTATGTAGCAGAGTAAAATGTTGACTCTAGTAGTGCTCCTAGTCGAGTGCTCGGTTGCATAGAAATTCGTGTAGATTAAACTTCTTTTTATACTTATGGTTTTATATTTTTTCTATTAGTGTAAATGTTGTTTACTCTACTCAAATGGCGAATTCGGTGGAATCAAACGGTAGCATAGGGATGTGTGTAAACGATCGCTAGATTCGTATTGCTCGAGTCGGGAGAATGGAGAATCTTTCTCGGTGGCTAGAACTTGCCCCAAGCGATTCTTGAAGCATGGGTATACGGTTAGTCAATTGTGTGAATGTGATATAGGCCATCATTTTGGCCCGGTTGAGCCTTTGTGCCTATCCCTACCGCTATATCCTCGCTAGCCCAGTTGTGCCTACCCGTTCTTTGATTCAGCCCCACTTTTAGTTCACCAAAGCCTAAAAGCCAATCCTAGTCGCACACCCAAATCTGAGCTTTAGCTGTTTATTATTTTCATGAGTTGGGTTGTTGATGTGGTAATATGTTTGTGAAGATGTGGATGTGTCCTATTGTTTATTTGCTGAATATGATAAGAAAAGAAAAAAAAAATGAAATGTGAAAAAGAAGTTAAAAAGAAAGGAAAGAGAAGGAGTGTTTAATTGAAAATCTTTATGTATAGATTTCTGTTTGGGAGTAGGCGGTGCACGCACCCATGTTGTTAAGTTCAAGTCTGGGGGTGTTGTGTACCCGCGTGTTTGTGTGGCGAATGAGGATAGTTTCCTGCATTAGCTCATTTGGGTTTAGTGCTTGAGCCGTCGTTTTTTATCTTTGTTTATCCTCACCTAAACCCAAGCCCCAATTAAAACCTAAAGTCCTATTGATTCACGCAATTGAGTCAAACCAGTGCCGTGGAGAGAATGTGACCGGGCAAGCTTATGGTCACCGACACTGATGGATTTCAGTGGAGTTTGTCCCGTACCCCGATCTTGAGCAATGCTCGTCTCAGCGCTTAGTTTACTTTCTCCGTATGCATGACCGACTGATTCACCGTTGTTCACCATTTTGAGTAGTTGTAATATGCTTTTACTCTTTTAGAAATTTATAAACTGTTTGTATAATCAGTAGTCTTTTCTACTAATTTTCTTATGCACATGAGCATGCGACTTCGCATGGTACGCTGCATTGTAGTTTTAAGCCATCTACTTTTCTTTCCCCGTTCGCTTAGAATTTGTTTGCTCGGGACGCGCAAACAGTTAAGTCTGGGGGTGTGATGAGTCCTGATCATATACACTTTTATGGACTCATCTGGGCCGTTTAGTTAGTCATTTCACTGCACTTTAGCCCTGTTTTAGTTCATATTTGATATCCCATGCTAGGTGCACCTTTTGGCCCATTTTGGTGTGATTTCATGTATATTTTCATTAGTGGTTTTCATGCACTGTTAGGTGCCACTTTTAGTGGCTGGATTTGTGGTTGTGCGCTAGAACAGGAGTCGTGCAGGTGTTTCCGGTGCAATTCTGCACAGGAACACTGCGCACGATCACAGGTTCTATTGCGCACGACCACTGGTCGTGCGCCACTGATCGTGTGCACTTAACGCCTTTTTCACGAGTTCTGTTTGGTGCAGTGCGCACGACCACTAATGCCAGTGCGCACGACCACCGGTCGTGCGCCACTGCTCGTGCGCACTGACCATTAATTTTTAAGTTCTGTTTCATCTATTGCGCACGACCACTGACGCTAGTGCGCACGACCATCGGTCGTGCGCCACTGGTCGTGCGAACATGTTATTGTGTAATTTCTGTCTTTGCAGGTTCTGTCCAGGCAGAGCGCACGATCACAGGATTCCAGTGCGCACGACCAATGGTCGTGCGCCACTGACCGTGCGCACTGTTTAATTCCAGCGCCTATAAATTCCCTGCTCGCGATTTTAGGTCATCATCTCGCTTCCAGCCGCCGTTTTCCGCCCGATTCCGCCCGATTTCGCCCCTCCACCGTCGCCCACCATATAGAGGTGCTCCGGGCTTGCTCTTCACGCCTATCTTGAGCCGGAGTTTCCTCTCGGCCTCCTCCTTCATCCAAGAGCTCCAAAGGAAGACCTAGCCGCTATCTCCATCGAGCAAGAGGAAGTTGGCAACCTCCACCGGATCGTGACACGAAGAAGACGGGTCCATTGGAGAGTAGTGACAGCTCTCTCTACCCCGGACGTAGTTGTGGACCGAGCTTGGACGCGGATTGACAACCCGGCGATTCCAACCGTGAATCTTCAACGAGCCTTCGGATTCGGTCGATTTCTTGCCTTGTTCTCCTTTTATTGATGTATTTGCAACTAGATCTAACATTATGATGAAGTGTATTTTGATTAAATAGCATTTTTACTTGATTATGTCTATGTGATTGAGTATTTTTGTTTATATTATTGAGGTGCGCCTTGTGGTGTGGTTTGTTGGTTGTCCGGTGCCGCACTAGCAATTGCTAGTGGCGTGCTTGTCGAAGAGGTGCTTGCGACCCTCATTCCACTAGCCTACTCGCCCATTCGCCTACCGAAGCGTGGCATCGCGGCCCGTAATCCATTCGCCTATCGAAGCAGCGCGCTCAAGGCCTGCATAGTTCGATTCCATTAGCCTTCTCGCCCATCCGCCCTTGCGACGCAGCGCGCTCAAGGCCTGCCTAGTTTCCATCCCGCCAAGCGAAGCTTTGCATAGCGGCATTGCATAGGAGTAGTTGTTAGCTTTTATTTTGTTTTCCAAAAGCCAACCCAACTCCCCCGCAATCCATCCGATTTAAGGACTTCGATCTCAAGTCCTGCCTCAATAGTAAACTCCACCTTATTGTGTTCCTCAAGAGACCGACACTCGGGGATTTATTCCCAACATTTATTACTTGAACGATCGGTACACTGCCGTTTCGTGTCGCAGTCAAGCTACCGCCTATAGCGGTGTGTGAGATTTGCGCCATCACTACGCTCAGTCCAACTCACCGGTGTTGAGTTCTTTTGGACGGGGGAGGATTGATGGAAACGACGGCCCACAAATTGAAGATTTTGATGCAAGCACGCTTACAGATGTGGGAGGTCATCCAACCAAGGGCTCCCATCGCCATCGCTGCTACAACCTCCGCCTTCGGCACAAGACTTAATATTTTATATTTGAAGCATTTAAATTTTGAAGCATTTAAATTATTGGTGTATTTTAATTTGAACTCTTTTTACTTTGGCCTGCGTTTAGCCAATGTCTCTTTTAGATTGGGCTGCGTTTAGCCTGAACTCTTGTAAGCCTTATATAAGGCAAATTTGATGAAGGATTTAGGGGAATTGATGAATGAAAAGTAAAAACCTAATCCCCTCCTAATTTTCTCCCTCTGTCTTGTGTGGCCGCCCCTCACGCTCCCCCTCTTCCTCTCGATCGGCAAGGAGGCCGACACTCCCTCTCCCTCTCTTTCTCTCGATCGGCAAGGAGGCCGACCCTCCCTCTCCCTCTCTTTCTCTCAATCGGCAAGGAGGTCAAACCCTCCCTCTCTCGCTCTTTCTCTCGATCGGCCAAGGTGAGGCCGAACCCTCCCTCTCACTCTCTTTCTCTCGATCGGCCAAGGAGGCCGCCCCTTCAAGTGTCTCTCTTTCTCTCGACCAGCCAAGGGAAAACCGCCCCTCCCTTCCCCTCTCCTTCTCCGGCTCGGTCAAGGAGGCCGCCCCCCTCATTTGCCCTAGTTCGGCTAAAAGAGGCCGCCCCTCACTAAGCCTGTCCAAGTTTCGGCCATCCCCTTCTCCCTCTCGGAAAGCAGCCCCCACTTCAAGGAAGACTCCTCCTCGGCTTGGATAACTCCTCCGAAGGTGCTAGTGTAGTTTGACGTGAACCGACAATGGTGTGACGGCGAAAATGGTGTTCAAATCTCTCGCCAACGATGCATCTCCGGCAGAACCGTAGAACGACGACCGGGCTTGAGTTGCTTGAGGCCAATCCAATCTCAAGCGGGTAACGAACTATCCACAAAGTGCTTCTCTTTTCTTAGATTATTGTGTGGTGGAATTTGTGGCATAATCTTCGTATCACCGTTGAATTTTTCGTTGGTATTTTTCCATTACGAGTCTTGCATTGCATCCTTTTCTTTTATCTTTCGAAGGGGCGTGGCGACCCCGCTTTTTGTTGGGAGAGATCAACCGTTTTCCGAAATCGTAATTTTTCGGTGGATCTCTTTGGTACGACACATAGCTTGTTCGGACCGGGTGGGTCCTTTTGCTTGATCAAACGTTGGCTCATCGCCCTTGGGAGATCTCAAGAGGTTTGGCAACCTTCGTGTGGCAAGTGTTTCTCTTTGCCTAGTCCGGTGCACTTGCACTCTGCGGATTGCATTTGCATCATTCTTCTGTAGTCTCGCGCGGTTAACTAGTTACGTTACGAACGGGCGTTGTGAACGTAGTGGCCTACATCAAAAGCTGTAGGGGCTAGTGCAGAAAGCAGATCCTTCCAAAGCCTCAATCTCCAAGAGCAAGGAAGTGGTAGAGGTCCACTGGGAGTGTGAAGAGGTTGACGACATTGGCTCCCCTTTGACAACGTTGGTTATCCAAGTGAATGCGTGGATGCAAATGATGAAGGAACTTTAGGATATCTTTTTTGCATTCATTGGGGAGCAGGGCTAGAATCATCAAAGAAGGCTAGCCTGGCCAGAGTTTTTAGATCAGAAGTAGCTGTTACCTCCTCCTCTACTCCGGTCAGAGGGATGGTTACTTTCAGGCAAGAATATCTTCCTGCAACCACCAATCCTTTCAACAATGCAGTCGTCATAAAGGCGGTCATTGAGAATTATATGGTGGAAAATATTTTGATCGATACCATGAGCTCAGTGAATCTTCTCTTCAAACCAGCTTTTGAGGCCCTAAAGACTGGGAAGACTCTTCTTTCCACCGAAGGTCCGCTCTATAGTTTCTCGGAGAGAAGAAGGAAGTGGAAGGAAACGTCACTCTCTCAGTGACGCTTGGAGGCATTACAAAGCTAGTCAAGTTCATAGTCGTTGAAGCTCCGAGTAGCTACAACACAAATTTTGGAAGGCCAATTTTCAATGAATATCAAGCGGTGGTTTCAACTTATCACCTCGCTGTGAAGTTTGCCTTGAACGACAAGCAATACCGGATCAGGAGCGATCTGAAGAAAGCTCGGGAATGTTATGTTAAGTTAGTTAATATGACTGAATCTTTTCCCCCTCATGTAGCTGAAGCCTCTTCAGTTTTTCAAGTCTCCAATCCTGACGAAGCTATGGAAGAGGCTGTAGAAGAAGAGACAAGAGATGGAGTTCGCTTGGAACCTGCCCAAGCAACTCAAGCTATGCCCATCAACAATGAAGATGAGAGTAGAAAACTCTCAATCAATGCAGAATTGCCCGGAGATGAAAAGAATCAACTCATCTCCTGCCTCCTGCAGAATCTAGATATATTCGCTTGGTCAGCGGATGATATGTCAGGAGTTGATCCGGACGTCGCTTGCCATCATCTCAACATTGATCCAACTTTTACTCCTGTCAAGCAGAAGAAAAGAGCGATTGCAATGACCTTAGCTCAACCCATTCGGGAGGAGGTGGAAAAGCTTCTCAAAGCTTATTTTGTTAAGGAGATTCAATACCCAGATTGGGTATCGAATGTTGTAATGGTGAAAAAAGCTGGTGGGAAGTGGCGAATTGAATGTGCACGGACTTTACCAAACTTAATAAAGCTTGCCCTAAAGATTGCTACCCTTTGCCTCAGATAGATTCTTTAGCTGATTCTGCGGTAGGGTATTCTTGCATGAGTTTTTCAGATGCATTCTCTGGTTATCACCAAATAAGAATGCATCAGCCCGATATCCCTCACACCTCATTCTTCACGAATGACAGTTATTTTTGCTATCTCGTAATGCCTTTCGGGCTAAAGAATGTTGCTGCTACCTATCAGAAAATGATGGGAACCATTTCCAAAACTCAAAATGAAGAAATTTAGAGGCCTATGTCGATGACCTTCTAATAAAAAGCAAGCTTTTCTCAACTCACCTTAATGACCTGAACGAAACATTCGCAACCCTCTGAATTTTCAATATGAGGTTGAACCCATTGAAATGCATTTTTAGAACTAGCAAAGGAAAATTTCTTGGCCATCTTTTCACTCTGGAAGGGTTGGAGCCGAATCCCAATAAGGTGAAGGTTATCCTAGAAATGTCACCTCCCAAGACCCCCAAGGAAGTTCATCAACTGGGTGGGAGGATGGTAGGCTTGAGCTGTTTCATCTCCCGCTCAGGAGATAAGAGTGCTCCTTTCTTCAAAACTCTTCATGGATGAGCTATGTTTTAATGGACAAAGGAGTGTGATGATGCATTTGACCTGATCAAAAAGAAGCTAACGTCTACCCATTTATTCCAAAGCCTGAGAGAGGGAGAAGATATCTTCTTATATCTTGGAGTCAGTTCTGAAGCCATCAGCTCTGTGTTGGTAAGGGAGGAAAAGAAGAAGCAATATCCAGTTTACTATGTGAGTAAAATCTTGAAGGATGTGGAAGCTCGGTACCGATCCTTAAAAAGTTGGCTTTAATGCTCGTGATCTCAACAAGAAGGCTAAGACCTTATTTCCAAGCTCACTCTATTCAGTTTGTCACTGATTTTCCATTGAAGAGTGTGTTGGAAAAATAGGAACACTCGGGTAGATTAGCAATGTGGGCAATAGAGCTCAGTGAGTTTGATATCTCCTATATTCTTAGAGTGGTGATCAAAGCTCAAGTGTTAGCAGATTTTATGATCGATGCAAAGTAAGTTAGCTCAGAAAAAGAGGTTGGAAAACCTTTGGAATGTACAATCTACATGGATGGAGATTCCGGAAGAAATTCATCAGGAACAGGAGTTGTGTTAATTAATCTCAATTGGGTTAGATTGGATCAAGCTCTCAAGTTCTACTTTCCAACAACAAACAATCAGAAGGAGTATAAATCCTTGCTCGCCGGTCTTAGATTTGTAAGAGAGCTAGGTGTTGGGAAAACCCTTGATTTAACTTAACAAATTATATAAAAAGTGATTTTAACTACTAGGATTAAATTACCCATTGTATAGTGAGAGTAATCTGGTCATTAGATGTCTTAGGATGTCACACTCAACATAGGGTGTCAGGACCAGATCAAGGGAAGCAAAATTGGGCTAAGATAACATTTACGTCGAACAGAATTCGACGTAACATCGAGCCCATATCGACGCTGCTCTGACTAGAAGTCTAAGTGGTTCAACCCTTCTGTCGAAGTAACTCAAGTCGACGTTACGTCTAATAGATATCGACGTAGAGGTCAGGGACTTGTCGGAGTAACTGGAGAAGTCGACGTAGCTTATACTTCAACTCAACGCAGAAGATGTCATCTGTCGAAGCTATCTAAAGTCGACGCAACGTCGACTTCATCTAGACGTAGAAGATGAAGTTCAGAGCCAGACAGATCAACTCGACGTACTCGTCGATAAGATGTCGGCGTAACGTCGACTAGCAGAGTTCAATCAGAGCAGAGATGAAATTGAAGCTACTTCTACAAGAACTCGAAGTTACATCGATAAGAGAAGAAATGAATTCGACGCTACGTCGAATACAGTCTGTAAAAGTATATCTTTTCAGCTGTCTCTCTGATCCTTCTTTCATGGCCCACATCCTTCAAGACCGTTCCCCAACGGCTCAATAATTGCCTAAAATAGAAAGGAGCATTAAAGAAGGACACAAAAGGTTTCTTGGAACTATATTCCTTGTAGGTGAACGGGCCGAGAATTAAAGAGGAAAGAAAGAGAATGTCATCAGAAGATTACCTTTTCAAGGCATACCAGAAAGGGAAACAAATTCAAATTCAATAGTGGGACAATAAAAGGGAACAGAGGAAAAAGAAAACTAGAGCACTGATCAAAATCGGCCACACTATTCTATTGGGTCTCCTTCTTCTTCCTCTCTCTCACAGGAACCCTAATAGAAGAAAATACAGAGAAGGAATTTCTGCTGCTCTCCTTCTCTCTAAGAATAGAACAGAACAAGGTTGCTCATCAACACAATCTTATAGCAGCCAAGAGTTCAATCAGGAAGAAGTTAGAAGGATCTGAAATTCACAGCTTCTGTAAATCATCACCATCATAAGCAGAAGTTTATCAAGAGCAGATCCAGTTCAATCAGGAAGAAGATAGAAGGATCTGACAATCATAGCTTCTACAAAACATCACCATCATAAGCAGAAGTTCATCAAGAGCAGATCCTGTGAAAGGATATAAGAAGTTGTTCCTTATACAGTAATCATAAGAATTCTGAAAACAGAATTCCTACACTCTTCCTCACCTTCCTTCTCCTTCTACTTCCCTTCTGTAAAAGAGTTTTGTTAATCCCTCTTCAAAGGATTCAGTGGTTCAAGATCTCCTTATGAAAAGATCTGGTGCTTCAAGATCTCCTTATCAAAAGATCTGGTGGTTCATGATCTCCTTGTCAAAAGATCAGTGATTCTAAGAGTCTCCTTATCAAAAGACTCTGGCACAGTGGTGCATCCCTACCAGGTGGTAGAAGAGGGGAGTACCCATATTTTGGGGAACCTCTATAAAAAATCCTGTGTGTCTTCTGGATTAATTTTCTGTGCTGTCCCTTATAGGCTAGATTTCATTTTCTATCTTTTAATTAATTACTTAAACTGTAGCCCCTTTATTCCGAGGTATACCTTGTGAAGCATAATACTTAGGTTTATTGTATTTGCACAACTAGAATAGGAATATTTTTTAAATCTCTATTCACCCCCTCTAGAGGATTCTCAGAGGCACATTGTGCACTTTCAATTGGTATCAGAGGGAGGATGATCTTTAAGAGGTGACCTCCTACTCTTATTTCTTTGCTATAAAAATATTATATAAAGAAAATGAGTACTAAGGATTATGCTTCCACGAGACCCCAGTGTGTAACTTAAATAAGTTCACACTCTGGAAGGCCGGGATATGGCTGTATATGAATTCAATTGATGAAGACATATATAATGTTCTTCTCACAGGTCCTCCTGCTCCAGTCAGACAAAAGGAAGGAGAAACCTCAACAACTGAGGTTGTCCCAAGAAAGGAATGGACAGAGGCTGAGAAGAAGGTCAAGGCATGTGATGCCAAGGCCATGAACATTCTGGTTTCAACAATGTCAGATGACATTTTCTAGAAGGTTGCTGAATGCCAATCAGCAAAAGAAATCTGGGATTCCCTCACCACAATGGTTGAAGGAAGTGCTGATGAAAGGAAGGACAGAAAGTCCCTTCTCATATCCCAGTATGAGAACTTTCAAAAGAAGGCTGAAGAATCTGTTGCTGCTATCTATGACATATTCAACATCATTATTAATGAGCTCAGAGGCTTAGGCAAGGAGATATCTCTAACTGAGATTAATGATAAAATCCTTATGTGCTTGCCTAGCTCATTGGATTCAAGAACCTGGGCAATCAGAGAATCCAGATGCCATAGAGAGATCTCCACTGAAGCATTGCTAGGAAAGCTTAAGTCCTATGAGATGCTACTGGAGACTAGGGCTGAGTTAGAAGAGAGGGAAACTACTCCAGCTCATGTCCAAAGGAACTTAGCTCTGAAAGCTACTGATGGAGAGCCCTCTACTCCAGAAGATGAGATGTTCAATCTCCTAGCAAGGAGATTCAAGAAGTGGGTCAAGACCGAAGACACAAGGAGAAGGGATAGAGACTCAAAGCCTAGATATGATAAGACTCCAAGGAAGGAGATCATCTGCTTTACCTGCAACAAGCCAGGGCACATTGCTCATGAGTGCCCACAAGAGCAAAGGAACAAGAGCTGCACTAAAGGTGAGAAGAAGAAGTCCTCCAGAGGGAAGGACAAGAAGAAAGCAAATGGTTTCATTGCTGAAATCTGGAGTTAATGATAAAGAGCTAGAATTGATTAAACTTAAAGAAGAAAATACAAATTTAAAAGAAGAGCTAGCAAAGGCAAAGGCCTTTGAGGACTCACTCAATGGGAGGAGTCAGAAGCTCAAAGACATCACTGAAAAACTCTCTATGAGATTTAACCATTTAGGGTTACGAGCAGAGCCCTCCACCACCTCAGAAGCACCTAGGAAACCTGCCTGAAAAAATCCAGTTGCTTTTGTAAGACCTAGTGATCATCAACTCAGTGAGAAGAGTGCATGAATTAAGGGCAAGGCTGCTAGTTATTCAGATAGGTTAAATAAACCCAATAAAATCCATCTGAATAAGAAAGAAGAACCTTTAGGAAAGAACAATTTAGAGAAGTCAAATGACAATCACCTAAAAGTAAAAACAAAATCTAAGATAATAAGACACTCTGCTGATTTATTTAGATATATTCCATCTAAAGCATCAAAACAAAAGGTTTGGGAGAACCATTCCTTATCATCCCAAAGGGTATCATGAAAGACCCTCCTATTCTTTCATTGAACCCTATAATGGTAAAAGCATAGGGCCCACGGTAATCTGGGTTCCTTATAATGTTTGAATTACTTGTGCAGGGTTAGGAAGGCTCCCACTCAGGAGAAAATTGAGTGGGAAGAATGATGTAGGTCATGAATAAGGAACAAGAGTCATTCAAGGGAGTAATTTCTATCTTGAATCCTCCTTAACACTTATAACATCATATTATGATTTGTTTTCAATAAATAAAATTGCTGGGAAAAATAGCAAGAATTTTCTAAAAGAAATAGATATGTTTATTAAGAGATGCGTCGAATAGAAGTCAACGTACCATTGACTTCTACTCGACGCCAGTGTCGAGAAGCATACAGAGCAGACAATTCGAATAGAATTTGACGCAGCGTCAAGTTCTTATCGACGCATATGTCGACTTAACAATTGTTGATTAAGTTCGAATTCACTGTAACGTCGACAGGACTACATCGACTTAGTGTCTCTGAATAATCTCGAAGCTACGTCGAGTACTAGTCGACGCAACATCGATATATCAGCGCACGCAGAATTGCTTCTAGAAGCAATCTCGACACAGCTTTGTGCGCCAAATAATAAGTTATATCGATGGTGCATCAATCTAAACCCTAACTAGCGACGATTCATCTGCTTTTAAACAATTACTGCGTCGAAAAATATACACCTTCGAATTCTTTCTCTCTTGCTCTCCAACTCTTCTTTGTCTCTATCTTTCTCTCGTTTTCTCCTTCTGTGCAGGTACATCTGTTGGGAATAATGCCCAGCAGTGTTCCTGATTTGAAGAAGTGCTCAGCTCAATGATAAGTGCAAGTTGAATTTAATGTCATATCTAGTTCATGTTGCAGAGATCAGACAATATGTCAAGTACCTTAGTTATTTCACTAAGTACAATATCGTCGAGAAGAATAGGAGATGTCGTCGACAAAGTATGCTTGTCGTCATGATGATGAGAAAAGCAAACGCTGATACTTGGCGAGTTCGTCGAACGAAGAATGAAGTTCGTCGAACGAAGAACAAAGTTCATCAAACGAAGAATGAAGTTCGTCGAACGAAGAACGAAGTTCGTCGAACGAAGAACGAAGTTCGTCGAACGAAGAACGAAGTTCGTCGAACGCAAAGACGGGACAGAAGCAAACACTGAGACTTGGCAAGTTCGTCGAACGTAGAATGCTATTCTTCGAACGAAGAATGAAGTTCGTCGAACGCAGAAACTTCTCTGCAAATCGATAGTATCCGCTGAGAAGAGGAAGCCATCTCAGCTCAACCGCTGAGATAGATTCAAAAGGAAGGAATGTCGTTGAGAAGATGCAGTATCATCGACATCATCAAAGAAGCCGTGTCATCGGAAAGGCTAAGTAAGACTGATGCCAATGACATCGTCGTAAAGAAGGCGTGACGTCGAGAAGACTGAAGAAGGAAAGCTGAAGACAAGCAGTTGCTAAAGCAGAGTCTGTCGACATGATATCGCTCATGTCGTCGAAAGAACAAAGTGATTACGACGACAGACTACAAGAAAGAAGATCACGACGACACAGTCAGAGATAGCATATCGTTGTATATGCAGAAATGCCAGAATATCTCGTATCGTCGAGACATCATTGTCAGAGACAGAAGCTAGAAGACTTGAAGATCCACCAAGGCCTAAGGCATCGACAAAGTCCTGTCGTTGAGATATTATCCATATCGTTGTAATGCTGTCAGTATCGACATAAAGCTGGAAATATCGTCGAGACGGAATTCAAATGTTGCGGACGTGCTGGTATCAGAGGGACAGTATTCTTCCGTAGGAAGGAGACTTCAGGGTGTTCTTCATTCTCTGGAAGAATACTGTCCCTCTAATATCAGCGCGTCCACAACATTTGAATTCCGTCCGCACAGTTCTTGTCAACAATTAATGTCGCTGCCTGATTGTCCAATCAGCGCGTACTCTTAAGGAATGGGCGTCTGACAGTAAAGGACATTATATGTGACCGTTAAGCGGCTCTTCAGTCCTATAAAAGGGAACAGTGATGCTCTAGAAAAAGTAATCTTCGAGAGAGACAAGAACGAAAAAGAATCCCGCCATTGCTTCTCAATACAATAGTACATTCTGTGGAGAAGAAGAAGAACAAGTAGAGAACAAGAATCAAGCGTTCTCAGAAGAATCAATCATCTCCATTGACTGATAAGAAGTCGTTCCTCATCAGGCTAAGAAAAGAGATTGAATAAGAACCGTGCTTTCAAGATCTGAATCAGAAACATCTTCTTCAACCTCAAGTTGCCGATGTCCATCAGGCTAAGTTGCCGATCTTCATCAGGCAGAAGAAATAGTTTTCATCACTGTAAACCTTTTATTGTTGTAAGGCTTGAGGGCCTAAGTGTCTAGCTTGAGGGCTAGAGATCTGTGAGGCTTGAGGGCCAGGGCAGTGGACTTGCGGGTCCGATTTTGTCTAGCTTGAGGGCTGGAGAGCTGTGAGGCTTGAGGGCCAGGGCAGTGGACTTGCGGGTCCAATTTTGTCTAGCTTGAGGGTTGAAGAGCTGTGAGGCTTGAGGGACAGGGCATTGGACTTACGGGTCCGATATTGTTGAGCTTGAGGGCTTGGGTGCAGTAAGGGCTTGCAGGCCTAGGCTATAGGCACATGACTTGCGGGTCTGTGTTGTGTAGGTCTTGAGGGCCTGAGTGTCAAGCTTGCGGACTCGGGTGCAGTAGGGGCTTGCAGGCCTAGGCTGTAGGACTTGCGGGTCCGTGTTGTAAGGCTTGCGGTCCTAAAGATTTGGCGGAGTTTGCCGAGCCTAGCACACTGCTAGGTAGGCGCAGAGGGAAAGAGGTCTACTCAAGACACCCTGTCTTGAGGAACCTCTATAAGTTCTTGCGTGCTTTCTGTGTTGGGCTAATCTAATTTGCAGATCTCTTAATCAGAAATCAAGAACACCTAAATGGGATAAAATAATTTGAAAAACCTATTCACCCCCCCCCCCCTCTAGGTGATAAGTTGACACCCAATAAACAACAAGTGGTATCAGAGGGAGGTTGTTCAAAGAAAAGCTTAACAGCTTGAACAGATCTGCCCTTGGGTGTTCATTCATCATAGCTATGGAATCAAAAATAGCCATTTGCTCTAAGGAGAACTTTGCCCTTTGGAAAGTAAGAGGAAGAATATACATGGAGGCTATGGACCCTAGAATGTTCCAAATTGTTCAAGAAGGGCCTTATGTCCCCAAGACTGTGTCCAAGAAAATGACTAAAGATGAGATCATCCTAGTCAACTTGGACAAGGAAGCCAAAGACATTGTAGCTGGTACAGTTGACATCTCAACATTTTAGAAGCCGGCTCACTGCATAACAACAAAAGAGATGTGGGACTCTCTAACGGTCCTTATGGAAGGATCAAAAGAAGAAAGAAGCAAAGCAGCTAAGAAGAGAGTCAGAACATTGAGTGACAGTGACTCAAGCCATTCAGACTCAAAAGAGAAGACTCAGTTTGGGCTGACTGTCCTATCTGAGTCAGAGTAAGAAATCCAGGATGAAGTCTCACCTGAACAGGTATGCATAAGGGCTCCTCTATCTACCTCAGACTCAGAATCGGAGACAAGCTCATCTAGAAATGATGATAGGTCCAAGTCATACAATGATCTTCTAGAAGATGTCAAGATGCTGTGCAAGGAGCAGGATGCAAAGATCTCCTCTCTTCAAGAAAGAAATCTTGTTCTCTCAGAGAAAGCAGAAAAACAAACTCTAGAGAATGCAGAGTTTTGTCAATTCAAAAAGGACTTCAAGGCAAGCTCCAACCTTGACTTGATAAGCAAATTTAGGAAAACTCTGAAGGCATTGATTGAGAGCAAGGAGATGTGCTGCTTACTAACCAGAGAAGTGGTTCTTCTGAAGAAGGACAAAATTCAGCCCAAAGTCCTGAAATCCAAGATTGACAACACCAGAAGGGTGGAGGATTAACTCCCCTTTCTAGTGAAGCCTGTGGAAAACTCCTCCAAACTAGAGATCTCTCCTCCACTGGTAAATGGTTGTTGCTCCACTCAAAGAAGGGAGCAGGGATGCTTCAAGGAATTAAGACAGATCAGGCAGACCATATGGGATGAAGGCTAACTTGAGGAAGGTAATCTCACCCTCCAACAAGAATGCTGGGCAATCCAATCTTGGGTTTCTCAAGAATGGGAGCTGTTGGGGAAATGATTTATCTTAATCCCTAGAATTAAGAAGAATATAAATTCTAAGTATGAAAAATTAGGCTAAGTAAATATACGTCGAATAGTATTCGACGTAACGTCGAAATACATTCGACGTCTCTCTCAGAATGAGTCGAAGTAACTCTTAGAAGAATTCAACGCATTCTATGTCGACGTTACTCTGACTTCTAGTTGACGCATCTAGTGAAGTTGACGCACATTAGTCGACGCTCCTTCCTTATTCTCCTCTCAACGTTCAGTCAGGATGAATTCGACGCTTAAGTCGAATAGTAATCGACGTAGGTCGATATCTATAAGAAATTCAAAAACACTCCAGATCTCTTTCCTTCTTTCTGTAGATCTGATTTTTATGGAATGATATTATTCTTTTATAGCCGTTCTGAATCAGCCTTTCCATCTATTTGATTCTTGGCTAATTTGATTGAGATTGTTATAGATATTATTGGAAATCAGAATGAATTCATTTCCTTCTATAGAAATATTGATTATAAAAACTCTTATCTCTTTCTAATTCTCTGTCTGCTAATTGATTATTCTCCTTTAGCAATATATTTTAAGCAGAGCTATAAATAAGGAGGTTGACAGAGAAGAAAATGAAGTGATCCACCATATTCATTTTGAAAAAGAGGAAGAGCTCCCAAGTGAAAAGAGAGACAATTGAGAAATAGTGCTGCAGCAAAGATCAAGCTTTCTTCTCCTCATTCTGAAGCCATACTGCTGCAAACTCTGATAGCTCTCACTAAAAGAAAGAAAAGGCTCACAATCTCCTTCTCACTATAGAAGAGGGATTTCATTCACTATTTCTTGTGCTTTTAATCTTCTTGCTAGGAAGAAGATTCTTTCTTGTTTCAAATACTTCTTCTTCTCTTTCTAATTTCATTTTCAAATATTGTAAAAGAGTTTTTAGAATCTCTCTTCAAAAAATATAGTCGTACTGGTTCTAAGAGTTTCCTTTTCAAAATACTCAGGCTGGTTCTAAGAGTCTCCTTATCAAAAGACTCAGGCTGGTTCTAAGAGTCTCCTTATCAAAAGACTTAGTGCAAGATAGTGAATTCCTACCAAAGGGGGTAGAAGAGTGGACTACCCAAAGTTTGGGGAAACACTATATTTCTTTGTGTTGTGCTGTGATTTTCTTCTTGTTATTTTCCTTCTTCATTTGCTTAATTCTTGTTGGTGTGTGGGAAAATTAAATCTGTGATTATTACACATATATATATATATATATATATATATATATATAATTTCACAAAGTATTTTTAATCTCTATTCACCCCCCCTATAGAGAATTCTAGTGAGGTTAACTGTGCACTTTCAATTGGTATCAAAACGAGGTTGATCTAAAAAGGTTAACTCCTTGATCAAAAAGATCCTACCTCTTATATATATATATATATATATTTCTAAAAATTATTTTTCACCTGGCACAAATCAAAGATTATGCTTCCACCAGACCACCAATGTGCAATCTTGAAAAGTTTGCAGTTTGGAAAACAATAATTAGGATTTATATGAATTCTATTGATGAAGAATTATTTAATGTTATCTTGACAGGTCCTCCCAAGCCTTATAGAAGAGACTCAAGTGGTGAAGTGACTCAAACACTTGTCCCAAAGGCTGAGTGGACAGTTGAAGAAAAGAAGGCAGGAACATGTGATGCAAAAGCTGTGAACATTCTTGTCTCAACCCTCTCAGATGAAATCTTTCAAAAGGTTGTTGACTGTGAATCAGCCAAAGAAATCTGGGAGGCTCTCATAAAAATGGTAGAAGGAAGTGCTGAAGAAAGAAAAGATTGGAAGGCTCTATTAATCTCCCAATATGAGAATTTCCAAAAGAAGAATGAAGAAAGCATCTCTGAGATGTATGACAGATTCAGTCTAATCATCAACCAATTAAGGAACTTGGATAGAGAGATGTCTCTCACAGAAATCAATGACAAATTACTGATGAGTCTCCCAAGTTCATGGGACTTAAGAATATGGGCAATAAGAGATACAAGAGGACAAAGGGAAATTTCAACAGATGCTCTCTTAGGAAAACTCAAATCCTATGAGCAACTGCTGAAAACAAGAGAAGAGAAGAAAAGAAGAGAAAACACTCCAACCTCTTCAAAAGACAGAAACATTGCATTAAAAGCAACAGAAGAAAGAACCTCTGTCACTGAAGAAGAACTATTCAGTTTCTTGGCCAGAAAATTCAAGAAATGGGCCAGGACAGATGGATCTAGAAGGAGAGAGTCAAAACCAAGGTATGACAAAACTCCCACTAAAGAAATTGTGTTATTCTTGCAGGAAACCTGGACATATTGCCCCAGAATGTCCAGAAAATGCTGAGACAAAGAAAGATCTGAAAAAGAAAGATCTCAAAAAAAAGGGGAAGAAGAAAGAAAAAGGCTTTATTGTAGAAGCCTGGAGTGAAACAGACTCTGAGGATAGCTCCTCTTCTAAAAGTGACAATGAAGAGTCTAAGCAAGAAGATCTATGCTTAATGGCTCTTGAAAGCTCAAAGAAAGATGATGTTGCTGAATCATGGAGTGAGACAGGATCAGAAGAAAGCATATCATCTGAAGATGAAAGAGAAAATAGCCTTATTCTCATAGATGAATCTGAGGATAAGGATGAGGTAAGCATTTTTAATGAAATAGATTTCTCATGTGATGATTTCCAAAACAACTTTAGAGGATTATGTTTAAATCAACTAAAAGCTAAGCAGGAAATTAAGGATCTAAAAGAACAAATTAATATGGTTAAAAACCAGAGAAATAGAGAGGCTACATGCTCTAAAAACTATGAATTAAGGGCTAACATCATAGAAAAGGGAATAGAAAGGGCTAGAATAGAAAACCAGCTCCTTAAGGATAAGGTATCCCAGGCAAAAGCTTTTGAAGAATCAATAAAAATGAGAAGCCAAACACTTAAGTAAATCACTGAACAACAAACAAGGAGACATAAAAATCTTAGGCTAGGGGTTGATCCCTCAACCAGCCTAATTCCATCCAACAAACCTGCTTGGATGAGCCCTGTTAAATTCACTAAACCCACTAAATCAATAAACTAAGAGGAAGACTCACAAAATGAGGAAGAAGACTCCCTCAATGAGATAAACCATTTTGATGAAACATCATACTATACAGATGAAGACTCTCAAACTACTTCTAAGAAAGCAATTACGCCAAAAGAAACAAGTTATAAAGAAACAAAACTCCAATCAGAAAAAGGGAAAAATAAAATCTGTGAAGACACAATTGCGTCGACTTCATATCGACGCATGATTGATAGTGCGTCGGATTCTACTCGACGCAATCTCTCAGATGCCTCGACCTCAACTCGACGCATGAATAAAAGTACGTCGACATCAAATCGACGCAACTCCTTCCGTGCGTCGATACCAGATCAACGCAATCTGCAGAAAGCACCGAATATCAATCAACGTAGCTATCAACATATGTCGAATAGATATCGACGCATAAAAACTCAGAGCAACTTAAATGCCTATCCTCCAAAAACCTTCCATCTTAACCCCAATTCAGGACCCTTTCATCCTGATCGAAATTTTTATCCTGATCAAAACTTCTATTCCAATCAAAAATCTTTTTATAATCAAAATTACTATCCTGATCAAAACTTTTATCCTAATCACCATCTCTATTCCTCCCTAAACTCAAATTTCCTTAGTCAAAAGAAAATTAGGTGTTATATTTGCAATAAAATTGGCCACACTGCCAAACAGTGTTGGCATAATCAATCAAATTGTTCTTAAAATTAGTCCTAGAGTAACTTAGAAAACTTTAGGAATAGGAAGAAATAATTTCTCAAGGAAAACCCAGAATCTATCAAATAAAGTCACGTCGACTTCGAATCGACGCACCGTCGATAACTCAGTTCAATAAATAAAATCAACGCATGCATCGACTCCAATCGACGCATATGTTGATAGGAAACCCTATCATCCCAAACCAGACTATATTGACGCTCATGTCGAATTCCATTCGACGTAACGTCGACTTCATGAAAATGAGCGGCAGTACTAAAATATTTTCGGTCACATCCACTGTTGTACCGAATAAGCCTCGAATTGTGCCTCGTTTGGACGTTTCACCTGACTTAAATAGACTCTTCAGTTAGAAACCTTCACGACCTCTGCATCTTTCATCCTTCTTGCTCCTCAGTCCAACCATTTCTTCCTCTCTCTCACTGACCTAAAATGGCTCCTAAGACCAACTCAGGCTTTGACATTGACCTCAAATCTTTCCAAGCCGCCGTAGAAAATTACAAGAGCATCATAGCTCTGTTTACTGAAGCTGGATTAGACAAGCTTATCTCCACAAGATGCAAGCTCCTGGAGATAGAACTCATAGAGATCATGACTAATGTTCAGATATCTGAACAAGGAGAAATCCAAGGAACAATCCATGAGACGCCTGTCTCAATTTCTGCAGAACACATTAGGACCACCTTTGATCTACCAACAGGTACAATCAAATATTATCCTTATTCAAATAGGGAAAGCAAATCATTTTCTAAAGAATAACTAAAATAATTCCCCTATCAGGTGATGAACCTATGGAACTTACCCCTTATGAAATGAAGAATTTGTTAATCACCATGAAGTTCTCCAAAGATAGACCAATCCACCTGAAGAAAATAGACTTCTCTGAGGAGTATAGACTGTTGGCAGACATAGTAGGAAAAATATTACTATGTAAGATCTCTGCTCATGATGCAGTGCCCAAGCAGCAACTGAACATCATGGGGGCCCTTGTGCTAAAGAAGAAGGTAGACTGGGCAAGCTGCCTGCTGAAAATGATAGGCTTCAAATACTCTCACAAAGAGAATGCCTACATGAGAAGTATGAGCCAAGTACTATTCCACTCCTTCCCTGACCTATGTAGGTCAAAAGGAATCCCCATTCCACCTGGCAAAAGGATGTCCATAGCTCTCTTCTCAAAATGGACCAGGCAAATTCCCAAGCCTGGTGCCATTCCTGAAAGGACTCCATCTCCTCCCAACTCTCCTGCTCATCCATCATCACCTCTTCCTCCTCCTCCTACAGACATCTCTTATGTACCACCATTATCCACACCTTCACAAATACCAACTCAGTCACCTGCTCAACCCTCTTCTATTGCTCCACCTCCTCCATCAAATACACCTCATCAACTTGATACAGTCCCCTCTCCACCTTCATCACATTCACCTCCACCATTATCTCCTCCTCCACCACCACATTTTGAACCATCTCCATCCACTGAAAGCCTCATCACTCAGTGCATCCAATCCACAGCTCAAAGATTCCAAGCAATGCTGGATGAGCACTGCTCCCAGATTCATTCCTCCATCCTACACATGCACACCCAAATAGATGGGGTCAGTGCCTCTGTGCAAAGTTTGAAGAGCTCTCTCTCTTCCTCTAAGGTCACCAGGTCTTTCTTAACCTCCTTGGCCAAGAAGGTCAAGAAGGGGGAGAAGTTAGATGAAGAACAGCTCTCCAGTCATAAATCTCTCTCTCACAAGTCTCTTCCTACCTCAAAAACTGATAGTCTTGCACTGCTCAAGACCATTGGAAATGAAGTAGTACCAGAGCTATATACTGAAGAGCATACATCAAATGTACTGATTATAGCAAGAGAAGATGCACAACAAGTGGATCTATTACAAGGGGAGGCAATTAGAGCAGAGAATGAAGCTGAAGAGGAAGCTGAAGCTCAGGGGGAGCCAGATGCTGTTATACCTGAAAATGGAGATAAGAAAGAAACTGAAAAAGAAATAAAAGGCTCAAAAGAAGTTCCATCCCAGGGGGAGCAACCTGCTGTAACTCAGGGGGAGTTGAGTGAACTACCTGCTACTGAGAAAGGGCAACCCACCTCTCCAAGAACAGTAGTATTCACTAGGAAAAGAAAAACTCCCCCTACCCCTCCTAAATGATGTGTTGAACAATATTGATACAATTTATATTTCTCTTCTCCATGCTTAAATTATGAAGTCTGTTTATATGATTCTGATTGCTTAGCATATTTCCTCTCTATATAAATGCTTTGCTTTATTGATTAAAAGACTTATACAATTTCTCTATATGTAGTGTTAAGACAAATAGGGGGAGATTGTTGGGGAAAAGATTTATCTTAACCCCTAGAATTAAGAAGAATATAAATTCTAAGTATGAAAAATTAGGCTAAGTAAATATGCATCGAATAGTATTCGACGCAACGTCAAAATACATTCGACGTCTCTCTCAGAATGAGTCGAAGTAACGCTTAGAAGAATTCAACGCATTCTATGTCGACGTTACTCTGACTTCTAGTTGACGCATCTAGTGAAGTCGACGCACATTAGTCGACGCTCCTTCCTTATTCTCCTCTCAACGTTCAGTCATGATGAATTCGACGCTTACGTCGAATAGTAATCGACGCACGTCGATATCTATAAGAAATTCAAAGACACGCCAGATCTCTTTCCTTCTTTCTGTAGATCTGATTTTTATGGAATGATATTATTCTTTTATAGCCATTCTGAATCAGCCTTTCCATCTATTTGATTCTTGGCTAATTTGATTGAGATTGTTATAGATATTATTGGAAATCAGAATGAATTCATTTCCTTCTACAGAAATATTGATTATAGAAACTCTTATCTCTTTCTAATTCTCTGTCTGCTAATTGATTATTCTCCTTTAGCAATATATTTTAAACAGAGCTATAAATAAGAAGGAGGTCGACAGAGAAGAAAATGAAGTGATCCACTATATTCATTTTGAAAAAGAGGAAGAGCTCCCAAGTGAAAAGAGAGACAATTGAGAAATAGTGCTGCAGCAAAGATCAAGCTTTCTTCTCCTCATTCTGAAGCCATACTGCTGCAAACTCTGATAGCTCTCACTAAAAGAGAGAAAAGGCTCACAATCTCCTTTTGACTATAGAAGAGAGATTTCATTCACTATTTCTTGTGCTTCTAATCTTCTTGCTAGGAAGAAGATTCTTTCTTGTTTCAAATACTTCTTCTTCTCTTTCTAATTTCATTTTCAAATATTGTAAAAGAGTTTTTAGAATCTCTCTTCAAAAAATTCAGTTGTACTGGTTCTAAGAGTCTCCTTTTCAAAAGACTCAGGATGGTTCTAAGAGTCTCCTTATCAAAAGACTCAGGCTGGTTCTAAGAGTCTCCTTATCAAAAGACTCAGTGCAAGATAGTGAATTCCTACCAAAGGGGGTAGAAGAGTGGACTACCCAAAGTTTGGGGAACCACTATATTTCTTTGTGTTGTGCTGTTATTTTCTTCTTGTTATTTTCCTTCTTCATTTGCTTAATTCTTGTTGGTGTGTGGGAAACTTAAATCTGTGATTATTACACACATATATATATAATTGCACAAAGTATTTTTAATCTCTATTCACCCCCCCTCTAGAGAATTCTAGAGATGTTAACTGTGCACTTTCAGGAGCTCCACAAGTGGAGCAAAGAACATGCCAAAAATCTCAAGGGTACCTCATGGAAGGATGACCACAAGGAGACATGAAGTTACTGGGTCTACATAAACAAAGAAATCACTAAAGAAGACAGACTCCAGATGGAAATCCGTGGATGATGATTGTCAACATCATGCTCACAATCAGTACAGATCAGTATCCTTCAAATATCCTTATGTTCATACTCAAAGGACTCATGATCACACAGCTAGCCAGAGAAGGTGATACAACAGGATCACATATTCAAGACTCATTCAAGCTCCTTTTCAGATCTTGTTGTCTCGATAAGCATTCAGATCTAATACTCTCAAGTCAGATTTCTTCTTCCTCTTTCAAGATTAAGCTTTCATTTCATTCAAGGAAGAAGAAGATCTCCCTTTTCCAGATATGAAGAAGTTGAATCTCTTAGAGATTCTAGAAGATTGATTCTCAATCTAAAGTGTTGTAAAAATTCCTTTTACACATTTTGTAGGAAGTCTCTACTTCCAAGTTCGTAGGAAGTTTCACTTCCGAGTGTAGGAGTTTTATTCCGAGTTGTAGGAGTGTTGTCTCCGAGTTGTAGGAAGTTTTTCTTCCGAGGAGTTTTACTCCGAGTTGTAGGAGAGTTGTCTCCGAGTTTGTAGGAAGTTTTTCTTCCGAGTTTGTAGGAGCTTTGTCTCCGAGTTGTAGGAGTGGTGATTTCGAGTTGTAGGATTATTCATAATCCGAGAATAGTGAAGTAGCCTAGTCTAGCCGATCATACTAGATAGGTGAGGTAGAAAGTGGACTACCCACATCGGGGAACCACTATAAATCCTTGTGTTGTGCTATGCTCTTTTGGTTTCTGTGCGCTTTTATTTCTCATATTTTAAATTCCGCAAAAAGCCATAGAATCCACCTATTAATGCCCTCTAGGTGATTTAGGCTCGCAACTAGACACTTTCAACATCCAATCAATGGCCCCTCCTAATATTAACTCTGGGTTCGATGTGGACGTGAACTCCTACAGTGCAACAGCATAAAGTTTCAAAGCCATTCTTGGCTTGTTTCAAGAAGCTGGTCTGACCAAGCTTATCTCAACAAGATGCAAGATCCTTGATGCTGAGTTGACTGAACTCAGAGACAACATTCAGATAGGATAGGATGGTTCCCTCAAAGGGAAAATTAATGACACAAACATACTGATAACAGAGGATACCTTGAACCAAACATATGATCTTGTTCCTGGAAATGAGACAGATGAACTAACAGGGGATGAGGCTAAGAGGGCCTTGGAACTAATGCAGTTCAAAAAGTACAAGCAAATCAATCTGAAGAAAATGGATCTGGGAGAAGAATATTGATTCCTAGCAGATATAGCAGTAAAGGTTCTGTTGTGTAAGATCTCTGCACATGATGCTGTTCCAAAGCAACAGCTGCAGATTATGGGAGCTCTTGTCCTGAAAAAGAAGATCAATTGGGGGAAGATGCCTACTAAAGATGATTAGGCATAAGTACTCCCACAAGGAGAATGCATACATGAGGATAATGAGCCAGGTACTCTTCCAGCATTACCCAAATGTCTGTAAATCAAAAGGAGTGCCCATTCCTCCTCGAAAAAGGATCAACATAGGGATATTCTCAAAATGGACCAGGCAGATTTTAAAGCCTGGTCAAGCTGCAACATCTCCTCCATCATCTCCTCCCCCATCTCCTCCTCCTCTAGAGCTAAACAGGGAGATACCAGATCCCCCAAGGGATGATCTTCCCTCAATGGACACTATTCCAGAGCCCCATCAGGAAGATATCCCAGCTCAACACTCTTCTCAACAACTGCAACAACAACAACAACAACAGTTCCAGTCCACCTCATTACCTGATCCATTTCCTCTACAAACCCATCTACTTCCATCCACTACAATTCCAGATTATCAACCTGCTCCACCTCCACCTTCATCAATTCACTTCTCACCAGAGGTGTATCATTCTCTCTCTCCCATCCAAGAAGATGTTCCTCCATCACCTCCTCCATCTGCATCTTATCCACCCACAGTTGATCTTGAGCAAATCATCTCCAAGGCTGTGGCCATTGCCTCCTCCACATTTGCTGATCAAGTGGCCTCCCAGGCTAGAAAATTTGACAGAAAACACTCACAGATAGAGGGTGAGTTATTAAAGTTTTAAAAATCATTTCAGAGCCTCAAAGAATTTATATCTTCCTCCATGGTGTCAAAAGAGTTCTTAACCTCACTTGTCAGCAAGGTGAAGAAGGGGGAGAACATATTAGATGAAGAAATACCTCCTCCTAATGTAAGTGTACAAGATAGGGTAATACTAATAACGAGCTTGCTCCTAACAAAGTGACTACCTTTCAAGGAGCACAGTCTCATGGGGCTCAGGGGGAGCATCCAGAAAGGTTGGATGATGATATCCAGGGAAAACTAGATGCAACAGTTCAGGGGGAGCTTGCTCCAGAAATATTGAATGATAAAGGATCAGATGCATCTGTTCAGGCAGAGACAATTGACAAAGAGAGGGCAGATGTCATGCAGTTTTTGACAGATGAAGGGGAGCCCCAAGAAAGGATGAATATTGAGCAAACTGATGCATCAAAGTAGGGGGAGCCTACCCCAGATGTCCAAAGAGACCTAGATGCATAAATGACAGCTGTAAGCACAGCTGTAGCTCAGGATGAGATTCAAGATAAAGATCCATTGGAAGAAGTAGCTCAGATTGCACAGGAAGCTGCACATGAGGCTGAGCAGAATGCACAAGCACAGGGGGAGCTTCCTAAGGATAAAAATAATGCTGAAGATTTTGAAGATGATGAAGATGCACCATTGAGAATGACCAAGAGGTATACAATTCCAAAAGTCTTCTCCAGGAAGAGAAGAACTCCTGAGAAGGATTTCTGAACTTCAGGTATCAGATCAATTATTGGTTTTTGTGGAATTACTTATTTGGTGGGAAGAACCATGCTACACAATTTCTTTGTGTCCATGTTATCTTGTATGTATGTTTAATTATGCAAAGAAATGTATAAAATCACTTTACCTCAAATCTGTAAAATTTGATAAGATAAATAGGGGGAGATTGTTGGGAAAACCCTTGATTTAACTTAACAAATTATATAAAAAGTGATTTTAACTACTAGGATTAAATTACACATTGTATAGTGAGGGTAATCTGGTCATTAGATGTCTTAGGATGTCAAACTCAACATAGGGTGTCAGGACCAGATCAAGGGATGCAAAATTGGGCTAAGTTAACATTTACGTCGAATAGAATTCGACGTAACATCGAGCCGATATCGACGCTACTCTGACTAGAAGTCCAAGTGGTTCAACCCTTCTGTCAAAGTAACTCAAGTCGACGTTACATAGAATGGATATCGACGTAGAGGTCAGGGACTTGTCGGAGTAACTGGAGAAGTCGACGCAACTTCTACTTCAACTCGACACAGAAGATGTCATCTATCGAAGCCATCTAAAGTCGACGCAACGTCGACATCATCTAGACGCAGAAGATAAAATTTAGAGCTAGGCAGATTAACTTGATGTACTCGTCGATAAGATGTCGACGTAATGTCGACTAGCAGAGTTCAATCAGAGCAGAGATGAAATTGAAGCTACTTCTACAAGAACTTGAAGTTACGTCGATAAGAGAAGAAATGAATTTGACGCTACGTCGAATACAATCTGTATAAGTATATCTTTTCAGCTATCTCTCTGATCTTTCTTTCATGGCCCATATCCTTCAAGACCGTTCCCCAACGACTCAATAATTTCCTGAAATAGAAAGGAGAATTAAAGAAGGAAACAAAAGGTTTCTTGGAACTATATTCCTTGTAGGTGAACGGGCCGAGAATTAAAGAGGAAAGAAAGAGAATGTCATCAGAAGATTACCTTTTCAAGGCATACCAGAAAGGGAAACAAATTCAAATTCAATAGTGGGACAATAAAAGGGAACAGAGTAAAGAGAAAACTAGAGCACTGATCAGAATCGACCACACGGTTCTATTGGGTCTCCTTCTTCTTCCTCTCTCTCACAGGAAACCTAATAGAAGAAAATACAGAGAAGGAATTTCTGCTTCTCTCCTTCTCGCTAAGAATAGAACAGAACAAGGCTGCTCATATCTTATAGTAGCCAAGAGTTCAATTAAGAAGAAGTTAGAAGGATCTAACATTCATAGCTTCTGCAAATCATCACCATCATAAGAAGAAGTTTATCAAGAGCAGATCCAGTTCAATCAGGAAGAAGATAGAAGGATCTGACAATCATAGCATCTGCAAAACATCACCATCATACGCAGAAGTTCATCAAGAGCAGATCCTGTGAAAGGATACAAGAAGTTGTTCCTTATACAGCAATCATAAGAATTCTAAAAACAGAATTCCTACACTCTTCCTCTCCTTCCTTATCCTTCTACTTCCCTTCTGAAAAAGAGTTTTGTTAAACCCTCTTCAAAGGATTCAGTGGTTCAAGATCTCCTTATCAAAAGATCTGGTGGTTCAAGATCTCCTTATCAAAAGATCTGGTGGTTCATGATCTCCTTGTCAAAAGATCAGTGGTTCTAAGAGTCTCCTTATCAAAAGACTCAGGCACAGTGGTGCATCCCTACCAGGTGGTAGAAGAGGGGAGTACCCACATTTTGGGGAACCTCTATAAAAAATCCCGTGTGTCTTCTTGATTGATTTTCTGTGCTGTCCCTTATAGAGTAGATTTCATTTTTTGTCTTTTAATTAATTACTTAAACTGCAGCCCCTTTATTCTGAGGTATACCTTGTGAAGCATAATACTTAGGTTTATTGTATTTGCACAACTAGAATAGGAATATTTTTTAGATCTCTATTCACCCCCCCTCTAGAGAATTCTCAAAGGCACACTATGCACTTTCACTAGGGATCGAGGATGTCCAAGTTAAAAATGATTCTTTGTTGATGTCATCTCAAGTAAATGGAACCTATGAAACTAGATATTCTATTTTAAAGCAATATCAAGCGTTGGTGAAGATTGAGATAAGAAAGTTCAAAAGTTTCACTATTCAATATATTCTAAGAGAAGAGAACACATAGGCTGACGAGTTGGCCAAATACGGTCTCCTTTCAGGAGGAACAACTTCAGAATTATTTCATCCAACTGTTGAAGAAGGAGACATCATGCTGATTGATCAATGACCATCCTGGATGGATCCCCTTGTTCTCTATCTCTCAAGTGGAGAATTTCATCTGGTGATAAAAGATAAGAAGCGGTGTAAGATTAAAGCAGCTTATTATTATCTTGTTGCAGAAATCCTCTACAGGAAGACTTTTCTCTCGCCTTTGGCTAGGTGCGTATATGAAAAAGAAATTCCAGTTATTCTTTGAGAAGTTCATTCCGGAGAGTGCGACAGTCACCCTAGAGCTAGAACCCTGGAAAAAAATATTCTAAGGCAAGGTTATTTCTGGCCTCAAATGAGGAAGGACGCAGAGAAGTTTGCAAAGAAGTATGCTCAATGCCAAAAGTTTGCTCCTCTTCAACATCAACAAGCTCAGAAACTTAAGTCTATAACAACTCCAAGGCCATTTGTGGTTTGGGGAATGGATTTGATTGGACCTTTTCCCTTGTCTAGTGGTCAGCACAAGTTTATTCTAGTAATGATCGATTATTTCAGCAAATGGATCGAGGCAAAGGCGCTGCTTAAAACTACCACTCAAGTTGTGAGCAATTTTATCCGGGGGAGATAGTATGTAAGCATGGAATTCCCATGTCAATTATCACAGATAATGATCCACAATTCAACAACTCAAGTCTTATAAATTTCTGTGATCAAATTGGCACTGAGCTGCGATTTGCTTATGTGCATCATCCTAAGAGTAATGGTCAGGTAGAAGCCGCCAATAAACTCATAATCAACCCATTGAAGAAGAAAGTTAAGAATCTCAGAGGTAATTGGGCAGAGCAATTACCTTTGGTGTTGTGGGCTCTGAGGATGACTCCAACCTTAGCTACCAGGGAGACTCCTTTCAAACTACCTCATGGCTCAGAAACTCTCATTCCCGTTGAGTTTGAAGTTAAGAGTCCAAGGGTATTATTATCTCAACAACATCAAGATAGCTGGATGGAAGGAAATGATGAAGAGTTACGATGCAACCTTGATCTCATTGAAGAACTAAGGGGTACAACAACCATCAGGCAAGAAGAAGTAAAAAAGGAGAATGACCAAATATTTTGACAAAAATGTTAGAGTTAAAGAGTTTGCTGTCAGTGATCTTGTCCTCAAGAAGGTAGACGTAGCAGCAAGATCTGGCTCGGTTGGAAAGCTTAATACAAATTGGATAGGGCCATTCATTGTCAAAGAAGCGCTCAAGAATGGAGCTTATCGTCTCCAAACTTATGAAGGGGAAGATCTATCTCATACTTGGAGTGGAGATGATCTCAAGCATTTCTTTTCTTAAAAAATTATATTTTTTTCCCGTCTCTTTCTTTCTCTCTTTTTTGCAAGTATCATGATGACGTGGTTGTAATCTCTTGTATTATGTATATCATAAAGGAATCATCGAGATATATTGACTAACTATCAAAGGCTAAAGATCCTACCAAACAAGATATTGACGGATCCTACTTGCTGCCCCCTCGACTTGAAGCTTGAGATATAAATCTACAGTGACCAGAACTAGCGGGGAGATTTCGCATTTGTGTAGTTGTAGCTGGCCAAGCTCGTGCAGAAGAACTTTAGGATGCCGGGTCCCTTCTAACATCTGACACACCCCTGCATCAAGGGAGGTCCGGGTGAATGTTTAACTATGTTAAGCATTTCAGGACATCGATACAGTCTTGATGATCTTTTAGGGAAAGCAATGTCGGTATAGCCTCCGCGACATTACAACACCAACCCTACTGATCATCATGCCCTGTAACCCTCGAATATTCATTGGTGTAAGGATAGCCAAGAGGCGGTCGGTTGCATCTATGGCCGTTGTCTGAGCCGTTGAGTAGCTAGGGTGTTACAACCTTAATGATCTCTTAAGGAAAGCATTGTCGGTATAGCCTCCGCGACATAACCACACCTGCCCTTTTGATCATTTAGAGTTGTTCACCTCTCTTCTCTCCCCCTCTGTTTAGGGTGTTACAACCTTAATGGTCTCTTGAGGAAAGCAATGTCGGTGTAGCCTTTGAGCCATAACCGCACCTGCCCTTTTGATCATTTAGAGTTATTCACCTCACTCTCTCTCTCTGAAAAGTGTTATATTGTGATGATCTCTTGAGGAAAGCAATGCTGGCGTTGCTTTGAAGCATGGTCGTACCTTCCCTTTCAATCATTACAGATTCTGCACCTCTCAACTTTTTATTTTGAATGGGCGGTCTGAGATTTGTGGAGACCACCGGTCTTAAAGAGACTATTTTGGAAATGGGGAGGTCTAGAGTAATTGAGACCGCCGCCTAAGTCTTTCAGAGCTTCATAAAAATCATAAGTGATCTAAAACACTACTATATGTTTTTGGCTTCGATCTGTGGAATGGCGGTCTGAAAAATCTGAGGTTGCTGTCAGGGTTCTTCTGAATTCAATTAAGTATTGTCTTAAGAAGCAGATCATTTACAACCTTTCTAATAATCTGCTGTCATATCAATTGGTCAGCCAAAATGAAGACCGCGGGTCCATCTTACAAATACCCCCGTATAGCAACCTCTAATATACGAGATCGCTGGTTATCTACCGCGAGAGGGTCATTTTTCTCCTATATATCATCCAAGGAAGGAGCGGTCTAAATTATTGAAGATCACATATTTTATTCTTACTAGAGGATATTCAGGAATCAACATTTGTGGATTATAATTTTTTATTTCTGCTGATCTCAAAAGTTGGAGATTGCGATATGACTAGTGATCTCATATCACTGAGTTATGATGAAACTCGCACAATTTCTCATCGTGCGATAGGTGGTTTAACAAGTACAAGACCGCTATTACTGATTATCATATTCTCTAATTATATACAACATTCCCCTACATGATTGATTTTTTGAGCTCAACAAGACATACATCATTGAGATCGAATGCTATTTCTATCTCACAAAAATTAGATCGCTGAGATGAAGATTATCGCAGAGATGAAAATTATCGCCAAGATGAAAGTTATCCAATGAGACCGCAAATGATGAAAATTAGTCCGCTGAGATTAATTCCATCCCACTAAAACTTTAGAGTGAGCTCGCAAAAAGAAAGTAATCGACATAAACACAGGTAAATAACATGTGCATTCACCACAAAAGAGAAAGGTATGTTAAAATTCTATTTATATTTCAAGGTTTGGTTACATTGTTTGGCCGGTCTCAATACCGGTGATCGAAAATAAATAGTTACCAAAGTAAATATATTTGCTCTTCAAAATCTTCAGAGACCGCTCATCTGATGAAGAGGAACTGGTCTCTTCTGAGGATTCTTCTAAATTTCCAGTATAGATTTTAGATCCAGAACTTGAGTCCGCAACGAAGCTTATGTCATTACCTTCAATATATTGGCTCTCACTTGATTCATCGGCATCTCCCCCAATGTCTATATATTTTCCTTCTTCCTCTTCTTCTTCAACAACGACCTCGCCTGTAGTGACCGACTACTCATCTATAACTCTTGCAGTGTCCCGGAAGAGATCAGCAAACGTAACATCTCTGAACTCATTAATGAAAGCGCCGCGGGCATGAAGTTATGAGATTGTCCGCTCCGCGGTCTCTTTCACGTGATGCATCAAAGCATTCTAGAAATCATGATTATCTGCATCATATGCTACTCTCCTTGATCGCTGCAAGAGAAAAATAGTCATATCACGCGGTCACAAAAAAGAAAAGATGGAAATCTCAGGTAAAATGTTTTTACATTTAGCTCTTCCTTCAGGCGTTCAATGTATCTCAGGGGACCTCGCAGAGATTGCCCCATGTGGCAGTTTAAGACCGTGTTCCTAGCAGTCGCTTGCGCATAAATATCAGGGAGCATGTCGGTCTCAATATGGTAGGCCTCCCTGACATTACTTTTTCTGTAGAGAGCAGAAGTGATCGCAAAAGAGTGGTGCGTCAGCTTTCCACTCCAGGGGCGAGATCGGTTGATACTTTCACACTTTTGCCTTTTGCGCCCCACTTGAGGAGGGGATTTCCTTTGGTATCTCTCAATTTTCATAAAGCCGATCAGGGGAAATGGTTCGCTGGCGGTCTTAGACTCACCACCAAACCTTGTGATCTCGCATTCAAGATCTCTCTTCTTTCTCTGCTCCATCTAGGTAAGCACTTCAGTCGGTGCCACAGGGTTATTCACAGGGACCACAAAGGCCGCTGAAAAGAAAACAGTTAGAAAAAATAGGAAAAGAAACTATGATGATATCACAGGAGGCCACAAGTAAAATTGCTTACTCTCTTCTGGAGAGATCGATCTGAGGCCAGATCGCTAGGTAATGAAGGAGATTGAGGCGCTTACTGCCATGAAAGCCAAGATCTTGAGCTCCCCTTCTGAGAACGTCTTGAGTTTTCTGAAAATCTATTCTGCTCTTGGGGATGGTTGGCTTCTGACACCGCCAAGATCGCCTTCAAAAACCAAAAACCTCTCCGTCCAGAAAGGGACCTTATTAGGAAGATTCAGAACTTTTATTCCATTACATGAAAAGTATATTAATCTCTTAAGCTCTTCTTTTTTTGCCCTTCTTTCAACGACTTCACTGCGAGGGTCGCGCGGAATGGAGCCATGGAGAACTTTATTCTTTCTGATCTCAAATAGTTTATTAAAACGTTAACGAGACTGATAGAATTGGGTGGCAGTTGGGCGAGCACAAAGCCATAGTAATCCATCACTTCGAGACGTTCCCAAGAAAGAGGAAACTTCAGACCTTAATCAAAATGATCGATGGGAATAATGTATTTGTTCTTCTCTCTGAAATTCAGCCCTTCACCCTCCTTGGGCGGTCTCACAACGATCAGACTTTGAACCATGTGCTTCCCCAGAAAAGATAAGTACTCGTCTTTTGAAAGCTTAGTAGGTTTGTGATCGGCATTTTGAAAAATCTCAGCAGAAGTAGCTCTAGTGGACACCATTTTGAGAGTTCACTGAGATCGATGTTTTAGGCGCATTCAAAAAGCATAAAATGACGAAACTAAAGCAAACTATTTATAGAGCAGGAAAGGTGGTATCGTAATCATTACTTTTTAGGAGACTGCCCAGGAAGCACGCTAGACCGATGAACCTGCTTAAAAGCGAAAATGCAACTTGTAATAGCTTCGATCTCAAGAAGTAGAGATCGCAATAAACCTCTAATAATAACTTAGAAATAAGCAAAGGAAAGAGATCGGCATCACAACAAATATGAAGATCGCATAAAATCAAAGACAAATTGTAGCAATATATTACAACAAGATCAAATTGTTCTAAATTATTATCTCAAGACTGCGCGAAACTAAGAATAAAGTCTATCTCCTTGGTTGACGTTTTATCCCAATGAAGGCTGTGACATCTTGCATTTCATTAACAGCGGACAGAGCGGTCGCCAAGCTTTGGTTTGCTTACATTGCAACGCGGTTAATCTTCGCGATCTCCCTGTCTACCTGCTCCATAGGGATGACCTTGATCTCTGAAGTTGGTCTCTCTTTTGGGTGACCGCAAGAAGTCCCTGGCTTCATCATCATTGGAGAAGAGTTGACTCTAAGAGAAGGGACCTCAGCGTCCAGCGCAACGAACTTCCCTTTATAATAATCAGCGTCTCTCTCTACCCTCCGAAGTGCCTTGGTGAGATAGGCAATCTTCAGATCGCCCTCCTCGCGAACTTGTTTCTCCTTAGCCCGCAACTTCTCTTCATAATGAGCGGTCAACACCTGGAGCTAATCATCATGTGCCCTCTCCCGAGCTCGCATTGTTCTGACATCCTCAAACATGGGTTTAAGGACATCATCATGCTGAGGAGGAAGCATCAGCGGTTGCTGCTGGATTTCCCCCTCTTCAGGGTTGCATCGACCTCATCAGCATCTGCGATCAATGAAAGAAAATAGTTAGCTCAACTGTAACAGCTTAAGAGTAGAAGTGCCCACGTAAAGAGAATACTTGGAAAGAAATCGAGACCGCAGTCACATAAGGTATTTTCAACATCTTTTGTGACCGCATGGCCTGCGGTCAGTAAAAGGAGGTCTGATCCCCTAAGGCGCTCAAGGTCCATTCTTTCCAATTCCCTCTTCTGTGACCTCTCTCCATCTTCTATTCTACTTTTTAATTCTGCATTGCCGATGAGGATGTCATCGGTTTCAGTGATAACGATCTCACGCCACTCTTTAGGAGACCTAAGACGAGGTGCGGGCAAAGGAAAAATTTCCAACAGTCTTGCGGTCAGCTTCCCCTTACCAGTTCACAGAATAGAGACCGCTGCTGCGTGGTCTTCTGCTCCCTTTTCCATCTGACTCTCCTGGGCAGCGGAGAGATTTGTCAGATTGCCAGAGAGCGCGATCTTCTCCTTTTTGATCTGCCAGACTCTTTCTAACTTCTCTTTTTCCTCCTCGGTTACCTTCTTCTTTTTCTTCTTGTCTTTCTTCTCCTCCTCTTTCTTGTTCTCAGCGGCAATCAACATCACCCTCTCTTCCTCTTTTTTATCGACAGCGATCTGTTCTGCCCTTATCTCTTCTTCCTTTTTCTTCTCAGCAACGATCTGTGCTGCCTTCGCTTCTTCCTCCTTTTAGGCAGCGATCTACGCTGCCTTCGCTTCCTCATTTTTCTTCTGCTCAGCAACAATCTGCTTCGCTTTCTCTTTTTCTTTCTGTTCCTTCTGTTCCTTCTCTTTCTTCTCCTCCTCAGCGGCCTCCCGTAGGCTCCGAGCTTTGAAACTGTCAAGCACCTGCATGATCAAAGGTTCAAAATTATTAGAAGAATCACAAGATAAGCGATCAACTCTGAGTTCGCTCCTCTTGAAGAAGTTGAGCCCGCAGGAAGGAAGGAGAGATTGATTCGATCACTTACCGTCTCAGGAGCGGCCCTAGAAGGATGATCGGGATCACTACTTTCAGGGAGTGTGATCGTCGTCTTGGCTTTCACATCTGTATCTCCATTATTCTTCTTTCTCTTGGCAGGAGGAACAGAAGAGATTGAACCTTTTATCTTTTTCTCTTTTGCAGCATCATGCTTGTCCACGATCTGCTTTCTGATCTTCTCAGCTGCAACCTTCTTCTCTTGAAACTGAGCCTTGATAGCCTCAGAAGAAACGATCTCACCAGCCTGCGCGGTGACCTTGTTGAGGGCTTCCTCTGACTTATGGTAGTCAAAGGTGATTAAGACATCCTAAAGATTTAGCACAGAAGGTTTTGAGGAGTTGGCCGACAGATCAACAACATCAGAGGCCGGCAAGACCGCTTTGCCTTCCTCCAAGTTAGGCTTTTTTCACCTCCGGGAGAGCGCCGACGGGCTTCTTCTCCACGTCAGTTGTCACCAAGTGTTTGGAAGCCTTGATCGCCATCACCTTCTTGGAGCTATCAGTGTCTTTCTTCTTCTCTTTTGGAGAAGTCGCCTTGGGTGATCACATTGAGATTTGATCCAGAACGCTCACCATCTCGGATTTTGTCCCAGACTCAGAAGTCGTGACCGCTTAAAGAGTAAGCTCAGTTCTTTCCAGAAGTTTCTGGACTCTGGGACCCCTAAGCCGTATATATAGTTTCCCTCACATTTATGGCGATCGCGGTCTCAGCAGTCAAATCAAACATTTCCAATGTTCCAGCGAAACTTGAAAATGTGCGGGGATCATGTTTGCCCAGAAACCCGCGACCTCTCCTCTCCAATCAGAATGGTCCTTTCCAGCGGTCTCAGATTTTGGAGACCGCCCATATCATCAACCTCCCATCTGGTTTTTTCTCCTAAGCCCCGTGCAGTTAGGTTCAGTTGAGATCGCCAGACCGGGCGGTCTGGTCCTTTTCTTCTTTTTTGTTATTAGCACCCCTTATCTCTGCTCTGGCTCTCCTGTATCCTGGGCAGCCCGTAATTTTTGGATCTACCTATTTGGGCAGCCTCCGCGTCTATAAATAGAGGGGTAGGGGTACCTGAAAAGGGAATTTTGATTCGAGGCTCCAGCTTACAACCTATGTAAGCGGTCTCGAATTCTGTCACTTTTCTTCCTCTTCCTCTGGCATGTTCTAGACCTCCGTCCTGTAACCTCTCTTGAAATTAATTGAAGCAGTTTTTTCCTTCAGAGATCTCTCCTCTGGCATCCTCCGTCTCAAGTAACCTGCACTTCACAGTCTCCCTATCTCTTTTTAGTGTGAGTTTTGGAGGTACAATTTTTGTACCAACAGGTAGTTACCAATTAAAGTAAATATTCTGAAAAAGAAAGGTCTGGGATATCACCTAAGAATACCTTCTAGTTCCGTTGTGAGCCCTTCACCGGGTAGACTTCAGGAAGTCCAGGATTCACCTTAAAATGCTATGATCGACTAAGTAACCATAAAAGTAACTTAAATTAAGAGAATTTGAGAAAGGAAAACCTCGTCCCATTGTATGAGACCGAATGGGTTAGGGGTGTGTTGGTCCTGCAAGCTGGAGGCTCTGGTGGTGTGATAAACCTTGCATATTCATAAACTAGTGGTGGGTCTTTAGTACTGGTCTAATTGTCACACCGATGACAGTACATTAACTTTGGCGGGGTGTGGTGAGTTAGAGCGACAGTAAGTTACTTTACTGTGGTCTGGAAGATAATCCCTAGTAACCCACACCCGACCCTAAAAGGGTGGCGGGTTGCCATCAAGAGTACGCAAGAGCTCACAGAAGCGCACACAGGACATGTACAACAGCGTACGTAAGGTCTAGGTCTGGTAGTGTGTATACCCACATAGAAGTGGAGGGCTCGATCCACTATTTCCATTGCCACGGTGGAAGTACCTGAGAGGCTTGCTACCTCTGAAAAGCGGGAACAAAAGGTCTGTGCACATAGAGTCATGTGAGTGAGTTGCACTATATGAACCTAGCATAACATAACATAGATACATACTATAGGCATATGCACTTGCAGATCCTTATCATATAAATTTTATGAGCTCTTTTATATGATAAGTTACAATTCCAGAAACCTTAACTTATAAGTTTGTATGGACATTCATAAAAGTTAAGGTACTCTAGATGATAGTATAGTTGTTTACTTATAACCTTTACTTGCGCCGCACTTACTTATTTGTTGGTCAATTTTTACCTAATGTTGTTATACATAATGTTCTTTTATTCATATATGCTGCTAGTATAATACATGTCACATGCTCTTTATTTTACCCCTTGATGTCCTTCACTTCATCCTCCCGCTCGGTACCTAAGAGTCGTGGGGGAGGCGAGGATAAAATTGACTTAGTGTTTTTGACTAATGGTCAGATGTGGTCGTAACACCAGGAGATCGTGGGACAGGAGCCGCAGAACGTCAGACAGGACGTGAAGACAGACCCTGAGGAGCAGATTTCGCGCATCACTACTACCACACGACGACAGGTTATTGAGAGTATTTTGATTAGCTTCCACATAGAGTAGTGAGAGAGAGTGTTACTATTTCTTTGGACTTGTACCAGGCTTAAGCCCTTGCACTCTTTATTTTGTTCTCATTGTGGACTATCTTCATTATAGACTGTGGTTGTAGACTTGTCTGTGTGTGTGTGTCTCTGTGGTTGTAGACTTGTCATATTTGATAGCATTTCTTTCTTGCAAAATTGGCCTATGATATGATCGAACTAGCCGACAGGATCGACGTTGAGCGGTGACAGCTAACCCGTCAGTTGGAGTCGCCGTAAGATGGCATTTCTGGGCATATGGTCGTAGAACCCTCCGGTAAGGAGGGGGATCTTACAATAAAAATGAGCAAAAAAACCTATTGCAAAAAACCACTTCATTTATTTCATTTCTTAATATGATATGCTCAACATGAGCATAAAAATGAGCCAGAGTAAATCAATTTCTAGATTGATATGCTCATTTTCTGAAAAACAGAAAGCTTTTGAAACATGAGCATTTAAAAATTAGCATAAAATGAGCTATAAAAATGAAACTTTTAACTCATTTTTATATGCTCACTTTAATCAGAGTAAATCATCTACTGAAAAATAGAAAGTTTTTGAAAATTTTTGAAGGCGAGGCTCGCTGGAGGAGGATGTTGCAGGAGGCTCTCTTGAAAAAAAAGAATCAACAACATCAATAGTAGGTCTGGCAGAGGTTGAGAGCAAAAAGACATATAACACGAGGAATTAAAATGCATCAAATTAAAAGTGTAGTGAAGACATTACCAATTGATGAGAACTCCAGACCAAAAACTCATCAATTACTTAATTTGAAGGACGGTCGTGAAATGAGGAGTGATTTCTATTAAGAAGGGAACAAGAAAAGGTAGACGCACATCAATTAGAACCCTAGAACGTAAAGTACATCAATTAAAATCAAGGAAATGAAAAAAGGAAAATAGTTGTCGATCGGCATTACCTGCTGGAAGCAGATTGGGACCGAAGCAAACAATATTTGGGGTTGCTTCGTGAGATTGCATCGTGCAGGGGAGGATGTCAGGGTTGCCGTGTAACTGTAATCAATGGATTTTTGGAGTGCAAAGTAGAGCAAATCTGGTTCTGAGGCCCGAGAAGTCAGAAACACATCAATTAGAACCCTAAAATGTAAAATGCACTTCAAGAAATGGCAGAGCTTTGCATGGGAACGTAGGCAACAAGTAGTAATACCTTCAAGAACTAGCAGAGATTTTCATAATGGATATAATAAAGGAATTAAAATGGCACACTAATGAAAATGGATATAATAAAGGAATGAAAGTGCGGTTTTCATTTAGTAGTTCAGTTTAGGAGAATTTTATTGAAAATCTTATTTTTTTAATTACCACATAAAGATTCACAAGTAGAGGGAACATGGAATTGAAGAGCATGAAACCTAACATGAGCTTTTTTTGTGAGAATAGGAGGGGGGAACATGAAACCCACCATGAAGAAATGGATCATCTGAATACATGTTTTTCCTATATGTAGAGGGAATCCGCTATAGAAAAAGACTATGCGGGAAAATTTAACAATTGAAAGAAAACTACATAAATGGGTAATAAAAAATGCAAACAAAGCTATATAGAGATATTCCAGCGTCGATTTTCAATAAGCAAAATATATATATGTTTCAACGAACACAATGCAAATGGGTTCTGCATTCATGTGCTTCTCATTCAACAGAAAATTGTGCGAGCATGGTGCAGTAAAATGTTAGGGAAAAGAAAAGTTAATAGAACATTAAGAACTCAAAATACATTAATCTCATGATGCCTCTTTATTGAATGGTAATGAAAAATTAAGAACTCCAAAAATAAAATAAAAGCCAAAATCAGAGTTTCTGAACAAAATCCACCAAAAGCAGAGCAATGGTATAGAGTGATCCCGGCCATAAGAAATCCAAATAACTGCAAATGTATGTAGATATTTGAAAATTCACATAGAACCATCTCTTAGGCAATCCATCAAATATATATTTTTGTGAAATGGAAATAACTGCATTTTTAGTAAACTAAAACATGTAAGTTGCAGAAATGTTTAGAAAGGCATGTAAATGTTGAATGCAAAGAAATTATGATCTGTGTGTGCAAGCTTATTGATATTTTTGGGAAACTATAGATGCAAATTCATGCTAAAATGATGGAACCTTGGGAATGATATTTGATTGAACAATTCAGTTAAACTGATGCAGGTAAAATATATTTTTATTTTTACACATATTTTGAACTTAAATTTTATGTTTTGTTTTTCACAATTGATCATTTTTCTTTCCCACGAGTCATGAAACACATTGAACTATATTATGTAACCTGGGAGTATGTGAAGAAACTAAAAAAAAACTATTATATAACAATATTTCATAAGCAGTAAAAGTGAATACTGGCCGTGATAATGTAGACCTAATATTTCATGAGTAAGTTGTTGAAGTTACATTTTAAAGTTCATTCTCAGGAATCTACTCGCTTTCATGCCAAATCATAAGGATCTTGAATTTGATGCACATGTTGTGTCTATGTGTATTTTTATTGGATTTTTAGGATGTGTCAATTCTGTTCTTTGAATGGAGGAACTGCAAAATTTATGCACATCCCAGTATTTGTCTTTGCACATTTTAATTTGAATAAATGCATTGATATTGGAAAGAACTAAAGTAAGAAAATCATGTATTGTTGTTATGAAAATATACATGTGTTGTTATTTTAGATGATTTATGCAAATCCCATTATCTGCGTTTGCACTTTTTAATTAAAATAAATGCATTGATATTGGAAATAACCAAAGTAAGAAAATCATGTATTGTTGTTTTGAAAATATACATGATGTTTTAGATGATTGATGTAGAAACTGAGATAGGTACTAATTATCAAATGATTCAGTTAAAAATGGTGAAATAGGAAGTTAAAAATGCATGTGACAGATGAGAACTCAAAATGTTTACCAAGGGAAGAACTCAGAATGTTTAAACATTCTTAAAATGAAAATGCAATCAGAATGGAAGATAATGCATTCTTAAATTAAAATGAAAATGAAGATGCATTTAGGAGAGCAAGAAGATAAAGCAATGGAAGTCTCGAATCATGCACAAACAGAATAGCCAAGAGAACTCCAAAACATGAAAGTATCAAATCCAGCCCAGCGAATGTTGAGCATACCTGTGCAATGCAGTGGCTTGGAGAAGGGGATTTGACGAACGACATTGGAAGGAGCCGATGAAGGTGGCAAGGAAGAACTTTGGAAGAGAAAGAAAATGGAAATGACATTCTTAAATTAAAGCAATGGAAGTATTGAATTAAATAATGGCATTCTTAAATCAAAATTAAAATGAAGCTACATTTAAGAGAGCAAGAAGATAAAGCAATGGAAGTCTGGAATCAAGCACAGATAGAATAGCCAAGTGAACTCCAAAACATGAAAGTCTTGAATCCGGCCCGGTGATATGTTAAGCATACCTGTGCAATGCAGTGACTTAGATAAAGGGATTTGATATGCAACGTTGGAAGGAGGCGATGAAGGTGTCAAGGAAGAACTCTACAAGAGAAAGAAATGAGGATCCAATGGCAAGAAGGAAGAGAAAGTGAGAGGTTTAGAAGAACCCAAGAGAAATACCTGCAGCGGAGCACGCCTGGAGCTGCGAAGGAGCTGCGAAGGAGGCTCTATGGAGGAGCAGTATTTTAGTGGAGGAAGTAGGAGGAGCTGGCGATGCTCGACCGAGTGTTTTAGAATACTTGGAGGAGGCTCGGTCGAGGAGGAGAGGTAGCAGGGGCTCTATCGATGGTATGTAGCCACTGCTTTCAGCGGGTGGTAGTCGAGGAGGAGAGGTGATGTGCGAGGGAAGGTGAAATGATGAATGCGCGGGGGTTCGAAAGCTGGCCGGTGAAATGCTAAAAACCCAGATTTTGTAATTCTAGGTAGCTATTTTATGAGGGTGATTTGGTCCTTGAAATGTTACACCATGGACACCTTTAGTCTTCCCTTATATAATAAAGATTTATAATGATTTGGTTAAATTAATTTAATAAACATAAAAAGTTATAAAACTCATGAAAATACTTGTAAGATTAGGTGAATCAATACAATTTCAAACCATGATTATTCCAATATTATTACGGTCGCTCAACGCACTGGTAGATCGCTCAAGTTGAACCATCTCAGCTCTAGAGCGAGCGGAGTGCGCAATCAGTCAAAGTAAAATATGATAGCTGACAAGAAGACTTCTTATGTGGAATACTGAAAAAAGGTAAAAAATCATGGGTCCGGATCAGTGCCAACCAAATTCCACTATATCTTGGTGTTACAAGTTGTAGAATGCAAGAGGGTGAAAAACGACCGCTCGTTGTAGGGGATGCAAAGAAGGTTGAGAAAGAGGAAAATCTCTAAGGATGAGGGGGATCTTTAAGAGCCTAAGGGAGATCTTCAAGTCAACTTCGAAGGGGAAGGAGATCTTCGAAGGGGATGGAGATCTTCGAAGGATTCTTTTAACGCTGAAGGAGAACTTTAGAGGATCTTCGAAGGAGCTCTCTCAGGCGCTGAAGGCAACGTTCTTTTAAATGAAGGCTCTGGGCTCCTTTTATAGTTTTTGACAGGGGCGGTCCAGTAATTGCGTCATTGATACCACCATAATTACCGGACAGACCAATTACGTTCCTCATTCTGGAGCACACAGATCATCAATTTTGCACTTATGATGATTTTGCCCCTGGGTAGTGATGGTAACGAACTGCGAACTGCAAACTGTGAGCATTCCTACTGCCCCTGCAGAAGAAAGTAGATTGTTATGCGGGCCCGGAGGGGAATTCTAGGCGCTTTGAGATAGTCATGCAATGGTTGGGGGTGCATACCTCACTCTTGCTACCGCCGGTTGCTACCGCCTCGTGATAGCGCAGGTGAGCACGCATGGGGGGGGGGGGTGCGTGCAAACATGTGTGCATGGGGGCACGTGCTACCATCATGCGGTAGCATATGCTACCGCCCAACAATAGCCCACATAACTGCGGACGTGGGATCGTAGGCACGTGCGTGGGGGTGCATGCACGGACGCATGTACATGTACAACCCCGTTTCTGTCGGGTGGGACCCTCCCCAGATAGTGGGGACCCGTGGTGTCCCGTGGTTGGCTAGCATTGGCCGGGGTGCGGTTAGGATCCATATTCGTAAATAAACGAGAAAGTGGGGTGCGAATAACGGGGTTTGGGTGTGCGTTTAGAGGATGGGTTGCGGATAGCCAGTATGGGCTAGGGTTTTCTTTATATAAAACCTAAAAACTAAAACCTAAAGGGCTTCTCCTCCCCACCCGATTCAGCCCCCCCCTCTCTCTCTCTCGGTTCGTGCAAGCAGCCGCAAAACCCACTCCCCCTCTCTTCTTCGCGCGGCTAGGGCAGCAATCGAATCCCCCTCCCCCTTCGTCTCTCTCTCTCTCGGTTCTTTGGAGCAGCGGCGACCCCCGACCCTCCCCCTTCATCTCTTCGTCTCGCGCCAGGAAGGAGGAGGCCCGATCCCGACCTCCCCCTCTCCCTCTCGGTTCTTTGGAGCAGCGGAAGGAGGAGGCCCGATCCCGACCTCCCCCTCTCTCTCTCGGTTCTTTGGAGCAGCGGCAAGCCCGACCTCCCTCTCTCTCTATCGCGCCAGGAAGGAGGAGGCCCGACCCCTCCCCCTTCGTCTCTCTCTCGCGCCAGGAAGGAGGAGGCCCGACCCCTCCCCCTTCACCTCTCTCTCTCGCGCCAGGAAGGAGGAAGCCCGACCCCCCAACCCCCTCTTTACCTCTCTGTCTCGCCGCCAGCAACAGCAGGAGGCCAACCCTCGCTCCGACCGGGAGCTCCTCTCCCGTGGCCGTCCGAGGAGAGATCCGGCCGGGAGCTTCTCTCCCGCGGCCTCTTGGAGCACGATCGGCCGGGAGCTCCTCTCCCGTGGCCGACTTGGGGCTAGACCCGACATGTAGAGGCCGGATCTATGCACGGAAAGCCGCTACGGCTCCAAGACGAGGAGCCTCTGGCAAAATACACGCTACAAGGGTAACGATGTTTCTACTCGGGCAGGTGAAGCCCTCAATTCTCATATTTGCATGAAAGCCCCTCCCCACCAACGGGTGGGGGAAGGGAGCTCTCCGACGGGTTGACGCGTGCGTCCCCGCTATTGATTGCACTAGCGCCCGGAAGTGTGAGTACGGGTTAGGACATTCTGTGTGAAGCCCATCCGGGTGTGTATACCGGATTGGTGATGTTTCTGTGTGAAGCCCGTCCGGACGTGGGGGCCGGATTGGTGATGTTCTGGGGACCCCGGAGAAGACTCAACAGGAAGATAGTTATTATTTGCCCGTATTTATAAAATGCCGCCGCCTCGAGAAAGGGGTGTGGGTAATGTAGCTCGGTTTGCTTCAATTGGCCGAGGCTCAGTTTGCTACCGCATGGCGAGACGTTGGCGTACAGGTGTCGCAGTACCAAGCAGGGGGTTGCGGGCTCAAGCCCAAAGTTGTGCCGCCCCGAGGAGGGCTTATTTATTTATATTTGCCGGCCTGCGTGCCGAAGTATGGAGCTTATGCTCTTGTAAATCAAATTGCCTGTGATGCCCTTTTCTTGTAGCTTATATTTTTATCGTAGGCGAGTGGTGTTTTCACGAACCACTCGCCCCGTGGGAGCCCCGAGGTGAAATTACCGGGAAGACCTTAAGGGTCAGTTAATTAACTCTTAGAACGGCGGGGTTACGCTGTCGGCAGTCCCATTTGGGCTGCGTACAGACAGACTGTTTGTCGGGATTACGTTATTGGCGGCCCGGACGAGGAACGCTATCAATAGACCCAAGAGAGCACCTTTAGGAGGGGGATCCGGTTGGGGATTTCCCCTTAGATGTTTTGGTTGGCCAAGAGAGTCCCCCAATGGTGCTTTGTCTCAGTCTTTGGCTTCGGAGGGGAAGTGCTTGTTAGTCTTCCGGGTGTGTGGTGGGACCTCCACGCTGAGGCCTTGGGTTCGTCCTTTGAGTTCCTAGTTTTGTGCCTAGATTGTTAGCTTGAGTGAAGTAGGTGTGAGGCCACCCCTCTTTTGGGACCCCGAACTCCACAGAGACCAAGTCTTGTTCGCGAGATTTCGGTTTCAACACATGGTGCGGTGAGCGTGGAGAGTGGCCAACACAGAAAAACTCGAGCGAACGTCGTGGCTAGAAAAGAGGAACTAGGTGACGACCAGGGTTGTGCGCCGACACCCGAGGGAGGGGTAGACCAATAAAGACTTGGAATGAAACTACACGGCAAGACACGACGCACTTAAGCATTAGTGAGGTTATGACTAAAGGTAGGGCACAATGGCGGCAAAGGATCCATGTAGCAAACCCCACTGTAGTGGGGTAAAGGCTTGAGTGTCGTTGTTGTGTGTGAGCATGCTAAGCGTAAACATATCACATTTTCCATTGATTTACCCCTTTACGTTTAATTCAGTGACATTTGAGGGTCATTTAATACTCAAATGTAAGTGGAGCTCGTTGGTTTGTACCATTTAGTGATAGTCACGTCAGGGTCACTTCGATTTTCCGTAAACCAATATATTTTTTCTTTGGTTGGTTAATATAATTCTTACAAATTAATGTTTTGAATGAGATAAAGTCATCATAGTCTCATAAATAAACAACAAACACTCTATAACTTAGTGCACATACGATCAGGAAGTCATAGAAAAGATGCACATGCAAAACGCTGACTATATAAGCTTATTTATTGATATATATCAGAATTGGAATTTACAAATTGAACAAAGAGGAAGTTTGCAACATAGGCTAAACCCTCTCAGTACCTGCTGCCTTCTTGGCTTGCTAAAAATGAGTAATAAAAAAGAATATATGAGTAGACTCCAAGTTGTTTTTATGAGTAACAAAGTATTGGTAGATGGAGAGTTCCCCTATCTGCTTCATGGTAGTCCTGCTCAACTTAGTTGGAGATTTCATATTCATCTATATATATATTAGAAATAATGAGCATAATATTTGTTTTACTCCCAAAATCGTTAACGTAGAAAACATTGTGCAACTCAGATACTTTTATAGAAGATTTGTACATCTATTTTTACAAAAATTAACACTTGGCCACCTTAAAGATCTAGCTCTAGGGCATGTAAGGTACTGGTCCGATTAATTTTGAGAAAGATCGATTTTATGCTTGTATATTATTAAAAATCTCTTGAGTATTTGGTTTTTTAAATATTATTTTTCATCTCGTGCTTTTCTATACTATGTGGGAACTCTCCCAACAATGATTTTACAAACACAACCTATTTTTAAGAGCTTCCTCATGAACTTGATTTTGGTAAAATATATGTAGGGGTTGGGTAGGACATCATCACCCACAGGGATACACCACTACTTAGTGTGTTGTGCTAAATAGTAAACAATCTTTCATTAGATCCAACACTAGAGTTGCATTGCTTTATAGAATTCAACGATTTTGAGTAGGAAAACAAGAAAATTGTTGGAAATAATGATCACACGAAGAATAGATATCACTTGTACACAAAAAAAAGAAGTATGGACAGAAAAAAGAATCTCCAGATATTGTGGAAGTCAGCATTGCTACTCATCTCACAAATAATCTTCCATCTAGGATTTTGGGTTTTAATTGTTCTATGAGTACAAGACCAAATGTCTATCCTAGAAGTTTTAGTTGTCCTTTTGCTCATTATCATAGTCCTAATATGGAGAAATTAAATCACAAGGCTTTCGATGTTGTTTATCATGTCGCTCTTGCGATTTTGCCCCATTCTGTGAGCCCCGTTCTCATGAGATTCCGGGTTAGGCCTAGATTATTTTACCCTATCCATTGTCGAGAAGTTGATAGCGTTTTAGAAGCTTGAACCCAATTGGGAAGGGCCGTATATTGTAAATGAGGCTCTCAGGTCCTGGGGACATCGTCTCCAGGATGTGGAAGGGGTACCCCTCGGTCGGGCTAGAAGTGGAGATAACCTGAAAAGATTTTATCCTTGAAAGTTCTTTCCTTTTATATATATAACTATTAAATTCTTTGACTATTGTGACTCATGTTAGCTTGGTAACTAAAAGGTTGGATATGTTGGTGCTGGAGTGCCCCAGATCGATTCCGCTCCCGGGCTCTCATCTAGACGGGGGGTTCTGGTTGATCTCTGGAGAGGCTGGCAAGGTTGGATATGTTGGTGCTGGAGTGCCCCAGATCGATTCCGCTCCCGGGCTCTCATCTAGACGGGGGGTTCTGGTTGATCTCTGGAGAGGCTGGCAAGGTTGGATATGTTGGTGCTGGAGTGCCCCAGATCGATTCCGCTCCCGGGCTCTCATCTATACGGGGGGTTCTGGTTGATCTCTGGAGAGGCTGGCAAGGTTGGATATGTTGGTGCTGGAGTGCCCCAGATCGATTCCGCTCCCGGGCTCTCATCTAGACGGGGGGTTCTGGTTGATCTCTGGAGAGGCTGGCAAGGTTGGATATGTTGGTGCTGGAGTGCCCCAGATCGATTCCGCTCCCGGGCTCTCATCTAGAAGGGGGGTTCTGGTTGATCTCTGGAGAGGCTGGCAAGGTTGGATATGATGGTGCTGGAGTGCCCTAGATCGATTCCGCTCCCGGGCTCTCATCTAGACGGGGGGTTCAGGTTGATCTCTGGAGAGGCTGGCAAGGTTGGATATGATGGTGCTGGAGTGCCCCAGATCGATTCCGCTCCCGGGCTCTCACCTAGACGGGGGGTTCTGGTTGATCTCTGGAGAGGCTGGCAAGGTTGGATATGTTGGTGCTGGAGTGCCCCAGATCGATTCCGCTCCCGGGCTCTCATCTAGACGGGGGGTTCAGGTTGATCTCTGGAGAGGCTGGCAAGCTGGGTACTTTTAAAGCAGCAAGGTAATAGTATATGCTAAGGCTAGTAGGGCCTGAATTGCTCCGAGTGATCCCGCTGGCAGGGCAGGAAGGCCTCGTGGAGATGAATTGTTTTTGCTTCGGGTGATCCCGCTGTCAGGCTCTCACTAGCTGGCCGGGCTGGAAGACATTCGCAGGAAAGTTGTTTTTGGAAAAGTGCCTCCGAGACGGTTCCACTGACCGAGCTCTCGCTAGCCGGCAGGGTGGGTATACCTCTCGGGTTGACGTTTTGAGAGATGTTGATTTTTAGAAAAGTGTCCCCGATACGGTTCCACGGACCGGGCTCTCGCTAGCCGGCAGGGTGGGTATACCTCGAGGGTTGATGGTTTGAAAAGTTATTTTTGAAAAAGTGCCCCCCGAGCAGACCCGCTGACCAGGCTCTCACCTAGCTGGCAGGGCCGTAGGCTCACTCGGCGGCGGATCCCAAAGGCTTTAGCATATAAGGAATCAGTTACGCTTGATAAATTGATAGTTTTCACTGATAATCGAAATTCTTCAAGAATAGTTTTTGAAAACAGAAGCTGAAGATAATAAATCCTGCAATGGCGCAGCCTTATTTGATTAGTTTTATAAACAAAATCAGATTCATTTCGAATTGTCAATGCATGATTGTTTATGTAATCATTGTAGATAATAGTGAGAATTCTATTCCTCAGCACCATCAATCATCCTTGAGGCCCATTCCTAAATAACGCAATATGCAACAGTAAAAAGAACTGCGCTCTAAATTGTGAGTTTGCTTGCTAATAGGCATTAAGTGGCATGACATTCTGAGAACCTGAAGGGCATAATATCTCTACCATAAAAAAGAAGGCATAATACATAACCAAGGTTGTTGACAACCAAATTGATCACTTAAAGGCAACAAAGGGAAAGGCTATCACATCAGGACAAATATGAGTACCAAAGGGAAGGATCATCATTCATATGATTATATACCCATAATTTTTTTTCGGGTCGGCTCCCACCCTCCGGATACTTGGGGTTGGACATTTCTTTCGGAGCGTAGGACACGCTCGCAAAGAGCGGGGATTGTGTACAACCCCGTATCTGTCGGGTGGGACCCTCCCCAGATAGTGGGGACCCGTGGTGTCCCGTGGTGTCCCGTGGTTGGCTAGCATTGGCCGGGGTGCGGTTAGGATCCATATTCGTAAATAAACGAGAAAGTGGGGTGCGAATAACGGGGTTTGGGTGTGCGTTTAGAGGATGGGTTGCGGATAGCCAGTATGGGCTAGGGTTTTCTTTATATAAAACCTAAAAACTAAAACCTAAAGGGCTTCTCCTCCCCACCCGATTCAGCACCCCCCCCTCTCTCTCTCGGTTCGTGCAAGCAGCCGCAAAACCCACTCCCCCTCTCTTCTTCGCGCGGCTAGGGCAACAACCGAATCCCCCTCCCCCTTCGTCTCTCTCTCTCTCGGTTCTTTGGAGCAGCGGCGACCCCCGACCCTCCCCCTTCATCTCTTCGTCTCGCGCCAGGAAGGAGGAGGCCCGATCCCGACCTCCCCCTCTCTCTCTCGGTTCTTTGGAGCAGCGGAAGGAGGAGGCCCGATCCCGACCTCCCCCTCTCTCTCTCAGTTCTTTGGAGCAGCGGCAAGCCCGACCTCCCTCTCTCTCTATCGCGCCAGGAAGGAGGAGGCCCGACCCCTCCCCCTTCATCTCTCTCTCTCGCGCCAGGAAGGAGGAGGCCCGACCCCTCCCCCTTCGCCTCTCTCTCGCGCCAGGAAGGAGGAAGCCCGACCCCCCGACCCCCTCTTTACCTCTCTGTCTCGCCGCCAGCAACAGCAGGAGGCCAACCCTCGCTCCGACCGGGAGCTCCTCTCCCGTGGCCGTCCGAGGCGAGATCCGGCCGGGAGCTTCTCTCCCGCGGCCTCTTGGAGCACGATCGGCCGGGAGCTCCTCTCCCGTGGCCGACTTGGGGCTAGACCCAACATGTAGAGGCCGGATCTATGCACGGAAAGCCGCTACGGCTCCAAGACGAGGAGCCTCTGGCAAAATACACGCTACAAGGGTAACGATGTTTCTACTAGGGCAGGTGAAGCCCTCAATTCTCATATTTGCATGAAAGCCCCTCCCCACCAACGGGTGGGGGAAGGGAGCTCTCCGACGGGTTGACGCGTGCGTCCCCGCTATTGATTGCACTAGCGCCCGGAAGTGTGAGTACGGGTTAGGACATTCTGTGTGAAGCCCATCCGGGTGTGTATACCGGATTGGTGATGTTTCTGTGTGAAGCCCGTCCGGACGTGGGGGCCGGATTGGTGATGTTCTGGGGACCCCGGAGAAGACTCAACAGGAAGATAGTTATTATTTGCCCGTATTTATAAAATGCCGCCGCCTCGAGAAAGGGGTGTGGTTAATGTAGCTCGGTTTGCTTCAATTGGCCGGGGCTCAGTTTGCTACCGCATGGCGAGACGTTGGCGTACAGGTGTCGCAGTACCAAGCAGGGGGTTGCGGGCTCAAGCCCAAAGTTGTGCCGCCCCGAGGAGGGCTTATTTATTTATATTTGCCGGCCTGCGTGCCGAAGTATGGAGCTTATGCTCTTGTAAATCAAATTGCCTGTGATGCCCTTTTCTTGTAGCTTATATTTTTATCGTAAGCGAGTGGTGTTTTCACGAACCACTCGCCCCGTGGGAGCCCCGAGGTGAAATTACCGGGAAGACCTTAAGGGTCAGTTAATTAACTCTTAGAACGGCGGGGTTACGCTGTCGGCAGTCCCATTTGGGCTGCGTACAGACAGACTGTTTGTCGGGATTACGTTATTGGCGGCCCGGACGAGGAACGCTATCAATAGACCCAAGAGAGCACCTTTAGGAGGGGGATCCGGTTGGGGATTTCCCCTTAGATGTTTTGGTTGGCCAAGAGAGTCCCCCAATGGTGCTTTGTCTCAGTCTTTGGCTTCGGAGGGGAAGTGCTTGTTAGTCTTCCGGGTGTGTGGTGGGACCTCCACGCTGAGGCCTTGGGTTCGTCTTTTGAGTTCCTAGTTTTGTGCCTAGATTGTTAGCTTGAGTGAAGTAGGTGTGAGGCCACCCCTCTTTTGGGACCCCGAACTCCACAGAGACCAAGTCTTGTTCGCGAGATTTCGGTTTCAACACAGGAGGAAGGGAGTGAACAAGGGGCCGAAGTAAAGAATTTATACCGAGGATACCTGTTGTGCGAGCACGGTATTCGGCGGGGGTGGGGAATCAGGAGGCAATGTCATGTCCTCCCCCGGCGACCTCCTAATCGTCATGGCTCCCTTGGTCTGGGGAGAGGTGGCAGGGTTGAACATCCAGGCGTTGCGCTCGGCGGCCCGGGCTTTCGCCATCTCCCTAGAAGCCTTCAGTCGCTCCAACGCGCTCTGCTTGGTGGACATCCTGAAGGAAGAACGATTTCGGCGAGAAAGGAACAAAAGGGAAGGCTTGATCACCACCCTCGGTGGGCAGTATTTATAGCTTCGGGCAGGGGACCCACCAAAAGATTCCCGCCACGTCAGCAGAGTCGGCGAACACCAGGGGTTGGATGTATCTTCGCGAGCTTAGGACAACCTCGCGAAGAGCGGGGATTGTGTACAACCCCGATGTTCGCCAGGAAGTAACCAAAGCTCGCGCTCAAGGAGGCGAGCCAAGTGGGGCGAACCCTGATCTCCGGTGAGGCAGGCCAAGGAAGAGCAAGAGACCGCGCAGGCGAGCGAGCCCAGCGAAGGGAAGGTAACCGGCTCCTTCGAAGCTCGGCGAGGGCAGTGCATGCGAGCCCGACCAGTTGAGGAGGGAGCTCGCCAGGCGAGCCCGGAACCTTGTGGTACAGTTAGCCACTCTTGGGGTACAGTTAGCCACTCTTGGGGTACAGTTAGCCATTTTGGGGTGCGGATAGCCATCCTGGGGTTCGCCGACCCAGAGGCTCGCGAGGGCAGTGCATGCGAGCCCGACCAGTTGAGGAGGGAGCTCGCCAGGCGAGCCCGGAACCTTGTGGTACAGTTAGCCACTCTTGGGGTACAGTTAGCCACTCTTGGGGTACAGTTAGCCACTCTTGGGTTACAGTTAGCCATCCTGGGGTTCGCCGACCCAGGGGGTCGCGAGCTCCGCTCGCGAGGGCAGTCGGCTTGGCCGGGTCGCTATGAGCGAGCCCAACCATTCGAGGGAGGGGTCCGCTAGGCGAGCCCGCCTAGAGTGAGTGCTGATAATACCTCTGGGGTTCGCCGACCCAGAGGCTCGCGAGTTCCACTCGCGAGGGAGGTCGCGAAGCGGGCTGGCTCGCCCCGTAAAGGTCCAGGAAGGGATTTTTACCAAGAGGCCCCCGGTGGTCTGCACTTAGCCTCTCCAAACAGCGGAGTTTGGCGGTTGGCAGGCCAATCCGGTGTGCGGATAGTAAGAATGGACAGCGGGATTTGGTTATTGACAGACCACAAAACTAAAATCTATAAATAGACCTCAAAGGGCACCTTGGAAGGAGAGCGGTTCATTATCTTTGAGCTCTTCTCTCCCTAGGTCGCTTTGGTTTGGGCTCTCCAGCTCTCCAAGGTGCCCGAGTCTTAGCTTTGGCTTGGGAGGGGAAGCGCTCAACGATCTTCCGGGTTAGTGGAGGGACCTCCTCGCTGAGACTAGGGTCTTTGTTCTTTGCTCGAGTCATCAACCTTACCTCTCCCGAGGGACCGGTAAGGGCTAGCTGCCCCTCATCTCGGTGAGGGCCCCGAGCTCCACACGAGACCGAGAAATCGGTTTCAACAGTACAACCACCATGCGGTAGCACATGCTACCGCCGCGCGACAGCCCATGTTGGTTAAATTTTTTCTTAAGTAGACGGAGTACCCATCAAATGCCCCCAAATCCTCGGAGTCCAAACCTGGTGTTTTGGGAGTGCAAGGATTTTTCATTCTTCTTTACGCGCGATCGCGGTGGTATTATGGAGGTAAGTTCTTCCTCTCCCTCTCTCTTTTTTGCGAATGAGCGGAGCCATGCCGACGGAAGGGGACACACATGATTGTGCGGTTGCGCTCATGGGCAGAATTGTGAGCGATAGTGCGCGTGGGAAGTTGCGTATGTATGTGCGAGAGAAAGTGCGTGTGCATGCGGAATCGCGCACGCCTGTGCTTATAGTGTCATGCGGTAGCAGCTACCGCGGGCGGTAACGCACTTGGCCGGTTGTGCGTGTGGGCGGTTGCATGCGTGGGCAGAATTGCAGGCGGAAGTGCGGGCGAAAGTGAACGTGCAGGCAGAATATTTTTGTAATAATAACAATATAACACATGTAAATATCTTATTAAGTGAGGAATCAGGATGTTGCTTGGTTTGAAGCTTTCTACTCTAGTTTTTTAATGCTGGTGGATGTGGGGAGAAGAAATTAAATTACTGCTCTAGTTTTTAAGAAAATACAAATTTAATTATTTGCCATGGTTTGAAACCGTGGCTAATTGTTTTATAAAAAATATTAAACTTACTATAAGCCACGGTTTCAAACCATGGCTAATAGTCAGATTATTTGCCACGGCCAAAAGCGGTGACAAATAGTTCATTTTAACTGTGTTAAGGATTTTTTGTCAGTCTAAAACCGTGGCAAAAAGTTAAGTAATAGCCACGACAGAATATTTTTGTGGCTAATAATATTTTCCACGGCCAATCTGTGGCTAAAAACCTTTCTTTTTGCGACCTTTAGCCACAAATTTTTTTCATGGCTAGACCGTGACAAAAGATCTTTAGCCACGATTTTAGACCTTTTGCTAGGGCAAATTGCCCTGGCCAAAAATTGATTTTCTAGTAGTGTCTGGAGCTGCTAGACCTTTGGCTTCCTTAGAGGCAATATGGGTCTTCGACTCATCATCAGTAAGAGCCTTTGTCTCTTCAAGAGTAGTAAGAGGGAGTTCAGATGTCTCCCCCTCAACTCTTAACCTCTTGGTTTAGGTCACTAGGGTTGTGTAGGAGGAGGAAGAGGTAGAGATACCTTTGGGAAGACCACAATGAGAGGTGATTCACCTGCAATTAAAGATGGAGAAGGAGTTGACTCAATTTTGATAGGAGAAGGAACCTTTTCTGGGTCTTCAACAGGAGGTGCAAATAGATTAGTTGTAGAATCAACTAGAGGCATCTAGGATTCCTCTTCAGGAAGGAGATCTAAGATCAGTTCTCCCACTATCAAAATAATAACGTATTTTTCAATAGTTGGGGCAGGAGAGTAGGAAATAAAAGAGCATACTTTTATAGAAGAGGATGGAATGACATGAGATTATGGAGGAGGAGATATGGTGGAGATGGAACTGAGGACTGAATGGGAGAGGGATGAGATGGAGATGGAAGAAAGTTCTGGATTGGTGATCTCTTTCCCTCAATAGGAGCACACTCTTGTTGATCCATATGATCATCCCCATGAGTGGCGGGATTCTCTTATGCATCAACATCCATAGAGATAGAGGTGTCCTAGATATTAAACTCAGTAGGGACGGAGATGACTAGGACATAATGATCAGAAGAACTCTCCCCCTTTTGCAGAAGAGCAATGATCATCTGTAAATCATGTCTGATGGAGTATTGGAGGAGAGGATGACAGACACCTGGATCTCAAAGGAGAGGACCATGGATAACATGAACTGCTAGAAGGCAGTGTCAAATAAGAAAGTGGATGTCGATGTAGCGGTGGTTGAATGTGTTAAAATTTTTTACTTGAATCGTTTAGGAGTAAGCAGGAGTTGCATCAACTGAGTTATAGACAAACAACCACAATACCACACAGCAACACAATAGACTTTATTGAATCACAATACTTGATTACAGTGCGAGACATACATGGCGAGACATGATTCATAAGAATCACGAAGGAGAGAAGAACAAAACACACCAAAAACAAATCTGGCGGCTTGACAACAGAGACCGCACAGACCGCTCGACTTTAGAAACCGCCCGACTTGACCTGAGACCGCTCGAACAGAAAACAGGCAAGACCGTAACTCAGAACACCTGGCTTGACCTGTACTGTCAGGCCGCTACCTCAGACCGCATGAACTGGAGCTTATTGAACTAAACAAAGAACTGAAGCTGTCGCCAGACCGCAACTCAAATCGCCTAACCGCTGAAGGTCGCCTGATCATCGAGCTCGCTGCGAACAGCACAAGAACAACCATAAACCAGTTCGCAGACAAGCTGCTGCCGAACTGTTTATTCAAGTCGCTGGGAAATCACCAGGGAAGGAGACCGCAACCTGATGACCGCAAACCTGCGAACACAACAAACAGTCAACTCGCTTCTGAGACCGCCCGACCTCAAAGTGAGACCGCACGAAACTACCCAGGCTCTAGTTCTTACAGTTCTCATTTTTTGAATGACGGGCCATGCACCCCTATTTATAGGCGGGTAGACGGATGTCGTCACCGCACAGGAGAGATACAATCACCACCCGTAAGATCGCGAGCGGTCTCATAGAGCAGATCGCGCGATCAGACCACTTGGACAACAGCCTGTCCAAGACCGCAAGTCATCAGCAGACCGCGCACAAGCCGTACGAACACAAGACCGCGCACAAACCACGCGGACACAAGACCATTCCTTCCTTAGATCACCAAGAGCAAGCCAAGAACATCTGGACGACTTCAGACAAGTCGCCAGACCACCCTTCATAAGCTGCCCGGTCACAGCGGTTACACAGAACAGACCGCCCGGTCTTCCAACAAAGAAGACAGGCCAACCAAGCAGAACAACTCGGGAACAAACCGCAGCAAACAAGAATAGACCGGCCGGTCAGACCAGACCTCTAGGGCCAAACCGGCAGAGCCAAACCGGCAGAGCACCAGAATAGATACCGCGCGGTCTTTGCGGTCTCAAATAATCAGACCGCCGGCCACCTTACTCCACTTCAATAATTTCAACACTCCCTGTTGAAGTGGGAAGTGGAAACTAGCCTGAGTAAACTCTGCAACCGAGTAAACGGTCCCTTCGCCAGCGGCTTTGTGAAGATGTCTGCAACATTGTCCACACTCCGAACATGCTCGACCATAAGAGATCCTCCCAACACCTTTTCACGAATGAAATGGTGCTCAATCTCAATATGGTTGGTACTCCCATGACAGACTGGATTATTAACCATCTTGAGAGCACTCTCATTGTCTCCGCGTAGCATAGTGGGACCACGAACCTCCTCATGAACGTCCTGCACCAACCTCCTGAGCCAAACGGCTTCCTGAGCTGCCAAGGCCGAAGCCTTGTATTCCTCTTCTGTGGTAGATACGGACACAGAGTCCTGCTTTTGCTGCACCAAGAAATAGCTGTGGGGCCCATCATAAAGACATAACCAGATGTTGATCTCTGATCATCCGCGTCTCCTCCGTAATCAGCATCCATGTATCCATGCAACTCCAAGCTTGACCCTCTCCTATATAGGAGACCAAGATCAGAGGTCGACTTCACATACTTCAAAATTCCTTTTGCCGCCAGAAGATGAGGCTTCCGTGGCTCCGCCATGTACCGACTCACTTTGCCAACTGCATAAGCAATATAGGCCTCGTGATGGTCAAATAGATCAAGCCCCCAACCAGAGCTCGAAACACCAATGGATCAGATAGAACTCTCCCCTCATCCTTCCGAAGTTTATGATGCTGTTCTAGAGGTATAGAGCAGCTCTTCCCTTCCTCCATGCCGAATCGTTGAACGATCCGCCCTGCATATCCAGCCTGAGAAATGAGCACTCCACTCTCCCGCCTCTGAACCTCGAGTCCAAGGAAATGGTGAAGCTCACCCAGATCCTTCATCTCAAATTTAATAGCAAGCTCAACTCTCAGCCTTGCTACCGCCTCCTTCGAGTTCCCGGTGACAATCATGTCATCCACATACAGCAGAACAATAACCCGAAGCGAACCCTCCTTCTTGACAAACAAGCTAGAATCAGAGTCTGAAGCAATGAACCCGCAGAATAGAAGATACTCCGCGATCTTTCTATACCACGCCCGAGGCGCTTGCTTCAACCCATACAGGGCCTTCTTCAGTTTGCAGACGTAGTCCTGACACTCCTCCGAGATGAAGCCCGGCAGTTGGATCATGAAGATATCCTTGTCAATCTCTCCATACAAGAACGCATTCTTTATGTCGAGCTGCCAAATCTCCCATCCACTGGATGTCGCCAAAGCAATAACAAATCGAACCGAAGTCATCTTTGCCACTGGACTGAATGTCTCATCATAATCTTCTCCATACTGCTGTGAGAACCCGCGAGCCACAAGGCGAGCCTTATATCGCTCGATCATGCCGTCAGCTTTCTTCTTGAGCTTATAAACCCATTTGCATGTCACAGGGGTAAATGCCCTTGGGCCTGGGCACTAGAGACCAAGTCTCATTCTTCTTGAGAGCATCCATCTCCTCCTGCATAGCAATGTCCCACTGTTTCATGCCTTTAGCCTTCTCAAATCTCGATGGCTCCATCTCATCCAAGGGACCAGCAAAGAAACATGAGACGAAGCTCACCATGTTTCCTCCTGTTTTTCGACCTCCTAAGAGGTTGCTCCTGACTAACCACCTCCTCAGCTGCTTCTTCTGTGCTAGCTCCTCTTCCAGACAAACTTGGAGCATCGCTCCCCCTACTTACAGATCCTGAAGCCTCCATCTCAGAGCTTGACACAACTGGAGCCCCTGGTGAAACATGCAACTCCACTTGAAGATTTTCCGCAGCCTTTCCTTCTTTATCAACCCTGCTCTCCAGTAGTTCAAATCCTGAACTCCCCTTATAGGAAGTTACCTCATCGAACATCACATCCCGAGATACAATTGATCTCCGTGTCTCAGGATCCATGCATCTCCATCCCTTCTTCCGCTCATCAAATCCAACAAAGACTAGCTTCCTTGCTTTCGCATATAGCTTTGTCCGAAGAGCATCAGGAATATGCACATAACAGGTTGACCCGAACACCCAAAGGTGTGCAAGACTCAGCATCTCCTTGAACATCAGTTCGTGAGGGGTCTTCATGTTGATAGGACTTAGAGGCATCCTGTTGATGACGTAAGCCGCACAAGACATTCCCTCCGCCCAAAAGGACTTTGAGATACTCTTGGAATGAAGCCAGCACTTGCAGGTTTCCGTCATATGACGGATCTTCCTTTCTGCAATGCCGTTTTGCTGTGGAGTATGGGCACAAGTGAGCTCTCTCCGGACGCTGTATTTCCTGCAAAAACTTGAGAACTCACCAGAGGTGAACTCCCCACCATTGTCAGTTCTCAACTTTTTCACCCGCAGGCCTAACCGACCTTCCACCAGCTCTTTGAACTCCACGAACTTTGCAAAAGCTTCCAACTTCTCTTTCAGAAAATACACCCAGACATATCTGGTGTAATCGTCAATCAACACCAACATATATTTGTTGCCTCCAAGGCTTGGGGTGGCAGTCGGTCCCATCAAATCACCGTGAATGCACTCCAACGGCGCTTTGCATCTTGTTTGCGATTTATCAAATGGAAGTCGACGAGACTTACAAAACTGACATCCCGCACAAACATGACCGTCTCCATAGGAGGACAAGCTAGGCAATCCCTTTACAAGGCCCCTTACCGCCATAGCCTTCAATTTGTCCATGCCTACATGCCCCAACCTTTCATGCCATATAGCCGCGCTATCATTGGTCTTCATCTTATCAACATAGGTACTTGTCGATAACACGAACAAGTCCTTTAACCATTTTACAACATGAATAACATCTCCCTTTATCTTTGGTTGAGTTTTAAGAAATCTCCGGTTGAGTTTTAAGAAACTTCACTTCTGTTGGGCCAAACAGAATGTGATAACCGACATCGACCGCATTGGTCACAGAGAAGAGATTCTTCTTCATACCAGGCACGTGATAAACACTCCTCAATGTGAGTGGACCCTTATCACTGCTCAGAGAGACAACACCTTCTTGTTCTACTGCATGAACAAAATTATCAGCCATAATGATTGCATCGTTACATGAGTAAGGTGCCAAAGAAGAGAACTTTGATTCATCCCCGGTGAGGTGATGCCCACACCCTGAATCCACGATCCAATCCTCTTCGAAGTTGATGGGAGCCAAGGCCTTAACGGGCATCGCCGTCATATTAGCCGCATAGGCTCCTCCCCATCCAGCTTCATCAGACTTTGGCTTCTCCTTCTCCGCTGCATGTCCCGGCTGAAGATTAACCCGGCAATCCTTCTTGAAGTGGACAGTCTTATTACACCTGAAGCACCTTGGTCCCTCTCCCTTCTTCTTCCCATCAGACTTAGAAGCATAAACCTTATCCTGCTGACCTGAAGTAGAGGGTCCATCCTGACCTGGCTTCTTCTTCTCCCACTTCTTCTTCTTCTTCCCAGAGAACAACACATCACTATCTCCCACAGAGATAGAAGTCCCCGCCATCTGTCTTGCCAAACTTTCCTGCGAAGCAAGTAAGTTTTCTAGCTCCAACAGAGATGGTTGATTTGCCCAACCCTGAACTGAAGTCACAAAGGAAAGATACTCTTTCCGCAACCCGCGGATGATATGCCTCTTCAGTTTTGCCTCCGAGATGGGCTCATCAGGGTCCAATGCAGAAATCTCTGCTGTGAGGTTCTTCATCTTGAGAAAGAAGGTAGAAATAGAAAGATCACCTTGAGAGGCCTTCGCCAACTCATTTTCAAGAAACTGTAGTTGAGCTACATTCTTCTTATTAAACAACCTGTCCAAAGACGTCCAAATCTCAGCAGCAGATTTACATCCAATGATGTGATCAAATAGATCTGGTGAGATAGCCCTCTTGAGTCTGAACTCTGCCTTAGCATTAGTCCTCCTCCAAAGTCTCACCTCTGCCATATTATCTCCTGCTAGAAAAACTTCCTGTGTTTCTTCTCCTCCAACTATCTCCCATAGATCCTCACAAAGTAAGTAACTCTCCATACACGACCTCCACTTCTTGTAGTTAGTCGATGTGAGGAGTTCAATACCAAGCCCTCTTGCGTATCCAGCTTCCATGGCAACCTATGTGGTCTCTTCTTCACAAAGACGATGGCAACTCAAGTTGATCACTGCTTATCCACTCCAACAACTTCCCTCTGATACCATGTTAAAGTTTTTGATTTGAATCGTTTAGGAGTAAGCAGGAGTTGCATCAACTGAGTTATAGCCAAACAACCACAATACCACACAGCAACACAATAGACTTTATTGAATCACAATACTTGATTACAGTGCGAGACATACATGGTGAGACATGATTCATAAGAATCACGAAGGAGAGAAGAACAAAACACACCAAAAACAAATCTGACGGCTTGACAACAGAGACCGCACAGACCGCTCAACTCCAGAAATCGCCCGGCTTGACCTGAGACCGTTCGAACAGAAAACAGGCAAGACCGCAACTCAGAACACCTGGCTTGACCTGTACTGCCAGACCGCTACCTCAGACCGCACGAACTAGAGCTTATTGAACTGAACAAAAAACTGAAGCTGTCGCCAGACCGCAACTCAGATCGCCTAACCGTTGAAGGTCTCCTGATCACCGAGCTCGCTGCGAACAACACAAGAACAACCATAAACCAGTTCGCAGACAAGCCGCTGCCGAACTGTTTATTCAAGCTATTGGGAAATCACCAAGGAAGGACACCGCAACCTGCTGACCGCAAACCTGCGAACACAACAAACAATCAACTCACTTCCGAGACCGCCCGACCTCAAAGTGAGACCGCACGAAACTACCCAGTCTCTAGTTCTTACAGTTCTCGTGTTTTGAATGACGGGCCATGCACCCCTATTTATAGGCAGGTAGACGGATGTCGTCACCGCACAGGAGAGATACAATCACCACCCGTTAGATCACGAGCGGTTTCACAAAGCAGACCGTGCGATCAGACCACTTAGACAACAGCCTATCCAAGACCGCAAGTCATCAGCAGACCGCGCACAAACCGCGCGGACACAAGACCACTCCTTCCTTAGATCACCAAGAGCAAGCCAAGAACATCTGGCCGACTTTAGACAAGTCGCCAGACCACCCTGCATAAGCCGCCCGGTCATAATAGTTACACAGAACAGACCGCCTGGTCTTCCAACAAAGAAGACAGGCCAGCCAAGCAGAATGACTCAGGAACAGACCGCAGCAAACAAGAACAGACCGGTCAGTCACACCAGACCTCCAGGGACAAACCGACAGAGCCAGACCGGCAGAGCACCAGAATAGAGACCGCGTGGTCTCTGCGGTCTCTAATAATCAGACCGCCGACCACCTTCCACTCCACTTCAATAATTTCAACAGAATGAGATGGAGGTTTTGCTGGTGGAGGAGGTGTTTGAGGATGAGGAGTTGGAGGTAATGGTGCATAAGATAGAGGTGTAGATATGGGTGAAGTATGTATATAACGAAACGGAGGGGGTGAAATAGAGTAGTTCAAAAGAGGGCGGAGCCACCTTGCGATGAAGTTGCCTTATGTGAGAAATTGGGTGTATGACTAGAAGGTTGAGGGAGGAGGAAGGAGTGATGGTTCTCCTGACCTTAGAATACTATGGAATAGTCTTCTGCCATAATTATATAATCCTAATAGAGAGAACTTTATCACTATTTATTAGGGTGCCAGAAGAGGAAAGAGAAGAAGGATGAACAATGAAGAATATAAAGAAAGAAGCTAACAAAAACTCTTCTCCTTTAGCTTATCAAAATGAAGACTAAAAAAATACCTGCCAAATTAATCCTTTTCCTCAGCTACACAACTTTCATGAGCTTCATCAGTTCCTTGCTTATGGAGTCATAGACTGAACTTTTACTCAAAAACTCTTTACTAGAATATCTACTAGCAGATTCACCTCTGGTGGGAAGTTCATTGTCCTCAAATTGCGGGGCTTGTCTCCAGTATACCTTATTATCATCAAGCCTTCAACTACATCATTATTAGTGAAAATTCTCCTAAGAGAAGATGGATTCAGGATGATCTCCACTTCAAAAATTGTGCACCTCAGAGTGCCTTCATTAGACTGTGTAGTGGAGTGGAACTACAACAATTCAAGAATATAGAGCTTGGTCCTCTTATGTAGCAAAATTTCCAAACCAACATCCTTTACCAAAATGACAACTGAGTGCAACTTAGCTTTAACAGAGTAAAAGGAAGCAATGACAATCTAAAACCCAGAGTGATTGACCCCATTATAGTGAACTTGAAGAACTGAGTATAAAAGATTTTTGAAGAAGAAGGAAAGAAGACAAGAAGATTCTGTGAGCGTAAATAGATCACAAAATGATGAATGGATTAAGTAGATGATTTGTTAAGGGGGTAATTTTGGAATAATTAGGATGAGTCATTGATCGAAATAAGCAGAATCATTGATCGAAGGTCAGCAATTAACATTTGAGATGGGAAATTAAAGAGTCAAAGTTTCTAATAGTTTGATCAGCGATCCAAGATCGGAGAGGGGGCTACGACCAACGAACGTTGAGTGAGAGGTCGATGATCAACGATCGTAGAGCGAGTATCCACTTAGAAAGAATAAAGTAATGAAGAAGGTCAATCAACATTCATATAGCGTCACTCAATGATCAACGCTCAGCGAGTGACGCTGCTTGAGATAGGATCAATCAGTGATTGATGAGCCATTTAATGATTAACGCTCAATGATCGCCGATCGATGATTAATGATCGTAGATTGATTCTCACAGAATTAATATATATACATATATATATATATTCTTTTGGAAAAAGAAAATAGACAATTAAGGGTTTCACCCAAGTGAATAGAAACTTTTTATATTGCTCCTTTCATATTGTTCTCTAATGTTTGTTGTTTATATAATGTGATTTTCATTATTCAGATAACTATGTAGTTTTAACAACTAACAAGCATATAAAAATTTACAAAGACTCAAAATGGAAAGCTAGGTCAACTTCTCTTCATTTATTCCATGCTATCAAGCATCCCAAGCTGATTAATAAAATAAGTTAACTATATTTCATTCAAGGGTTTTATAAGAATGTCAGCAATTTATTTCTTAGTAGGAATACATTCCATTGAGATGTTGCACTTTTCTACATGGTCCTAGATAAAATAATGTCTTATTTTTATGTGCCTTTTTTCTACTGTAAAGCACTTGATTAGATGAGATAGATATAACACTAGTGTTATCACAGAAAATAGGGATTTTGGTTAGATCATACTCATAGTCTTGCATTTGATTTTAGATCCAAAGAAGTTGTGGACAACCACTTCCAGCTGCTATGTATTTAACTTCTGCAATAAAGGTGTGATAACTTCCCAAAAGAAGTTATCTTTACATATTATTCTAACCATTTGATGAATATATTTCATAAATTATTGATTAAGAAGTCGCAAAAATATGAATATTGTATGTTGGAAAAAGATCGGCTATTATTGCAATTTTATATGTTTTTATGATAGGAAATGCAAGGATTTGATGTAGCATGGAAGTGGAAGTTGATATTAATGCCAGGAAGTTAATTCAAGAGGATTACAACATTTCCAACATAGCTTTGTGAAGACAATTTTCGAAATTAATTTGTTGTAATAATTTTTTGATTTGTTGCAACAAGTGTGGCAGTTATAGATTTTCTGAAAGCGAAAATATTTACAATATGGCGGTTACGGAAATAAAAAGAGTCATTTTTCAGAGGTTGGGAGGCACCTTTTTAGTGGGAGTGACTATATATACCGAGGAGGAAAGAAATTATAGGGATTCTAAGGAAAAGGGAGGAAAAACGCAAGGAGAGATCGACCAAGAGAGGGAGTTCGACTTCAGGATTTGGATTTCAGCCATTAACGAGAGTAGGTCCGAATTACAGACATCATGTATTGTAAGATTTCTCCAATTTCGTGGTCTATTATCTTAGTTATGAACTAAACTCTCATAGTCTTGTATGGAGAGAGTACCATGGTTGTTGTGATGAAGAATTACACTTAAGTTTTGTGTATGTTTGAATATTTGTCTTTATTGAATTGTGAACTTGTTGTGAAACTTTTGGATTATATTTTTACTTTCTATTGCGCTGCAAGAATCGAGAGATGAGTTGCGTAGTATTAGGTGAAAGATTATATTATTACACCGCGAGATTCGAGAGATGATGGGTGTAGATTTCTAACCAAAGTTTCTATATTTTTACTGTACTTCGAGAATCGAGAGAGGAGAAGTGTAAGTGTTTTATAATCTCAATTTAGTGAAGAAGGGAGAAATAGATTTCCTCTTCTTACTAGCGACCTTGATTTTTTACTTTTCTAAATATTCTTCACCTCACCTATGTTAGAGATGACTAGGCGAATATAAAATATTAAGTTTTCTGATATCGAGAGATTAGAATTTCTTCTATAAAATCATTGCAAGATAAATCATAGAACATTTTCATAAACTATTATTTTCAAGCTTCATCACAATAGACATAAGAAATCAAAATACAAGACTTCCTTTCCAACTAATACTATAAAGTATTTTTAAATAGTTAATTTAGTTTAAATCCTTCTTTAGAGTTTTGTTACTTTTCAAAATCACCTCATTTGATTTACTTGAATTTAATGAAACGGTGTAACTGGTATTTGCAACCACTAAATTAATCACTGCCCCGTGAGAACGATCTCTACTCACACTTTATTACTTGATCTGACACATGCACTTGCGTATAAACTAATTTTTGTGTATCAAGTCTTTGGCGCCGCTGTGGGGGAGGTGCAACAAATCTTGTGTGTTTTCAGGCAAAATTAGTGAACTTTAGTAATTGGAGCTCAAGTTTTTATTTTTACCTTTAATTTATTTTGTTTTTCTCTACTGTTATTCAGAATTTGCTAGTGTATGTAGAGGTATCGATCAGTTGAATTATTACCATTAAATTCTAAAATTAAACTAACCTGTAAACGAAATAGAAAATCAACTAGATTGGAACATAATAATCCTTCCACGATGAATCCAAACAATGATGATAAAATTCACCAGGAGTGTCAAGACTTGGGAGGTCAAGTAGAACATAATGGACACCAAGCAGAATATAGAAGAACATGACGCGACTATAATATCCATTTTCAAGGAGGGGTACAATTTAGTAATGCTAGACCCGCCGTCGAAGCTTCAAAATAATAAGTTTGGTGGCCATAACCACGAAGATCCTAATTCTCATTTAAGAACTTTCATAGAAATCTGTAACATGTTCAAAATTAATGGTGCATCTGAGGAAGCCATTAAATTAAGTCTATTCCCTTTCTTCTTAGAAGGGAAAGCAAAAGACTGGTTGAACTCTTTACCTAATTGGCCCATTACAACTTGGGCTATATTGATCAAGAAATTGTTAGCCAAGTATTTCCCCAATCTAAAATTGCTAAATTAATGAGTGATATTTCTACGTTCATGCAAGGGAATGGGAAAACCCTCTTTGATGTATGGGAACACTTTAAGGAATTATAGCGGAAGTGTCCTCACCATGGCTTAGCCATTCATCAATAGGTGTGGACCTTCTACAATGGCCTCCAAACATCTACTATGATCCAAGTAGATGGAGCTGCGGGAGGTTCTCTTATGAACAAATACCCAGAAGATGCTTTTGGAATCTTAGAAGGCTTATCTTCTAATAATTATCCTTTTATTGATCGTCAAGGACATTCTTCTGCTACGACGGGGATGTATCAAGTATACCAATTAATGTCATTTACAGCCCAAATGTCATCTCAATTTAATTCAATTAATAAGAGGTTAGATGTTTTGGCTTTACACCAAAATCAAATGACCTCACAAGTCAATAGCATAGTCACTCCTACGGTCACATGTAATCCCACTTTAATAATTGAGCAACTTGTAGATTAGAATGAAGAAGTTAATTATATCGGGGGACAATATAAAAAGAATCATAATGCCTATGGAAATAATTAAAATTATGCATGGAGAAACGATCCAAACTTTTCTTTAAAAAACAATTCCGGTTCAACTTCTTCACATTTGTTTAATTCAAATTCTAATCCTCCTCAACAAAACCATAATCATAATCAAGCAAGACATCCTAAGAAATTAACTGATGAAATCATTATAGAATCTATGCAAAAGAATGAAGCACATTTTTCTAGTTTAGAAGGATTAATGCATTTGATTGAATCACAAATAGGACAAATTGCGCCCGCTTTGAGCATTAGACCACAAGGAACACTACCGACGGATACAACACTCAATCCTAAGGGTGATAATCATCAATATAAGGCTGTCACATTGCGGAGTGGAAGACAATTGGTAAATAGTCATAACAATAATCAACTTGAAGATAAAAATGTTCAAAAGGATGTGGAGAATAATAATCCTGGTAGGCTTAATGAAAAAGTAAGTCAAGAGTGTAATAGCAAAGAGGAGGAAGAAGTAGAAGTCATAAGAGAAAGAAAGAGTGAAACGAATGTTATGTTGTCTAGGGAGAAAGATAATGCAATTATTTACCCACCCCACCTTTTCCTCAAAGGCTAAGAAAAAGTAAACTAGACCAACAATTTAAAAAATTTCTGGAAATATTTAAAAAACTGCAAATTAATATACCCTTCACCGAAGCCTTAGAACAAATGTCAAGTTATGTTAGGTTTATGAAAGATATCTTAAATAAGAAAAGGAAGTTTGGTGTGAATGAAATGGTAGCGCTCACCTATGAGTGTAGTGCAATTCTCCAAAAGAAATTACCGCTGAAATTAAAAGACACCGAAAGTTTCACAATTCGGTGTTCTATTGGGTATCAATTTGAAATAAAGGCTTTTTTGCGATTTAGGGGCGAGCATAAATATGATGCCACTATTGTTGAAGCCGTAAACCGGCCTCTGAGTTCGGACCCACAGGGGGGTGTAGCCTGCGCTTACTTCTCCCTCACTAAACTCTCCTGACTGAGGATGGAAAACCTAGAAAAGACCCAAGGATGTAGAGAGGAGGTCCCGCCACACACCCGGAAGATCTTAGAGAGCTTCCCCTTCCAAACCAATGCTTAGTCGGGTACCTTGGAGGGCTCTAGCAGCCAACTCCGAAAATTGCCTGGAGGAGAGAGCTCAAAAAAGGTCTGGTCCCATCCAAGGTGCACTTAAGGGTCTATTTATAGATTTTCTAGTCTTGGACTGCAGATAGTGTAAATCTGCCTTTTATTTTTACTAATCGCACCCCAAATTGGTCTGCTAACAGCCTGATTCCGTTGTTCTGAAGGGCTATTGGCATCCCATAGGGGGCATTTAGGAAATTTTCCCCTCAAAACCCTCTAGGCGAGTGGTTCGTGAAGGCACCACTCGCCAGGCCCCTTGCCCATCATGGTTCGTCGGGCGAATGGTTTATGAGGTCATCACTCGCCATGTGCTCGACTCGCTTAATGGGAGAGATCTTGGACGCTCTCGCCTATCTATCATGATGCCTATGCGAGTGGGCCGCGAGTGCGGGCCTCACTCTCCCAAAGATCTCTTGGACTCCTATTCCGCTCCTTGACCCTCCACGAGGTCTTGGGGACCCACTCGATGAATATGGGGTTGTACACAATCCCTGCTCTTTGCGAGCGGGTCCTACGCTCGGAAAGAAGAGTCCAACCCCAACATTCGGCGAGTGCCTTACTGACCTGGAGGGAATCTTCTTGGTGGGGCCCTCCATTTAGCTATAAATACGGCCCCAGTTGTTATCTTTAGATTGCCCATCTTCTAATCAATGTTCCTCATTTTCTCCTTCGGAGCACTCGCCATGACGTTCATGAAGCCGACCCCACGACCACTTTCGGAAGGAATGATGGCTCGTCTCGCCGCCGCACAAGGAGAGACCGCTCCCAAGACCACTTGATACGCCCCCTGGCTCTCGCCAGCAAGAGACCACTCTAAGCCCTACAGGCTGAAGAAGGCCAAGACGGTCCGGCGAGACCGGGGGGAGAGGGAGTCTGCGTCTGAAACTCCCCCCTCTCTGACATTCCTCCTGTTAATACCAACAAGGTAACGTAATACATTTCACTTCCAAGGTTGATAATGATGATGCGACTGACCTCCGCCTATCTTACCATTCGCAGGATCTGTCGACGACCAAGGGTGGCCCTGGGCTCAATCAGGCGAGTGATGCCATTCCTCCTCCTGCTCTCGAGAACGCCCCTCCAACCCAGGAGCCCTCCCTTCTCGGCACTTCTGGTGGAGCCCTGTCCCCGCTTGGTGAGCATTTTATTGCCCCTCACTTTCTTTTTTTTCTCTTCTCGCCTCTCTTCTGACCCAGGCTCTCGCAGCCCCTACCTTTGGGACCTCCGGGACCACGGGTTTGCCTCCTCCCTTCCGTAATTCTGCTGTCCCGGATGTTACGAAGAGTCGCCCTACTCCTGAGTAGGAACGCCCGACGAGGAAGAGTCCCAGGCCTAACTCTCCTGTTGCGGACCTGGTCGTCACTTCCGCTGTGGCCGACCAGGTGCACCACCCCCAGAAGGGGAAATCTTTCCACCTCCCAGGCCAACCATTCGCAGGACAGCCCAACACCTCTCGTCGGTCTCCCGTCAAAGAATATGTACCCGGTCAGTTATCTCCTTCCGCATAATTCGCGGCTTAAACCTGAGAGAGGTCTAATCTCTTCTTTTGCAGGCTTTCGCCATATCCCGATCACCGACCCCTTAGAGGAGGAGGGGCTGATCTCACCTCCCCCAGTGACATCTCTGAATTCCTTGGCGACCACGAGGATGCCCGTACTATGAAGGAGCGGATGACAGAGCTTTTTGGCATGCTGATATGGATGCATCGAGATCAAACCAACCTGACGGAGGAGACCGGGCGGCCTTCGAGCGTCGGATTAGCATCCTCGAGCGAGACTTCGGGAACCTGGTCGGGGAGATGGAGCGCCAGGGGGGCGGGTGCTAGGAGACCTCGCATGGGAGGCACATCACGCGGGCCAGGGATCAAATGCGCTTGATCAACCAAGAGCTGACAGCAGTCGGCGCGTTTCACTACCCGCGAGTGCCTCCAAGGACAGGGAGACAAGGCCGGGGCCGATGGAGGTGGGATCAATACTAAGCCTACCGGCTCTCGCTCCCTGCGCTCTCCCGTATCCCTACTATTTCTTCCTTTCTATTTCCTTTTTCTTTTCACACCGGACTAAGGCGAGACCTTTTATGTCTCGCGAACTATTGCTTGCGTATCTATATGTATATGTCTCGCTTTTCCCTATTTTTCAGAATGCTGCTTTGCGATTATTTTTGCTCTCGTGCCATTTGATTCAAATTTTGCAGGAAAGGTCTCGCATACTGCTATGGCCTTCAGTATGTGGTTAGGTTCAGGTGGGTGGTTCAGATCCCGATGCGCTAAGAAGTCGCGGGGGCTATCCGCACCTCGCGCGCAAATGATTTCAGTCATTTTCCTCCTTTTTTCTATATATAGTTCATCCAACCACTGTCATTATTGTGCTTTCATCTCTCTCTTCTCTTTTGCTCTCGCGATACCACTCGCCCTTCTCTCTACTCTTTTTCTCTCGCGAAATCACTCCGCTCCTCCACGATGCCGAAAGAAGTGGATGGTAGGGCTAACTATGCCCAAGCTTTCGCCAACCGAGACTTCGAGACATGCGATCTCTCAGAGGCAGATTTCAACCAGGCCATCGCGGATTTTGTCCCGCAAGGTTTTGTCGGGCGCCTCCCGGGGAGCCGGGATAGCATCAACCAGTTCTCTCCCGACACACTCGCAATCCCCCTTGAACACTTCGAGGTAGGGCTTCGCCTCCCGCTGTGACCAGAGGTGCGCCTAACCCTGTGCTACTTTGGGGTAGTTACCGCGCAGCTCAATCCCAACTCCATCGCCATGCTGGTAGCATTCGCCTGCTATCTGCAAGAGCAGGGGCTTGAGTTCTCGCTCCCAGTCTTCCACAAGATCTTCACCTTCAGGGCCACTCACGGAGTGGTGTTCTTCCATGGGCAGAGCCCCCTTAACGTGACCGGCACCGCCAATAAGAACCATGACTGGGTTTGGCGGTTCATCTTTGTTATGGGGAAGTTTGGCAACCTGCCACTCGCACCCGTGCAAGAGGACGAGTCGACCTTCCAGCCTCCAATGCTGGGAGTGCTCGAGGCTAAGCTCCACGCCTTCCTCCTGAAGCACAGCGTGGATGTTGTGCATTTGCGAAAGCACGTCAGCTCACTGCCGGTGGTCCCACCGGGAGAAGGTAAGCCGAATTACTTCGACCCGAGCTCTCGCTCCTTCTACGCTCGCTTCCGCTTATTTTAACTGACCTTTTGAACACAGGGCTTCGGAGCCTCCCCCTTCATCCGCCGAATGCGAATATGGGGATCCCTCCTGCCGACGCTCTCGCCCTCGCGCAGTCTACTGTCGTGGCATGCCGCGCTTCCTGCGAAGTCCAGTGGGCAAAAGCCGAAGCTAAAGCGGAAGCCTGATGCGGTTCCAAGCCCTTCCGCTAAGCAGGTGAAACCCTCCGCTGTTGATAAGGGCAAAGCGGCCGTGGAGGATATCCTGGGCTCGATTGCTCCCGCGGCTGGAGTCTTGGCCGTCCAGCCCGCCGCTGCGCCAGCGGCGACCTCTTCGGAGCCAGTGCCGAGAGGTCACAGAAACTTTCCTCTCGGCGAGAAATACGTCGATCTTGCCGGCGAGCCCCTTGTTCACTAGGACCGACAGGCCAAGCGGGTCTCCATTTCCACACTTCCTCCATCCTGGACGGAGAAGGAAACCATCAGCGACCATGCTTATGGCCTCTCGTATGTGCTTTACAGTCGCGAGGGTTCTTCTGCCATCGACACCGAGTTGACATAGAATCTCGCGCACGAGGCGGCGAGAGCTATGATGTGGGCCCATGAGCTGACCCACATGTCCTCTCGCCGGAGTATGACGCTCGCTCGGAACATTATCGAGGTCAAGAAGACCCGTTCTATCGCAGCCGCCGAGGCCGCGACCGCGAAGCAACAACTGGCCGCTGCTGAGGCCCTTCTCGCCAGCCGCCCGAGCCAAGAGGTGACCCCTTCCTCCTCCCGTGACTCGAGCTCTCGCTTTCCTTTCTTTCTTCCTTGTGCGTCAATCATCTTTTCTTTTGCAGAACATAGCCAACTATGACACCCTGCTCGTTCGGTCTCGCATCCTCGAAGAGCGAAATCTCACACTGGAGGCCGAGAACCGGAGGTTGCGTGATGCTGCCGCTCGGACACCCCCCGTGGAGAGGGAAACTCGGAATCTCTATTCCAACGTCGAGTTTGACGGGCAGATGCAGAGGACGGCCCAGGGAGCGGCGGAGTATGCGCTGGATGTGTTGCAGAGGGTCGGCCTTCTGAAAGAAGAAGGCGAGAGGATCCTGACCCGCCACATACTTCCAAAGCTCTTTACCCCGATCGATGCCGCAGATGAAGTTGGCGACGGGCGAGATCTTGGAGGCCTCTCCTCTCCGAGCACCAGGTACTCCGACGACGAGGTCGATAACCCTTGAAAATTTCTTCTTTCTTTTGCTGTAATGCCGAAGCCTCTTGTAATTTTATGACGAAATAGAAAGTAATGCTTTTGTTGCCGTTCGTGATCTTAGTTACCACAGCACATTTCTTTTTCTGCATTTCTCGTTATCATCACCCGACAGCTCGCGCACCCGCATGCCCTTTCGTGTGTCCTCAAGCTATCGTGCTCGCACTCACATCTCTTACTTGCTTGAGTGCCGATGATTCCGCCACGTAGGCGCGCCCCGCAGACGCAAGCCTTTTCGCATTCGCATGTGCCCTTTAAAGATTTAGACGATTACATTGATTTCTGCCGAGACCGAACCTGCGGTGTGGACCCACTTCATCTCGCATGCTTCCCACGTCCCTTGGGACTGCTAGCACTCCATCGTGCATTCACCTGGCGAATGCCTTTCTTGTATACCCTCATTTGCATGCGAGTGACCCTTGTGATGGACATCACTCGCCACTTTTGTACCAAGGCTTACCCTGTGATAATCTTCCTCCTTAGGTCCTTCATTTATTACCTTTCCTTTCCCAGGGCTAACCTTCAAAACTTTGGAACCTTCCACTGAGTGAGCCTTCGGCCCTGCCAGCTAGGTGAGAGCCTGGTCAGTGGGTCTGCTCGGGGCCAACCTTTGAAACCTTTAGAACCTGTCACCGAGTGAGCCTTCGGGCCTGCCAGCAAGGTGAGAGCCTGTTCAGCGAGTCTGCTCGGGGACAACCCTTGAAACCTTTAGAACCTACCACCGAGTGAGCCTTCGGTCCTGCCAGCTAGGTGAGAGGCTAGTCAGCGGGTCTGCTCGGGGCCAACCTTTGAAACTTTTGGAACCAGCCACCGAGTGAGCCTTCGGCCCTGCCAGCTAGGTGAGAGCCTGGTCAGCGGGTCTGCTCGGGGCCAACCTTTGAAACTTTTGGAACCTGCCAATGAGTAAGCCTTCGGCCCTGCCAGCTAGGTGAGAGCCTGTTTAGTGGGTCTGCTCGGGGCCAACCTTTGAAACTTTTGGAACCTGCCACCGAGTGAGCCTTCGGCCCTGCCAGCTAGGTGAGAGCCTGGTCAGCGGGTCTGCTTGGGGCCAACCTCTGAAACTTTTGGAACCTGTCATCGGGTGAGCCTTCGGCCCTGCTAGCTAGGTGAGAGCCTGGTCAGCAGGTCTGCTCGGGGCCAACCTTTGAAACTTTCGGAACCTGCCTCCGAGTGAGCCTTTGGCCCTGCCAGCTAGGTGAGAGCCTGGTCAGCGGGTCTGCTCGGGGACAACCCTTGAAACCTTTAGAACCTACCACCGAGTGAGTGTTTGGCCCTGCCAGCTAGGTGAGAGCCTGGTCAGTGGGTCTGCTCGGGGCCAACCTTTGAAACTGTCAGAACCTGCCACCGAGTGAGACTTCGGCCCTGCCAGCTAGGTGAGAGCCTGGTCAGCGGGTCTGCTCGGGGCCAACCTTTGAAACTTTTGGAACCTGCCACTCAGTGAGCCTTCGGTCCTGACAGCTAGGTGAGAGCCTGGTCAGCGAGTCTGCTCGGGGCCAACCTTTGAAACTTTCAGAACCTGCCTCCGAGTGAGCCTTCAGCCCTACCAGCTAGGTGAGAGCCTGGTCAGCGGGTCTACTTGGGGCCAACCCTTGAAACCTTTAGAACCTGCCACCGAGTGAGCCTTCGGCCCTGCCAGCTAGGTGAGAGCCTGGTCAGCGGGTCTACTCGGGGAAAACCTTTGAAACAATTGGAACCTGCCACCGAGTGAGCCTTTGGCCCTGCCAGCTAGGTGAGAGTCTGGTCAGCGGGTCTGCTCGGGGCCAACTTTTGAAACTTTTGGAACCTGCCACCGAGTGAGCCTTCGGCCCTGCCAGCTAGGTGAGAGCTTGGTCAGCGGGTCTGCTTGGGGTCAACCTTTGAAACTTTTGGAACCTTCCACCCAGTGAGCCTTCGACCCTTCCAGCTAGGTGAGAGCCTGGTCAGCGGGTCTACTCGGGGCCAACCTTTGAAACTTTTGGAACCTGCCACCGAGTGAGCCTTCGGCCCTGCCAGCTAGGTGAGAGCCTGGTCAGCGAGACTGCTCGAGGCCAACCTTTGAAACTTTTGGAACCTGCCACCGAGTGAACCTTCGGCCCTGCCAGCTAGGTGAGAGCCTGGTCAGTGGGTCTGCTTGGGGCCAACCTTTGAAATTTTTATCATCATCACGCAAGCCATCATACCGCACACTTATATAAAAAATTAAGTTGTAAAGCAAAGTATTCTTATTGCATGGACTTAGGGATAAAAACACTTTAAGTCATCACCACTCCACGTGTGATTGAGGGACTCGCCCCCCATATTTTGGAGGCGGTACCCCCTGACTTCAATGCTTCTTCTACGACATAGGGGCCCTCCCAATTTGGATTGAGCTTTCCTACTATGGCTGACCTTCCGGCCGCGTCGACCTTTTTCAACACGAGGTCACCCATCTCGAATTGTTTGATCCTGACATACTTGTCGAAGTATTTGGCCATCTGCCGCTTGACTTCTTCTTGGCGAATGGCAGCGAGATCTCGGACTTCCTCGATCAGGTCCAAGGAGAGCCGCAGCTCCTCCTCATTTTCTGTTCTCCATTCTTCATCCCCATCTGAGACGACCCTTACCCGCGGTGTCTTGACTTCAAATTCCACGGGAATGACGACCTCGCAACCATGAGAGAGCTTGATGGGGGTCTCGCTGGTGGCGGTGTTGGGGGTAGTTCTTAGAGCCCATCGGACCGAGGGGAGTTGCTCCACCCAGTTCTCCTTCAAGTTCTCCACCCTTTTCTTGAGCAGGTTCACTATGACCTTATTTGCCGCCTCCACCTGTCTGTTGCTCCTGGGGTAATGGACGGATACAAACCTGAGGTCTATCCCCAGCTGGCTACAGAAGCTGATGAACTCCTCACTGGCGAACTGCCGACCATTATCTGTGACGATGGCTTGAGGGAGCCCATGTCGACAGATAATCTCTCCCCATACGAAGTTGCGGACCACCTGGGAGGTGACCTTTGCTAGAGCCTTGACCTCCAACCACTTCGAAAAGTAGTCGATCATAACCAAGAGAAATCTTCTTTGCCCACTGGCCTGAGGAAAAGGTCCTACCAGATCTATCCCCATATGGAGAAGGGCCAGGGCGCCGTGATGCTCCTTAGCCTCTGAGCCGGCAAAAGTTGAAGTGGGGCAAACAGCTGGCACTTTCAACATTGTTTGGCGAACGCCGCCGCATCCCTGCTCAGGGTCTGCCAGAAGTATCCCTGCCTCATTATCCTTGCTTCCAACGTCCTGCTCCCCGAGTGACTACCACATTTGTCGTAATGAACCTCCTCCAGGACCCTCGGAGCTTCTTCCTCCGAGACACATTGCGCCAAGAGTAAGGAGAGGGTCTTCCGATACAAGTCCCCTTCATGAAGCACGTAGTAGGCAGACTTATATCGAAAGCGTCTTTGATCTGGGACCTCTTCTGGAAACTCACCCGTTGCTAGAAAGGTCATGAAAGGGTCCTTCCACGAGCGGCGCTGTTCTATGTCCATGAGCTCCCCTTCCTCAATCGAAGGGCAAAATAGATCTGTCAAGGTTCCTCTGACTCGAGGGCCGGACTTGGCCAGCTAATCTGTCTGGACACTTTCTCCCCTTGGTATGTGCCTGATGGAGAATGTCTTGAACGCACCGATGAGACCCCTTACTTTGGCCAAATATCTCATGAGTGTGGGCTCCCTTGCCTCGAACTCACCCTTGATTTGCGAGGCTATCACCATCGAGTCCGTGAGAACTTCCACGTCGTGAACCCCTAACTCCTGAGCCAGACGAAGGCCGGCGATCACTGCCTCGTATTCCGCCTAGTTGTTGGTGATGGGAAAATGAATTACTAGAGCTTGTTCGATTTTCATTCCATGAGGGCTTTCCAACACCACCCCTCCCCCTAAGGAACTCTTGCATGACGCCCCATCGACCAACAATTCCATGGGATGTGACGAAGAGCTTGGTCTTCCTCCATTTCGATCACATAGTCTGCCATGAAATCCGCGATCGCCTGAGCCTTTATCGACAATCGGGGAACAAAAGTGATGTCAAATTCACTTAAATTCACTGACCATTTTGCGAGCCTTCCCGAGTGTTCCACCCCCTCAAAGGTTTTGCGAAGGGGATGGTCCGTCACAACTTGGATCGAGTGGGCCTGGAAATACGGCCTGAGCTTCCTGGCCGAGATGACTAGAGCGAAGGCCAGCTTCTCCAAAATCGGGTATCGAAGTTCTGCCTTCTTCAAGACCCTGCTTACATAATAAATGGGCAGCTGCTTCTTGCCCTCTTCCCAGACCAAGACGGAGCTTACGGCATAAGCCCCGACTCCGAGATACAAGGATAGATCCTCTCCCTCCTTAGGACCTTGGAGTAGCGGAGCTTTGGTGAGCTGGCTCTTCAGGGCCTGGAAGGCCTCCTCACATTCCCCCGTCCATTCGAACTTCTGGTTACCTCGCAACACCTTGAAGAAAAGGGAGCATTTCTCTCCAGCCTGGGAGAGAAACCTACTTAACCCCGCGAGCTTCCCAGTTAGACATTGAACTTCCTTAGCATTTCGCGGAGATTCCAACTCCATTATGACTTTGACCTTGTCCGGGTTAAGCTCTACCCCCGCTGGGGTAAGGAGATGTCCTAGAAACTTTCCCTTGCTGGCTCCGAATATGCACTTCTAGGGGGTTTAGCCACATTTTGTACTTGCGCAGGGTGGCAAATGTCTCTTCGAGGTCTTGGAGGTGAGAGCTCACGCTCTTGCTCTTGACCATCAGGTCATCTACATAAACCTCCAAGTTTTTTCCTCTTTGCTCCCGGAAGACCCGGTCCATCATTCTTTGGTATGTCGCCCCTGCATTCTTTAGCCTGAACGACATCATCTTATAGCTATAACACCATTCCCTTGTGATGAAGGAGACGTCCTTGACGTCTGGGGGTGCATCCTAATTTGATGATAACCTGAAAAAGCATCTAAGAAAGACATTACAGAAAAACCAACGGCTGAATCAACCAGCACGTCGATTCGAGGCAAAGGATAACAATCCTTGGGGCAGGCTTTGTTTAATAAAGAAAAATCAATACACATACGCCAGCGACCATCACCTTTCTTTGCCATAATGACATTGGAGACCCAGCCTGGATACTGGATCTCTGCTACGAAACCTGTCTTGAGGAGCTTCTCTACCTCCTCGCGAATTGGCTCCTCCAGCTTGTCAGCGATGGCCCTCCTCTTCTGCCTGATGGGGCGGGCTCCTGGCTCGGGTTGAGGCGGTGACAAGCCACGTCTGCATCGATGCCCGACATGTCCGCAGCGCTCCATGCAAAGATGTCCACGCTCCTCTGGATGCATTCCAGCATCCTCTTCTTGTCCTCCGGGCCAAGACCCTCGCTGATCCGCACCTTTTCCACTCTCCCCCCTTGGGTGGTGACCTCCATCTCGACCACTTCTTCACCCGCCTCAAGACAGGTGGCTCTTCCCATCTACCCTTCTCCTCTCTTCCCTCGGGCAGGGTCTTCTCTTCCTTCGAAGCCTCCTCCTCCATCGGCTCCACACGCTCCTTCAGAGCCACTTCCTTCTCCCCTCCTGGGATGCTGCTCTCTCCCTCTCCTTCCCTCCAATCTCCACCTGGCCCCTCCGGCCCCTTCATCTCCCTATCAACCTTTTCAGCCTCCGCCATACAAGAGATAGTGTTGATGACAGTCACATAGCACTACCTCGCCACCTTTGCATCCCCCCAGATCCGGACCTGAACTCCTCCGCTGCGGAACTTCAAGCACTGATGGAAGGACAAGGGAATGCACCGGAAGGTGCTGATGAGAGGGCGTCCAAATATGGCATTGTAGCTGCTCGGAGCGTCAACAATGATGAACTGGCAGTTCCTGGGGACCCCTCCCAACGTCACCTGGAGGACGACTCCTCCCTCGACTTCTTTCCTCTCCCCCGAGAACCTGAACATGGGTCCATCTGAGGCTTACACTCTCTTTGATTCTACCTCCAGCGCGTTAAAGGCCTTCTTGAAGATAACATTCACCGAACTCCCATTGTCGACCAAGATTCGGGAGACGGTGAAGTTTTCAATTGCCGCCTGGATCACCAAGGCATCACAGAACGGGTCTTCAAAGTATGGCATGTCCTCCACCGAGAAGGTGAGCTTCGCCGAAGGGGGTGAGGTTTGGGAGGTCGACGCGACGCTTCTCCTGAACATCGCCTGGAAGCTTCTCTTGCGAGTCGCTTCTATTCCCACCCCACCATGGATCACTCCGACCCCTCCCCTGGCTCCTATGTCCGTCCTGTCTTCGCACCAATCCTCTTCATCTCTAGGTAGCACCTCCTCGATCCTCATAGGACGCTGCTTCTGCTTGCCTCTTCCCCTCACCTCCAGAAATTCTGGGCAGGTGGCCGTCGCGTGACCTTCTTCCTGATGAAAGTCACAGTAGGGCAACACTACCCTACCCCCTCTTCCTCCTCTTCCTCTTCCTCCTCTTCCTCCTCTTCCTCGGCCTACCGCCATGGCTTGCTCTCGAGGGGGGTGAGGTGGTCTGGGACCTTGCCTCCATCCCATAACCTTCCCTTCCCCCCTTCGTTGGTGATCTCTTTCCTGACCTCTCGTCGGTCCTTCCTGGGGCCTCCAAGCTAGCTGGTTATTGGGCTCCTGATACCCCCAATCCCGCTGCTGCCCCCGAAACCCCTCACCTCTGGGTTCTTCCCTTCTTCTTCCCTCCTGGTGCCTCACCTCCAGCTCGCTCAACCTTGCCAACCTCTTTGCAAACTCAGGATTGGTGGCCTCTCCCTCGATCTCCTCCGCCACCCGCTCCATCAGCTCCTCAAAGGATAGAGGGGCCTTTAACTTCAGGTCCATCTTGAAGAACCCCTCCCTCAACCCCACTATGAAGGCTAGATGGAGGGTGAACCCCGGCACCTCCTGAACTTGCAGGACCTCTTCATGGAACCTATCCACATAATGGGCCAACGAATCCCCGGTCCCTTGCTTGATCTTAAAGAGTGCCTCCGCATCCTTCTTCCTATTTTTCGACGTTGAGAAGCACAATCTTAAGCTCCGTCGCAAGTCCTCAAAGGCGTAGATGGATCCCACATGGAGCTGGTGGAACCAGTCCCTCACCTTCTCCTTAAGAGTGGTGGCAAAGAGCCGACACTGGAAGGCATCTGTCATCAGAAGGATCGAGACCATGTCCTCAAACCACTGCAGGTGCAGGACTGGGTCATCTTTGCCGGTATAGTAAGACATCTCCGGCCTTCTGAACCCCTCTGGCACCGGAGCCGAGAGGATCAATTCACAGAAGGGGCTCCCTTCCCCTGCTCGGCGAGTGGTCCCCTCGCGTGGAGTCAGCTCACACACCTCCCCACTCGCCGGGCAGCTGATCAGCTGCCGCCCGGGGAGATCCCGCGCACTCGCTTCCGCCGCGACCTCCTTCCCAAGCTGCTGGCCTGGAGCATTCTCGCCGATCTGTTGGGGTGGAACCTCCGGGACCACGGGCGTCTCGCTTTCGCTTCTTCTGGCAAGAGCTACCTGCATGGTCTGCATGACCTCTCGCTTGAACTTCTCGAACATCTCCAGCCATTCCATTGCTGCTGGTGGCTGCGAATGGCCTGGGTCGGAACCATTTCCTCCATCTCCTGTCATCGAGCTCAACTTGGGATTTCTTGCACTGGCTACGGTCCACGCTCACTGCACCAAAAATATTGAAACCGTTAACCGATCTCTGAGTTTGGACCCACAGTGGGGTGTATCCTGCACTTACTTCTCCCTCACTAAACTCTCCTGACTGAGGATGGAAAACCTAGAAAAGACCCAAGGCTGTAGCGAGGAGGTCCCGCCACACACCCGGAAGATCTTAGAGAGCTTCCCCTCCCAAACCAATGCTCAGCCGGGCACCTTGGAGGGCACTAGCAGCCAACTCTGAAAATTACCTGGAGGAGAGAGCTCAAAAAAGGTCTGGTCCCCTCCAAGGTGCCCTTAAGGGTCTATTTATAGATTTTCTAGTCTTGGACTGCAAATAGCGTAAATCCGCCTTTTAGTTTTACTAATCGCACCCCAAACTGGTCTGCTAACAGCCTGACTCCGCTGTTCTGAAGGGCTATTGGCAGCCCATAGGGGGGAATTTAGGTAATTTTCCCCTCAAAACCCTCTGGGCGAGTGGTCCGTGAAGGCACCACTCGCCAGGCCCCTTGCCCATCATGGTTCGTCGGGCGAATGGTTTATGAGGTCATCACTTGCCATGTGCTCGACTCAGTTAATGGGCTAGATCTTGGACGCTCTCGCCTATCTGTCATGATGCCTATGCGAGTGGGCCGCGAGTGCGGGCCTCACTCGCCCAAAGATCTCTTGGACTCCTATTCCGCTCCTTGACCCTCCACGAGGTCTTGGGGACCCACTCGACGAATACGGGGTTGTACAACTATCAATTTATTAAAAGTTAGGATTCGGAGAGATTTCTAAAACATCGCTTACATTATAATTGTCTGATAAATCTTATTCCTTTCTAAAAGAAATTGTAGAAGATGTCTTAGTAAAGGTAGAAAAATTCATTTTTCTAATAGACTTCGTGGTTTTGGATATGGAAGAAGACAAAGAAGTACCCATTATTGTAGGTAGACCTTTCTTAGCAACCGGGAGAACTTTGATTGATGTCCATAAAGGAGAGGTAACCATTCATGAGAGTTAACGATGAGCAAGTCACTTTCAATATAGTTAGAGCAATGAAATTTCCTCATAGGGAAGAGGATGGTATGGAGGAGGTAAATTGTATAACACTTTATGACTATGGTTTGAGTGATAGCCATGATTGTGTAGTGATGCGCAAATCTTAGCACACCGCTATAGGCGGTAGCAAGACTTCGGCACGAAACGGCAGTGTACCGATCGTTCAAGTAATATAAAATGGGAATGAATCCCCAAGTATCGATCTCAAAGGAGCACAGTAAGGTGGAGCTATCTATCGAGGAAGGACTTGAGATTGAAGTCCTTTAAGTCGGATGGATGCGAAAATGGGGGGTTTTGGATTGTGGAAAATAAAGAGAAAATACTACAACTACTCCTATGCAATGCCGTTATGCAATGTTTCGCTTGGCGGGATGGAGACTAGGCAGGCCTTGAGCGCACTGCATCGCAAGGGCGGATGGACGAGTAGGCAAGCGAAATCGAACTGTGCAGGCCTTGAGAGCGCTGCTTCCATAGGAGAATGGATTACACAGGCCGCTATGCCACACTTCGCTAAGCGGATGAACGAGTAGGCAAGCAGATGGAATGGTTCGCACCGGCAGAGTCGGAATGGATTACACGGGCCGCTATGCCATGCTTCGCTAGGCGGATGGAAGAGTAGGCATACGGATGAGGGTCGCAAGCACCTCGTCGACAAGCATGCCACTAGCAATTGCTAGTGCGACACACGAACGTGACGGTGGGATGGAGGATGGAATGGGGAGCTCCTTAAATCACATAAACCACAAACATAACCACAAAACCATGGAAAATTACACTAATAATATTTAGGGTTTATGGACATCATTCATATAGAAACATACAACCACACACATCAAATAGAATTAGCAAAAATAACAAGGAGGAGGTAAGATTACAGCCGAAGCACGAAGACTCGTCGGAGATTCACGGCCGGAATCTAGGGTTGTCAATCCTCGTCCGGGATCGGTCTTCAACTGTCGTCCGGGGTAGAAGAGGGCTGTCACTACCTCCCAATGGACCGGTCTTCTTCGTCAATAGCCTTCAGCCACGATCTTGCCGGAGAACTCCAAGGATATAGTGCAAAATCCGTTGAAATGGAGCTTGGAAGCTTCTGAATGATGGAGGAGGCCGAGAGGATGCTCTGGCTCAAGATTGGCGTGAAGAATAAGCCCGGAGCACCTCCTGGATGTGGGCGGTGATGGAGCAGCTAAAAGGGAGCGGAACTGGCGTCTGGAAGCGGGAAAACTGGATCGTCCGACCTAATTTCGCGGGCTGTATATTTATAGAAAATAGGGCGCACGATCAGTGGCGCACGACCAGTGGTCGTGCGCACTGAAAGTTGGTGATCGTGCGCGCTGTGCCCGAAAACTTGCAAAACAAAACTACAGAAAATAATAAAGCGCACGATCGAACGCACGATCGTGCGTAAAAACGCATGACCAAATTCAGAATGCAACTTTGGGCTGCAAATGAACGCGCACGATCGGCGGCGCACGATCAGTGGTCGTGCGCAGTAGAGCCAGTGATCGTGCGCAGTGTTCCTGTACAGATTTGTACCGGGAACACCTGCATGACCCCTGTTCCAGCATAAACATTAATCAAAACCACTGAAAGTGGCACAAAACACAGCATAAGAATGATAAACATGAAAATACACAAAAACGGGCCTAGAAGTGCACTTAGCATGTAATATCAAATATGAACGAAAACATGCCTAAAGTGTAGTGCAAAGACTAGATAATCGGCCCAGATGAGTCCATAAATGTATATATAATTGGGACTCATCACACCCCCAGACTTACCTGTTTGCGCATCCCGAGCAAACAATCTCCCATGTGAAGCAGAAAAATCATAAGCTGGCAAAGTAATTGAATATGCGAAGTACAATGTGAAGTCTCTTACACGCGCGCGTTGAAATTTCAGTAGAAAAACCTTTTAAACATGCGAAATTGATTAGAATTTTCTAGATTGCGTTTCTACTTATTATTGCTACTCATAATTTGAATCATGGTGAATCCTTCAATCACGCGTAGGGTGAAAGTAGCTCGATCACTAAGTGGAATATTGCCAGAGATCGAGGATCGGGACAAACTCCAAAGAAATCTGTCAATGACGATGGCCATAAGCTTGCCCGTTCACACTCTCTCCACGACACTAGTTACATTCAGAGTGCGAATCAATAGGACTTTTAGGTTATGATTTAGGCTTAGGCTACGGTGCAGTAGACAATGATAAGCGTGGTGGCTTATCACACCTAACCCAAATGAGCTCGCAATAAAAACACTATCTGGCAATAATGAAAAATGTGTACACCACACCCCCAGACTTAAACATGAAACTATGGGGTGTGTACACCACCTATTCCCAAATACATTGCTTTACACCTTTTTTTTCATTTCTTTTCACATTTTTTTCTTTTCTCTTTTTTTTTTAAATTATAACTTTGCACATATAATAACAAACACAGATATATTTTCAGTAACGCATTCCCACCACAACCACAAATATACACAGCCTCAACACCCAACTTTTAAATGCACAAATAGTTCGCTTGAGCTCAGAATTTGGTGTGCGATTAGGATAGTCATTTTGGCTTTGGTGAATTGAAGGTGGAGCTGAATCAAATGGTAGGGATTAGGCACAAAGGGGCTCAGCAAGGATAGAGCGTTTAGGAATGGTGCAAAGGCTCAACCGGGTCAAAGAATGGCCTATATCACACTCGCACAAATGAAATAACCTATACCCATGCTTCGAGAGTCGCTAGGGGCAAGTTCTTAGCCACCAAGAAAGAATATCCTTCCTCCCGACTCGAGCAATACATCACTAGTGATCGTCTACACCCGCACCTACACTATCGTCGGATTCAACTGGATTCACGAAATACGAGTAGAATAAACAGTATTCACGCAATTGGAAAATTAAAAAACTAAATGCATGAGAAAAAGCTAATTCTACAAGAATTTCAACACGAGACGCGAGCACTCGACTAGGAGCACTGGTAGAGTCAACATGTTACTCCGCCAATCAATCCTATGCCAGCATCTTGATCTTTCAAACACACAGAAAAATAATATTTACCCGAGACGCATAGACAAATAAGCGCGTGCTCAAGTGGGTGTTGTGATGTGCTGTGAAGATGAACAATACAAAATAAATGAGATTTACTATACTTCTAGTATGCAAATGATATATGCACGTGTAGTGGGTAACACATAGCGGCTCTCCCCCAGACTTAATCTAAGCAATTGACACAAATGACGTAACCATGAAAATTAAATAAAAGACTAGGGGAAGAAACGTTACCCATGCTCAGAAATGAGCATACCAGAAGATTGGCGTTAGTACAAAGAATCCACACCCATATCCGCCAAACAAGAAAATCTCCTCGCACCTGCAGGCAAAAGACTCCACGCGTAAAGTATATATGTAAAACTAAACTATTAGCATGTTAGAGAAAAATAAAAGCAACAAAAGCTTGGGTTGTCTCTCAGCAGCGCTTTTGTTTACCGTCCTTAAGCTGGACTTAATACCTGTATTTTGCAATTTTATAGGATTGTCTAATCATAAAAGCAACAGTTAATAAAGTCTACTAATTATTATTACACAACTAGCAGAGAAATCAACTATATATTGATTTAAAGTGATAACTAGAAATGAAAGAAATGGGTCCGAAGACCCAGCAGTAGGGGTAGAAAGAAGGATTTATCCTCCATCCCCAAATCTCTTTCTTTTTCTCCTTCTTCTTCTCTTCTGACATTAGCTCGGGATATGAATATCTTTTGCCTCCCTGCAGCCAATCCTTCAAGGAAAACATCATCATTGCACTGTATTTTCCCTGCCAATATTGGTTTTCATCATTACCCAAAAATGGGTCAACATACTCAAAATCCTGCATGGATGGAAAAGAATAAGCATTAAAAATATCAGGAAGAGGAGATAGAGGTGGATCAGCAGTGGAGGGAATTTCAGATTCGGCTTCCAAAAGATTTACCACTACTGAATCCCCCTGCATGTGTTCAGGCCAAGAAGGATGTTCAGGAAACAAAATAGAAGAAAGACATAAATAATCTGTAATTATGGGAGTGATCCCAGTTTCACTCCCGGCAGGATCCAAGGATAGATCACTATCATCATCGTAAATATCATAGCAAGGGGAACTTGAGAACTCAGGGGCCTCAGTGGTGGTTTGGACGTCCTCTTCCCATGAAGAAGTGCAAACCTCCTCATCAGAGAGAGTATCCTCCTCATCCCACCGAGGTGCGCCATCGTGTTCAAAGTATTCACTCTCCCCTTCAGGGAAAATGACATCCTCATCCCACTTTGGAGCACCCTCCGAGTCAGAAGCATCACCCCACTCCTTTACTTCGATAGGATCATAAAAAATGTGTGTGAAAAAATCTTGCAAAGAAACTGGAGGAACAAAAAGATTTGGTTACTCCGCAAAAAGATCTGCTAATGCCTCCCTGATGGAAAGAATACTTTCCTCATCACACTCAGGTGTATCTAGGAGCTCCCATTCCTCTCCTTGTTGGCCAACAGATGTGTGATCATCATCACTAGGAGTGAAGCCATACACAGGGAGTGAGGAGTCCATGCACGAGATAGACTCAGGGATAGAGGGCACGATTGCCTCCATGGGTAAGGAATGAGTGATAGGGACAATGTTGTCATGAGGGGAGGAGCAGCGGTCAGGATTGAAAAGACTAGGATAGTCCTTCAATTCATGACCCTCTCCTCGACACAACACGCAAACAAGGTTCCTACACTGCCTAACATTTAACTCCTTCATTTGGTCTATATAATAGACCATCTTGTCGTAAGTGCTAGGAGAAATATCCCATGAAAACATTTTAAACAATAAAAGCAGATATAATGAAACTGAAATTCTTTGCAAGGAAGTCTACACAAACTAATAAAACTCCTTGGATTAAACTTGCTTAAAACTCTAAAATAGGAGAGAGAAATAATAACAAACAATATATGATTAAAAGCAAACAAAAATAACAAAGCGGCTATACACACTGGAAGAACTACTATCTCTCGGCTCTCCCTCTCAAGAAAACTCACACGTTTGTGTTCCACGGCAATGGCGCCAAAAACTTGATGCTCAAATATTAGCACACAGCTATAGGCGGTAGCAAGACTGCGACACGAAACGGCAGTGTACCGATTGTTCAAGTAATATAAAATGGGAATGAATCCCCAAGTATCGATCTCAAAGGAACATGGTAAGGTGGAGTTATCTATCGAGGAAGGACTTGAGATTGAAGTCCTTTAAGTCGGATGGATGCGGAAACGGGGGTTTTGGATTGTGGAAAATAAAGAGAAAATACTACAACTACTCCTATGCAATGTCGTTATGTAATGCTTCGCTTGGCGGGATGGAGACTAGGCAGGCCTTGAGCGCACTGCGTCGCAAGGGCGGATGGACGAGTAGGCAAGCGGAATCGAACTTTGCAGGCCTTGAGCGCACTGCTTCGTTAGGCGAATGGATTACACGGGCCGCTATGCCACGCTTCGCTAGGAGGATGGATGAGTAGGCAAGCAGATGGAATGGTTCGCACCGGCGGAGTCAGAATGGATTACACGGGCCGCTATGCCATGCTTCGCTAGGCGGATGGAAGAGTAGGCATACGGATGAGGGTCGCAAGCACCTCGTCGACAAGCACGCCACTAGCAATTGCTAGTGCGGCACACGAACGTGACGGTGGGATGGAGGATGGAATGGGACGCTCCTCAAATCACATAAACCACAAACATAACCACAAAACCATGGAAAATTACACTAATAATATTTAGGGTTTATGGACATCATTCATATAGAAACATACAACCACACACATCAAATAGAATCAGCAAAAATAACAAGGAGGAGGTAAGATTACAAACAAAGCACGAAGACTCGTCGGAGATTCACGGCCGGAATCTAGGGTTGTCAATCCTCGTCCGGGCTTGGTCTTCAACTGTCGTCCGGGGTAGAAGAGGGTTGTCACTACCTCCCAATGGACCCGTCTTCTTCGTCAATAGCCTTCAGCCACGATCTTGACGGAGAACTCCAAGGATATAGTGCAAAATCCGTTGAAATGGAGCTTGGAAGCTTCTAAATGATGGAGGAGGCCGAGAGGATGCTCCAGCTCAATATTGGCATGAAGAATAATCCCGGAGCACCTCCTGGAGGTGGGCGGTGATGGAGCAGCTAAAAGGGCGCGGAACTGGCGCCTGGAAGCGGGAAAACTGGATCGTCCGACCTAATTTCGCGGGCTGTATATTTATAGAAAATAGGGCGCACGATCAGTGGCGCACGACCAGTGGTCGTGCGCACTGAAAGTTGGTGATCGTGCGCGCTGTGCCCAAAAACCTGCAAAACAAAACTACAGAAAATAATAAAGTGCACGATCGAACGCACGACCGTGCGTAAAAACGCACGACCATATTCAGAATGCAACTTTGGGCTGCAAATGAACGAACATGATCGGCGGCGGATGATTAGTGGTTGTGCGCAGTAGAGCCAGTGATCGTGCACAGTGTTCCTGTACAGATTTGTACCGGGAACACCTGCACGACCCCTGTTCCAGCATAAACATTAATCAAAACCACTGAAAGTGGCACAAAACACAGCATAAGAATGATAAACATGAAAATACACAAAAACGGGCCTAGAAGTGCACTTAGCATGGAATATCAAATATGAACGAAAACATGCCTAAAGTGTAGTGCAAAAACTAGATAATCGGCCCAGATGAGTCCATAAATGTGTATATAATTGGGACTCATCATGTAGATGAAGTGGTAACAAATATATTAACCGATGATGAAAAATCTGATGACGAAAAAGAGATTCAAGGTTGTTTGGAAGCATTTGGACGTCAACCGACGTTCTTCCGTAAGCCGGAACCACTAGACATGCTAAAGAAGTCTTGGGCGGATAAACCTTCTATTTTTAGTCGGCATATTCTTGAGCTAAACCACTCCCCGAGCATCTGTCATATGCATATCTTGGATAGAATGACACATTACCGGTCATATTTAATTCCTAATTATTACCAGAACAACAATAAAAATTATTAAATCTCTTAAAGCAATATAAACTTGCCATAGGATGGACCATATCGTGCATTAGGGGAACAAACCCTTCATTGAGTATGCATAAAATCCTTTTAGAGGAATCTTTCAAAGGGTCTATAGAGCCCCAACGTCGTCTTAGTCCACCTATGAAAGAGGTGGTTAAAAAAGAGATTATCAAATGGCTAGATGCAGGAATAATATACCCCATCTCGGATAGTTCGTGGGTCTCCCCAGTCCAAGGTGCACTTAAGAAAGGGGGATGACCGTAATAAAAAATGAAAAATAATGAATTAATCCCCATAAGAACAATCACGGGTTGGCGTATATGCATGGACTACCAGAGATTAAATAAGGCTACTAGAAATGATCATTTTCCATTGTGTTTCATAGATCAAGTCATAGATAAACTATCCGGAAATGATTTCTTTTGCTTTCTAGATGGATATTCCGGTTATAGTCAGATTAAGGTAAATTCGGAAGACCAAGAAAAGATGACATTCACATGCCCTTACAGAACATTTACATTTAGGAGAATGTCGTTTGGTTTGTGCAATGCACCGACAACTTTTCAATGGTGTATGATAACTATATTTTTTTATATTATGGATCATGACATATAAATTTTTATGGATGATTTTTCCATATTCGGAAAATCATTTGATGAATGTTCGAACTATTTAGAAAAAGTGCTTTCTCATTGTGTTGAAACTAATCTTGTTTTGAATTGAGAAAATGTCACTTTATGGCGTGAGAAGGTATAGTACTTGACCATCATGTGTCTAAAAATGGGTTATAAGTAGACATGGCGAAGATTGAGGTGACCGAGAAATTACCACTTCCTAAGAATGTAAAAGCATTGCGAAGTTTCTTAGGGCACGCATGATTTTATAAACGATTTATCAAAGATTTTGCGAAGATCGCAAAGCCGTTAAGTGGTTTGATTGAGAAAGATGTAAGGTTTCATTTTGACAATGAGTGTTTAAATGCTTTTAATCAATTGAAAAACTGATTGACTCCGACACCAATTGTAGTAGCCCCCGATTGGGGAAAGCCCTTTGTTCTTATGTGCGATGCTAGTGATTACGCCGTCGGAGTTGTTTTAGGACAAGTATGGGAGAAGGTCTTCCATTCCATTGCATATGCTAGCAAAACTCTAATTGAGGCTCAAATCAATTATACCATGACCGAAAAAGAATTAATTGCTGTGGTTTTTGCCTTTGAAAGTTTAGATCTTAACTCCTATGCACCAAAGTGATAGCGTTTATGGGTCATGCAGCTATCTGTTATCTTATGGAGAAGAAATATGCTAAACCGAGACTGATTTGTTGTGTGTTGTTGTTACAAGAATTGAATCTAGAAATCAAGGATATAAAAGGTGTTGATGATCAGGTCGCCGATCATCTCTCTAGGATTGAACCTCCTGATTCATTGGTACATTATGAAATAGAGGAACGATTTCCTGACGAGTGGATATTGGCTATTTCTGAAAACTCATTACCTTGGTATGCTGATTATGTGAACAATTTAGTTAGTAAAAATTTTCCTCCTGATTTATCTTATCAACAAAAGAAAAGATTTATGCATCAAGCACGTTCTTATTTGTGGGATGACCCCTATTTATTTAAAATTGGAGCCGATAGTGTGGTGAGACGGTGCATACCGAAAAGAGAGATGAGAACTGTGTTGGGAAAATATCACAACTCCCTTTACAGAGGTCATTTTATGGAAAATAGGATGGCAATGAAAGTGCTAGAAGCCGATTTCTTTTGGCCCAATTTATTTCGAGACTCTAAAGATTTTGTTAAACAATGTGACCAATGTCAAAGACATGAAAATATTAAAAAAATGATTCTATGCCAATGAATACAATTTTAGATGTTGAACTTTTTGATGTTTGTGGTATAGATTTCATGAGACCATTTGTGAATTCAAATGGTAATTTGTTCATTCTTCTAGCTGTAGATTATGTCTCTAAGTGGGTGGAAGCCAATGCGACTCCAAAGAATGATGCTAAAGTAGTTTTGCATTTCTTAAAGAACTATATATTTAATCATTTCGGAACCCCAAGGGCTATTATAAGTTACGGGGGGGGGGGGGGGGGGGGGAGAGGAGGAGTCATTTATGTAACAACCAATTTGCTTCCATATTAAGGAGATATGGAAGTCACGCATAAGGTAGCATTAGCATACCATCCTAAAACGAATGATTTAGCAGAGGTTGCGAACCGAGAGATAAAGAAAATAATAGCAAGGACTGTTAGTATCAACTGTAAAGATTGGTTTCAAAAGCTTAACAATGCCATATATCCGTATAGAACCGCTTTTAAGAGACCAATTGGCTTGACCCCCTATCAGCTAGTTTATGGAAAACATGTCACCTTACTTTAGAGTTTGAACATCGCGCACACTGGTCCATAAAGAAAATTAATTTTGATTTTTGGGATGGGGGAAAGAAAAGACTACTACAACTTAATGAATTGGAAGATATATGGATGAACGCATATGAGAGTTCAAGGATTTATAAGGAACATACGAAAAAGTGGCATGACCAATGCTTGAATGAAAAACATTTTGAACCGCGACAATTTGTTTTATTGTTTAATTCTTGTTTAAAAATATTTCTTGGAAAACTTAAGTCTCGTTGGTCGGGACATTTTCGCGTAAAAGAAGTGCATCTGTATGGCGCAATTACCATTATAAATGGGAAAAATTGTAAGATCCCACCCGCGCACCTGGAGAGCTTCCGGATCTTATGCCCAGAACTGCCGCCTTACGGTGACACTAACACATGAGTTAGCGGCCTCCATAAGATGCCGATCCTGCCGGCAAGAACGATCAACAGGACAACAAGAGATCAGAAGAAAATTAAGTAAAATAACATCAAATCCACAATCACACTTATATACATCATAATAAGACAAGTCCACCAATGAGTATAATAAGTGAAAGAGAAAAAGGGCTTCTGTCTGGTACATGTCCAAAATAACGTAAAACATCTCTCTCACTCTACATTTATGTGGAAGCTTTCGAACTTTGTCATCCCGTGTCTATAGCTGCTGGTGCAACAACGGGTAGTGGCTGCATTGCTTTATCGCATCCTCCTGACCCGCCTCTTATATGGGGTCATGCTGCTCCAGCATAACACTCATAAAATGATGCGGTCCACCGACTGTTAGTCAAAAGACTAAGACAAATTCCCTATCCCCTCCCCCGGTGACTCTTAGTCACTGGAGAGAGGAAGTAGCGGAGGACAACAAGGGATAACATATATCAAGCAGATGACAGTGAATGTAGCTAGCAGTTCTACCATGTATAAAAGAAGTGCTATTATGGAACCGAGCAGTATGCAAATGAGCGTCAAAGTGAGTATATGCATGCAGTTATAAAAGAACTAAGCAGCTAGAAAAGTAAACTAGAGTAGTTATAAAGTAAATTAGAGCAAGTAAAGAAACAACTAGAGCAGTTATGAATGTAACCCTAACTTATATGGATGCCCATACAAACATATAAGTCAAGGGATCTGGCACTACACTAAACCCATCGTATAAAAGTGCCCATACTAATTTATACGATGGGGGTCTTGTTATGAATGTTGTATGCTATGCTATGCAATGCAATGATGCAACACACGCACTCGAATGTGTACATACAAACTTTTTTGTAGTTCCCTCTGTTCGAGTGTGTCAACTCAAATACCCAGTTGAGGAAAATAGGGCAGTGGACCGAGCTATCCACTTCTAGCTTATGTCATACATCTCTTAGCCTAGACCTTACATACGCCCCTAAGAACACACAGGGTATCCGCGTACTATCTAGAAAGCACCACCTCTATCCCGCTTTTCGAGTCTCCGCTCAGGTACACCCATTGAGGCAAACAGGGGCAGTGGATCGGGTCCTCTACTCCAAGGCCAATATGACACCTCCCAGACTAGATCTTATGTACACCCCTAAGAACACACAGGGTATCTGCATACTACTTGATACCATAACGCCTCTAAGTGAAACACCAAGCCTACCGCTCGTAGGACTAACCCGTCCTTCTAATATACTGAGTTTACCGCTCGCAGGACTTAACCCGTCCTTCTAATATTCCGAACCTACCGCTCGCAAGACTTAATCTGTCCTTCTACTATACCGAACCTACCGCTCGCAGGACTTAACCTGTCCTTCTACTATACCGAGCCTATCGCTAGCAGGACTTAACCCGTCCATCTGCTGTACCGAGCCTATCGCTCGCAGGACTTAACTTGTCCTTCTACTACAACAACACTACCGCTCGCAGGACTTAACCCATCCTTACTTGGTCAATACTAAACCGACCCCAATTTGGGATGGGGATTGTCCTATCCAGTTCTCCTATTTAAACTACTCTTGTCTTCCTTTTAGTTATGCCTAGAAGTGTAGGGTGAATCCCAAACTTCTCGAGGGTTACTCGATGAAGGGCTCACAGTGGGACTAGGGGATGCGATGGTGGCTGAAGCCCAAATCCCCCTTTCCTGGATATTTACTCATATTGGTGGCTACCCATTCTTTATACCCATTTCCTCTCTGGTTACTCTAAAGTCCTACGGCGGATTACATATAGATCGGGCAGACGAGTGTCGATGTTCGATTGAACATCGAACCATACCCCTCCCAATGACCGGCTATTTCTTTGTGTTATCCCTCAATCACAACTTAAACTCCTTGGATCACTCCTCACCTCTCACAATAGGTCATTGTCAATTCCTGAACTAAAAGTCTTACTAAACGCATCCCAGTCTTTACTTCAGTTGACTGCCCTTGGTGATTAACCTTCCAACCCAACTAGGCATATGCAAATCTCTGAGAGTTAGTAATTCTAGGGGTGGTGACCATATGGGCGAGGTCTAAATCTAAGTTTTCAGTTTTTACTATTCGCAGACCGGAGACCTTTAATCGAAACCTCATGTCCTAAAGGAGTGACTATATGAATCCTAAATCAGGACGAGTCAATTCTAGTTCCATATTTTCATAATGATATTATAAACATATGTTCAAGTTCCTAGAATATTACATTGTCAATAATTCAAGATATGGATATTCTAAAATATAATTCCAAAATCTACATTGTGAATGAAGTACCAAATACATGTAATCATAAATTCTAGGAAAATTACCAATGGTTCATAATGTTACCACAAGCTTATATTCAGATTTCTAGAATATTCCAGGGTCAATAACTCAAGATATGAATATTCTAAAATATAAGTCCAAAGTCTTCATTGTAAATGAAGTATGTCATTTACTCAATGATTAATTCTAACAAAATTCCCAGAGCTTCCTACTGATATGAAAAGTCTATATACAAATTCTACAATAATCCAACAAATATATTTCATGGTATTAATTTCTCAAGTTATAAACTCAAATTGTTCTTTGTGAAGGAAGCATGCCATTAACTCAATGATAAATTCAAACAAAATTCTCAGAGCTTCCTACTGATATGATAAGTCTATGTATAAAATTTCACAACATTTCAGTAAGCTTTATTTCATGGTATGAATTTCTCAAGTTATAAACTCAAATTCTACTTTGTGAAAGAAAAATGTCATATACTCAATGATTAATTCTAACAAAATTTTCAGAGTTTCCTACTGATATGTAAACTCTATATACAAAATTCTACAACCATCCAACAACTATATTTTATGGTATGAATTTCTTAAGTTATAAACTCAAAGTCTACTTTGTGAAGGAAGTATGTCATATACTCAATGATTAATTCTAACAAAATTCACAGAGCTTTCTACTGTTAAGAAAAGTCTATTTATAAGATTCTATAACAATCCAGCAACAATATTCCATGGTATGAATTTCTCGAGTTATAAGTTCAAATTCTACTTTGTGAAGGCAGCATGCCAAATACTCAATGATTAATTCTAACAAAATCTCCAGATCTTCCTACTATTAAGAAAAGTCTATATACAAGATTCTATAACAATCCAGCAAATATATTCCATGGTATGGATTTCTTAAGTTTTAAGCTAAATTTCTACTTTGTGAAGGAAGTATGTTATTTACTCAATGATTAACTCTAAAAAAATTCCCAAGGCTTCCTACTGATATGAATAGTCTATATACAAAATTCTATAACAATCCAGCAAATATATTCCATGGTATGAATTTCTCAAGTTATAAACTCAAATTCTACTTTGTGAAGGAAGTATGTCATATACTCAATGATTAATTCTAACAAAATTCCCAGAGCTTCCTACTGTTAAGAAAAGTTTATATAAAAGATTCTATAACAATCCAGCAACTATATTCCATGGTATGGATTTCTCAAGTTATAAGCTCAACTTCTACTTTGTGAAGGAAGTATGTCATATACTCTATGATTAATTCTAACAAAATTGCCATAGCTTCATACTGTTAAGAAAATTCTATATACAAGATTCTATAACAATCCAGCAACTATATTCCATGGTATGAATTTCTCAAGTTATAACCTCAAATTCTACTTTGTGAAGGAAGTATGTCATTTACTCAATGATTAATTCTAACAAAATTCCTAGAGCTTCCTACTATTAAGAAAAGTCTATGTACAAAATTTCATAACATTTCAAGAAGCTTTGCCCCTATAATTACTCACTTGGGGTCTATATGACCAAATCATGTGAAGTCAAATTTCCTAGGGAAATTAACCCAAAGTTTGATGATTTTCACTATAGAGTATTGTCCTATGATTCTAAGGGCATGTTTTAAATTTCATGAAAGTTGACCAAGGGGAAACCCTTAAATTCTCATGAAATTCTAATATTACATGGTTATGCTATATGCACACAAAATTTTTCTTGTACTTTCATATGAAATAAACTAACATGCAGAGGTCCAAGAGACCAAATATTTTAACCAGAGCCTGTAGCATGCATGACCAACCTCCTAAAGGAGATTTGGAGTGATATGAGTCCAAATCACCTGCATTATACAACTTTTGTTATCTATTAAGTTTCTATTTAAACTTTAGGAAAATGTGCCCCCAAAATTCTTATTTTTGGGCACTTGGTAGATCTGTGGTGCATATACACATGGTTAAATTTTCACCCTCATACCTTTCACTATATAAAAGTTCTTCGCATTTTAAGGTATGTACTTCACTAGGACCAACCCTACTAAATCTTCCCTATTGAGAGTTGTAGGGATCCAAATGGAGTGATCGTACCTTTTACTGATAGTAGAGACAAAGATCAACAAATGTTATCTCTGCCTACTTTTCATTTTAAGGCCTCTAAGGGCCTCTAAATTTGAGTACAAAATGTCTATTTCACTATGGCAAAAATAACATTTAATGTGACCTAAATGGAGGTTTTTATATGGCTCATTAAAACATGGATCTACTCATGTGCAAGGATCCAATTGAGCCAAAAATTTACCAGTAACTAATATACTCATAACCAACCTCCCAAAGGTGATTTGAATTGATTTGAGTCAAAATAACCTATAATATGCATCATACATAATTTATTTAATTTCTACAAAAGCTTTAGAAAAATGTGCCACAAAATTCTAATTTTTGGTTAGGTGATGTATTATATCATCATAAAGGTGTGGCTAAAATTTCAGAGACTAAAACCACGTCAAAAGAGCTAGGGTCACATAATACCCATTTGGGCTATATGCATACCACACCTTAACCTGTTCAAGACTTGCAAGTGGGTTAGCACAACATGTAGTGGTTCAAATGGCCTTAAACTTCTACCATAGACTATGTTTGGCCTGGTCTACCATCCAGAGATAATTTGAGGGGTTTTGGACCAATATAACTCTAGATCTAGGCCATATAAGAAAAATGAAATTGTTGAAAAAAACCACAGAAAATTATTTCCAAAAATCTCCAATTTTTGGCAGGGGTAATTTAGGGCATGACTTATGCATGCCCCAAATTTCAAGTCTTTTAGAGTTATTTATCTCTCTAAATTAATTTCTAAAAATCTAGGTACCCATATGTACACGTCTCACCAAAATGGATGCCCAATGATATACCGTGGTCCAAATTGAGTGAGATTAATTTCTAAAAATAGTAGACTCATGGGCTACCATTTTCATTTTGAGCACTTTTTATGATTTTGCATTTAGGTATTTTCTATAAATATTTAAAGATCAGGAATTTATTTTAGTAAAACATTTAATTATTAAGCTGGTATGCATTTAGCCGATAATCCAAATCAGATGGCCCTAGCATCGTCTTCTTCCCCGAGCCAACGACTCTGATCGATTGTTCCTGGAGAGCTCTTGGAGCTTGATACCGGCCGCTTGAGGCCGTCTCGGCCAAATGGACGATGCCACCACCTCCGACCGGGGGTTGGCCGTCGATTGCCGGAGTAATGGTGGCCGAAGTTGGCTTATAGACAAAATGGGAGGCAAGATTTGGAATAGCTTTAAAGCTCGAACGGGAAAATGGCACACTCTCCATTACTCAATCAAATTTGAAACGGGAAGAAGGGAACTCTAGCACTAGGGGAGGAGAAGAGGAAAACATGCCTGATTGGATGCTTGGGGTCATGTAACTCGTCGCGAAACCTTTGTCGTGTTCCTCCTCGATTAAACACCGATCCTCCTCCTCTGAGATCGAATCCTCCAATCGCCTGAGGGGTTCTACTCCTTGGGACGTCCTGAAGATGGTAGTGAGCTCAGTTGGGCCAGGGTGGCTTTTTTCAAGATTGCCATTAAAGCCACCTCTTGGCCGACCAATAGGCTCCAAAATTCCCTTCCCACCCCTATGCATGAATTTGGCTGGACTTCATTGTGGGAGCTGGGAGGAGATGTTGGGAGAAGGAATTAGAGCCATGTGGGGCTCATTCCATGCAAAGCCATTAATGTTGGCCGACCTCCTCTTTCCAATTGATTTTTCTCCCACTAACTAGCTGCCACCTCACTCAAAATGCTGGAAAAATTCATGGGGAAGCTGAGAGGAGCCTTTGGGGATGAGGAAAGGCATTCCATGTGGCATCCATTCCATTAATCCCTGTGTCTCATTCAAAATTGGGGGAAATCCCAATTTTACCCCCTTGCATGTCAAACCCTCCTCAAATCTGAGGGCATGCATGGTCATGAGCCGTTGGGCTGCAGGATGGGCCTCCTATTGAGGGCTTAGGACATTGGGATTGGTTTAGGCTTTTAATTTCTTCTTTAGGGCTCAACTTTGACCATGGTTGACTTTAGGGTTGAATTGGTCAAAGTGATAAGTTTACTTATCCCATATGTTGGTCTTGAGTACCTTGACCCCACCCAATGTTAATTGGGTCATGGTGATGCCCCAATTTGGCTAATTTAGCAAATATGTGTGGTTTTGACCAAAATTGGGGGGAAATTGACTTTGATCAAATAGAACTAATTGATGACCACTTGATGGAGCTTTGGGTCCATTGGGTCCCCTAAAATGTTACAAGACTAGGGGTGAAGTCAATTTCATGTTTTGGGGGTCAATTGGACTTATTGGTGAAGGATTGACCTATGTTGACCTAAAGGGTACTTTGGTCAATTTGGGCTAATTGGTGACTCCATGATAAGGCTTTTGGGTCAGTTGTACCCCAATTAGGATTTGTAATATAGTGGTGGGGTCAATTTGATCATATGAAGTATAGTTGACCTAATTTGAGATAAATTGGCCTTTGTAGACCTATTTAAACCTAGAGTTGATTTGATCAAATTGGCCAAAATTGGTGATCCTATGATGGGGCTTTTGGGTCACCTGGGCCCCTCTTAGGGTTAGGGACTAATTGGTAAGCTCAATTTGAGTTGGTGAGTCCAATTTGAAGTAAATTGGCCAAGGTTGACCTCTGCACTTTTGGGGTGCTTATAGCAATTTTCTTAAGTCTAAGTTGGCCTAGGATCATTCCATGATCTCTACTCACAATTTCAACCCTAAACCCACACAAGGGGTCTAGAAGGAATGAGGATGTTACAAATCCCAATAAACAAAATATAATTTCATCACCGAAATACAAGTTCGGGTCTACGAGATTTCATCTGCACGGATTGGTTCCAAACGGACTGTACGATGAGATGATATTGGGCTTGTCACGGTAGTAATTTGTTGTTCTGGATGAAGGAGAGCTCTCCTAAGCGAGGAGATGTGAAAAACGTCGCGCAATTCTGTCAATTCCGGCGGCAGCTCCAGGCTATAAGCCGAGGGGTCTATCTGCTCTAGGATCCTATAAGGCCCCACGTATCTCAGACTGAGCTTCTTCAGTCTCCATACCAGTGAGACTCCGTGTGCCAATCATATTTTCAAAACATCCGACCCCGTATTATTTAGCATGTCCGCTCTGTGCTTCCAACATCCGACCCCGTATCAGTCGCATCTAGGCATCCATGCCTTCTATATATCCTGGCAGTGCCTTCGGGTCTTCTTCCCGAATCCATGAAGGTGGATTCCTAAACTCCCTCCCCTATAAGGCCTCATAGGGAGATCTCATTAAACCTGTTAGTTTCATGTAATTTCATCGTGTATACACTTAACAGTAAAGATATGTTTTCCATAATCACGTATTTTCCTAATGGTGATCACGCTGTCTTTTAAACGTATGTGCTCCGGTTGAAATATCAAATACAATGTATACATCTTGATATATTGTCTGACAATTTCAAGTCTTGTGGGGTATCGCACTTTTAATGGCACGCTATAATAGATTTGTTGAAACCAAATTCTCGGCCTCTTGTGAAGCTCGAGGCCCTCACTGAAATGAGGGGCAGCTAGCCCTTACTAATCCCTCGGAGAAGGTAGACTGAAGACTGTAAAGAAGACTAAGACATTAGTCACAGCGAGGAGGTCCCTCCACTAACCCGGAAGATCGTTGAGCGCTTCCCCACCCAAGCCAGAGCTGAGACTCGGGCACCTTGGTGAGCTAGAGAGCTAAACCAAAGTAACGAAGGGGAGGAACAACTTAGAGATCTGAGAATCCCATCAACTCCCAAGGTGCCCTTTGAGGTCTATTTCTAGGTTTTCTGGTCTGGCCTGCAAATAGCAGGATTCTGCCCCTTGATTTTACTATCCGCACCCCAAATGGGTCTGCTAACAGCTGAACTCCGCTGTTTGGACAGACTAATGGCAGGCCAACGGATGATTTCATCGATCAGGGATGATCAGCGGATTCATCGAGCGTGGCAGCTTGGAGAGTTCGTCGAACGCAGAGTTTTGGCGAATTCGTCGAACGCGGTCCGCATTTTGTCGGGCCTCGGGCTGAGCTCGTCGACCCCGACTGAGATTCGTCGATCATGGAGACTTTGGAAAAAAGCTGGCTTGCCTGTCTTCTCGCGATCCTTCGGCGAGTTTCTAGCTCGCTCGCTTCCTTGCAAGCATTCGGCGAGCACCTGGCTAGCTCGCCTTCTTGCTGGTCGACCTTGGGGCTCTGGCACGCGGAAACTTGACTCGCGCCTCTTCCCGCGGGTGACCTTTGACGGATCTGGCTCACCCCCTTTGGGTGAATGGCCCGTGAAGACCTCGTTCACACTCCTTCCCCGCTCGCACTCTTGACTCGCTCTCCCTCTCGCGAGCAGCCGGCTAAGTGCTCGTCCCAGCGGATCCGCTGAGACGGGATCGTCGAGCGCTATTTGGACTTCGTCGAGCGCTGTCAATTTTGCTCTTCTTCCTATTTTCTGCCCATTAACATATATATATATATATATATATATATATATATATATCCCGAGAACCTGGCTCGCAGCTAGGCGAATATCGGGGTTGTACACAATCCCCGCTCTTCGCGAGGCTATTTAGGCTCGCGAAGAGTCATCCAACCCTTGATATTCGCCGGCCCCTTGGTGACGTGGCGAGAATCTTTCGGTGGGCCCCATGCTCACTTCTATAAATATCACTCTCCCTGGCCGTCATTCGAACTTTTTATCCTTCTCTATCTTTCCTTACTCGCCGCGGGCCCCAACGCGATGTCGAAAAAAGATGAGATGTTGGCTCGCCTAAAGGCCTCGCAAGCGGCCCAGAAGGGAAAAACCGATGTCATCGCCTCCTGGAATTCTCCGCGACGCTCTCCGCCTCCGCCTTCCCTAAGAACAACAAAGGCTGTTCGGTGCGCGGCTGGTGGGAGAGGATCTTCTTCTTCGCCACACTCCCCTGATGACGGGCTCGCCTCGCAGGTATTATCGACAAGCTCTCCCATTTGATGTTCTTCCCTTTCGACCTTATTTATCTTATTCGCAGAATGATCCCCCGGATGAGAGCGCCTCGGGAAGGCCAATCACGGAGATCCACCTCCCCTCTACGGGTGGAGCTGACGCTCTTCTTGTGGATGTGAGGGCCGTCGGCCGACAGAACTCGCCTTCGCAACAAGGTGAGCGACTTACCTCGTCTTCCTTCACGTCTCCTGACTCGTTAAATCACACCTACTTTTTATGCAGTGTCCCCTCTCGCGGCCCCAGAGGAACAAGTTCCTCCTCCGGCGGACTCTCCCACCATGCCGAATCAGACTATCCTTACTCCTGGATTCGGCTTACTGGGTCAGAGGAGCCCGGGAGGGACGTTGACTGCCGGGCCTGGACTTGGCTCTAGACCCGCGCTCGCCTTTGGTCTGGGTAAGTCCCTCACCCCTGCCTTTATTGAAGCGTTCCGAGGCCAGCCGGTCACCTCCCGCCAGCGGCCCAGTACTCAAATTCCTCCACTAGGTTAGACTATCGCCACTGAGTGTTGTTTTTCACCTTGTCGCTGATTCCTATTTCATAGGCAATCCTACGACCCCTCTCTCCGAGTCAGAATCTGGAGCGTTGGAGATATCTCCACCCCCTTACCGAGTCAGGTCGCCGACGTTCTGGGAGATCCCATCGATCCGGAGCGAATGAAGAGGCGGGTCACGGAGATATTCCAGAAGCATACCACCCTGCTGAGGGATCTACATGAGCAGAATCGGCTGGATCGGCTCGCTAATGAAGAACGGTTCGTCACGATGGAGGACGTGAACGCCCGCGTTCTCGCCGAGATACGGCCGACCGATCATGGTGACGCGACCTCCCCCAGGGTGTACATTGCTCGTATCGATGATTACATGCGGCTGACGAGCCAGGCGAACCGGTCACTCCGCGAGTATCACTACCCGCGAGTCCCCCCCCCCCCCCCCCACCCGTTCTGGTGTCCGGGGTCGCGGTCGTTGGAAATGGCTGCGATATTGAGGATCTTAGTATTGCTTTTTATTATTTTTCTTCCCCCCTCCTCTTCGATAGGAGGGGTCGCAAACAATTTTCATAAGTTTGTAATAATGATACTTTGACTCGCTTGCGAGCCCTTTATTTTCCCTGTTCTTCATCTCTTCTTTCGCCCTACCTGGCTCGCTCTTGCGCGGATTATGTTTGTGTTTCTATTACTCGCACTCGTGTATTGCCCTTGCTTTTTTTACGTCTTATTATTTAGCGCTAGCTCGCTGATGATTAGTGGGAGAAAGCTTTTACAGGGTGCCAACTCGCCGGGAGCGAATAGGATCCCTAGAGGCGGAAGAGTACCGCGTGAATCCGCTATCCGCAGATACCGACGCTTCGGCTTCTTCCCGCCTTTTTTATTTCTATAAATAGCCGACCTTTTTCCTTTCCAACCACCGCATTTACTGTTGCTCCCTCGCGCTTTCTCTCTTTCTGATTCTCTCGCAGATCCAGCTCGTCCTCGCAGTCTTTGCGATTCCGCGGATCCCAAACATCATGGTCGGCGAGAGGGAAGCTGAGGGGCGGTCTAAGTGTGCCCGGGCCTTCCTCGACGACATTTTCTACTGTGCTAACCTTACGAAAGAGGAGTACCAGGCCGCCGCTGACCAGTACATTCACTCCGATTTCGTGGCTCGCTGCCCTACCGAGAGGGACACTATCAGCGACCCACATCCCGACGAACTCGCCATTCTCGTTGCCCACTTCGAAAACAGGTTGCGACTCCCACTCTGGCCGGAAATGCGCCAGGTATGTTCACTTCTCAACCCTTACACCCCTAACTTGCTTTGCGAATGGCGCTTAAGCCTTGTTGACCCTTCCAGGCACTCAAGTATTTTGGTGTTCTGCCGAGCCAGCTAACGCCGAACGCGATCGCCGTGGTGGTCGCGTTCGCCAGTTATTTCAGGGTGGAGAGGATCGAGTTCATCCTGCTCGTCTTCCGCAAGGTCTTTTCGTTCTGCGCGTATAGGGACGGGACGGCTCACTTCGCGAGCCAGCACGACACCATCTGCGAGAAGGTGAACAAATCTCATTATTGGATGCAGAAGTTCGTCCTGGTGAAGGGTCCTTTCGGCAACGTCTCCTATACTCCTACCCAGCGAGACGAGGCTGCCTACCGCCCCCCGACCTCGCTAGGGGGTTGTGATGCGGCCCTGTACCAGTACCTCAAGGGAAAAAACTTTGAGGTCGCCTTCCTTCGGGAGCGAGTGGACCTCCTGCCACCCGTCCTCCCAGGAGATGGTTTGACTCACACTCGTTAACTTTCTTGCTCTCTTTACTTTCGATTGTCTAACGTTCCCTGTCATCTTCGCAGGAGAGCATGAACTCCCCCTCAACCCACCTCACGCGCCTCCTTCTTCCCTCACCTCCAGCTCGCTCGCGCGCGCGCGGCCGCCGAGGCCTGCCGCAACATCCCAAGCTCTTCGTCGGGAAGGAAGCGCCCTTCTCCCCCACGCCGGCATGCCTCGCAGATGGCGGCGAAGAAGACCAAGATGGCTCCCTCTGCTGCCAAGGCGAAGGAGGTCGTGGACCAGTCTGAGCCCGATCCCCCCTCTCCTTCCACTGCGGATCAGGAGCTCGCCAAAGAGGGGGGCGAGTCAGGGGAGACGGCCGCCAAGCCCAAGCCGTCGAGCCATACTAACTTCGGGCTCGGCATGAAGCTGGTGGACGCGGTCGGCAAACCGGTGCTCGCGTGGGACTTCGACCAGAACAAGGTCGCCTGCTCCTCTCTACTCCCTTCCTGGGTAGAGGACAGCAAGGCCGGGGGTGAGGCGTTCGCCCTCGCCTTCGGCCTCTACGGTCGCGAGGATGCCTCCCTCTTTCGGTCCTTCATGCCAAGGGGGGTCGTATATGAGGCAATGCGAGCCCAATTCCGGGCGATGGAGCTAACCTACATGGTGGGTCGCCAGTACCTCACTGCGGATAGGGAGATCAAGGAGCTGAACGTTGAGCTCCAGAGGTCTGCGGACGAGATCGCCGGGCTCAAGGGGAAGGAGGCTTTATCGAAGGGCCTCCTCGCCAGTCTTCTAGGCGGACTGGTAAGTAGTTCTTTGCGAAAATCCTTTTTAGTTCGGCTTCATTTTTCTCTCGCTAACCCGCTTTTTGCAGGATGCCGAGTCCATCAGCCAGCTTCACGCGCGGATCGCTGACTTGGAGCTGCAGAACACCTGCCTCAAGGACCAGGTCCACGACCTGACCTCGGCGGTGCTTCCTCCCCCTCCTCCGCGAGCTGGGACTCGCGGTTAGTCGCGGGAAGAGAAAGAAGCCGACCGCAAGAGATCGATGGAGATCGCGGAGCTCGTCCCCGACATTCTCAAAGGAGCGGGCATGATCGTTCCCGACGCTATGGAGTTCACTGCGGAGGAAGTCGTCCCAGACTTGTTCGCGCCCATCTCCGAGGCGGAGGGTCGAGAGAGTGATTGAAATGCAATCTGGCGAATCGCCTTAAGAATTTTTTTGTTGTTGTTTATAATGTAAAAGGTTTTACCTTTAGCCGGTGAGCCCGCCGTGGGACTGTAATCTTTTGGGAGGAATGAAAGGAGGAATATTTTGTCCATATTTTCATTTGTGATTTACTTACTTTTCGTTTGCATGCACTCTTTCATTCGCGCTCGTGCGATCTCGATTTTCCTGTGCTCGCGCTTTTAAGACTTTCGTTTTGATGCTCGTGTCTAAGTCTCTTTAATTGACGGTTCTCCTTTCGCCGTATTATACCTAAACCGCTCTCCCCCCCCCATTCCCTTCTGAGGCAAGGGTAAGACTTAGGTCACCGAGCCTGATCCTTATTTAAGAAGTATCTTGTTGGGGTCCTTTGCAAGAAAGGCCGGCACTCGCCTACCTCGCTCGCACTCACCTTTTGCGAGCTGCTTTATTGTCCGGGGACCACTGCGGAGGCGGGCCCTCTCTGGCCCGCCAATCGTCACTCGCGCTCCCGAAATTCACAAGCAGCCTTGCGAGTCAGCGGACTCAGCCGTTCTGCTGCGGTCCATTCCCTCATGCGATGGGACCCTTGGTCCCGCCTCGCCCGGATCTTGAGGTTTCCTGCGAGCCAAAACCCTTGCCATGGGTAACTTATTTTCCAGCCCCAACCACCTGAAACTTTGCCAGCCCCTTCGGAGATCAATCTGAACCCCCCGTCTAGTGAGAGCCCGGGAGCGGAATCGATCCGGGGCATTCCAGCACCAATCCTTGTTACCTTGCCAGCCTCTCCAGAGATCAACCTGAACCCCCCGTCTAGTGAGAGCCCGGGAGCGGAATCGATCTGGGCTATTCCAGCTCCAACACTTGTTACCTTGCCAGCCTCTCCAGAGATCAACCTGAACCCCCCGTCTAGTGAGAGCCCGGGAGCGGAATCGATCTGGGGCATTCCCTCACCAACACTTGTTACCTCGCCAGCCTCTCCAGAGATCAACCTAAACCCTCTATCTAGTGAGAGCCCGGGAGCGGAATCGATCTGGGGCATTCCAACTCCAACACTTGTTACCTTGCCAGCCTCTCCAGAGATCAACCTGAACCCCCTGTCTAGTGAGAGACCGGGAGAGGAATCGATCTGGGGCATTCCAGCACCAACACTTGTTACCTTGCCAGCCTCTCCAGAGATCAACCTGAACCCCCCGTCTAGTGAGAGCCCGGGAGCGGAATCGATCTGGGGCATTCCAGCACCAACACTTGTTACCTTGCCAGCCTCTCCAGAGATCAACCTGAACCCCCTGTCTAGTGAGAGCCCGGGAGCGGAATCGATCTGGGGCATTCCAGCACCAACACTTGTTACCTTGCCAGCCTCTCCAGAGATTAACCTGAACCCCCCGTCTAGTGAGAGCCCGGGAGCGGAATCGATCTGGGGCATTCTAGCACCAACACTTGTTACCTTGCCAGACTCTCCAGAGATCAACCTGAACCCCTCGTCTAGTGAGAGCCCGGGAGCGGAATCGATCTGGGGCATTCCAGCACCAACACTTGTTACCTTGCCAGCCTCTCCAGAGATCAACCTGAACCCCCCGTCTAGTGAGAGCCTGGGAGAGGAATCGATCTGGGGCATTCCAGTACCAACACTTGTTACCTTGCCAGCCTCTCCAGAGAGCAACCTGAACCCCCCGTCTAGTGAGAGCCCGGGAGCGGAATCGATCTGGGGCATTCCAGCATAAAAACTATTTGGGACCTGCCAAAGGATTGCTCCAAAATGCACATGTTGAGTAGGAAATATGAAAATTCATTTACAACCAATGTCTAAGGATAAAACCTTTTTAAATCATCCCCCACTCCTGGCTCGGCCAAGAGGTACCCCTTCCACATCCTGGAGGTGGTATCCTCCTGAACTGAGCACTTCGCTTATAATGTAAGGTCCTTCCCAATTGGGCTCTATCTTGCCAACCACGGCTCCTCTCTCGGCCGCGTCAACCTTCTTTAGCACTAGGTCTCCTTTTTCGAAGTGTTTTACTCGGATGTGCTTGTCAAAATATCGGGCCATTCGTCGCTTGATTTCCTCCTGCCTGATGGTGGCCTGGTCCCGGAGTTCTTCCACCAGGTCCAAGGATAGCCTTTGTTCCTCGTCATTGGCCACTAGCCACTCTTCATTCCCTTCACCTGCAGCGATTACCCTAGGGGTCTTTACTTCAAATTCTATGGGAAGGACTGCTTCGGACCCATGAGAAAGTTTGAATGGGGTCTCTCCGGTGGCGGTGTTTGGAGTAGTCCTCAGGGCCCAAAGAACGGATGGTAGCTTCTCTACCCAGTTTCCCCGGAGGTTCTCCACCTTTTTCCTTAGCAGGTTGACAATTATTTTGTTTGCCGCCTCCGCTTGACCGTTGCTTCTCGGGTGATGGACCAATGTGAACCTAAGGTCGATGCCAAGCTGGGTGCAGAAGCCAACAAATTCTTCGCTAGCAAATTGCGGCCCATTGTCCGTCACTATAGCCAAGGGGAGGCCGTGTCTGCAAATTATTTCTCCCCATACAAAATTCTTGACAACTTGAGATGTTACCTTGGCGAGCGCCTTCACTTCTACCCATTTGGAGAAATAATCGATCATGACCAGTAAGAACCTTCTTTGGCCGCTAGCTTGAGGGAAAGGGCCAACTAGGTCCAACCCCCATATGGCGAAGGTCCAGGGAGCAGTGATGGTTCGGAACCTCTGAGCTGGGAGGAGTTGGAGTGGAGCATAGAGCTGGAACTTTGAACACCTCCTTGCGAACTCCGCCGCATCCTTGCTGAGGGTGGGCCAGAAGTAGCCTTGTCTCAACACCCTCCCTTCTAGAGTTCGGCTCCCGGAGTGACTCCCACACTCCCCAGAGTGAATTTCTTCTAGGACTCTCGGAACCTCCTCCTCTGAAACACAACGGGCCAGGAGTCCCGAGAGAGTCTTCCTATACAGCCCTCCTGCATGCAAAGAGTAATAAACTGACTTATACCTTAAGCGTCGCCTGTCTATGTCTCCTTCAGGGAACTTCCCTGATGATAGGAAGGAGACGAAAGGATCCATCCACGAGACCCGCTGATCCACCTCCATCAACTCTCCTTCCTCGATGGTGGGTCTGAAGAGTTCCGAAACCATTCCTCCTGCTCGGGGACCGAACTTGGCTAAGAGGTCCATGGGGGTGCTCTCTTCCCTGGGCACGTGTTTGATGGAGAAAGTGTGGAATTGCCCGATGACTCCCTTGACCTTCTCCAAGTACCGCAGGAGGGTCGGGTCCTTTACCTCAAACTCCCCCTTGACTTGGCATGCTACCACCATGGAGTTCGTCGAGACCTCCACATCTAGCACTCCTAGTTCTCGAGCTAACCACAGGCCCGCTATCACCGCCTCGTACTCTGCTTGGTTGTTGGTAATCGGGAAGTGGATGTTTAAAGCTTGCTCGATCTTGGTCCCCTGGGGGCTTACCAGGATGATTCCCCCTCCATAGGAGTGCTTTCCTGACGCACCATCCACTAACATCTTCCACGCCACCGGGGGAGGCAGTTCATGTTCCCCCACTTCGGATGTGTAGTCGGCCATGAAGTCTGCCACTGCTTGGGCCTTGATTGATGTCCTGGGCACAAACGTAATGTTGAACTCACTCCACGGACCACTTTGCCAATCTTCCCGAGTGTTCCACCCCCTCCATAACCTTGCAAAGTGGGTGATCTGTTATTACCTTGATTGAATGAGCCTGGAAATAGGACCGGAGCCTCCGATCCGCCACCACCAATGCGAAAGCCAATTTCTCCAAGATTGGGTACCGGAGCTCCGCCTTCTTCGGCACTCGGCTGACATAGTAGATAAGGAATTGCTTTCTTCCTTCCGCACGGATCAATACTAAACTTACCGCTTCAAGTCCTACTCCCAGGTATAGGGATAAGTCTTCTCCCGATCTCGGCCCTTGAAGTAGGTGGATTTGGGCGAGTTGCCCTTTCAAAGCCTGAAAAGCTTCCTCGCACCCCGGGGTCCATTCGAATTTTTTATTTCCCCTTAGCGCCTTAAAGAAGGGCGCACACTTCTCTCCCGCCTTGGAGAGGAATCTACTAAGTCCGGCCAGCTTCCCCGTGAGGCTCTGAACCTCCTTCGGGTTTCTTGGTGACCTGAATTCCATTATCGCCTTGACCTTGTCTGGGTTAGGCTCTACCCCCATCGGGGTGAGAAAGTGGCCCAAGAACTTCCCTCGGCTAGCCCCGAAGATACACTTCAAGGGATTGAGTTTCATCTTATACTTTCGTAGGGTCCCAAACGTCTCCTCAAGGTCTCGGAGGTGAGACCCGAGGTCCCGGCTCTTTACCATGAGGTCATCAACATAGACCTCCAAGTTTCTTCCTCTTTGTTCGCGAAAGACTCGATCCATCTTCCTTTGATAGGTGGCACCTGCATTCTTGAGCCCAAAGGGCATCATCTTATAACAGTAGCATCCGTCCCCCGTGATGAAGGAGACATCTTTGATGTCTGAGGGGTGCATGCAGATTTGATGATAACCTGAAAAAGCATCTAAGAAAGACATTACAGAGAAACCAACGGCTGAGTCAACCATCGCGTCGATTCTAGGCAGGGGGTAGCAATCTTTTGGGCACGATTTATTAAGAAGTGAAAAGTCGATACACATGCGCCACTTACCTCCCCCCTTTTTTACCATGACCACATTGGAGACCCAGCCTGGGTACTGGATCTCCGACACAAAACCTGCTTGTATGAGCTTTTTCACTTCATCGCAGATTGGTCCCTCCAGCTTGTCCGTCGTGGCCCTCTTCTTTTGGCGGATGGGGCGGGTGCCGGGGTTGAGGTTGAGGCGGTGGCAAGCCACATCCGCATCGATACCGGGCATCTCCACGGCGCTCCAAGTGAAGACATCCACATTCTTCTGCACGCAGGCTAGGATCTCAGCCTGCTCCTCCGAACTGAGCTCCCCGCTGACTCAGACTTTCTCCACCACCCCAAGCCGAGTGGTGACCTCAAGCTCCACGACCTCATCCACGGCCTCCAGCCTGGATTGCTCCCCCCAAGCACTTTCCTTCTCTACGCTGCAAGCGAGCGCTTGGGCTCCTTCCTCCGTCTCTTCCTCCCCTACCATCATCAACTCCTCCACTCCTCCTTCCTGGGTACCCTCTTCTTTCTCCTCTGCTTCTCCTTTCTCTGCCCTGGGTCCTTCAATGACCCCTTCCTGGGCACGAACTTCCTCTTCCTCCATCCTCTCCTCGACTCCATTCTCTCCTCTGTCTTCTGCCGCCTCCTCCATCACTTTATCGAACTCTTCCGCTTCTCCCATCCAAGTGACGGTGTTGACAGCCGTCACATAGCACTATCTCGCAATCTTGGGATCTCCTCGGATCCGGACCTGGACTCCACCCGCGTTGAACTTGAGACACTGGTGGAAGGTGGAAGGGACGCATCTGAACGCGCTGATGAGTGACCGTCCGAAGATGGCGCTGTAGCTGCTTGGGGCATCTACTATCACGAAGCGGCAGTTCCGGGACTGCCCTCCGAGGGTCACATGGAGCCCCACTTCTCCCTCTACCTCCTTCCTTTCTCCCGAAAAGCCGAATAGGGGGCCATCCAAGGCCAACACCCTCTTGGCCTCCACCTTCATTTCGTCAAATGCCTTCTTGAAGACGACGTTGACCGAGCTCCCATTATCGACTAGAATCCGCGAGACGGTGAAGTTCTCGGTGGCGGTCTGGATGACCAGTGCATCGCAGAACGGGTCTTCATAACTTGGCATGTCTTTCGGGGAGAAAGTAATTCTTTCTGCTGGGGGTGGAGCAGTGGATGTTGAGGCCACGCTCCGCCGATAGATGGTGTGGAGGCTAGCCTTGCGGGTTGCCTCCACCCCTACACCCCCATGGATCACCCCGATCCCTCCTCTACTCCCCACATCAACTTTGTCTTCGCACCTTTCTTCCTCCTCCCCTCGAGGCTCGACCGCCTCAATCCTCACCTATTGCTGCTGCCTCGGCGTGGGCACTCGTCCCCTTTTTGTTTCCAGGAACTCCGGGCAGGTGGCCGTCGCGTGACCTTCCTCATCATGGAAGTCACAATACGGCAACGTCACCTCCCCTGCCTCACCTTCCGCCACCCTATTCCTCCTCCTTCTCCCTTCCCCTGCTTCCTCTCTAGCCTCTTCTCTCCTTCCACTTCCTCCTCTTCCCTGCCTGATTGCCATGGCTTGCTGAGGTGGGGGAGGCAATGGCCTCGGAACCTGCCTCCATCCCAGCTGATGGGGTCTTCCTTGTCCTCCATAGAAATTACCCATTCCCGGGCCGTAACCCCTTCCCTGACCTTGCATTCCTTCAGCACGCTGCCTCCGCTCCCCCTCCGGGGCCCTGGGCTCTTCCCTCCTTCTTACCTCTTGCTGCCTGACCTCCGGCACACTGAGCTTTTCTAGCCTCTTGGTAAGCTCCGGGTTGGCCTCCTCACTCTCAATCTCTTCTGCCACCCTCTCCATCAACTCCTCGTAGGAGACGGGGGCTTTCCTCTTCAAAGCCATTTTGAAAAAGCTCTCCCTCAGCCCGACGGTGAAAGCGAGCTGGAGTGCAAACCCAGGCATCTCCTGAGTGAGCATCACTTCCTCCTGGAACCGGTCTGTGTAGCGAGCCAACGACTCCTTTGGCTCCTGCTTCACTTTGAAGAGGGACTCGGCGTCCTTCTTCCTCTTCTTTGATGTGGAGAATCGCAACAAGAAACTCCGGCATAAATCCTCGAAGGCGTAGATCGACCCTGTAGGGAGTTGATGGAACCAGTCCCTGGCCTTTTCTTTAAGAGTGACGACGAAGAGCCGACACTTGAAAGCATCCGACATCGGCCTGATGGAGACCGAGTCCTCAAAAGACTGGAGATGTTGTACAAGGTCATCCCTGTCGTTGTAGTACACCCTGTCCCACTCTCCGAACCCTGCCGTGACAGGTGCATAAAGTACCAACTCGCAGAAGGGGCTTCCCCCTTCTACCACCCTTTCTTGCTCCGCTCGCCCCCCGAGCTCTCTCGCCAGACTCGAGCTCGCGGGAACTGCGCTTGCGAGAACAACATTCGCCTGGACCACTCCCACAGTCACTATACCTTCCGGACGCCCGCTCGCCTGCGCCGCGCTCACTGGCACAGAGCTCGCCGGCACGGAACTCGCCGGGCTGGCGAACAGCACTCGCCCTTCTAAGTACTGCACTGATCCTCCGACGACTTCCTTTCCGGCCCTTCCTCCCGGGGAGTTCTCACCAACTGCTGCTAGGGGAGGGGTCGCCTGAGGTGCTGGGGTCGCGACCTCACTCCGCAGCGCCGCGACCGTGAGTCCGAAAGTGTCAAGCACCTCTCTCCTGAAATTCGCGAACATCCTTGGCATCACCGCCTGCGGTGACTCGCTGAACTCCTTGCCTCGATCCTCACCTCCTGTCATATCTGCTCCTTAGAACTTTCTTGGACCAGCCACGCTCCACGCTCACCGCACCAAAATGTTGAAACCAATTTCTCGGCCTCTTGTGAAGCTCGGGGCCCTCACCGAAATGAGGGGCAGCTAGCCCTTACTGATCCCTCAGAGAAGGTAGACCGATGACTGGAAAGAAGACTAAGACCTTAGTCACAGCGAGGAGGTCCCTCCACTAACCCGGAAGATCGTTGAGCGCTTCCCCTCCCAAGCCATAGCTGAGACTCAGGCACCTTGGTGAGCAAGAGAGCTAAACCAAAGTAACCAAGGGGAGGAACAACTCAGAGATCTGAGAATCCCATCCACTCCCAAGGGCCCTTTGAAGTCTATTTATAGGTTTTCTGGTCTGGCCTGCAAATAGCAGGATTCTTCCCCTTGATTTTACTATTCGCACCCCAAATGGGTCTGCTAACAGCTGAACTCAGCGGTGTGGACGGACTAATGGCATGCCAATGGATGATTTCGTCGATCAGGGATGATCAGCGGATTCGTCGAGCGTGGCAACTTGGAGAGTTCGTCGAATGTAGAATTTTGGCGAATTCGTCGAACGCGGCCCGCACTTTGTCGGGCGTCGGGCTGAGCTCGTCGACCCCGACTGAGATTCGTCGATCATGGAGACTTTGGAAAAAAGCTGGGTCGCCTGTCTTCTCGCGATCCTTCGGCGAGTTTCTAGTTCGCTCGCTTCCTTGCAAGCATTCGGCGAGCACCTGGCTCGCTCGCCTTCTTGCTGGTCGACCTTGGGGCTCTGGCATGCGGAAACTTGACTTGGGCCTCTTCCCGCGGGTGACCTTTGATGGATCTGGCTCGCCCCCTTTGGGTGAATGGCCCGTGAAGACCTCATTCGCACTCCTGCCCCGCTCGCACACTTGACTCGCTCTCCCTCTCGCGAGCAGTCGGCTAAGTGCTCGTCCTAGCGGATCCGCTGAGACGGGATCGTCGAGCGCTGTTTGGCCTTCGTCGAGCGCTGTCAATTTTGCTCTTCTTCCTATTTTCTGCCCATTAACATATATATATATATATCCCGAGAACCTGGCTCGCAGCTAGGAGAATATCAGGGTTGTACAAGATTAATCTTAGTTGTTCAAGATCATGAACGTCATTATCTGTCTTCTAGTATGGAGTCTGCATGTACTCCACCTTATTTTAATCTGCAAGTTCCCGACATGATGAATTATTCAAATTGAAAGGGTTTGGCTTTTGATCGAGTAAACCAAGTATGAATCACCTTCGAACGTCCTAATAATGCAGAAATCCCTTCTATAACTCTAACTTGCAGGGACCCGGTTCCAATCCACATATCCCATCAGGTGATTTGTCTGTCCCAAGCAACTGCATCGACCATCCTATGTTACTAACCATTCGGCTAAATTTAGATATTTGTTCGTCCAACGGTATTTGCACTGTTTTCCCCGAACATAACACAGATCATCGTCTCTGAATTGAGGAGGTTAATCTAATGTACCACACCTTGCATGAGGTTATTTACATTTGTTCACCTCTTAAGATCACGAGGGTCTATCGCCCATTCCACTCTTATCCGATCCATATTCGACATAAACCTGCACTAAGTCCATAATTCATGCCGGTTCTCTCTTGTTCTTTTCATGAGTTTATTACATCAAATCCTTAACCGGAAATAAAGTCTCTAGCGTATGTTACAATAATTGGGTTAAGGCAGTGGATCGTCTAGGGATATTATACTTGTTGAGGCAATAATCATCATACATTTTAATTATAGGTAAACCACTTCCTGTAACCAATGTCGCCTCGAATTTAGGTCTTTTAAAAGTAATTTTCTTAATTTGACCATGGGCTTGCAAGTGATTCACACCATGTCTTGTGTTAAGGAAGGCATGCTTGCTCCATAGGTTGGGTACAAAGTAGCTATCTATTACATTGTGCTCCAAATTTGATAATTCTCGAAGTCTTATACAATCTTCCTTGATTTCAAGAGTCGCATATCAAATTGCTTAAGCGACCTAGTCTATATCTTCGAAGTCTTCCTTTATTACTTTCTTCGTTAGCTTATCTGCATATTCCTTAGAGCAACAAGGGGGTGAAAAACCATTCTTTGAAAGTCTCTATGCTCTTATTCTGATTGCGAGTTTATAACGGTCTCGTCATAGTACTAATAATTCACATACCTTAAGATGAAGGAATTCTTCAAGGGCCTCGACTTCTATGGAGGGTTGATCATCAGACCGATTATGCATACTTTGAATTCTCTTTTTCAGTCGAGTAATGTTTGAATATTTTAAGATCGCTTACGTTTGTGAAGGATATATCCTTAAACTAAGGTCTGTGGAACTTGAATTGGTACCGGTCTAGCCCAATAAACAAAAGGATTAGCCCCCATACATGTTGGTCTTAGTTTTTTGATATCATTATGATATATTCATCCTAGGTACGCACTCAATCCTTAGGGCATACAACTCTAGACTTGGAGTTCCACTCTGAGACCTATTAATATTCCACGCATTTTAGGCCATCAAGGTTACCAACTACCGCAACCTTCTCAAGGTCAATCTATGGGCAACCCACAAATGGGCCTTTTCTGAACTTGAATCCTTATCTAGCCTATGGTATTTGTCATGGTGATTGTTTCGATGTAACCCAATTGTTGGTTTGGAGATTAAGTTTACGAGTCTCCTACTGTCCACTAATGGTTTTCATGCACCAAATATCTTAGGTCGGTCCTATTTATTAGGTAAGAAGAGATAATATCACTTGGTAGGAGAATTAGGGGCATCTGAATTTAGTCTTTAAGTAGCTACTTCCCCATTTAGACTCTTCCCTTAGTCATTTTGGGTATCAACATGCCTTAACTAGTCTATACATGAGGTCGATTTTGGATTTGTGTATGATGTAAAATCGCCTTGGTGCATCAAACTAGAAAGATGTCCTAGTTGGGTTGGCCTAACTCATTGATTAATGGACTATTTTGAGTGATTTTTACACATGGGCACACCACTACATCCACTGCTAGTTTATCCTCAAACTAACTCGAGCGGGGGTGTAACGACCCAGGCCCGACTCAATCGGGACAACGTCCACCGAGAGCTCTAGCGAGACCCAGCTGGCATCATTACCGGGCTACAGCCTAAGTACCCCAACCCCTCTCCAGCCCACAGGCGGGTTCTTGGTGGCCACAGCCTCCCTTTGGTGAGAAGTGATCCAGTTAAGCGCCTCTAAGGTGTAACATCCCAGTACGCGATAGGTCCCTATGATGAAAATATAAATCAGTGTCAACTCGACATAGCAAAATGCATGGGTGAGTTCATCATATCATAATCATTGCATTGCATTCATCCTTCATAATCATAGCATTGCACCGCATCGGGTCCATCATATAAATTAGTATGGGTATTTTTATATGATGGGTCCCAAATTGGAAACCTTAACTTATAAGTTTGTATGGGCATTCATATAAGTAAAGGTACGATATGAACTGCTTACTCCTGTACTATTTCATTACTTTCTTACACTTTGTCATTGCCTTATTACTTGTTAGCTGTGCTTATTATACCTGTTACTAGTACTTGCATTTACAACCATTGTTACATATATATTTATGAAAAGCTTAGTCAGTGACATTGCAAGTACTTGGGTACTTAGACAACCGACATATATGAATAACCATTCCTGTCACCTGCTTGTATATATTATTGCTTATATTGCAGCTTTTCTTCCCTTCCTTCCGCCCGGTGCCTTGGAGTCGCCGGGGGAGCGGATGTGAAGCCACTTAGTCTTTATGACTAACGGTTGCTACGTCCCTCTTTTTAGGAGTGTATCTTAGAGCAGCAGTGCACGATGTTGGAGGAGGATAGTCAGGTCAGGATAACAGGGCCGGAGACCATGATACCTTGGCCACCGTCAGTGACAGAGGCGAGTGAGTGTTTTGAGATGTAGCCCTTGGGGCATTTAGCTTGATACTCTGATGATTTGCAGGAGCTTGTGTAGCTTTCTGTCTTTCTTGTACTTACTGTTTGGACATTATTACTTATTGTGAATCTATGGCTTCTAATGCTTTCTTTAATTGATGGGTTGGCGCTGTTTAGTTGGTTTGGCCGGCAGGATAGGCGTCTTGTGGGGGAGGCTAGCTCGTGTGTTGGCGCTTCCGCAAGGCGGCTGTCCTGGGCATAAGACTCCCCTCAGTCGTGTCTTGTGTTCCGGGAGGGGGGTCTTACATACGGGGCCTTCCCAGGAGGTCACCCATCCCAGTACTACTCCACCCCAAGCACGCTTAACTATATAGTTCTTTCACTTCTCATCACCAATTGAGCTAAAAAATAATGCAATATCTATATGTCACGTAGTATTCAGTAATACGATAATTAGCAGCTATTATGTTGAAATAATGTCGAAGTTATGACATAAATCAGTTAATATACAGAAATAATGCTGAACTTCTGATAAACGTAACGAGGGGTGGAATTACGTGTATTCACGTAATAATGATATCCCGAGTTCTCGTGCATGTATATTAACAATATGAAATTGTGTATTCTGGAAATATGAAATTCTGAAAATATCATATACAAGTACTTGTGATGTCAAAAGTTAACTTGCTCAATTGGTGTCTAGGAAAGTGGTTAGGGGTGAGCCAGTATCCCCCGAAAGGAAGTTGGTGTATATCGGTACATTGTGCGACCACTGACCTTACACTTACCTGGCCAATATGCTAGTTAAATGAGAATAACACGTTACTTAAATATGATATACAAATAAATGATGTGTATGATTATGTTAGCCCAGTATTTGGCTCACCCTACCCAGGCCCCCTGTCTATGTGTGTAACGTCCCAAGGCCCTGGACTTACCATCGGGACAACGCCCACCGACTGCCTCGCCCGGCGACCGTTATCGGGCTGCAGCCCAAGCACCCCAACCCCTCTCCAGCCCACAGGCGGGTTGTTGGTGGCCACAGCCTCCCTTTGGTGAGAAGTGATCTAGTTAAGCGTCTCTACGGGGCCTTCCCAGGAGGTCACCCATCCCAGTACTACTCCAGTCAATTGGTGATGAGAAGTGAAAGAACTCCATAGTTAAGCGTGCTCGGGCTGGAGTAGTACTGGGATGGGTGACCTCCTGGGAAGTCCCCGTGGTGCATGCTTGACTATCGAGTTTAGCTCATCAAAAGGGAGGCTGTGGCCACCAACAACCCGCCAGTGGGCGGAGAAGGGTTGGGGTGCTTGGGCTGCAGCCCGGTAACGAGGCCAGCTGAGGACAGATCGTGGACTGGGTCCTGCTCGAACGCCAAAATGCTGGGTCGTTACAATGTGAGGGGAATATGTCGGGAGTAGCGCTCCCAATCCGGCAAAATTAGCCACTTGCAATCCGCCTGTGGAGTATCGAGCCCACAGTATTTTGTCCGAGGACCCTTATATCATGGGAGTGGCGCTCCTTCTGGACTTAGCTAGCCAAAAATCTGTATTATGTGGCGTACCGCCTGCAAGTGAACGAGCCCTCTGGTTTGGCCGACCGGCGTACTGTAAGTGCTAACTAGTAAATCAAATATTTTCAATATAAAAATAAATTGGTTTTACAAACAAATTAAATGAATATCTAGTGATCTGCTACTCTTCTGTTGTACTTGCATTTTGCTTAAAACTTATGTACACATATATATGTTGTGTTATTCTTTCAGGGTGAGTCAGAATGCTCACCAGCCTACTTATATTCTTAAGTACCAATGCTGATATGGGCGTCAGTGGGCAGTGAGGATGACTACTATGTTTTGAGTTTACTATGTAAACGAAAATGTTATATGCGATCTTGTTGGAACCTCAGGTTTGATTTGAGTCAGGTGATGCGATGATTCGGCAAGTGCACCGGTCACGCAAGTAATAATAATGGGGAAAATCCCCGAGTGTCGGTCTCTTGAGGAACACAGTAAGGTGGAGTTAGGTTTCGAGGAAGGACTTGAGATTGAAGTCCTTAACGTGGATGGAATGTGGAGGAGTTGGGTTGGCTTTTGGAAAACAAAATAAAAGCTATCAACTACTCCTATGCAATGCCGCTATGCAAAGCTTCGCTTGGCGGGATGGAGACTAGGCAGGCCTTGAGCGCGCTGCGTCGAAAGGGCGGATGGACGAGTAGGCTAACGGAGTCGAACTATGCAGGCCTTGAGCGCGCTGCTTCGTTAGGCGAATGGAATACGGGCCGCGATGCCACGCTTCAGTAGGCGGATGGGCGAGTAGGCTTACGGATTGAGGGTCGCAAGCACCTCTTCACCAAGCACGCCACTAGCAATTGCTAGTGCGGCACCGGACAACCAACAAACCACACCACAAGGCGCACCTCAATAATATAAACAAAAATACTCAATCACATAGACATAATCAAGTAAAAATGCTATTTAATCAAAATACACTTCATCATAATGTTAGATCTAGTTGCAAATACATCAATAAAAGGAGAACAAGGCAAGAAATCGACCGAATCCGAAGGCTCGTTGAAGATTCACGGTTGGAATCGCCGGGTTGTCAATCCGCGTCCAAGCTCGGTCCACAACTACGTCCGGGGTAGAGAGAGCTGTCACGACTCTCCAATGGACCCGTCTTCTTCGTGTCACGATCCGGTGGAGGTTGCCAACTTCCTCTTGCTCGATGGAGATAGCGGCTAGGTCTTCCTTTGGAGCTCTTGGATGAAGGAGGAGGCCGAGAGGAAACTCCGGCTCAAGATAGGCGTGAAGAGCAAGCCCGGAGCACCTCTATATGGTGGGCGACGGTGGAGGGGCGAAATCGGGCGGAATCGGGCGGAAAACGGCGGCTGGAAGCGAGGGATGATAACCTAAAATCGCGAGCAGGGAATTTATAGGCGCTGGAATTAAACAGTGCGCACGGTCAGTGGCGCACGACCATTGGTCGTGCGCACTGGAATCCTGTGATCGTGCGCTCTGCCTGGACAGAACCTGCAAAGACGGAAATTACAAAATAACATGTTCGCACGACCAGTGGCGCACGACCGATGGTCGTGCGCACTAGCGTCAGTGGTCGTGCGCAATAGATGAAACAGAACTTAAAAATTAATGGTCAGTGCGCACGAGCAGTGGCGCACGACCGGTGGTCGTGCGCGCTGGAGTTGATGATCGTGCGCATTACACCAAACAGAACTTATGAAAAAAGCGTTAAGTGCACACGATCAGTGGCGCACGACCAGTGGTCGTGCGCAATAGAACCAGTGATCGTGCGCTGTGTTCCTGTGCAGAATTGCACCGGAAACACCTGCACGACTCCTGTTCTAGCGTACAACCACCAATCCGGCCACTAAAAGTGGCACCGAACAATGCATGAAAACTACTAATGAAAATCAACATGAAATCACACCAAAATGGGCCAAAAGGTGCACCTAGCATGGGATATCAAATATGAACTAAAACAGGGCTAAAGTGCAGTGAAATGACTAACTAAACGGCCCAGATGAGTCCATAAAAGTGTATATGATGAGGACTCATCACACCCCCAGACTTAACTGTTTGCGCGTCCCGAGCAAACAAATTCTAAGCGAACTAGGAAAGAACAGTAGATGGCTTAATGATTACACTACAGAGTACCATGCGAAGTCGCATGCTCACGTGCATAAGAAAAATAATAGAAAAGATTTCTGATTATAAAAACAGTTTATATATTTCTAAAAGAGTAAAAGCATATTACAACTACTCAAAATGGTGAACAACGGTGAATCATTCGGTCACGCATACGGAGAAAGTAAACTAAACGCTGAGATGAGCATTGCTCAAGATTGGGGTGCGGGAAAAACTCCACTGAAATCCATCAGTGTCGGTGACCATAGGCTTGCCCGGTCACATTCTCTCCACGGCACTGGTTTGACTCAAATGCGTGAATCAATAGGACTTTAGGTTTTAAATGGGGCTTGGGTTTAGGTGAGGATAAACAAAGATAAAATCGACGGCTCAAGCACTAAACCCAAATGAGCTAATGCAGGAAACTATCCTCATTCGCCACACAAACACGCGGGTACACAACACCCCCAGACTTGAACTTAACAACATGGGTGCGTGCACCGCCTACTTCCAAACAGAAATCTATACATAAAGATTTTCAATTAAACACTCCTTCTCTTTCCTTTCTTTTTAACTTCTTTTTCACATTTCAATTTTTTTTCTTTTCTTATCATATTCAGCAAGTAAACAATAGGACACATCCACATCTTCACAAATATAATATCACATCAACAACCCAACTCATGAAAGTAATAAACAGTTACAGCTCATATTTGGGTGTGCGACTAGGATTGGCATTTAGGCTTTGGTGAAATGAAAGTGGGGCTGAATCAAAGAACGGGTAGGCACAACTGGGCTAGCGAGGATAAAGCGGTAGGGATAGGCACAAAAGCTCAACCGGGCCAAAATGATGGCCTATATCACATTCACGCAATTGACTAACCGTATACCCATGCTTCAAGAATCGCTTGGGGCAAGTTCTAGCCACCGAGAAAGATTCTCCTTTCTCCCGACTCAAGCAATACGAATCTAGCGATCGTTTACACACATCCCTATGCTACCGTTTGATTCCACCGGATTCACCATTTGAGTAGAGTAAACAACATTTACACTAATAGAAAAAAAAATATAAAACCATAAGTATAAAAAGAAATCTAATCTACACAAATTCCTATGCAACCGAGCACTCGACTAGGAGCACTACTAGAGTCAACATTTTACTCTGCTACATAATCCTAAGCCATCATCTAGACTTTTCCAAATAAGCAAAAGAATTAAATTCACAACAGGGCGAACAAACAGATGAGTGCGCGCTCGAGTGGGTGATGTGGTGCATGCAATAATAAAAAAAAACACTTCTGATATGCAAAAACGTGTACACGTGTAGTGAACACTCGGTACACTCCCCCCCAGACTTAAACTAAACAATATGCGCAAAATGCAGCTATGAAATTCAGAATAATGCTAGGGAAAGAGGGTACCCAGTGCTCAGAAATGAGCACACTAGAAGATTGGCGTGAAAACCTGGACTAAGCTGCAGCGTCCGCCATCCAGAGAAAGATACCTGCAAGGGTCAGCTCCGCAAAAACAAAAGACAAAAGAAAATTGAAAAGAAAATACTACTAACTAAACATGATTAGATAAAAATAGAAATGCAGAAAAGGAAGATAACTACTAGGGTTATTGTCATCCCAGCACGACTTATTCAAAATCTTAACGAATCTAGCTAATGGGCCTATGGAAGGAGAAGTGGACAGGTAACTGGCCTAATATGCGTGTCGGTAGCGGGTACCGATACGGAGATAGAACAGTCACCCCTCTACCTAAATATAGATACCTGCTCCTCACAGGTAGAGGGTAGAGAATGTAAGAAAAGGAGGAGGCCTGGTCCTCACTCATCTCACGAAACACATCCTTGCCTAGCAAGGCATCGTCAACAGCAAGGTGGCAGGGGGAAAAGGCAATGAGTGGAGCTTCCTCTACGGAGGGGGGATCAACCTCCTCACATGAGAAGATTCTCACATCATTGACTTGAGCATCATGCTCCAAGTCCTCCTGATGTACCTGTGAAGACTCAACCTGCACAGGCTCAGATGAAGAAGGGGTCAGGAAATAAAAGAGAAGAATGACATAAATAATCAAAAATCGGGGGAGTGGTCCCGGTCTCACTCCCATTAGGTTGGGGAAGTAAAATAATGTTTGCATTGTCATCAATGCTACAAGATTCGGCGGGATCAACGGTGGCCAGGCTTAGGATTTGGACTTCCTCCACCGGTGCTGAGGAAAATTCCTCTTCACCTAGAAGGTTGTCCTCCTCCATAGGAATAGGCACAACACTCAGATCAACCGCCTCCTCCTGCGACACATCATCAACAATGTCGTCAGAGACGAGTGTAGTATGCACAATAGGGAGAGGAATAGTGTTCGGATAAAAGTCGAGCACCGATTCCTCACAAAGAATCGAATCCACTAGGGGTGGTGGATGCACCGGGAGAATAGGCTCAGCAATGTCGGTGCCCAGATCAGCCACACATCCAGTGACCGTATCCATGCCATACCCTTCAAAATGTGAAGGTGACAAAGACACATAGCCGGATGTTGAAGGTGTGCCGCCAGAGCTAGGAGTTGGGACGATCCGAATATCCGGCTCGTCATCCTCATCCAATTGGCGAAGATAAGCAACACAATCCTTCAGGGCATGATCTGTGCCCCGACAAAACTGGCACTGCCTAGCAGGCTTCTTTGGCACAGCGGGGGCTGGAGCCGAAAAGAAGTATGACGGTAATGGCTCAGCAGAGTAGCCATAAGACTTACGCGCACCATATGGAGTATCAGACGGAGTCGATGCTCTATATGCTGGGCGAGAGGAATTATGCCTACTATTCTCGGTAGGGCATTCAACACTAGAGTGGGAAGTAGCTCCACACCAACGGCAACGGAAATTTAGATGTGCCCACATAGTGTGAAGATAAAATGATTCAAAAAGACAAACACTATTGTGCGAAATACTACACCTAACAAAAATTTACTAAAGCAACCTACTATAAAACAAGAAAAAGGAATAAAACGAACAGAAATAAAATAAGGGATGCAATTTACAAATGGAAGGGCTTCTCTCTCAGACTCTCCCTCTCCAGAAAACTCACACGTCTGTGTTCCCCGGCAACGGCGCCAAAAACTTGATGGCGCAAATCTCACACACCGCTATAGGCGGTAGCTCGACTGCGACACGAAACGGCAGTGTACCGATCGTTCAAGTAATAAAAATTGGGAATATCCCCGAGTGTCGGTCTCTTGAGGAACACAGTAAGGTGGAGTTAGGTTTCGAGGAAGGACTTGAGATTGAAGTCCTTAACGTGGATGGAATGCGGAGGAGTTGGGTTGGCTTTTGGAAAACAAAATAAAAGCTATCAACTACTCCTATGCAATGCCGCTAAGCAAAGCTTCGCTTGGCGGGATGGAGACTAGGCAGGCCTTGAGCGCGCTGCGTCGAAAGGGCGGATGGACGAGTAGGCTAACGGAGTCGAACTATGCAGGCATTGAGCGCGCTGCTTCGTTAGGCGAATGGAATACGGGCCGCGATGCCACGCTTCAGTAGGCGGATGGGCGAGTAGGCTTACGGATTGAGGGTCGCAAGCACCTCTTCACCAAGCACGCCACTAGCAATTGCTAGTGCGGCACCGGACAACCAACAAACCACACCACAAGGCGCACCTCAATAATATAAACAAAAATACTCAATCACATAGACATAATCAAGTAAAAATGCTATTTAATCAAAATACACTTCATCATAATGTTAGATCTAGTTGCAAATACATCAATAAAAGGAGAACAAGGCAAGAAATCGACCGAATCCGAAGGCTCGTTGAAGATTCACGGTTGGAATCGCCGGGTTGTCAATCCGCGTCCAAGCTCGGTCCACAACTACGTCCGGGGTAGAGAGAGCTGTCACGACTCTCCAATGGACCCGTCTTCTTCGTGTCACGATCCGGTGGAGGTTGCCAACTTCCTCTTGCTCGATGGAGATAGCGGCTAGGTCTTCCTTTGGAGCTCTTGGATGAAGGAGGAGGCCGAGAGGAAACTCCGGCTCAAGATAGGCGTGAAGAGCAAGCCCGGAGCACCTCTATATGGTGGGCGACGGTGGAGGGGCGAAATCGGGCGGAATCGGGCGGAAAACGGCGGCTGGAAGCGAGGGATGATAACCTAAAATTGCGAGCAGGGAATTTATAGGCGCTGGAATTAAACAGTGCGCACGGTCAGTGGCGCACGACCATTGGTCGTGCGCACTGGAATCCTGTGATCGTGCGCTCTGCCTGGACAGAACCTGCAAAGACGGAAATTACAAAATAACATGTTCGCACGACCAGTGGCGCACGACCGATGGTCGTGCGCACTAGCGTCAGTGGTCGTGCGCAATAGATGAAACAGAACTTAAAAATTAATGGTCAGTGCGCACGAGCAGTGGCGCACGACCGGTGGTCATGCGCGCTGGAGTTGATGATCGTGCGCATTACACCAAACAGAACTTATGAAAAAAGCGTTAAGTGCACACGATCAGTGGCGCACGACCAGTGGTCGTGCGCAATAGAACCAGTGATCGTGCGCTGTGTTCCTGTGCAGAATTGCACCGGAAACACCTGCACGACTCCTGTTCTAGCGTACAACCACCAATCCGGCCACTAAAAGTGGCACCGAACAATGCATGAAAACTACTAATGAAAATCAACATGAAATCACACCAAAATGGGCCAAAAGGTGCACCTAGCATGGGATATCAAATATGAACTAAAACAGGGCTAAAGTGCAGTGAAATGACTAACTAAACGGCCCAGATGAGTCCATAAAAGTGTATATGATGAGGACTCATCATCAGGATCAACATCTAATTAAATATAATGCGATCGAATCGGAGAAGAAAAGATAAAATTATCATAAGTCTTCTTGCGCTCGACGAACTGCTATCTGCGTTCGACGAACTGCTACCGGCGTTCGACGATCAGCCTCAGCGCTCGACGCTTTCTCTAAATCTCAGCGTTCGACGAAAATCAAAGCTCAGCAGGTCGACGAGATAAATCAATATCGACGAAATCTATTCAGATCAAATCAAGTATATTTTATATAAAGAGAATTGCTTAGCACATCAAAAGATAAGCCCAGCTCGACGAAAGCAAAGCTGAGTTCGACGAAATTCTATACCTCTGTCAGTTCGACTAAAATATGATTTATAGTAACGGCTCTCTTATATATTATACAATATCTTTTGACTAATCTAGCCGTTGCAGCATTAAAGTTCATAGCCGTTTCTGATATGTCAAATCGACTAACTTATCTTCCCAAGGAATGAAATTAAAGAGACTTTATCTCTTTCCATTTTCCCGGGCAAGAATTCAGTAAGAATTCAAAAAGTACTTCTCAGATTATAAATACTAAAAAGAAGGAGAGAAAGATACACATAGAAAGATACAGAGATACAGATAGCACACTCTTGTTGCTAACATCTTCCTGCAGATTAAGAACATCCTGAGACACAAATCACAACTACTTGCTCAGGATTATCATTGCATCAGAGGAAAGAAGTGTGTGAAAGAAGAGACCTCCAGAACTGTCAACAATCTATATCAGACAGGGGGAGCTCTTCAATATCAGATCCATTCAGCACCACATCTGGATCTTCAAGAGTCTTCTTACACAGAGAAGAACATTTCAATTTCTGTGTTATTTTATTCCCTACCCCCATCTTGTACAGGGTTATTACTCCCTTCAAAAGTGAACTCCTGGTTACAGGTCACCTTAGCAAAAACCTGACTGTGGTGAATTGGGCACCTGATCAAACCTCCATTGGTGTAAGGGCACCTGATCAAAAATCCTAGTGGATTCCTACCAGTGGGTAGAAGAGTAGATGTACCCAAGTTTTGGGGAACTACTATATTTCTTTGTGTCACCTGGAATGCTTCTTGTTTATGCTGTGTTATTTATGCACTCTAGCTGTTTGTGTTTATTACTCAGCAAACACCTATATATTTATATATCATTTATTTTGAAACCAAAACTTAATCAAGATCTTTCAAAAAGATAAATAAGAACTAGAACCCCCACTTTCAATTGGTATCAGAGGGTGGTGATTTTACCATTTCAATTTCTAGCATTTAATACTTTCAAAATTAAGACTTCTTTCGATTAGTATTAGAGAAATTGATTTGTCACACAGGTTAACACCTGAAATCACAAAGATCACTTTTAGTTCTTAGAATTTTCAAAATGGCACAAGAAATCCTTCTGTTTTCAGATCCACCTATATTTAAGTTGGATAATATTTCTTTATGGCAAGTTAGAATCAGATTATATATGAATGCTATAGATGAAGAGATTTATAAATCTATTTTGACAGGACCCGTTCATGTTGGCACTGATATATCCTCTTCAAAGAAAACTACCAAAATAAAACATGATGCAGATGCCAAAGCCATGCAGATCTTAGCTCAGTCTGTATCAAAAGATATTCTTCAACAACTTGAAGACTGTACTTCTGCAAGAGGAATTTGGAACTCCCTCTCTAGGATGGTAAATAAACCTCCTTCTTCCATCTCCTCAACTAATTGTATTTTTGATGCAGAATCATCAACAAACCTAAGTGAAGAAGAAGAAGAAGAAGAACTTAGAGCTAGAGCTTTCTGCATGATGGCCATAAATGGGTCATACCAAAACCCAGATGCAAAAGCAGATCTAGGAAAGGTAAAAGAGGTAAAATCAAATCATAACTCTACCTCTAAAAATGTTTTTAAAATAACTCTCACAGATTCAAACAATAGACAAAGAAATTAAAAGGTGGTTAATAAAGATAAATTATTTAACTTCTGAACGTAACAAAACTGAAGAAAAATCAAAAGCACAAAATAAATCAATTAAGGATAAATTGTTTAACAACTGTCAAGAAAACTTTAAAATAATATCGAACATATATTTTAATGACTACAAAAGAAAACTTTCAATGAATGTTCTAAAATTTTTAAAACATGTATTTTCAAATACAATTAAAAAGTTTTTCACCATTAAACTCCAACCCAGTTGAACAAACTCTTTAAAAAGCCAAAATTAGAAAAACAATGACAGATAACTTCATATTCTAACAGATTTCCCTAAAAGTCATGATGAGCATTCTACCGTAGTCATATTGATTAGAAATAATCACATGGCTGAGTGTGAAGTCTCCTCTGGTTTAAGAGATTCTATAGAAGGAAGGTATCAGGAAATGTTTTTCTAAGAAGATCATTTAAAGGGAAGAATACAACCATGAATCTAGCAAGATAAACATGGATCCAAACCAAATAAAAATCAAATAATAAATCTGTAGGGAAAACAATTTAAGAGTCTACAGAAGAAAATTGAAAATTAAAACCAAGTGAGAGAGAAAAGGAGAATATAAAACTGTCAGCATCCTAAACTAAATAGGGGGAGACCTCCTGGCCACTAGTTTTAATATGTTTTAGGATCCCAACTCAAATAAGGGGAGATTGTTGGAACCTCAGGTTTGATTTGAGTCAGGATCAACATCTAATTAAATATAATGCGATCGAATCAGAGAAGAAAAGATAAAATTATCATAAGTCTTCTTGCGCTCGACGAACTGCTATCTGCGTTCGACGAACTGCTACCGGCGTTCGACGATCAGCCTCAGCGCTCGACGCTTTCTCTAAATCTCAGCGTTCGACGAAAATCAAAGCTCAGCAGGTCGACGAGATAAATCAAGATCGAGGAAATCTATTCAGATCAAATCAAGTATATTTTATATAAAGAGAATTGCTTAGCACATCAAAAGATAAGCCCAGCTCGACGAAAGCAAAGCTGAGTTCGACGAAATTCTATACCTCTGTCAGTTCGACTAAAATATGATTTATAGTAACGGCTCTCTTATATATTATACAATATCTTTTGACTAATCTAGCTGTTGCAGCATTAAAGTTCATAGCCGTTTCTGATATGTCAAATCGACTAACTTATCTTCCCAAGGAATGAAATTAAAGAGACTTTATCTCTTTCCATTTTCCCGGGCAAGAATTCAGCAAGAATTCAAAAAGTACTTCTCAGATTATAAATACTAAAAAGAAGGAGAGAAAGATACACATAGAAAGATACAGAGATATAGATAGCACACTCTTGTTGCTAACATCTTCCTGCAGATTAAGAACATCCTGAGACACAAATCACAACTACTTGCTCAGGATTATCATTGCATCAGAGGAAAGAAGTGTGTGAAAGAAGAGACCTCCACAACTGTCAACAATCTATATCAGACAGGGGGAGCTCTTCAATATCAGATCCATTCAGCACCATATCTGGATCTTCAAGAGTCTTCTTACACAGAGAAGAACATTTCAATTTCTGTGTTATTTTATTGCCTACCCCCATCTTGTACAGGGTTATTACTCCCTTCAAAAGTGAACTCCTGGTGACAGGTCACCTTAGCAAAAACCTGACTGTGGTGAATTGGGCACCTGATCAAACCTCCATTGGTGTAAGGGCACCTGATCAAAAATCCTAGTGGATTCCTACCAGTGGGTAGAAGAGTAGATGTACCCAAGTTTTGGGAAACTACTATATTTCTTTGTGTCACCTGGAATGCTTCTTGTTTATGCTGTGTTATTTATGCACTCTAGCTGTTTGTGTTTATTACTCAGCAAACACCTATATATTTATATATCATTTATTTTGAAACCAAAACTTAATCAAGATCTTTCAAAAAGATAAATAAGAACTAGAACCCCCACTTTCAGATCTGCTGATGTACATGTAAACTTTTATATAAATAAAATATGTTGGTTTTGTTGATTTCGCTCTAGAAATGTGTAACCATAAAAAGATCCTTACCTCACATTTACTGTTCCCGCCTCGTTAACTCGAGCTTACTGGGCCAGGGTGTGACAAGTTGGTATCAAAGCCAGGTTTCACATACAAGATTGGAACTAGTAAACTAGCAAAATACTTGAACAGTAGGATTAGACCCCCTGAACATATGTTAGTAAACCTGAGTGGGGTAGACACAAGTAGGAACGAAACAAGATCAGTTTAATAAAGCATTGTGCTTATGAGATCGACGTTTATGTTGTCTAATTGGTGTCTAGGAAAGTGGTTAGGGGTGAGCCAGTATCCCCCAAAAGGAAAGTGGTGTATAATGGTACATAGTGCGACCACGGACCTTACACTTACCTGGCCAATGGGCACCTTAAACTAGAAATTGTGAGTTAATGATGTAAGTAAAAGTATATGAGGTTTCATTTTCGCGTTCTAAGACGCTTATTTCCTTTTCAGGAAATGACCAGTAACGATTCGCAAGCGTATAATCATTCTAACGGAGGCAGTGACCAGGATAGTCATCCTTCGAGGATGCCCGTAGTACGCCACAATTTGGATGTTATTACTCAACTGGCAACAGTCCTGGCTGAAGCTCTACAAAGAGGACCAGTCCCATCTCTGAGATCCGGATCTGATTCCACCCATGCTGAAAGATGGTTGGACATCTTCTTGCGGACAGGTCCCCCAAAGTTTGCAGGCTCAACAAACCCACTCGTAGCTGAAGAATGGCTTCGTCAAATAGAGAGAATATTCAAAGGAATTGAGTGCCTGGAAGAAAAGTGGGTGACTCTTGTCGAATTCATTCTGCAAAAGGATGCTGCAGCCTGGTGGAACAATCACAGATGCATCCACTTGAAGTGAAGGAAGGCGACCAACATCACTTGGAGTGAATTCATAAATGGATTCCACAAGTGGTATTGGCCTGTGTCAGCACAACAGAGGATGAAGGAGCAACTTGCCCAGTTAACTAAGGGTACCCTTTCTGTTATAGAGTATGAATCAAAATTTTCTTTAATGCTTGAGCATGTCCCCGATGTTACTGGATCATTAGACCAGCAAATGTTTATGTTGCGACGAGGATTAAGAGAATCAATCCAAGATGCTCTAGCCCCTTTCAACTTCTCCGACTATGAAGTACTAATTGATGCGGCTCGTCGAGTTGAAGAAAGGCAACGAATAGTGCGACCACCTCAGTCTGGAGAGAAATGGGAGATTTAAGACCTCGGTCGTCAAAATCAATCAAAGCGCCGGAATTATCCAACTCAGCCTACCCCGATATGCCCTAAATGCACCAAACAACATTGGGGCGTCTGCACTTCAGACAAGAGGGACAACACTTGTTTCTACTGTCATCAGTCATGCCATATCATTAGAAATTGTCCAAAGAAGAAGGAGGTCGAAGGGCAGTCAACCGAAAGATCGAGGCAACAAGCACCAACTCAACCTCGCATCTATGGGATGAATCGAGAAGAAGCTCGAGAAGCAACAGATGCCATATCAGGTACAATAATGTTTGAAAGTACATCTTCAACTGCATTATTTGATTCTGGTGCGACGCATTCGGTCATATCTGATACAATAGCTAGTAAGTTATCATTACCTAAACAAAAACTAGAAGAATAAATTTGTATAAGCTTACCCAATGGTGAGAGGGTCAAAGTTGTTAACTATGTCCACGGCGACATAAGAATTAGGGAACGAAAGTTCGAGGCCAATCTTATTATTTTCCCTCTTGGTCATTTCGATATAACTTTGGGTATGGATTGGTTAGCAAAACATCGAGCCATAATCGATTGTGCTAAGAAGGAAATCACTTTCCATCAACCACTCCAGCCCATTCTCATGTTCCGAGGAGAGGGCGGAATTATCCCAATAATATCCGCTCTGAAAGCATGTAAATTTCTGAAGCAAGGATGCACGGCTTATCTAGCTAGTGTATCTGAAATCGAAGAAGTGAAGCAAAATGTCGAAGATATACCCATAGTCCGAGAATATCCAGACGTCTTTCCCGAAGACTTATCTGGACTTCCTCCATGTAGGGAGATTGATTTCTCAATTAGCCTACTTTCAGGAGCAGAGCCCGTCTATAAAACTCCTTATCGCCTAGCGATACCTGAACTATAAGAATTGAAAGAGCAGTTACAGGATCTGTTGAACAAAGGATTCATCCGTACAAGTACCTCTCCGTGGGGAGCCCCAATTCTATTTGTGAAGAAAAAGTATGGTAGTATGCGGATGTGCATTGATTACCGCGGATTGAACAAAGTCACTATCAAGAATCGGTATCCATTACCGAGGATTGACGACTTGTTCGACCAACTTCAAGGTGCGGCGGTTTTCTCAAAGATTGATTTGCGATCTGATTATCATCAATTGTGAGTGAAGGATGAAGATATCCAAAATATGGCATTCCACACAAGATACGGTCATTATGAATTTCTTGTGATGCCCTTTGGAGTTACCAATGATCCAGCGGTATTCATGGACATGATGAACCGAGTCATGCACCCCTTTCTTGATTGGTTTGTCATAGTTTTCATTGACGATATCTTGGTGTATTCAAGGACTGAGAAGGAGCATGAAAATCATCTGTGTCAAGTACTTCAAACACTAAGAGAACATCGATTATATGCAAAATTCTCAAAGTGTCAGTTCTGGTTAAAAGAAGTAACCTTCCTTGGCCACATCATTAGTGTTAAAGGAATCTCCGTAGACCCTGCCAAGATCTCTGTCATTATTGAATGGTCTCGTCCGACTAATGTTACTGAAATTCGAAGTTTCATGGGGTTAGCGGGATACTATCGTAAATTTGTAAAAGATTTTTCAAAAATTGTGACCCCAATAACTCGATTAACTCAGAAGGCGGTAAAGTTCGAATGGAGTGATAAGTGCGAAGAAAGTTTCCAAAAGCTTAAACAATTTTTGGTATCTGCACCAATTTTATCCCTTCCTGATGGCTATGAGGTTTTCAAATCTATAGTTACGCATCCTATGAAGGGTTAGGGTGTGTACTGATACAACAAGGAAAGATCATATCCTATGCTTCGCGACAGTTGAAAGGATCCGAGAAGAATTATCATGTTCATGATTTAGAGCTAGCCGCTATAGTATTTTCCCTGAAGATTTGGAGACACTATCTTCTAGGGACAAAATGTCAAGTGTTCACAGATCATAAGAGCTTGAAATATTTCCTGGACCAGAAGGATCTGAACATGCGGCAACAAAGGTGGCTAGAACTCATCAAAGACTACATCTTGGAGATTCTCTATCATCCGGGGAAAGCAAATGTAGTAGCAGATGCATTAAGTCGTAGATATGAGGCAAAGCTAATGGCTTACTCTCTGATAGGCGATTTAGAAAGGATAAAGTTAATCTCGGGATCATCAATCTGTAGATCGACTCTAGCATAGCTAATCATCTCCCCCGATTGGTTGCGGAAGATTCAAGAAGGGCAGCAAAATGAAGAATGGAGAAAGTTGGTGAAGTCCTTGGTGGAGAAACCACAATCCAAATTTCATAGTGATGATCATAATGTCTTGCGATGTGGGAATCGATATGGGATTCCCCCTATTGATGATATTCGAAGACAGCTACTGAAGGAATCACATCAGTCCAAACTCTCTATCCATCCCGGTGCCACAAAAATGTATCATGATTTAAAGATGAATTTTTGGTGGCCGGGCATGAAAGTGGATGTTGCAAGGTTTGTGCAACAGTGCCTAACATGTCAACAGGTAAAGACTGATCACCATCAACCAGGAGGCATACTTCAACCACTACAAATCCCTACTTGGAAATGGGAAGACATCTCTATGGATTTGGTAGTAGGACTTCCAAGAACGTCGATCGGAAATGATGCAATCTGGGTAATCGTCGATAGACTCACCAAATCAGCCAACTTTTTACCAATAAGAGTAAGTGAATCCATGTCAAGATTAGCCCAGAATTACATCGACCGCATCATAGCCTTGCACGGAGTTCCAGTAACAATTGTATCTGACCGAGATGCGAGATTCACTTCAAGATTATGGAAAGCATTTCAGGAGGCTCTGGGAACACGACTCAATTTCAGTACCGCTTATCACCCTCAAACAGATGGACAGACTGAAAGAACGATCCAAACGCTTGAAGATTTATTGAGAATGTGTGTCCTAGAATTTGGCGGAAGCTGGGAACAACGCCTTCCTATGGTACAATTCACTTATAACAATAGTTACTATTCGAGTATTCAAATGGCACCATATGAAGCTCTATACGGAAGAAGATGTCAAACTCTTATATGTTGGTTTGAAGTTGGAGAGAAGACTATGCTAGGGCCACAACTGATAGAAGACTCTCAAAAGGTTATCAAATTAGTCAGAGATCGACTTCGAATAGCTCAAGATAGGCAAAAGAAGTAATACGATAAGAAGCATCGCGATGTGGACTTTCAGATTGGAGAACATGTATTCTTGAAGGTAAAACCAGGACCAGGCATCAAAAGATTTGGGAGCAGTGGCAAACTAAAACCAAGATATATTGGTCCATTTGAGATACTAGACAGAATTGGACCAGTTGCCTATCGGCTAGCATTACCCCCGATTATGAGTGGAATACATAATGCATTCCATGAATCAATGCTAAGAAGATACATCAATGATCTATCTCATATCATCCAGTTCGATATAGAGATGTTAGAAGTACATCCAGACCTCTCATATGAAGCTATCCCAGATCAAGTCATAGACCGCAAGGAAAAGCAACTAAGGAGCAAAACAATACCAATGGTCAAAGTTATTTGGAAAGGACGGTCAGCAAAAAAAGTGACATGGGAGCTCAAAGAAGATATGCAGAAGAGATACCCTGACCTATTTTGAGGTAACAAATTTCGAGGACGAAATTTTTGTAAGGGGGGATTGTAATATCCCGTGTTTATATAATCCGAATGAGAGTAATTCATAATGATGTTCGAGAACTAAATTGCACAAAAAAATCTGAATTTCAACAAAATAGAGTCCATAGTTAGGTTCAGAAGGTCAAAAAACCTTAGAATCGATATATTATTTGCTAAAATCTGAGATTATTAGGAAAAATACGATTTTCGGCGCAACCGACACGAATTTTGAGAAACTGAGAAATTGATCAAGAATTTTTAAGAATTTGAGAAAACTGAGCCCGAATTTGGAATCAGAAAGTCGAAAAACCCCAGAGTAGGTATATTCATTTTTTTACACGTGGCGACATGCATGGCCGTCACTTGGCGACGTATATGGCCGCCACGTAGCGACACGTGGCTTCGTGCATGACCGCCATGTGGCAACATGCATGGATGCCATGTGAAGATGTGCATGGCTGCCATTTGGCATCACATGGGCGCCTCCATAGTTTCATGACCACCATATGGCGACACGTGGCAACATGTGTCACCTCCGGAGAGCAAGTAAAGAGCGATTTGGTTTTTTGGACTTTCCGGGAGTTCTAGAACTCGGATTTAAGTGATTTCAGTGGCGTTTGAAAACTACTATAAATATAGATCCAATGAAAGTATTCATTCATTCCAGATCCATTCAGTTTTTGAGAAATCAAGAGAGAGAGAGTGAGAGAGAGGAGAGAGAGAGAGGAGAGAGAGGAGTGAGAGAGGAGAGAGAAAGTATCAAAATTCTGCCAAAATTGTGCGAGATCTTTGGGAGAAGTTCTAGAGCTAGAGTTCGACTTTGGATTCTATTTAGTTACTGCAGAAGCTCCGTCAAAACCCCGCCAAAGTAATAGTCGTGGTGCAGAGTACTGTGGAAGCGCTGCTAAAATCCTGAGCCAAGGAGCAAGAACACTGAGGTAGGTGAAAAATAATGCAATATGTATATGTCACGTAGTATTCAGTAATACGATAATTAGCAGTTATTATGTTGAAATAATGCCGAAGTTATGACATAAATTAGTTAATATATAGAAATAATGCTAAACTTCTGATAAATGTAACGAGGGGTGGAATTACGTGTATTCACGTAATAATGATGTACCGAGTTCTCGTGCATGCATATTAACAATATGAAATTGTGTATTCTGGAAATATAAAATTCTGAAAAATATCATATACAAGTACTTGTGATGTCAAAAGTTAACTTGCTCAATTGGTGTCTAGGAAAGTGGTTAGGGGTGAGCCAGTATCCCCCGAAAGGAAGGTGGTGTATAACGGTACATTGTGCGACCACTGACCTTACACTTACCTGGCCAATATGCTAGTTAAATGAGAATAACACGTTACTTAAATATGATATACAAATAAATGATGTGTATGATTATGTTAGCCCAGTATTTGGCTCACCCTACCCGGGTCCCTGTCTATGTGAGGGGAACATCTCGGGAGTAGTGATCCCAATCCGGCAAAATTAGCCACTTGCAATCCGCCTGTGGAGTATCAAGCCCACAGTGTTTTGTCTGAGGACCCTTATATCATGGGAGTGGCGCTCCTTCTGGGCTTAGCTAGCCAAAAATCTATATTGTGTGGCATACTACCTGCAAGTGAACGAGCCCTCCGGTATGGCCGACCGGTGTACTGTAAATGCTAACTAGTAAATCAAATATTGTCGATATAAAAATAAATTGGTTTTACAAATAAATTAAATGAATATCTAGTGATGTGCTACTCTTCTGTTGTACTTTCATTTTGCTTAAAACTTGTGCATACATATATATGTTGTGTTATTCTTTTAGGGTGAGTCAGAATGCTCACCAGCCTACTTATATTCTTAGGTACCAATGCTGATTTGGGCGCCAATGGGCAGTGAGGATGACTACTATGTTTTGAGTCTACTATATGTCGGTCTGCGTTTAGCGCCTCAGTGCGACTCGCCCCCCCCCCCCCCCCCCACCCCCGGGGTTTCACCCTCTACTTCTGGGGGCACGGGGGGCGAGAGGAGCTTGCCCCCCTGGAGGGGATGGGGGTGAGAGGAGCTCGCCCCCCCCCCCCTTTGCCTTGGGGCGGGGCGAGATTGGCTAGCGCCCGGCGGTATTGCTACCGCCGGCGCTAGCGACTCGCCCCCCTGGGGTCTCTCCCCCCTGCTGTTGGGGGCGCGGGGGGCGGGAGGAGCTTGCCCCTGGAGGGCATGGGGGCGAGAGGAGCTCACCCCCTTGCCTTGGTCCTAAGCTAGATTGGCTAGCGCCCGACGGTATTGCTACCGCCGGCGCTAGCGACTCGTCTCGGCATACTTGCGAGACGACCGAGCGGTCTCAGCGGTGCCATCGAGACGGCTGAGGAGGGCTAGCACCCAGCGGTAGAGCTACCTCCGGCGCTAGCGACCTTGTCCGAGCCGGCCATGGTTAACAAGGGATGATTGATCTACCTCCCCCTATTCTTGTCCTCAGCCATTGTAGGAAAAACAAGTCTTAAATACCTCTTGAGTCCCGGGGGTTCGCTCGGCGAATTCAGGGTTGTACACAATCCCCGCTCTTTTTGAGCGAGGTACGCGCTCGAAAAGAAACGTCCAACCCTGCATATTCAACGATCGTCGCTGGGAATCCGGCGAACGGAGCTATTTTGAGGGAAAACGTAAAGCCTCCTCGAGAGGTCCTCCCACCCTGCCGGCTAGTGAGAGCCCAGTTAGCGGCCTCTGCTCGGGGCCTAAGTCGACACCTTCTAGGAGCCAAGCTCAACTAGGGGTGGACATAGGGTCGACACAATCTAGGAGCCGAGCTCAGCTAGAGGTGGGGCATGTTTGCTTCCTGCCCCGAGCGGTTCCCGGCCCTGCCAGCTAGGTGGGAGCCTAGTCAGCGGGCCAGCATTGGGGGGGGGGGGGGGAGTACAAGGTCGACACACTCTAGGAGTCGAGATCAACAAGAGGTGGAGAAGAGTCGACACCCTCCAGGCCATTCGCTAGACGAGCGAGCTCAACTGGAGGTGGAGCATGTTTCCTTCCTGCCCCGAGCGGTTCCCGACCCTGCCAGCTAGGTGGGATCCTGGTCAGCGGGCCAGCATGGGGGGGGAGTACAAGGTCGACACACTCTAGGAGCCGAGCTCAACTAGAGGTGGAGAAGAGTCGACACCCTCCAGGCCATTCGCTAGACGAGCGAGCTCAACTGGAGGTGGAGTATTTTTCCTTCTTGCCCCGAGCGGTACCCGGCCCTGCCAGCTTGGTGATGCGTGTCGGCAAGTGCACCGGTCGCTGTCAAGTAATAAATGTGGAGAGTGGACTCCTCGAATGTCGGTCTCTTGAGGAATGCAGGTTGGGTGAACGAAACGCGTAGCGTGACTCTTGTTACACAAGCACAACACACATGAAAAAAGTGGGGGTTCTTGGTTGGGTTTCCTAATCTTAACAACAACAAAAAAAGATGCGGGTCGAAAACACCGCTTCGCAAGGTGAGATGGATGCAACGGCCGCGGTGTCGTGCTTCGTGAGGCGGAATGGAGTGTGTTCTAGCGCGAAAGGGTGAGGGTCGTAAACACCTCTTCACAACCGTCGTTAGCTCTTGCTAACACGGAACAAACACCTTGCGTGCGTGTGCGAGTGAGTGAGTGAGAATGGAGTGAATCACAAGCAAACCATGAAGAACAACAAGGAAACATTCATTTCAACAAACATCATCATAATATTCGAGTTTACACGGTTCAACGAGTACAATGGAGGAAAGAGGAAAGAAATAACCGATGGTGAAGACTAGCGGCCGTTCACGGCCGGAATGGCAGGTTGTCGGGCTACCTCCGGACTCGGGCGGACTATGCTTCCGGCGTAGAGAGCTGTCACGATCTCCCTACGTAGCTCCGTCGTCTTCGACTTCAGGTTCCTTCTTCTTCTCACCGGGCGGAATGAGAGAATGGTTGCTTGGAGGCTTGCGGACGATGGAGAACACTCACGGACAATGGAGGAAGTCTTGGAATGGGTGGAGGAGGCTTCCCCTTGCGTAGAAGATGGAGTGGAGGCGTCCCACGGTGGAGGTCGGCGGCGTACGGAACAGGAACTCCGCTCCCGGCGGCTGATAATACCCTAAAAATCGCAATAGGCGTTTAAATAGGCGCTGGAATAAATACTGCGCACGGTCATTGGCGCACGACCAGTGGTCGTGCGCACTGGAATTCTGCGATCGTGCGCACTGCCTGGGTAGAACCTGCAAGATACGAAATTATAAAATAAAATGTTCGCACGACCAGTGGCGCACGACCGGTGGTCGTGCGCACTATCGTCGGTGGTCGTGATCATTAGATGAAACAGAACTCATAAAATAATTGTTAAGTGCGCACGGACAGTGGCGCACGACCGGTGGTCGTGCGCACTGGCATTGATGGTCGTGCGCACTGCACCAAACAGAACTTATAAAAAAGGTGTTAAGTGCACACGATCAGTGGCGCACGACCAGTGGTAGTGCGCAATAGAACCGGCGATCGTGCGCAGTGTTCCTGTGCAGAATTGCACCGGGAACACTCGCACGACTCCTATTCCGGGCACAACCACAAATCTAGCCACTGAAAGTGGCACTTAACAGCGCATGAAAACTACTAAAGACAATAAGCATAAAATCACACCAAAGTGGGCCTAGAAGTGCACCTAGCATGGATTATCAAATATAAGCTATAACAAGGCTATAGTGCGGTGAATTGACTAAATAACGGCCCGGATGAGTCCATAAATGTGTATATGATCAGGACTCATCACACCCCCAGACTAAACTGTTTGCGCGTCCCGAGCAAACGAATCCGGCAGAGTACGAAAACGATAATTAACATAGAGAATTACACAAGGGAGTACGGTGCGAAGTAACATACGCATGCGAGTAGAGATTCTAGCAGAAGGAGATTCTAACTGTGCTAACTAATTTACATGAGTATTAAAGTGTAAGTAAAGATTTAGTTATACTCTGCTGGAGAATTATGAAGAATTTGACGATCATGCCCGGTGTGAAAGTGACAAGATACTGAGGCGGGTGCTGCAAAAGATCGGGGCTTAGGAATAACTCCGCTGAAATCCATCAACGTCGTGAGCCATACGCTTGCCCGGTCACACTCTCTCCACGGCGCTAGCAAACTCGCAAATCAAATCAGTAGGACTTATATGATTAAAACGGGGCTTAGGTTACGGTATGATATTCAAAGTTAAACACGGCGGCTACGCAACCCAAGTGAGCTAACAGAACGCTGCACCACGCAAGACCAACAACTATGCTTGTGTGACACACCCCCAGACTTATCATGAAAACCAGGTGTGCACACGGCCTACTTCACAAATACCAACAGATTGTCTTTTTTAGCTCGGAAGGATTTTTTTTTCAAAATACTCTCTTTTTTTCTTTTAACATATTTTACTTCTTTTATGTAACCTCCGGTTGGTTCAAAATCAGCAGATAGACTTTATTTTCTCTTCATAACACAGAGATTCCACACACCACACAAGTTGAGAATTATGAGCGTAGTTTAAAACAATTTGGTCGCGGGGGTAGGATAGGCTTCAGGCTTTGGTTGATGAAGAGGAGCTGAACAAAGGATTGGTAGGCACAAATTTGGCTTGCAACGGTGAACGAAATGGACATGGAATAACAAAGCTCAAACTAGCCAAAGGGTGGCCTACATCATGTTTAACTCGACGAGTCGCTCTCACCCATGCTTCGAGAGTCGCTTGGGGCAAGTTCTTAGCCCACGAGAAAGGTAAACCTTCCTCCCGACTCGAGCAACACACGACTAGTAATCGCACACACACAACACCGGGTTATCGTCAATTCCATACAAATTCACCACTTGAGTATATTAAATCTAAATTTACGCAGAAATACTAAACATAAATTAGATGCATAAAGAAAATCTAGTTCTACTCAGATTCTACCATAGCATGCGAAGTGACTAGAACACTACATGAGTCAACATCGCACTCCAAATAATAATTCCTACGTTAACAATCTATTTCACATTCCAACCAAGATAGTTTAAACGGAACAACGACAAAAAGATAAGCGCGCACTCAAGTGGGTGAAATGGTGTGTGAAACATGGAAAACAACGATAATGATAAGATAAATAAGAATCAACCTTCTAGTATGTAGTGCAACTCGTGCACAGTGGATAACAACAACCGCTCCCCCAGACTTAGTCTAAACAATATATCTAGCAATTGGAAGCAAAAAGAGGGGAGAAAATGTTACCCAATGCTCAGAATTGAGCACACCAGACGATTGGCGTTTATGAACAGGAATAGTCCGAAGCATCCGCACCATCGAACACAAAACCTGCGAGCACAAACTCAAAACAACACAAGCATATGCAAAAGCTGAACTAAAAGAAGTTAGATAAGGAGAAATATGAAATCAGGAAATCTGGGTTGTCTCCCAGTAGCGCTTTCATTTAACGTCCTTAAGCTGGACCAAATACCTGTATTAGCAGTGTTTAAAGAGTGCAAAACTTAAAAAGAGGAGTTCTCAAAAATAGAGTTTCGCAAAAATAAGAAACAAGAAGGGAAAATTAGCTGTCGGTGCTTGTATGATGTCCATCTCCCAATGTCAGCAACTGACACTCCTTGTTTATAGTGGCACCATCGTATAACTTCAGCCGATGTCCATTGACCTTAAACTTGTCCCCCTTATCTCCAGATATTTCTATGGCACCGAAGGGGGAGACATCGGTCACGGAGAAAGGACCACTCCACCTCGATTTTAACTTCCCTAGGAAGAGGCGGAGACGAGAGTTGTAGAGCAGCACTTGGTCCCCAATTTTGAACTCCTTAGGAATGATATGTCGATCGTGCCATTTCTTCGTTTTCTCCTTGTAGATACGAGCGTTTTCATAAGCGAAATGACGGAGCTCCTCTAACTCGTTGAGTTGGGAACGACGCACCTCGGCCGCGGCTCCAATGTCCATGTTCAACAGTTTGGTTGCCCATAATGCTTTATGCTCCAGCTCCACGGGGAGGTGGCATGCCTTGCCATAGACCAATTGAAACGGAGTCATGCCGATGGGTGTTTTGAACGCAGTCCGGTAAGCCCATAATGCATCGTCGACCTTTTTAGCCCACTCCTTCCTATTTGAGTGTATTGATTTCTCAATTATTCGCTTGAGCTCGCAGTTGGAAACTTCGACTTGCCCGCATGTTTGGGGGTGGTATGCCAAAGAAATCTTATGATAGACCCCAAACTTTTTCATTAGCTGCACAAACTGCTTATTGCAAAAATGACTACCGCCGTCGCTGATGATAGTTCTCGGCGTCCCAAACCTGGAGAAGATATTCTTGTGGATAAAATGTAGCACTGTGTTGGCATCATTCGTGGCAACCGCCTCAGCTTCCACCCATTTTGAGACATAATCAACTGCCACAATAATGTAATGCTTACCATGAGACATCGGGAAGGGACCCATGAAGTCTATTCCCCAGACATCAAAGGGTTCGCAGACCAGCATGTTATTAAGGGGCATCTCGTCACGCCGGGAAATATTTCCGGTCCTCTGGCATTCGTCGCACTTGGTAACATAGGCATGGGCGTCCCGGAAGAGGGTCGGCCAAAACAATCCACATTGCAGGATCTTTCGTGCTGTTCGAACGGCCCCGAAGTGCCCGCCAGCTTCTCTGTAATGGTAGTGCTGTAATATAGAATGAAACTCAGCTTCCGGAATGCAACGCCTAATAGTCCCATCGCTGCACGTGTGGAATAAGAGCGGATCTTCCCAAAAATAGTATTTTGAGTCAGAGGCAAGCTTCCATCTTTGCTGAGGAGACAGACTCGGGGAGAACGTTTTGCAAGCCAAGTAATTAGCAATATCTGCGTACCAAGGTGCGGTTGGGGGGGACGTAGTAATTGCGAATAACTTTTCATCCGGGAAATAGTCGTCCGTTTCCTCCACAACGCTATTGGGAGTGTCGTACTCCAAACGCGAGAGATGATCAGCAATCACATTCTCCACCCCCTTCTTGTCTTTGATTTCCAGATTGTATTCCTGCAAAAGTAAAATCCAACGAATCAGACGCGATTTGGATTCTTTCTTACTGAAAAGATACCTGAGAGCGGCGTGGTCCGTGTACACGATCACTTCGGAAAGTACCAAATATGAGTGAAACTTTTCAAAGGCGAAGACCACGGCTAGCATTTCTTTCTCCGTGGTGGTATAATTTGCTTGTGCGCTGTTGAGAGTTCGACTGGCATACGCAATAGTGTGAAAGGTCTTATCTTTCTTTTGACCGAGCACAGCACCTACGACCACATCACTTGCGTCGCACATGATAATAAAAGGTAAAGTCCAGTCGGGTGCCACCAAAATTGGGGCTGAGATGAGTTGTCCCCGTAAAGTTTCGAAGGCTTGCATGCATGCTTCGTCGAAGTGGAAGGGGACGTCCTTAACCAGCAGGCGAGATAAGGGCTTTGAAATGGAGGAAAAGTCCTTGATGAACCTTCGATAGAAGCCCACATGACCAAGAAAACTTCGAATGCCTTTCACTGACATGGGTGGAGGGAGGTTTCTGATGACACTTACCTTCGCTTGATCTACTTCGAGCCCTTTGCGGGAAACTTTATGCCCCAACACAATTCCTTCGCGCACCATAAAGTGGCATTTCTCCCAGTTCAAGACAAGATTGATGTCTTCACACCGCTTCAAGGTCTTGGCCAAATTCGCCAGGCAAATGTCGAAGCTACTGCCAAATAGAGTAAAATCATCCATGAAGACTTCGAGGAAGTCCCCCACCATGTCAGCAAAAATAGCGAGCATACAACGTTGGAAGGTTGCGGGGGCATTACACAGTCCGAATGGCATTCTTTTGAACGCGAAGGTACCGGAGGGACATGTGAATGTCGTCTTGTCTTGATCAGATGGGTCAACTAAAATCTGATTGTACCCAGAGTACCCATCCAAAAAACAGTAGTAATCCTGCACCGCTAACTTTTCTAGCATCTGATCAATAAAGGGGAGCGGAAAATGGTCCTTGCGCGTCGCATCGTTCAGCTTGCGATAGTCGATGCAGACTCTCCACCCGGTGATCATTCGGGTCGGTAGCAGCTCGTTCTTTTCATTGGCAACGACAGTAACCCCCCCTTCTTCGGTACCACCTGGACTGGACTGACCCATTTGCTATCGCTGATTGGGTAAATGATGCCAGAGTCTAAAAGCTTTATCACTTCAGCCTTTACTACCTCTTGCATTTTCGGGTTCAGCCGCCTTTGGGGCTGTGCTGTCGGTTTGTACTGATCTTCAAGGAGGATCTTATGCATGCAGACCGTGGGGCTGATTCCCTTAATGCCAGCAAGAGAACGTCCGAAGACCTTGTGGTACCTTCTCAGCACGCCCACTAATGCAGTTTCGTTGGCGGCGGACAGGGCTGCGGAAATAATCACCGGATGTGTGTTTTTTTCCCAAGAAACACGTACTTTAGAGAATCCAGAAGTTGTTTGAGAGCCGGACATGGGTTTGGATTAGCCGAATCGTTGGAGGGCTCTCCGCTTGAATGTGACAAATCAGGGTGATTTGAGTGTGCACCCCCTTCTTCCTCGTCTTCGTGCTGCCAGCACACCTCGCGGTCATCCAACTCCACATCGTTCTGACCATCGAATTCTTCAAGCGCCTCTGCTGGTTCACACTCTGTAGTTTCAAAGAGTTGCGACGGGCTGTGGACGTTGAAAGATATAGCATCCTCCCCCAGTCTTAGTGTGAGCTCCCCCTGCTCCACATTAATAATAGCACGAGCAGTAGCGAGAAAGGGCCGCCCCAAGATAATGGGAACATTTGTATCGACCTTCATGTCGAGAATGATAAAATCAGCTGGAAAGGTGAGACCGTTTACAACGATTGTGAGGTCCTCGACGATTCCCGACGGCTTCTTGATCGACCGATCAGCAAGATGCAGCATTACCTGCGTTGGCTTCAAGATCCCAGCACCAAGTTCACGAAAGATAGAGAGCGGCATCAAGTTGATTGATGCCCCCAAATCACAGAGTGCCTGGCTGAAACGGTGATGGCCGATCCTGCAGGGAATCGTAAAACTGCCCGGATCCTTGCACTTAGTGGGCATATTGGAAATGATGGCGGAGCACTCCTCGGTGAGGTCGATAGTTTTGAGACCCTCCAACTGCTTCCGCTTTGAGATCAAATCTTTCAAAAATTTGGAGTAGCCCGGCATTTGAGAGATAGCTTCAATCAATGGTATGCTCACTTGCACTCCTTTCATTATTTCCAAAAATCTGCGGAATTGCTTCTCGGATTTCTCGTTTCGCAGCCTGTGGGGGAATGGGGGGTGAACAGCACTTTTCGAGGTTTGTGCCTCGCTCACGGGCTGCGGCTCAATATGAATCTGAGTCAGCTTCTCGGGAGTGTCTTCATTATGCTTGTCAGTGGAACACGCAAGAGGTTCCTATCGAGGAGGATTGTCTACACTTCTCCCACTTCTCAATCGCATGGTGTTCACTGACTCAGGATGCTGACTTGCAAGCCCAGAAACGACATCGGACAGAGTCCCTATAGTAGAGCGAAGCTGTTGGATTGCGGCCGATTGGTCATTCATTTTGTTCAATACCCCGACCACCAAAGTTGCTAACTGTTCTGGTTGCTCTGGCGGCGAAAAATCCGCTGCTCCTTTGAATGTCACGGCATTAACTGCAGCAGTACTTGGGGAGCGAATGATATGACTCCAGTGCTGACTGGTGTGAACAACATTCACGACCACTTCCCACGCGTCTTTCCCCGATTTATTAAACAGGGCCCCTCCAGCTGCCATATCAAATAGAAGACGGAAATTATCCCGCACTCCGAAATAAAAAATCTGAATTAAGAAAGCTTCTGAAAGATCTTCACGGTAGCATCCCCTATGCAAGGATTGGAAACGCTCCCAAGCATCAACTAACGTCTCCTCCTTCCCCTGTCCAAAGGTTACAAGTTCTCTGTACTTGTCCAAGGCTTGGGTACGATGTTGAAACTCTTGCAAAAATCTCCCTTCGAATTGTTTCCATGTGATCACCTCTCTTTTCTGGATATCCCAATACCAGCTTTTGGCTTTTTTATGCAAGGAGAATGAAAATGCCAGAATCTTTTGCAGGTCGTTTTCAACTCCACTGAATACACATGTGTAATAGATTGCTAAAAAGTCCTGCATGTGTTGCACCGCGTCTTCATGCTCATCCCCGCTGAACTTGCAGTTCCCAGACATGTACTCAATGACGTCGGGGGAGATCTCGAAGTCATGATTGTTTCTTTCTGCTTGATCCCTTAAATCATTTAAGCTTCCCTGATAGATGCATTCCTGAATGGAGGTCATGCTGCGACTACTTGCAAACAAAACGATTAGCGAACGATGGAAAAGGCAAAAGTAATCAGAAGCGCGAATCGAAAAGAAACGGAGATATCAGGGGTGAACAAGAGAGGTGAAAGAAAAGAAAATTCTCGTGCAACAAATCTTCACTCAGACGAATTCATCACGTCTGCATTCCCCGGCAACGGCGCCAAAAACTTGATGCGTGTCGGCAAGTGCACCGGTCGCTGTCAAGTAATAAATGTGGAGAGTGGACTCCCCGAATGTCGGTCTCTTGAGGAATGCAGGTTGGGTGAACGAAACACGTAGCGTGACTCTTGTTACACAAGCACAACACACATGAAAAAAGGGGGGTTCTTGGTTGGGTTTCCTAATCTTAACAACAACAAAAAAAAGATGCGGGTCGAAAACACCGCTTCGCAAGGTGAGATGGATGCAACGGCCGCGGTGCCGTGCTTCGTGAGGCGGAATGGAGTGTGTTCTAGCGCGAAAGGGTGAGGGTCGTAAACACCTCTTCACAACCATCGTTAGCTCTTGCTAACACGGAACAAACACCTTGCGTGCGTGTGCGAGTGAGTGAGTGAGAACGGAGTGAATCACAAGCAAACCATGAAGAACAACAAGGAAACATTCATTTCAACAAACATCATCATAATATTCGAGTTTACACGGTTCAATGAGTACAATGGAGGAAAGAGGAAAGAAATAACCGATGGTGAAGACTAGCGGCCGTTCACGGCCGGAATGGCAGGTTGTCGGGCTACCTCCGGACTCGGACGGACTATGCTTCCGGCGTAGAGAGCTGTCACGATCTCCCTACGTAGCTCCGTCGTCTTCGACTTCAGGTTCCTTCTTCTTCTCACCGGGCGGAATGAGAGAATGGTTGCTTGGAGGCTTGCGGACGATGGAGAACACTCACGGACAATGGAGGAAGTCTTGGAATGGGTGGAGGAGGCTTCCCCTTGCGTAGAAGATGAAGTGGAGGCGTCCCACGGTGGAGGTCGGCGGCGTACGGAACAGGAACTCCGCTCCCGGCGGCTGATAATACCCTAAAAATCGCAACAGGCGTTTAAATAGGCGCTGGAATAAATACTGCGCACGGTCATTGGCGCACGACCAGTGGTCGTGCGCACTGGAATTCTGCGATCGTGCGCACTGCCTGGGTGGAACCTGCATGATACGAAATTATAAAATAAAATGTTCGCACGACCAGTGGCGCACGACCGGTGGTCGTGCGCACTATCGTCGGTGGTCGTGCGCATTAGATGAAACAGAACTCATAAAATAATTGTTAAGTGCGCACGGACAGTGGCGCACGACCGGTGGTCGTGCGCACTGGCATTGATGGTCGTGCGCACTGCACCAAACAGAACTTATAAAAAAGGTGTTAAGTGCACACGATCAGTGGCGCACGACCAGTGGTAGTGCGCAATAGAACCGGGGATCGTGCGCAGTGTTCCTATGCAGAATTGCACCGGGAACACTCGCACGACTCCTATTCCAGGCACAACCACAAATCTAGCCACTGAAAGTGGCACTTAACAGCGCATGAAAACAACTAAAGACAATAAGCATAAAATCACACCAAAGTGGGCCTAGAAGTGCACCTAGCATGGATTATCAAATATAAGCTATAACAAGGCTATAGTGCAGTGAATTGACTAAATAACGGCCCGGATGAGTCCATAAATGTGTATATGATCAGGACTCATCACTTGGTGGGAGCCTGGTCAGCAGGCCAGCATCGGGGGGGGGGGGGGGGGGGGGGGGGGGGGGGGTACAAGGTCGACACACTCTAGGAGCCGAGCTCAACTAGAGGTGGAGAAGAGTCGACACCCTCCAGGCCATTCGCTAGACGAGCGAGCTCAACTAGAGGTGGAGTATTTTTCCTTCCTGCCCCGAGCGGTTCCTGGCCCTGCCAGCTTGGTGGGAGCCTGGTCAGCGGGCCAGCATCGGAGGGGAGTACAAAGTCGACACACTCTAGGAGCCGAGCTCAACTAGAGGTGGAGAAGAGTCGACACCCTCCAGGCCATTCGCTAGATGAGCGAGCTCAACTAGAGGTGGAGTATTTTCTTTCCTGCCCCGAGCGGTTCTCGGCCCTGCAAGCTAGGTGGGAGCCTGGTCAGTGGGCCAGCATCGAGGGGGAGTACAAGGTTGACACACTCTAGGAGCCGAGCTCAACTAGAGGTGGAGAAGAGTCGACACCCTCCAGGCCATTCGCTAGACGAGCGAGCTCAACTGGAGGTGGAGTATGTTTCCTTCCTGCCCCGAGCGGTTCCCGGCCCTGCCAGCTAGGTGGGAGCCTGGTCAGTGGGCCAGCATCGAGGGGGAGTACAAGGTTGACACACTCTAGGAGCCGAGCTCAACTAGAGGTGGAGAAGAGTCGACACCCTCCAGGCCATTCGCTAGACGAGCGAGCTCAACTGGAGGTGGAGTATTTTTCCTTCCTGCCCCGAGCGGTTCCCGGCCCTGCCAGCTTGGTGGGAGCCTGGTCAGCGGGCCAGCATCGGAGGGGAGTACAAAGTCGACACACTCTAGGAGCCGAGCTCAACTAGAGGTGGAGAAGAGTCGACACCCTCCAGGCCATTCGCTAGATGAGCGAGCTCAACTGGAGGTGGAGTATTTTCTTTCCTACCCCGAGCGGTTCTCGGCCCTGCAAGCTAGGTGGGAGCCTGGTCAGTGGGCCAGCATCGAGGGGGAGTACAAGGTTGACACACTCTAGGAGCCGAGCTCAACTAGAGGTGGAGAAGAGTCGACACCCTCCAGGCCATTCGCTAGACGAGCGAGCTCAACTAGAGGTGGAGTATGTTTCCTTCCTGCCCCGAGCGGTTCCCGGCCCTGCCAGCTAGGTGGGAGCCTGGTCAGCGGGCCAGCATCGGGGGGGGGGGGGGAGTACAATCGACACGCTATAGGAGTCGAGCTCAACTAGAGGTGGAGAAGAGTCGACACCCTCCAGGCCATTCGCTAGACGAGCGAGCTCAACTGGAGGTGGAGTATGTTTCCTTCCTGCCCCGAGCGGTTCCCGGCCCTGCCAGCTAGGTGGGAGCCTGGTCAGCGGGACAGCATCGGGGGGGGGGGGGGGGGGGGGGGGGAGTACAAGGTCGACACACTCTAGGAGCCGATCTCAACTAGAGGTGGAGAAGAGTCGACACCCTCCAGGACATTCGCTAGACGAGCGAGCTCAACTGGAGGTGGAGTATTTTTCCTTCCTGCCCCGAGCGGTTCCCGACCCTGCCAGCTTGGTGGGAGCCTGGTCAGCGGGCCAGCATCGGAGGGGAGTACAAAGTCGTCACACTCTAGGAGTCGAGCTCAACTAGAGGTGGAGAAGAGTCGAAACCCTCCAGGCCATTCAACAGATGAGCGAGCTCAACTGGAGGTGGAGTATTTTTCCTTCCTGCCCCGAGTGGTTCCCGGCCCTGCCACCTTGGTGGGAGCCTGGTCAGCGGGCCAGCATCGGGGGGGGAGTACAAGGTCAACACACTCTTGGAGCCGAGCTCAACTAGAGGTGGATAAGAGTCGACACCCTCCAGGACATTCGCTAGATGAGCGAACTCAACTGGAGGTGGAGAATAGTCTACACCCTCCAGGCCATTCGCTAGACGAGCGAGCTCAACTGAAGGGGGAGAATAGTCGACACCTTCCAGGCCATTCGCTAGACGAGCGAGCTCAACTGGAGGTGGAGCATTTTTCCTTCCTGCCCCGAGCGGTTCCCGGCCCTGCCAGCTTGGTGGGAGCCTGGTCAGCGGGCTAGCATCGGAGGGGAGTACAAAGTCGACACACTCAAGGAGCCGAGCTCAACTAGAGGTGGAGAAGAGTCGACACCCTCCAGGCCATTCGCTAGAGGAGCAAGCTCAACTGGAGGTGGAGTATTTTTCCTTCCTGCCTCGAGCGGTTCCCGACCCTGCCAGCTTGGTGGGAGCCTGCTCAGCGGGCCAGCATCGGGGGGGGGGGGGGGGGGGGGGGGGGAGTACAAGGTCGACACACTCTAGGAGCCGAGCTCAACTAGAGTTGGATAAGAGTCGACACCCTCCAGGCCATTCGCTAGACGAGCGAGCTCAACTGGAGGTGGAGAATAGTCGACACCCTCCAACCCATTCGCTAGACGAGCGAGCTCAACTGGAGGTGGAGAATAGTCGATACCCTCCAGGCCATTAGCTAGACGAGCGAGCTCAACTGGAGGTGGAGCATGTTTCCTTCCTGCCCCGAGCGGTTCCCGGCCCTGCCAGCTAGGTGGGAGCCTAGTCAGCGGGCCAGCATCGGGGGAGAGTACAAGGTCGACACACTCTAGGAGCCGAGCTCAACTATAAGTGGAGGAGAGTCGACACCCTCCAGGCCATTCGCTAGACGAGCAAGCTCAACTGGAGGTGGAGTATTTTTCCTTCCTGCCCCCCGAGCGGTTCCCGGCCCTGCCAACTTGGTGGGAGCCTGGTCAGTGGGCCAGCATCGGAGGGGAGTACAAAGTCGACACACTCTAGGAGTCGAGCTCAACTAGGGGTGGAGAAGAGTCGACACCCTCCAGGCCATTCGCTAGATGAGCGAGCTCAACTGGAGGTGGAGTATTTTTCTTTCCTGCCCCGAGCGGTTCCCGGCCCTGCCAGCTAGGTGGGAGCCTGGTCAGCGGGCCAGCATCAAGGGGGAGTACAAGGTCGACACACTCTAGGAGCCGAGCTCAACTAGAGGTGGAGAAGAGTCGACACCCTCCAGTCCATTCGCTAGACGAGCGAGCTCAACTGGAGGTGGAGTATTTTTCCTTCCTGCCCCGAGCGGTTCCCGGCCCTGCCAGCTTGGTGGGAGCCTGGTCAGCGGGCCAGCATCGGAGGGGAGTACAAAGTCGACACACTCTAGGAGCCGAGCTCAACTAGAAGTGGAGAAGAGTCGACACCCTCCAGGTCATTCGCTAGATGAGCGTGCTCAACTGGAGGTGGAGTATTTTTCTTTCCTGCCCCGAGCGGTTCCCTGCCCTGCCAGCTAGGTGGGAGCCTGGTCAGCGGGCCAGAATCGGGGCTAAGTATTTTTTTTTTTTGAAAAACTTTCATTATATTAAACATCCTAATACATGTGAGGAAGCTAGGCATGGAAACAAGACATCACATTACATGAACTTAGGGATTGAAAAGAAAACTAAGCATGGAAACCGAACTGAGTCTCCTACTCCCAGGCCCGATCTTTCTCGACTTCTCCTGGTAGCTGTTGTTGCTGCCTTGAACCCCTCGCATCCCTCATTTCAAGAACTCAGGGCGTACGGAGGTCGCGCGCCCCTCCTCATCTTGGAGGTCACGGTTAGGCAACTCAGACATATCCTTCTTTCTTCCTCTTCTTTCCGCTTTTCTGGCTCCTCTCCTTCTTCCTCCGCCCATCGCCATGGTTTGCCGAGGTGGTGGAGAAGGTGCGTTCGATCCTTGCCTCCGCCCCGAGCGGTTGGCTCTTTTCCTTTGGAAACCCTTCCTTCCTTGCTCTCGCGGAGTTGAATTGCTGACCTCTGCGCTCGTCAGGCTATTGGGTAGCTGCCACCCGGGGTTGTCTTGCCCACCAACATTCACTCGACACCTTTTGGAGTGGGGCAAGCGGGGGCCGGATGCCTCCCCGTTCGCCACCCTTTGGGGATGGACTAGAAAGGGCGGGGCGAGCAGGGAGGGCGCCTCCCTCCTGAGCTCGCCCCCTTGAAGGGGCGGGGCGAGCTGGGAGGGCGCCTCCCTCCTGAGCTCGCCCCCTTGAAGGGGCGGGGCGACATGGGAGGGCGCCTCTGTTGAAACCGATTTCTCGGCCTCGTGTGGAGCTCGGGGCCCTCACCGAAATGAGGGGCAGCTAGCCCTTACCGGTCCCGAGGGAGAGATAAGGCCGATGATTTGAGCAAAGAACAAAGACCCTAGTCTCAGCGAGGAGGTCCCTCCACTAACCCGGAAGATCGTTGAGCGCTTCCCCTCCCAAGCCAAAGCTAAGACTCGGGCACCTTGGAGAGCTAGAGAGCCCAAACCAAAGCGACCTAGGGAGAGAAGAGCTCAAAGATGATGAACCCCCTCTTCCAAGGTGCCCTTCGAGGTCTATTTATAGATTTTAGTTTTGTGTCTGTCAATAGCCAAATCCCGCTGTCCAATCTTACTATCCGCACACCGGATTGGTCTGCTAACAGCCAAACTCCGCTGTTTGAGGAAGCTAACCGCAGACCGCCAGGGGCCTCTTGGTAAAAATCCCTTCCCGGACTTTTACTGGGCGAACCGGCCTGCCCCGAGGCCTTCCTCGCGAGAGGAGCTCGCAAGCCTCTGGGTCAGTGAGCCCCCGAGTTACTATCGCCACATGGCCTGGCTTGCTCGCCCGCACCACCTCGGCGCATCCCAAAATGGCTAACTGTACCCCAAGACGGCTTCCCTCGCGAGTGGAGCTCGCGAGCCTGCGCCACCTCGGCGAATCCCAGAATGGCTATCCGCACCCCAAAATGGCTAACTGTACCCCAAGACGACCTTCCTCGCGAGTGGAGCTCGCGAGCCTGCGCCTCCTCGGCGAATCCCAGAATGGCTATCCGCACCCCAAAAATGGCTAACTGTACCCCAAGACGGCCTTCCTCGCGAGTGGAGCTCGCGAGCCTGCGCCTCCTCGGCGAATCCCAGAGTGGCTATCCGCACCCCAAAATGGCTAACTGTACCCCAAGACGGCCTTCCTCGCGAGTGGAGCTCGCGAGCCTGCGCCTCCTCGGCGAATCCCAGAATGGCTATCCGCACCCCAAAATGGCTAACTGTACCCCAAGACGGCCTTCCTCGCGAGTGGAGCTCGCGAGCCTGCGCCACCTCGGCGAGCTTCAAGGAAGCTGGTTAACTCCCCTCCGCTGGGCTCGCCCCCTCGAGCGCGAGTGGCGAACATCGGGGTTGTACACAATCCTCGCTCTTCGCGAGGTTGTTCTAAGCTCGCGAAGATACATCCAACCCATGATGTTCGCTGATTCTGCTGACGTGGCGGGAATCTTTTCGGTGGGCCCCATGCCTGAAACTATAAATACCGTCCACCGTGGCTAGTGGTCGATCCTTTCCTTCCCCTTCCTCTTCGCCGAAATCCTTCTTCCTTTAGGATGTCTACTAAGCAGAGCGCGTTGGAACGGCTGAAGGCTTCCAGGGAGATGGCGAAAGCTCGGGCCGCCGAGCACAACGCCTGGATATTTAACCCTGCCGCCTCTTCTTCCCCCCAGACTAAGAAAGCTAAGTCGGTTAGGAGGTCGCCGGAGGAGGACGCGACATCGCCACTTGACTCGTCCCCTCCGCCGAATACCGAGCTTGCACAACAGGTATCCTTTGCCTAAAGCCTTTACATCGACTCCTTGCTCATTCTCTTCCTTTTCGCAGAATTTTCCACCCGAGGACCGCATGGCGAGCCTCGCGCTGACGACTTCCCATGCTTCGTCCCCCGCGAAGCTGGGATCGTTAGATGCTGGGGTCGGGACCTCGTCCCAACAAGCGCCTCTCTCGCAACCTCGTAAGTCGCTCGCCTCCTCCATTATTCCTGCATAAGTCCAGGCGGTATCCACGCGTTTGTGGTCCATGTAGGTACCCCATCGCCGAGCCCCAAGGAGAAAGGCTCTACACCGGCGAACTCGCCGGTCCCGCCTAAGGTTAGCGTGGTGACCCCTGGCTTCGGCTGGATGTAGGTACCCCTTCGGCAACCTCCACTTCACCCCCATCTAGCCGAAGCCAGGGGTCACCACGCTAACCTTAGGCGGGACCGGCGAGTTCGCCGGTGTAGAGCCTTTCTCCTTGGGGCTCGGCGATGGGGTACCTACATGGACCACAAACGCGTGGATACCGCCTGGACTTATGCAGGAATAATGGAGGAGGCGAGCGACTTACGAGGTTGCGAGAGAGGCGCTTGTTGGGACGAGGTCCCGACCCCAGCATCTAACGATCCCAGCTTCGCGGGGGACGAAGCATGGGAAGTCGTCAGCGCGAGGCTCGCCATGCGGTCCTCGGGTGGAAAATTCTGCGAAAAGGAAGAGAATGAGCAAGGAGTCGATGTAAAGGCTTTAGGCAAAGGATACCTGTTGTGCAAGCTCGGTATTCGGCGGAGGGGACGAGTCAAGTGGCGATGTCGCGTCCTCCTCCGGCGACCTCCTAACCGACTTAGCTTTCTTAGTCTGGGGGGAAGAAGAGGCGGCAGGGTTGAATATCCAGGCGTTGTGCTCGGCGGCCCGAGCTTTCGCCATCTCCCTGGAAGCCTTCAGCCGTTCCAACGCGCTTTGCTTAGTAGACATCCTAAAGGAAGAAGGATTTCGGCGAAGAGGAAGGGGAAGGAAAGGATCGACCACTAGCCACGGTGGACGGTATTTATAGTTTCAGGCATGGGGCCCACCGGAAAGATTCCCGCCACGTCAGCAGAATCAGCGAACATCATGGGTTGGATGTATCTTCGCGAGCTTAGAACAACCTCGTGAAGAGCGGGGATTGTGTACAACCCCGATGTTCGCCACTCGCGCTCGAGGGGGCGAGCCCAGCGGAGGGGAGTTAACCAGCTTCCTTGAAGCTCGCCGAGGTGGCGCAGGCTCGCGAGCTCCACTCGCGAGGAAGGCCGTCTTGGGGTACAGTTAGCCATTTTGGGGTGCGGATAGCCATTCTGGGATTCGCCGAGGAAGCGCAGGCTCGCGAGCTCCACTCGCGAGGAAGGCCGTCTTGGGGTACAGTTAGCCATTTTGGGGTGCGGATAGCCACTCTGGGATTCGCCGAGGAGGCGCAGGCTCGCGAGCTCCACTCGCGAGGAAGGCCGTCTTGGGGTACAGTTAGCCATTTTTGGGGTGCGGATAGCCATTCTGGGATTCGCCGAGGAGGCGCAGGCTCGCGAGCTCCACTCGCGAGGAAGGTCGTCTTGGGGTACAGTTAGCCATTTTGGGGTGCGGATAGCCATTCTGGGATTCGCCGAGGTGGCGCAGGCTCGCGAGCTCCACTCGCGAGGGAAGCCGTCTTGGGGTACAGTTAGCCATTTTGGGATGCGCCGAGGTGGTGCGGGCGAGCGAGCCAGGCCATGTGGCGATAGTAACTCGGGGGCTCACTGACCCAGAGGCTTGCGAGCTCCTCTCGCGAGGAAGGCCTCGGGGCAGGCCGGTTCGCCCAGTAAAAGTCCGGGAAGGGATTTTTACCAAGAGGCCCCTGGCGGTCTGCGGTTAGCTTCCTCAAACAGCGGAGTTTGGCTGTTAGCAGACCAATCCGGTGTGCGGATAGTAAGATTGGACAGCGGGATTTGGCTATTGACAGACCACAAAACTAAAATCTATAAATAGACCTCGAAGGGCACCTTGGAAGAGGGGGTTCATCATCTTTGAGCTCTTCTCTCCCTAGGTCGCTTTGGTTTGGGCTCTCTAGCTCTCCAAGGTGCCCGAGTCTTAGCTTTGGCTTGGGAGGGGAAGCGCTCAACGATCTTCCGGGTTAGTGGAGGGACCTCCTCGCTGAGACTAGGGTCTTTGTTCTTTGCTCAAATCATCGGCCTTATCTCTCCCTCGGGACCGGTAAGGGCTAGCTGCCCCTCATTTCGGTGAGGGCCCCGAGCTCCACACGAGGCCGAGAAATCGGTTTCAACAGCCTCCCTTCTGAGCTCTCCCCCATGAAGGGGAGGGGCGAGCTAGGAGGGCGCCTCCCTCCTGAGCTCGCCCCCTTGAAGGGGCGGGGCGAGCTGGGAGGGCGCCTCCCTCCTGAGCTCGCCCCCTTGAAGGGGCGGGGCGAGCGGGGAGGGCGCCTCCCTCCTGAGCTCGTCCCATTGAAGGGGCGGGGCGAGCTGGGAGGACGCCTCCCTCCTGAGCTCGCCCCCTTGAAGGGGCGGGGCGAGCGGGGAGGGCGCCTCCCTCCTGAGCTTGCCCCCTTGAAGGGGCGGGGCGAGCTGGGAGGGTGCCTCCCTCCTGAGCTCGCCCCCTTGAAGGGGAGGGGCGAGCTGGGAGGGCGCCTCCCTCCTGAGATCGCCCCCTTGAAGGGGCGGGGCGAGCTGGGAGGGCGCCTCCCTCCTGAGCTCGCCCCCTTGAAGGGGCGGGGCGAGCGGGGAGGGCGCCTCCCTCCTGAGCTCGCCCCCTTGAAGGGGCGGGGCGAGCTGGGAGGGCACCTCCCTCCTGAGCTCGCCCCCTTGAAGGGGCGGGGTGAGCGGGGAGGGCGCCTCCCTACTCCCCCCCCCCCACCGGTACCTCTTCCCTGGACTGTTGGCCAAAAGTTCCCTCGACCATCTGCCGGGGTGGGACCTCTGGACCATCTCTTCTTCTGCCTCCGACTATCATGGCGAAAGCAACCTGGAAGGTCTGTGAGACCTCTTGCTTGAAATTTTCGAACATCTCCAACGTCACCCCAGCCACCGGGGGCTGCGAGTGACCTGGGACGGATCTTCCTCCACCTCCGTCCATAGAACTCATCTCGAGAGTTTCTTGAATCGGTCACACTCCACGCTTACCGCACCAAAATGTTGAAACTGATTTCTCGGTCTCTGTGGAGTTCGGGGCCATCAGCAAGCTGAGGGGCGACCAACCCTTACTCCCCCCAAGGGAGAGCTCTAGGTTGAAGGTTGAGGAACTATGGACTGGACTAAGGGCTTAGTGGGGAGGTCCCGCCACATACCCGGAAGCCCCTTAGGAACTTCCCCTCCCAAGCCACTACTAAGCTTGGGCACCACTGGAGGCTCTCCTCACCCACTAGAGAGAGAAAGTGGGGAGAGAGAGAGAGAGAGAGAGCTAACCTAGAATGATCTTCTTCTCAAATGGTGCCCCCTTGGTCCTATTTATAGGATTTTGGATTTGGGTTGCAAATAACCAAACTCTGGCCTATCAGATTATGAAAATACCCTCGGATTTGGCTGCGGATAGCCAAATCCCGCTGCTCTGAGGCGCTAAACGCAGACCGACCCCTCCCCCCGGAACTGGGCGAGAGGGGGTACCTCACGGGGCTCGGCGAGCCCATTAACCGGGTGGGGCGAGACCCGGGGGTCGGCCCCATGCTGGTCTCGCCCCTCTGCTGGGGTTGGGCGAGACCCAGCTAGGGGCGGCCCCCCTGCTGGTCTCGCCCCTCTGCTGGGGATGGGCGAGACCCAGCTAGGGACGGCCCCCCCCCTGCTGGTCTCGCCCCTCTGTTGGGGCTCGGCGAGACCCAGCTAGGGGCGGCCCCCTGCTGGTCTCGCACCTCTGCTGGGGTTGGGCGAGACCCAGCTAGGGACGGCTCCCCTGCTGGTCTCGCCCTTCTGCTGGGGGTGCGGGGGGAGCTCGCCCCTGGAAGGGATGGGGGCGAGAGGAGCTCGCCCCCCTTGCCTTGGGGCGGGGCGAGATTGGCTAGTGCCCGGCGGTATTCCTACTGCCGGCGCTAGCGACTCGCCCCCCCTGGGGTCTCACCCCCTACTGCTGGGGGGGGGGGGGGGGGGGGGGGCGGGGGGCGAGAGGAGCTCGCCCCCCTGGAGGGGATGGGGGTGAGAGGAGCTCGCCCCCCTTTGCCTTAGGGCGGGGCGAGATTGGCTACAGCCCGGCGGTATTGCTACCTCCGGCACTAGTGACTCGCCCCCCCTGAGGTCTCGCCCCCTGCTGCTGGGGGCGCGGGGGAGAGAGGAGCTGCCCCGGGAGGGGATGGGGGCGAGAGGAGCTCGCCCCCCTTTGCCTTAGGGCGGGGCGAGATTGGCTAGCGCCCGGCGGTATTTCTACCGCCGGCGCTAGCGACTCGCCCCCCCTGGGGTCTCGCCCCCTGCTGCTGGGGGCGCGGTGGGCGAGAGGAGCTCGCCCCCCTGGAGGGGATGGGGGCGAGAGGAGCTCGCCCCCTTGCCTTGGTCCTAAGCTAGATTGGCTTGCGCCCGGCGGTATTGCTACCGCCGGTGCTAGCGACTCGTCTCGGCATACTTGCGAGACGACCGAGCGGTCTCAGCGGTGCCATCAAGACGGCTGAGGAGGGCTAGCGCCCGGCGGTAGAGCTACCGCCGGCGCTAGCGGCCGTGTCCGAGCCGGCCATGGTTAACAAGGGATGATTAATCTACCTCCCCCTATTCTTGTCCTCGGCCATTGTAGGAAAAACAAGTCTTGAATACCTCTTGAGTCCCGGGGGTTCGCTCGGCGAATTCAGGACTGTACATTAAGAAAAGTCTATATAAAAGATTATATAACAATCCAACAACTATATTCCATGGTATGGATTTCTCAAGTTATAAGCTCAACTTCTACTTTGTGAAGGAAATATGTCATATACTTAATGATTAATTCTAACAAAATTCCTAGAGTTTCATACTGTTAAGAAAAGTCTATATACAAGATTCTATAACCATCCAACAACTATATATTCCATGGTATGAATGTCTCAAGTTATAAACTCAAATTCTACTTTCTGAAGGAAGTATGTCATATACTCAATGATTAATTCTAACAAAATTCCTAGAGCTTCCTACTGTTAAGAAAAGTCTATGTACAAAATTTCACAACCTTTCAGTAAACTTTGCCCCTATAATTACTCACTTGGTGTCTATGTGACCAAATCATGTGAAGTCAACTTTCCTAGGGAAATTAACCCAAATGTTGATGATTTTCACTATAGAGTATTGTCCGATGATTCTAAGGGCATGTTTTAAATTTCATGAAAGTTGACCAAGGTGAAACCCTTAAATTCTCATGAAATTCTAATATTACATGGTTATGCTATTTGCACACCAAATGTTTCTTGTACTTTCATGTGAAATAAACTAACATGCAGAGGTCCAAGAGACCTAAAATTTTAACCAGAGCCTGTTACATGCATGACCAACCTCCCAAAGGAGATTTGGAGTGATTTGAGTCCAAATCACCCGTATTATACACTTTATGTGATCTATTAAATTTCTATTTAAACTTTAGGAAAATGTGCCCCCAAAATTCTGATTTTTGGGCACCTAGTAGATCTATGGTGCATACACACATGGTTAAATTTTCAGCCTCATACCTTTTACTATATAAAAGTTATTCGCATTTTAAGGTCTATACTTCACTAGGACCAGCCCTACTAAATCTTCCCTATAGAGAGTTGTAGTGCTCCAAATGGAGTGATCTCATCTTCTACTGATAGTAGACACAAAGTCCTACAAATGTTGTCTCTGGCTACTTTTCATTTTAAGGCGTCTAAGGGCCTCCAAATTTGAGTACAAAATGTCTATTTCACTATGGCAAAACTAACATTTAGTGTGACATAAATGGAGGTTTTTATATGGCTCATTAAAACATGGATCTACTCATGTCCAAGGATCCAATTGAGCCAAAAATTTTACCAGTGACTAATATACTCATAACCAACCTCCCAAAGGTAATTTGGAGTGATTTGAGTCAAAATAACCTATGATATGCATCATACATAATTTGAGTCAAAATCCCCTCCAGGGGGGCGAGAGGAGCTCGCCCCCCTGGAGGGGATGGGGGTGAGAGGAGCTCGCCCCCCTTTGCCTTAGGGCGGGGCGAGATTGGCTACAGCCCGGCGGTATTGCTACCTCCGGCACTAGTGACTCGCCCCCCCTGAGGTCTCGCCCCCTGCTGCTGGGGGCGCGGGGGAGAGAGGAGCTGCCCCGGGAGGGGATGGGGGCGAGAGGAGCTCGCCCCCCTTTGCCTTAGGGCGGGGCGAGATTGGCTAGCGCCCGGCGGTATTTCTACCGCCGGCGCTAGCGACTCGCCCCCCCTGGGGTCTCGCCCCCTGCTGCTGGGGGCGCGGTGGGCGAGAGGAGCTCGCCCCCCTGGAGGGGATGGGGGCGAGAGGAGCTCGCCCCCTTGCCTTGGTCCTAAGCTAGATTGGCTTGCGCCCGGCGGTATTGCTACCGCCGGTGCTAGCGACTCGTCTCGGCATACTTGCGAGACGACCGAGCGGTCTTAGCGGTGCCATCAAGACGGCTGAGGAGGGCTAGTGCCCGGCGGTAGAGCTACCGCCGGCGCTAGCGGCCGTGTCCGAGCCGGCCATGGTTAACAAGGGATGATTAATCTACCTCCCCCTATTCTTGTCCTCGGCCATTGTAGGAAAAACAAGTCTTGAATACCTCTTGAGTCCCGGGGGTTCGCTCGGCGAATTCAGGACTGTACATTAAGAAAAGTCTATATAAAAGATTATATAACAATCCAACAACTATATTCCATGGTATGGATTTCTCAAGTTATAAGCTCAACTTCTACTTTGTGAAGGAAATATGTCATATACTTAATGATTAATTCTAACAAAATTCCTAGAGTTTCATACTGTTAAGAAAAGTCTATATACAAGATTCTATAACCATCCAACAACTATATATTCCATGGTATGAATGTCTCAAGTTATAAACTCAAATTCTACTTTCTGAAGGAAGTATGTCATATACTCAATGATTAATTCTAACAAAATTCCTAGAGCTTCCTACTGTTAAGAAAAGTCTATGTACAAAATTTCACAACCTTTCAGTAAACTTTGCCCCTATAATTACTCACTTGGTGTCTATGTGACCAAATCATGTGAAGTCAACTTTCCTAGGGAAATTAACCCAAATGTTGATGATTTTCACTATAGAGTATTGTCCGATGATTCTAAGGGCATGTTTTAAATTTCATGAAAGTTGACCAAGGTGAAACCCTTAAATTCTCATGAAATTCTAATATTACATGGTTATGCTATTTGCACACCAAATGTTTCTTGTACTTTCATGTGAAATAAACTAACATGCAGAGGTCCAAGAGACCTAAAATTTTAACCAGAGCCTGTTACATGCATGACCAACCTCCCAAAGGAGATTTGGAGTGATTTGAGTCCAAATCACCCGTATTATACACTTTATGTGATCTATTAAATTTCTATTTAAACTTTAGGAAAATGTGCCCCCAAAATTCTGATTTTTGGGCACCTAGTAGATCTATGGTGCATACACACATGGTTAAATTTTCAGCCTCATACCTTTTACTATATAAAAGTTATTCGCATTTTAAGGTCTATACTTCACTAGGACCAGCCCTACTAAATCTTCCCTATAGAGAGTTGTAGTGCTCCAAATGGAGTGATCTCATCTTCTACTGATAGTAGACACAAAGTCCTACAAATGTTGTCTCTGGCTACTTTTCATTTTAAGGCGTCTAAGGGCCTCCAAATTTGAGTACAAAATGTCTATTTCACTATGGCAAAACTAACATTTAGTGTGACCTAAATGGAGGTTTTTATATGGCTCATTAAAACATGGATCTACTCATGTCCAAGGATCCAATTGAGCCAAAAATTTTACCAGTGACTAATATACTCATAACCAACCTCCCAAAGGTAATTTGGAGTGATTTGAGTCAAAATAACCTATGATATGCATCATACATAATTTATTTAATTTCTACAAAAGCTTTAGAAAAATGTGCCACAAAATTCTAATTTTTGGTTAGGTGATGTATTATATCATCATAAAGGTGTGGCTAAAATTTCAGAGACTAAAACCATGTCAAAAGAGCTAGGGTCACATAATACCCATTTGGGTTATATGCATACCACACCTTAACCTTGTCAAGACTTGCAAGTGGGTTAGCCCAACATGCAGTGCTTCAAATGGCCTTAAACTTCTACCATGGACTATGTTTGGCCTGGTCTACCATCCAGAGAAAATTTGAGGGGTTTTGGACCAATATAACTCTAGATATAGGCCATATAAGAAAAATGAAATGTTGAATAAAACCGCAAGAAAATTATTTCCAAAAATCTCCAATTTTTGGCATGGGGCAATTTAGGGCATGACTCATGCATGCCCTAAATTTCAATTCTTTTAGAGTTATTTATCTCTCTAAATTAATTTCAAAAAATATAGGGACCCATATGTACACATCTCACCAAAATGGATGCCCAAGGATCTACAGTGCTCCAAATTGAGTGAGATTAATTTCTAAAAATAGTAGACTCAAGGGTCTACCATTTTCATTTTGAGCACTTTTTATGATTTTGCATTTAGTTATTTTCTATAAATATTTAAAGATTAGGCAATTATATTTGTAAAACAATTAATTATTTTGGTGGTCTGCGTTTAGCTGATCATCCAAATCGGACGGCCCTGTGATGAGTCCTGATCATATACACATATTTGGACTCATCTAGGCCGGTTTTCTAGTCGTTTCACTGCACTTTAGCCCTGTTTCAGCTCATAATTGTCTTTCTATGCTAGGTGCACTTCTTGGCCTAATTTGGTGTGTTTTATGCCTATTCCCTTTTGATAGCCTTATCATTTTGTTGAGTGCCACTTTCTGTGGCCTGATTAGCATTTCTGTAGAAACAGGAGTTGTGCAGGTGTTCCTGGTAAAATTCTGTACAGGAACACTGCGCACGATCACTGGTTCGATTGCGCACGACCACTGGTCGTGCGCCGCTGATCGTGTGCACTTAACCCTTTTTTTTTAGTTCTGTCTCGGACAGTGCGCACGACCACCTGCGATAGTGCGCACGACCACCGGTCGTGCGCCACTGTTCGTGCGCACTTAACATCAATTTCATGAGTTCTGTTTCGACCAGTGCGCACGACCACCTACGATAGTGCGCACGACCACCGGTCGTGCGCCTCTGGTCGTGCGAACATGGTATTTTATAAATTTCTTACTTTGCAGGCTCCACCCAGGCAGGCGCACGATCACAGAATTCCAGCGCGCACGATCACAGAATTCCAGCGCGCACGACCACTGGTCGTGCGCCAATGACCGTGCGCAGTATTTATTCCAGCGCCTATTTAAAGTCCTGATCCGCAGATTAGGGATACGGGGGGTTCCGGGAGCGCGATTTACCATCTGTACGCCGCCGTTTTCCACTTCCAGCCACCTCCACCTCATCTTCTACGCAAGGGGAAGTCATCTCCAGCCATTCTAAGCAATCCTCCATCGTCCGGGAGCATTCTCCGCCCTCCGCAAGCACTCAAGCAAGCCATCTCCAGTTCGGTCCGGTGAAAAGAATAGTCATCCTGAGGTAGAAGACGACGGATGCACGTGGAGAGTTCGTCACAGTCTCTCAATGCCGGAAGCACAGTCCGCCCGAGTCCGGAGGTAGCTTGACAAACTACCATTCCGGCCGTGAACGGCCGCTAGTCTTCGTCCATTTGTTGATTTCTTCCTCCCCATTTTGTTGTACTTCTTTGAATCATTTAAACTTGAATATCATGATGTTTAGTTTAAATGCAATGGTTGTTTCTTATCCGTTTTTCAGTATTTGCTTGTGATATGTCTCAGCATCACTCACTCACTCACGCACTCATCGTGTTCGATTCGCGTTAGCAATAGCTAACGGTGATTTGCAAAGAGGTGTTTGCGACCCTCACTCCCCGCACTAGTGATCACTTCATTCGCATGCGCACCGTCCATCCGCCTCACGAAGCTCGGCATCGCGGCCGTTGCATCCATCTCACCTTGTGAAGTGGTGATTTCGACCCGCATTTCTTTTATTGTTGTTAACGGTAGGAAACCAAATCAAAACCCCACTTTCTGTGATTGTTCCCGCTTGTGTAACAATTGTCACACAACGCAATTCGTTCACCCAACCTGCATTCCTCAAGAGACCGACACTCGGGGATCTTATTCCCAACATTTATTACTTGCGCGACCGGTGCACTTGCCGAACATCGCATCACCCTGGCATCGTCTTCTTCCCCGAGCTAACGGCTATGATCGATTGTTCTTGGAGAGCTCTTGGAGCTTGATACCGGCCGCTTGAGGCCATCTCTGACCAAATGGCCAACGCCACCACCTCCGACCGGGGGTTGGCCGTCGATTGCCGGAGAAATGGTGGCCGGAGGTGCCTTGTAGACAAAATGGGAGGCGGGATTTGGAAGAGCTTAAAGCTCAAAAGGGAAAATGGCACACTCGCCATTACTCAATCAAATTTGAAACGGGAAGAAGGGAACTCTAGCACTAGTGGAGGAGAAGAGGAAAACATGCCTGATTGGATGCTTGGGGTCATGTAACTCGTACGGAAACCCTTGGTGTGTTCCTCCTCGATTCAACCCCGATCCTCCTCCTCTGAGATCGAATCCTCCAATCGCCTGAGGGGTTCTACTCCTTGGGAGGTCTTGAAGATGGTAGTGAGATAAGTTGGGCCCGGGTGGCTTACTTTTAGATTGCCTTTAAATCCACCTCTTGGCCGGCCAATAGGCTCCAAAATTCCTTTCCCACCCCTGTGCATGAATTCGGCTAGACTTCATTGTGGGAGCTGAGAGGAGATGTTGGGAGAAGGAATTGGAGCCATGTGGGGGCTCATTCCAGGAAAAGCCATTAATGTTGGCCGACCTCCTCTTTCCAAATGATTTTTCTCCCTCTAACTAGCTTCCACCTCACTCAAAATGCTGGGAAAATTCATGGGGAAGCTGAGAGGAGGCTTTGGGGATGAGGAAAGGCATGTCATGTGGCATCCATTCCATTAATCCCTCTTTTGTCTCATTAAAAATTGGGGGAAATCCCAATTTTACCCCCTTGCATGTCCACCCCTCCTCAAATCTGAGGGCATGCGTGGTCATGAGCCATTGGGCATCATCTGAGGGCATGCATGGTCATGAGCCATTGGGCCATGGTTTAGGCTTTTAATTTCTTCTTTAGGGCTCAACTTTGACCATGGTTGACTTTAGGGTTGACTTTGTCAAAGTGATGAGTTGACTGGTCCCATATGTTGGGCTTGAGCACCTTGACACCACCCAATGTTAATTGGGTCATGGTGATTCCCCAGTTGAGCTAATTTAGCCAATATGTGTGGTTTTGACCAAAATTGGGGGAAATTTGACTTTGGTCAAATTGAACCAATTGATGACCACTTGATGGAGCTTTGGGTCCATTGGTTCCCCTATAATGTTATAAGACTAGGGGTGAAGTCAATTTCATGCTTTGGGGGTCAATTGGAGTTATTGGTGAAGGATTGACCTATGTTGACCTAAAGGGTACTTTGAGCAATTTGGGCTAATTAGTGACTCCATGATAGGGCTTTTGGGTCAGTTGTACCCCAATTAGGGTTTGTAATACAGTGGTGGGGTCAATTTGATCATATGAAGTCTAGTTGACCTAATTTGAGATAAGTTGGCCTTTGTAGACCTATTTTGACCTAGAGTTGATTTGATCAAATTGGCCAAAATTGGTGATCCTATGATGGGGATTTTGGGTCACTTGGGCCTCTCTTAGGGTTAGGGACTTATTGGTAAGCTCAATTTGAGTTGGTGAGTCCAATTTGAAGTAAATTGGCCAAGGTTGACCTCTGCACTTTTGGGGTGCTTATAGCAATTTTCTTAAGTCTAAGTTGGCCTAGGATCATTCCATGATCTCTACTCACAATTTCAAACCTAAACCCACCCAAGGGGTCTAGAAGGAATGAGGATGTTACAAATCCCAATAAACAAAATATAATTTCGTCCCCAAAATTCATGTTCAGGTCTACGAGATTTCATCGACACTGATTGGTTCTAAACGAACTGTACGATCAGATGATATTGGGCCTGTCACGGTAGTAATTTGTTGTTCTGGCCGAAGGAGAGCTATCCTAAGCGAGGAGATGTGAAAAACATCGCGGAATTCTATTAATTCCGGCGGCAGCTCCAGTCTATAAGTCGAGGGGTCGATCCGCTCCAGGATCCTATAAGGCCTCATGTATCTCGGACTGAGCTTGTTTATTCTCCGTACCAGTGAGACTCCGTGTGCCAGTCATATTTTCAAAACACTCTGTCTCCTGCCTAGACTCCTACCTTACGATGTCGTGCATCGTAATATTTAGCATGTCCGCTCTGTGCTTCAAACATCCGGCCCCGCATCAGTCGCATCTGGGCATCCGTGCCTTCTATATATCCTGGCCACAGTGACTTCGGGTCTTCTTCCCGAATCCATGAAGGTGGATTCCTAAACTCCCTCCCATATAAGGACTCATAGGGAGATCTCATTAAACCTGTTAGTTTCCTATAATTTCATCGTGTATACACTTAACAGTAAAGGCATGTTTTCCATAATCACGTATTTTTCTAATGGTGATCACGATGTCTTTTAAACGTACGTGCTTCGGTTGAAAGATCATATACAATGTATTTATCTTTATATATTGTCTGACAATTTCAAGTCCTGTGGGGTTATCGCACTTTTAATGTCACGCTATACAGATTAATTTTAGTTGTTCAAGATCATGAACGTCATTATCTGTCTTTTAGTATGGAGTCTGCATTTACTCCACCTTATTTTAATCTGCTAGTTCCCGACATGATGAATTATTCAAATTGAAAGGGTTTGGCTTTTGATCGAATAAACCAAGTATGAATCACCTTCGAACGTCCTAATAATGCAAAAATCCCTGCTATAACTCTAACTTGCAGGGTCCCGGTTCCAATGCACATATCCCATCAGGTGATTTGTCTGTCCCAAGCAACTACCTCGACCATCCTATGTTTCTAACCATTCGACTAAATTTAGATATTTGTTCGTCCAGCGGTATTTGCACCATTTGCTCTGAACATAACATAGATCATTGTCTCTGAATTGAGGAGGTAAATCTAAGGTACCACACCTCGCATGAGGTTATTTACATTTGTTCACCTATTAAGATCACGAGGGTCTATTGCCCGTTCCATTCTTATCCGGTCCATATCCGACTTAAACCTGCACTAAGTCCATAATTCATGTAGGTTCTCTCTTGTTATTTTCATGAGGTTATTTACATCAAATCCTTAACCGACAATAAAGTCTCTAGCGTATGTTACAATAATTGGGTTAAGGTGGTGGAGTGTCTAGGGATATTATACTTGTTGAGGCAATAATCATCATACATTTTAATTGTAGGTAAACCACTTCCTGTAACCAATGTCGCCTCGAATTTTGGTCTTTTAAAAGTAATTTTCTCAATTTGCCCGTGGGCTTGCAAGTGATTCACACCATGTCTTGTTTTAGGGAAGGCATGCTTGCTCCATAGGTTGGGTACTAAGTAGTTATCAACTACATTGTGCTCCGAATTTGATAATTCTTGAAGTCTTATACTATCTTCCTTGATTTCAAGGATCGCATATCAATATGCTTAAGCGACCTGGTCTATATCTTCGAAGACTTCCTTTCTTACTTTCTTCGTTTGCTTATCTGCATAATCCTTAGAGCAACAAGGTGGGTGAAAACCCATTCTTTGAAAGGCTCTATGCTCTTATTCCGATTATGAGTTTATAACGGTCTTGTCATAGTATTAATAATTCACATACCTTAAAATGAAGGAATTCTTCAAGGGACTCGACTTCTATGGAGGGTTGATCATCAGACCGGTTATGCATACTTTGAATTCTCTTTTTCAGTCGAGTAATGTTTGAATATTGTAAGATCGCTTACGTTTGTGAAGGACATATCCTAAACTAAGGTCTATGGAACTTGAATTGGTACCGGTCTAGCCCAATAAACAAAAGGATTAGCCCTCGTACATTTTGGGCTATAATTCTTGATATCATTATGATATATTCGTCCTAGGTATGCACTCAATCCTTAGGGAATACAACTGTAGACTTGGAGTTCCACTCTGAGACCTATTGATATTCCACGCATTTTAGGCCATCAAGGATACCAACTACCGCAACCTTCTCAAGGTCAATCTATGTTCAACCCACAAATAGGCCTTTTCTGAACTTGAATCCTTATCTGTCCTATGGTATTTGTCATGGTGATTGTTTCGATGTAACCCAGTTGTTGGTTTGGAGATTAAGTTTATGAGTCTCCTACTATCTACTAATGGTTTTCATGCACCAAATCTCTTAGGGCGGTCCTATTTATTAGGTAAGAAGTGATAATATCACTCGGTAAGAGAATTAAGGGCATCCGAGTTTAGGCTTTAAGTAGCTACTTCCCCATTTAGACTCTTCCCTTAGTCATTTTGGGTATCAACATGCCTTAACCAGTCTATACCTGAGGTCGATTTTGGATTAGTGTATGCTATAAAATCTCCTTGGTGCATCAAACTAGAAAGATGTCCTAGTTGGGTTGGCCTAACTCATTGATTAATGGACTATTTTGAGTGATTTTTACACATGGGCACACTGTTGGAACATGGTCTTCCGCATCTCCTAGGTTTGAGAATAACAAATCCTATGTGTATTTGATCTTGTGTGTTCAAAGTGTGCAGGTTTACGTAGTCCATATGACTCAAGGAGTACTCTTGATGACTACCCCCAAAATTGAGGCCAAAATTCGAAAAGGCTCACTAGCGCCGGCGGTAGCGATAGCGCCCGGCGCTAGCGTTGATTAGCATGATTCTGGCTGTGTTTTCAGAAAGAGCTAACGCCATGCGGTAGCAGATAGCGCTGGCGGTAGCATGGCGCATAAGAGGCATAGAACAAAATGTTGCCACGGATTGAAGATCCTGCCGTGCAAAACGTTTCCTAATCCGGGCTAGCGCCGGCGGTAGCGCTTGGGCTATAAAAGGACCCCCTCTCCTCTTGTTTTCGACACACCTATTGCATACACCTCAGAGAGAGTACTAGAATTCCATAGGCTTGTCTTAGCCGAAATTTGAGGTCCCAGCGAAGCTCTGCCAATTTCTGAAGGAGAATTCCATCACGCCGAATCCAGACGAAGTCCACTTCAACAAACGCTGATTCTACAGCGGATCTTCGTCTCCTACTTCAGAAGTTCATCTTAAGGGAGGTTTTGTTATTATATTTCTCTTTTATCATTGTAAACGGTAGTGAAATCGCCTCGTGTTGGCGACTAGGTCTGGGGTAGACTTAGGGCTGAAATTCGCCTCGTGTTGGCGACTAGATCTAGGCTAGTTCTAGGGGGTGCTCGAGGCCACATCCGGTGAAGGATTGTCTAGAGCGGCTTGAGGCCGAATCCGAGGAGGATAAGGCTAGGGCCACCGGTTCGTGGGGAAGCGAGTCGGGATAGAAAACAAAAAGAGCTTTTTTTGCCTCCGATCTCTAGCGTCATCGAGATCAAGTTTTGTAAAACTTATTTATCATTAATAAAGCTTGTCTCTTTTTTGTTTTACTTCACTTATTTCATGTCTTTAATCTCGCAATAATTCAAAGTTTTTAAATATAATCTAAAGTTTTTGAAAACCCTTATTCACCCCCCCCCCCCCCCCCCCCCCCCTCTAAGGGCGCCGACCGATCCAACAAGTGGTATCAGAGGGGTTTTATTCCAATTGGCTTAACAACCGGGAATAATGGCGTCTCATAATCTCGCTTCAATTAGTGGGGCAAATTTCTGTGAAGATGAAATATCACATAAACCACTCTTGTTTGAAGGAACAAATTATAAAGGATGGAAAATCTTAATTGAAAAATTTATTAAAACTTTAGACATCGAAGTATGGAACTTAGCAATTATAAGACTTGCGGATGAATCAAATAAAAAAGAATGTCAGCTAAATGCCAAAGCCAAACACTATCTATTTTGTTCACTATCTAATGAAATTTCAAATTCACATATTGTTTTTCTAGTGCATACAAAATATGGCACTTTCTTGAAGAAATGTATGATCTTCCTCTCGCAGGTGTGGAACAAACACAAGAGGAAAAGAACGTACAAGAATCCATTATCATCCAAGAAGATCTCTCTCGAAGCAAAGCCATGGAGAATATTGAAATAGAGAAAGAGAACAATACATCAAAAGAAGATGAAAACTCATCTGTGATCGAGGAAGGACTAAAAGATGACAAAGGAACTTCATGCTCATATTTTGCCTCCTCCAAAAGCGCTGTAAGAAAGACTAAATCTTCGTCTTGTGTAATAACCTCTATCTCTAGTTTCAACATATTAAAAATAGCTAAACGAAAGATCAAAAAATTGAAAATTGCTAATAAAAACTTACGTTTAGAAAATAAGAGGCTAAAGACTAATGAATCAAATTGTGATGTGTCTTCATCATCTTATTTTTTACTAGAAAATACAAAATCTTGTTTTGATTGTATTAATATTAAAGAAAAATTCAAAGAACTTGAAAAAGAAATAATTTGTGTGAAAGAACACAATGAAAAATTATCTTTAGAAAATTCATCATCGAAGAATGATTGTGCTAAATGTAAAGACTACGAGATTGAAATTAAAGAGATGGATGAAACATTTAATGAATATAGGGATGAATATGAAAAACATATTGAATCAATTGCTACCACGCTTAAAAATAGCACAATCGCTTACAATAAAGCCAGACACAATTTACAAATTATGAATGATGAATTAATTGCTAAAATCAACTTGCTCAAGAAAATCATAAAGAAAAACACTCATTCACAATACCAAGATATATCTAAAAGCAAGTTAAATATAAATTCTCAAAATATTAATAAATCAAGCAATGGAAATAAAAGACATCAACAAATTAAAAATGAAATTCCAAAGTACAATTATTATTATCATCAAACTTCTCCCAACATAAAACTTCACAAATTTCCAATGAAAAATGCTTTCTATAATCACTACAATTATAATCCTAAAAATAAAGATTATCACAATAAAAATTTGACTCACAATAATAATATTAAACCGCAGTTTGAATGGAGGCGCAAAACCAATGATGAAACACAAACACCACAAAAAAGGGGCCCATTCATTTCCATCTCCCCAAAAGCAAATACGTTGTATTTGGGTACCCAAAGGAACCGTCACACCCGGTCCTCTTTGGATACCTAAATCTCTCTTTCATTAGGTACCTCCAAATGCATGAAGTAGAATATTTTCAAAAGGGAAATATACAATTTTTCTCTACTTCATGATGTGCTTTAATGTACTTCAATTTTCTTTGTTTTCTTATTTCTTTGAAATTATCATGTTATGGTCATCTTGTATAGGAAACATGATCAAAAAATTTAATTAGCCTATTGATGAGTCCCAATTATATACACATTTATGGACTCATCTGGGCCGATTTTCTAGTCTATGCACTTCACTTTAGACATGTTTTCACTTATATTTGATCCTCCATGCTAAGTGCACTTTTAGGCCCGTTTTTGGTGATATTTCGTGTTATTCTCCTTTAGTCGTTGTTATGCATTGCTAAGTGCCGCTTTCAGTGGCTGGATTCGTGGTTGTGCTGGAACAGGTGTCGTGCAGGTGTTTCCGGTACAATTCTGTACAGGAACACAGTGCACGATCACTGGTTCTATTGCGCACGACCACTGGTCGTGCTCCACTGATCGTGTGCACTTACCCCCTGAAATCTGAGTTCTGTCTTCCTTATCGCACGATCACGTACGATAGCGCGCACGACCACTGGTCATGCGCCACTGGTCGTGCGAACATTGTATTTTATAATTTTCTTACCTTGCAGGCTCCGTCCAGGCAGGCGCACGATCACAGGATGCTAGTGCGTACGACCACTGGTCGTGCGCCAATGACCATGCGCACTGTTTATTCCAGCGCCTATAAATTGACCTGCTCGCGAATTAGGTCGGGATCGACGCATTTCTTCCGCCCAGCTCCGCCGTTTTCGCCCCTTCCGTAGGTTTTTCGCCCCTCCATTGCCGCCCACCATATGGAGGTGCTCCGGGCTTATTCTTCACGCCAATCTTGAGTCGGAGCTTCCTCTCGGCCTCCTCCTTCATCCTAAAGCTTAAAGAGGAGATCTAGCCGCCATCTCCATCAAGCAAGAGGAAGTTTGCAACCTCTACCGGATCGTGACACGAAGAAGACGGGCTCATTGGAGAGTAGTGACAGCTCTCTCTCTACCCCGGACGTAGTTGCGGACCGAGCTAGGACGCGGATTGACAACCCGGTGCTTCCTACCGTGAATCTACAATGAGCCTTCGGATTCGGTCGATTTCTTGCCTTATTCTTCTCTTATTGATGTGTGTATGTAGTTAGAGCTATGTATTAAGATGAAGTTGCACTTAAACTTGCTTATATTTTTATATATTTCATTTCTATGTGGAATACTTTTGTGGTTTATGTGACTTGAGGAGCGCCCCATTCTATCCTCCATCCCGCCGTCACGTTCGTGTGCCGCACTAGCAATTGCTAGTGGCGTGCTTGTCGAAGAGGTGCCGGCGACCCTCATTCTGTTAGCCTACTCGCCCATCCGCCTACCGAAGCGTGGCATAGTGGCCCGTGTATTCCATCCCGCCTAACGAAACAGCGCACTCAAGGCCTACATAGTTCGATCCACTTGCCTACTCGTCCATCCGCCCTTACGAAGTAGTGCGTTCAAGGCCTACGTAGTCTTCCATCCCGCCGAGCGAAGCTTTGAATAGCGGCATTGCATAGGAGTAGTTGTAATATTTTATTTTATTATTCACAAACCAAATCCCTTTCGTCCGCACTCCACCTATCGCTGGACTTCGATCTCAAGTCCTTCCTCGAAACCTAACTCCACCTTACTGTGTTCCTTCGAGATTCGATACTCGGGGATTACTCCTCGTTTTATATTACTTGAATGATCGGTACACTGCCGTTTCGTGTCGCAGTCGAGCTACCGCCTATAGCGGTGTGCTAAGATTTGCGCATCAAGTTTTTGGCGCCGTTGCCGGGGAACACAGTCGTGTGAGTTTTCTGGAGAAGGAGAACCTGAGAGAGAAGCCCTTCCATTTGTAAATCGCATTCCTTTGTTGTATTTCTTTGTATTCTGTTTCCTGTTTTTAATTAGGTTGCGTTAGTAATTTTTGTTAGGTGTGGTATTTCGCACAATAGTGTTTTTCTTTTTGAATCGTTTTATCTTCGCACTCTGTGGGCACATCTTAATATCCGTTGCCGTTGGTGTGGAGATACCTCCCTCTCTAGTGATGAATGCCCTACGGAGAATGGTGGGCATAATTCTTCTCGCCCAGCATATAGAGCATCGATTTCGTCTGATACTCCATATGGTGTGCGTAAGTCTTATGGCTACTCTGCCGAGCCTTTACCGTCTTACTTCTTTTCGGCTTCAGCACCCGCTGTGCCAAAGAAGCCCGCTAGGCAGTGCCAGTTTTGTCGGAGCACAGATCATGCCCTGAAGGATTGTGCTGCTTTTCTTCGCCAATTGGATGAGGATGATGAGCCGGATATCCGGATCGTCCAGAATCCTAACTCTGGCGGCACACCTTCAACATCTGGTTTTGTGTCTTTGCCACCTTCACATCTTGAAGGGTATGGCGTTGACACAGTCACCAGATGTGTGGCTGATTTGGGCACCGACATTGCTGAGCCTATTCTCCCGGTGCATCCACCACCCCTAGTGGATTCGATTCTTTGTGAGGAATCGGTGCTCGACATTTATCCGAGCACTATTCTTCCCCCTGTTGTGCATACTACATTCGTCTCTGACGACATTGTCGATGATGTGTCACAAGAGGAGGCGGTTGATCTTAGTATTGTGCCTACTCCTATGGAGGAGGACAACCTTCTAGGTGAAGAGGAATTTTCCTCAGCATCGGTGGAGGAAGTCCAAATCTTAGGCATGGCCACTGTTGATCTCACCGAACCTTGTAGCATTGATGACAATGCAAACATTATTTTACTTACCCAACTTGATGGGAGTGAGACCGGGACCACTCCCCCGATTTTTGATTATTTATGTTCTTCATCTTGTTTATTTCTCGATCCCCCCTCTTCATCCGAGCCTGTGCAGGTTGAGTCTTCACAGGTACCCCAGGAGGATTTGGTGCATATTGCCCAAGTCAATGATGAGAACATCCTCTTATGTGAGGAGGTTGATTCCCCCTCCATAGAGGAAGCTCCACCCATTGCCTTTTCCTCCTGCCACCTCCCTGTTGACGATACCTTGCTAGGCAAGGATGTTTTTGGTGAGAATAGTGAGGAGGACTCCTCCTCCACTTCTTACTTTCTGCTTCCTCTACCTGTGAAGAGCAGGTATTTTTATTTAGGTAGGGGAGTGACTGTTCTATCACCGTATCGGTACCCGCTACCGACACGGATATTAGGCCAGTTACCTGTCCACTTCTCCTTCCATACGCCCATTAGCTAGAACCTTTAGTTTTTGAATAAGTCGTGCTGGGATGATAATAACCCCAATAGTTATCTTACTTTCTCATGCATTTCATTTTATTCAATCCTGCTTAGTTAGCTGTAGTTTATTTTAGTTTATCTTCTTCTTTTGTTTTTGCGGAGCTGACCCCTGCAGGTATCTTTTCTGGATGGCGGATGCTGCGGCTCATTTTAGCTTACACGTCAATCTTCTGGTGTGCTCATTTCTGAGCACTGGGTACTCTCTTTCCCTAGCCTTTTTTTATTTTCATGTCATATATTTTGTGGATTGTTTAGTTTAAGTCTGGGGGAGAGCAGTTTTTGTACCCACTCACGTGCACTCTTGCATAGCATGCTAGAAGTACTTTTATTTTAGCTTATTGGAAATTGTTGTTCATTTTCATTGCACACCACAGCACCCACTTGAGCGCGTACTCGTCTGTATGCATGCTCTGTAGTGAATTTAATTCTTCTACTTATGTGGGAAAGTCTAGGTGATGGCTTAGGACTATGTAGCAGAGTAAAATGTTGACTCCAGTAGTGCTCCTAGTCGAGTGCTCGGTTGCATAGAAATTTGTGTAGATTAGACTTCTCTTTATACTTATGGTTTTATATTTTTTTTCTATTAGTGTAAATGTTGTTTACTCTACTCAAATGGTGAATCCGATGGAATCAAACGGTAGCATAGCGATGTGTGTAAATGATCGCTAGACTCGTATTGCTTGAGTCGGGAGAAAGGAGAATCTTTCTCGGTGGCTAGAACTTGCCCCAAGCGATTCTTGAAGCATTGGCATAGGATAGTTCTAGTGCGTGAGAATGACGTAGGCCATTATTTTGGCCCGGTTGAACCTTTATTTCACGCCTTTCGTCTACCCTTGCTAGCCCCTTTGTGCCTACCCTTTTCTTGATTCAGCTCCACATATATCTCACCAAAGCCTAAAAGCCTAACCTAGTCGCACACCCAAATCTGAGCTTTAGTTGTAGTTATATTTACATTTTGGGGGGTGTTGATGTGGTAATTTTTATAGTGGAAATTGTGGGTGTATTCATTGATATTTTTGCTGAAAAAGAAAAGAAAGAAAAAGAAGAATGAAGAAGAGAAAGAAAAGAAAACAAAAAGGGGGATTGTTATGAAAAAGTTGAATTGAAAATTTTGAAATTTTGGTATTGGGAGTGGGCGATGCTCACCTATGTTGCAAAAGTCCAAGTCTGGGGGTGTGGTGCATTTGTTTATTATCGTCGTGCGGGTAGCTCTATCTTATGCTCATGTTGGGTTAGGTGTGCTTAGCCTCCAGGTTTATCTTTGTTTACCTCACCGTAACCCAAGCCCCATCTCTAACCTAATGTCCTACTGACTCACGCCTTGAACCAATCTAGTGTCGTGGGGAGAATGTGACCGGGCGAGCCTATGGTCACCGACACCGATGGATTTCGGTGGAGTTTGTCCGGCATCCCAATCTTGAGCAATGCTCATCTCAGCGCTTAGTTTACTTTCTCCGTATGCATGACCGGATGATTCACCGTAGTTCACCATTTTGAGTAGTTGTAATATGCTTTTACTCTTTTAGACATATATAAACTGTTTATATAATCAGAAATCTTCTCTACTATTTTTCTTATGCACGTGAGCATGCGACTTCGCATGGTACTCTGTATTGTAATTTTAAGCCATCTACTTTTCTTTCCCCGTTCGCTTAGAATTTGTTCGCTCGGGACGCGCAAACAGGTAAGTCCGGGGGTGTGATGAGTCCCAATTATATACACATTTATGGACTCATCTGGGCCGATTTTCTAGTCTATGCACTTCACTTTAGACATGTTTTCACTTATATTTGATCCTCCATGCTAAGTGCACTTTTAGGCCCGTTTTTGGTGTTATTTTGTGTTATTCTCCTTTAGTCGTTGCTATGCATTGTTAAGTGCCACTTTCAGTGGCTGGATTCGTGGATGTGCTGGAATAGGTGTCGTGCAGGTGTTTCCGGTACAATTCTGTACAGGAACACAGCGCACGATCACTGGTTTTATTGCACACGACCACTGGTCGTGCGCCACTGATCGTGTGCACTTACCCCCTGAAATCTCAGTTTTGTCTTCCTTATCGCACGATCACTTACGATAGCGCGAACGACCACTGGTCGTGCGCCACTGGTCGTGCCAACATTGTATTTTATAATTTTCATACCTTGCAAGCTCCGTCCAGGCAGGCGCACGATCACAGGATGCTAGTGCGCACGACCACTGGTCGTGCGCCAATGACCGTGCGCACTGTTTATTCCAGCGCCTATAAATTGACCTGCTCGCGAATTAGGTCGGGATCGACGCATTTCTTCCACCCAGCTCCGCCGTTTTCGCCCCTTCCACAGGTTTTTCACCCCTACATCGCCGCCCACCATATGGAGGTGCTCCAGGCTTATTCTTCACGCCAATCTTGAGCCGGAGCTTCCTCTCGGCCTCCTCCTTCATCCTAAAGCTTAAAGAGGAGATCTAGCCGCCATCTCCATCAAGCAAGACGAAGTTTGCAACCACTACCAGATCGTGACACAAAGAAGACGGGCTCATTGGAGAGTAGTGACAGCTCTCTCTACCCCGGACGTAGTTGCGGACCGAGCTAGGACGCGGATTGACAACCCGGTGCTTCCTACCGTGAATCTACAACGAGCCTTCAGATTCGGTCGATTTCTTGCCTTATTCTTCTCTTATTGATGTGTGTATGTAGTTAGATCTATGTATTAAGATGAAGTTGCACTTAAACTTGCTTGTATTTTTATATATTTCATTTCTATGTGGAATACTTTTGTGGTTTATGTGACTTGAGGAGCGCCCCATTCCATCCTCCATCCTGCTGTCACGTTCGTGTGCCGCACTAGCAATTGCTAGTGGCGTGCTTGTCGAAGAGGTGCCTGCGACCCTCATTCCGTTAGCCTACTCACCCATCCGCCTATCGAAGCGTGGCATAGCGGCCCGTGTATTCCATCCCGCCTAAAGAAGCGGCGCACTCAAGGCCTGCATAGTTCGATCTGCTTGCCTACTCGTCCATCCGCCCTTACGAAGTAGCGCGTTCAAGGCCTACGTAGTCTTCCATCCCGCCGAGCGAAGCTTTGCATAGCAGCATTGCATAGGAGTAGTTGTAATATTTTATTTTATTATTCACAAACCAAATCCCTTTCGTCCGCACTCCACCTATCGCTGGACTTCGATCTCAAGTCCTTCCTCGAAACCTAACTCCACCTTACTGTGTTCCTTCGAGATTCGATACTCGGGGATTACTCCTCGTTTTATATTACTTGAACGATCGGTACACTGCCGTTTCGTGTCGCAGTCGAGCTACCGCCTATAGCGGTGTGCTAAGATTTGCGCATCACCTATAACATTAATCAAAACTCAAAATCTTATTAAGATGACCTACTTATTATTCATATATTCATTATACATATATATTAAATTCAAAATCTTCTATGTGGTGGTAAAATATTTAATCATATGATTTCAAAAAATATACCACATAAATTTTTTTTAATATCACCACTTCATAACATCAAATTATAAATGAAACATTCTAGTCAAACATCCAAAAGATAGCAAAATAAACATATTTCAAAGAACAACAACATCCAAGACATAGGTTCAAATTCCTGAATTATTACATAAAAATTGTTCCTCTCATAACTACTCCTCCTCATCTATGTTCTCCACACTAGGACTCGGGGAGCGTCTCCTGCGAACCCTCTGGATCGAGTGGCGGGGCGGATTTGAAACTGGACTCTCCCATTCCCTCCGCTCTGGTGTAGATGGGTTTAACTTTAAAGCTTTCATCATGAACTTCATCATTTTCTTGATCCCTGAGACATCCTTCCTTATCACAGAAACATCCTCCTCCACCTGTGTCATCCGCTCACCCATCTCCTCTCGAAAGGACCCATATGGAGCATCTCGAGCCCCTCGAGAAGACGCTCCTCACCGGAGTGGTGGTTGAGTTGACGATGATGGCTCATCCGAGGCCAAGGATGCCCGCAAATGTGAGGTACTATAAATAGGAGGGTAGCAATATATCAAGTAGAAACCCAGCTCAATAGAAGGATACAACATCTGAATCACCCACTAGATGATGCCGCCCAGGGGCAAGTTGTTGTATCTCTGTCGGGTGGGTTGCCTCAACTTGTAGGAGTAGCGAATCAGGGAAAGTAGTAAGTCCGCCACGTCGAACTTCTCCTCCTCCAAAATAAAATAAGTGACATAACTGAGCTGGGCTATGACCTTTGCTGTGTCACCCAACTTCAGCATAATTGTGTGGCGTAATACATCCTGAACAACTAGGGCATCCACGGTGAGTATCGACACCGATGAGATCAGACTTCTGCATTCCTTATTATGTAGCACCTGGTTCACAAAAGTCCAATCTCTGTCTGCCCTGAAACTCTCCACAATCTCCAACCGATGTGAATGCTGGGATAATCCAAACACGCGCCTCAGTTGCTCATGAGTAATAGTCACCTACTGACCTTGCAACTGTGACCGCACTCCTCCATCCAGCCTGGTCTGTGATGGGTCTTCCAAATGCGTATAGAACTCTCACACTAACTCGGAAGAAAATCTGTCAGAAATAAATAAATTTAGCACCTCGGAGGCAGCGAATAACTGCATAATGTGATAGTGTCGTGGCAAGTCAAACTCCACGACGTATGGAACGCCCATTACTGCTGCCTCTACTGCTAACTCTGTACTCTTCTTTCCTTTAGGGGCCATCTGCCACATTATCAAAAAAATTATTATTAAACCAAAATGAAATATATTTTTTTTCTAAAAACAAAAATAATTATATATCTCCTAAAATAAAATATTTTCATTTTTTTTGATAGATCTAGGAAATCAACATCAAGATCAAGTTAGATCTAAAAATATCCAAGTAATATTTTTCAAACATTTCCAAAATTTAAACTAAGTAAAAATTACTAAATCCAAGAAATCCACATAAAAATCAAGATCAAAATCCTCACAAAAACCCTAATATTGCTGAAACTCAACCATTATAGATCTAATCTCAAAATCCATCTAATAAGCTCAAATATCTTCATCTCTAACATCACAATCAAGCTTTAAAACAAAAATTATAAGAAAAGATGAGATATTACCTCAGATCTGGGCGATTGGAACGAGTGTTCTTCGAGGTTTTTCGGGAGAAAATGGAGGAAATGGCGGATCTGAAAGAATAGATCAGATTTAACAAAAGCCTCGATAGCGCCAGCGCTAACGCTGGCGCCGGCGGTATCGGGCCCTTCTGATTTTTAAATAAAACTAAATTCCATTAATTACATAAATTTATTCTCTACAATATGTACTAGTTGGTGAGGCAGGATTTCGTTTATTTTGACATGTATTGGGTGTCCTAGATCTTTCAAATTAACACAAATTCAAAAATACAATTTTCTTCATTTTTAACCATCCAAAACATCTCCTAAAAATCTGCACTTTCAGCATGAAACTACTATTGGGACACCTAATCAAGACCACCAATCAAAACTTCCAAAATCCTAAAAAATCGTTCACTGTCTCCCGCGCTAGCGCTACCGCAGGCGCTAGCGTCCATGTTCATTTTTCTGTATTTTTTAAATTTCTAAAAATCCCTTAAAATATATAAATCTATATTTTCTGCTTAGTTTTGCACTTCTGTGTTTCTTTATTTTTTGAAAAATCAAATACAAAAACTACAAAAACCAAATTACAAAAAAATATGCTTTTCTTTTTCGCTTGTGTTGTTTCCTTTGTTTAAAGTTCATCTTTATGCAAAAATCAAATATAAGAATTCCAAAAACAAAAATTACAAAAATATGCTTTTATTTGCAAAAATTAAATACAAAAATATAAAACTTTAAAACTATCAAAAAAAAACTCTATGGTTTTTCTTGTGAAAAATCAAGCATGGTTTAATTTACTATTTAGAAATTTTACAATGTTGCAATTTATCTTTTCAAACTACTTTGGACATTGTCTTTCTTCATGCTTTGATATATCTATTCAAATGTGCATCAATTATAGTTTAAAAGTTGTGTAGGATCAAGCTTAGCATGCCTCTAAGTATGAGTAAAAGTTTTATGTTTGATAATGGTATTTATTCACTCACCCTTTTTGGCATTGTCTACATATATGTTTAATCTAAGAATACTTGTGTATGTTTTGTATTAGTACAATGGATTAAAATTGCACAAGTATCTTACCTACACTCCTTCTTTTGCACTCTTAAAAATTAAGAAAAGTGGTTATATTTTCTTTCTCATAAAATCTATTGATTTGCAAAACAAGTGTATTCGGAGAACTTTGTACAAAACAAAATTATAAAATAAATGACAAAGAAAACTCCACCAAGCACTACTTGAACCTCCTGATAAGTCTTAATGAGCATTGTGAGGTTGAGCACCTTGGAAAGAATAATAAAGTGTCTTGTGCAAATCAAATCTTTCTTTCAAAAATAAGAAAAATCACTTTCTCTTAAGTACACCGGATCACTAGTCTCAAAATTCAAAATAAAATATGTGATCCCCCAAGCACTACTTTGCACCCTGATAAGTCTTGATGAGCATTGTGTGTGCAAAGCACCTTGGTAGTTGTACATTATTTTTGTGCATTAAAGTGTGTGGAAGTAATCTTATTTGTGTTTTCTTGTGCTTCTTACTTTACATATTACTTGTATTTTTGATTAAAACATTTGTTTACTCTCCTCAAAATTACACTTATGTGCACATCATTATCTTCCATAACACTTCTTCTCATGAGTATTGGATCCTAATGCTAATTCTATATTACTTTTTATTTATGAAATGCACTAGATAACCTAGCATGTGTTCTACAATGTTTTGTATGTTTTTGGAATTATAAATTAAAGTAACATTGTAGTATTTTTTTTATAAACATTCTTTCATGCTTGGTTATTATCAAATTTAAAACTACAAAATGATTTACAAAAACATCATCTTTTGTGAACTTTAACTCATTTTTTTTTTGGATTATCATTACTATTTGATGTTTTTTGTATTGCTATAAGTCTTCCGCATCTTAACCATATAAGTGCTTTTACCTTGCGCTTTCATGCTTACTTAATATCTTGTATTCTTTGCATCATCACTTATTCTTAAAAATTCCTATCTTTCATTAAGTGATAGATTTCCGTGGAACACTTTTTATTGGTTACTTCTAACATAAAATTCTTTTATGCTAAAAACTCTGAAAATTTTGTAATGCTTATAACTCTGATCTATTTCAATGAGAAACAATTATAAACCTCCTTATCATTTACTTAGAAAGCTCGATCATGCCTTCTCTTCTATTTACAAATTCTTTGGTGTTTTGTTTTCCCTACCCACTTTTGCTAATAACAAAGGGGGAGAACTAACATGATAAATATAACCCGCTATCATAAACCCAACATGACAAATTAAGATGATAGCTTACATATTAGGGGAACATTCACTTAGGGGGAGCACGTATTTAGGGGGAGCAATTCTAAATGCTAAAATCAATAATTATCCTAGGTCATCAGTCGCACACACACACAAGTAGAGTTTCATCATGTTTATTTATTAATGCTTTGATTTATCATTAATGGATTTGTTATTATCAAAAGGGGGAGTTTGTTGGAACATGGTCTTCCGCATCTCCTAGGTTTGAGAATAACAAATCCTATGTGTATTTGACCTTGTGTGTTCAAAGTGTGCAGGTTTACATAGTCCATATGACTCAAGGAGTACTCTTGATGACTGCCCCCAAAATTGAGGCCAAAATTCGAAAAGGCTCACTAGCGCCGGCGGTAGCGATAGCGCCCGACGCTAGCGTTGATTAGCACGATTCCGGCTGTGTTTTTAGAAAGAGCTAACGCCAGGCGGTAGCAGATAGCGCTGGAGGTAGCATGGCGCATAAGAGGCATAGAGCAAAATGTTGCCACGGATTGAAGATCCTGCCGTGCAAAATGTTTCCTAATCCGGGCTAGCGCCGGCGATAGCGCTAGCGCCGGCGGTAGCGCTTGGGCTATAAAAGGACCCCCTCTCCTCTTGTTTTCGACACACCTATTGCATACACCTCAGAGAGAGTACTAGAATTCCAGAGGCTTGTCTTAGCCAAAATTTGAGGTCCCAGCGAAGCTCTGCTAATTTCTGAAGGAGAATTCCATCACACCGAATCCAGACGAAGTCCGCTTCAACAAACGCTGATTCTATAGCGGATCTTCATCTCCAACTTCAGAAGTTCATCTTAAGGTAGGTTTTGTTATTATATTTCTCTTTTATCATTGTAAACGGTAGTGAAATCGCCTCGTGTTGGCGACTAGGTCTGGGGTAGACTTAGGGATGAAATTTGCCTCGTGTTGGCGACTAGATCTAGGCTAGTTCTAGGGGGTGCTCGAGGCCACATCCGGGGAAGGATTGGCTAGAGCGGCTTGAGGCCGAATCCGAGGAGGATAAGGCTAGGGCCACCGGTTCGTGGGGAAGCGAGTCGGGATAGAAAACAAAAAGAGCTTTTTTTTATTCGCCTCCGATCTCTAGCGTCATCGAGATCAAGTTTTGTAAAACTTATTTATCATTAATAAAGCTTGTCTCTTTTTTGTTTTACTTCACTTATTTCATGTCTTTAATCTCGCAATAATTCAAAGTTTTTAAATATAATCTAAAGTTTTTGAAAACTCTTATTCACCCCCCCCCCCCCCTCTAAGGGCGCCGACCGATCCAACACACACTACTACTTTCGCTGCTAGTTTATCCTCAAACTAACTCGAGCGGGGGTGTCCCAGTATTTGTGGACTTCTTTCTCGTTGGATTGTTTGTTCAAGTGATACCAGTTGTAAGATCCCTCCCCCGCACCTGGAGAGCTTCCAGATCTTATGCCCAGAACCTCCGCCTTACGGTGACACTAACACACGAGTTGGCTGCCTCCGCAAGATGCCAATCCTGCCGGCAAAAATGATCAACAGGCCAACAAGAGATAAGAAGAAAATTAAGTAAAATAACATCAAGTCCACAATCACACATATATACATCATAATAAGACAAGTCCACCAATGAGTACAATAAGTGAAAGAGAAAAAGGGCTTATGCCCGATACATGTCCAAAATAACATAAAACATCTCTCTCACTCTACATCTATGTGGAAGCTATCGAAAATTATCATCATGTGTCTGTAGATACTGCTGCAACAACGGGTAGTGGCTACATTGCTTTATCCTATCCTCCTGACCTATCTCCTGTATGGGGTTCTGCTGCTCTAGCATAACACTCCTAAAATGATGTGGTCCACCAAACGTTAGTCAAAAGACTAAGCTAAATTCCTCATCCTTTCCCCCGGTGACTCCTAGGCACCGGGAGGGAGGAAGAAGCGGAGGACAACAAGGGGTAACATATATCAAGCAGATGACAGTGAATCTAGCTAGAAGTTCTACCATGTATACCAGAAGTGCTGCTATGGAACCGAGCAGTATACAAACGAGCATCTGAGTGAGTATATGCACGTAGTTACAAAAGAACTAAGAAGCTAGAAAAGTAAACCAGAGCAGTTATAAAGTAAACTAGAGCAAGTAAAGAAACAACTAGAGCAGCTATGAAAGTAACCCTAACTTATATGGATGCCCATACAAACATATAAGTCAAGGGATCTGGCACTATGCTAAACCCATCGTATAAAAGAGCCCATACTAATTTATACGATGGGGTGTTGTTATGAATGATGTATGTTATGTTATGTTATGCAATGCAATGATGCAACACACACACACTCGACTCTGTACGAACAAACCTTTTTGTAGTTCCCTCTGTTTGAGTGTGTCAACTCAGGTACCCAGTTGAGGCAAACAGGGCAGTGGACCGGGCTATCCACTTCTAGGCTTATGTCACACATCTCTTAGCATAGACCTTACGTACGCCCCTAAGAACACACAGGGTATCTGCATACTATCTAGTAATCACCACCTCTATCCCGATTTTCGAGTACACCCCGATGAGGCAAACAAGGGCAGTGGATCGGGTCCTCCACTCCTAGGCCAGTATGACACCTCCCAACCTAGACCTTACGTATGCCCCTAAGAACATACATGGTATCCGCGAACTACTTGATACAACAATGCCTCTAAGTGAAACACCAAGCCTACCGCTCGCAGGACTAACTCGTCCATCTAATATACTGAGCCTACCGCTCACAGGACTTAACCCATCCTTCTAATATTCTGAGCCAACCACTCGCAGAACTTAACCCATCCTTCTACTATACCGAGCCTACCACTCGCAGGACTTAACCCGTCCTTCTACTATACCGAGCTTACCGCTCGCAAGACTTAACCCATCCTTCTACTATATCGAGCCTACCGCTTGCAAGACTTAACCCATCCTTCTACTACACTGAGCCTACTTCTCGCAGGACTTAACCCATCCTTACTTGGTCAATACTAATCTGACCCCAATTCGGGACAGGGATTGTCCTATCCAGTTCTCCAATTTAAACTAATATTGTCTACCATTTACTTATGCCTAGAAGTTTAGGGTGAATCCTAAACTTCCTGAGGGTTACCCGGTGAATCTCACATCGATACTAGGGGATGCGATGGTGGCTGAAGTCCAAATCCCCCTTTCCAGGATATTTACTCATATTGGTGGTTTTCCATTCTTTATACCCATTTCCTCTCTAGTTACTCTAAAGTCCTAAGGCGGATTATATATAGATCAGGTAGACGAGTGTCGATGTTCGATTGAACATCAAACCTTACCCCTCCCAGTGACCGGATATTTCTTTGTGTTATCCCTCAATCACAACTTAAACTCCTGTTGGGTCACTCCTCACCTCTCCTAATAGGTCGTTGTCAATTCCTGAACTGAAAGTCTTACTAAATGCACCCCAATCTTTACTACTGATGACTGCCCTTGGTGATTAAACTTCCAACCTGACTAGGCATATGCAAATCTCTGAGAGTTAGTAACTCTAGGGGTGGTGACCATATGGGAGAGGTCTAAATCTAAGTTATCAATTTTTACTATTCGCAGACTAGAGACCTTTAATCGAAACCTCATGTCCTAAAGGAGTGACTATATGAATCCTAAATCAGCATGAGTTAATTCTAGTTCCATATTTTCATAATGATATTATAAATTATGTGCAAGTTCCTAGAATATTCTAGTGTCAATAATTCAGGACATGGATATTCTAAAATATAATTCCAAAATCTACATTGTGAATGAAGTACCAAATACATGTAATCATAAATTCCAAAAATATTACCAGTGGTTCATAATGTTATCACAAGCTTATATTCAGATTTCTAGAATATTCCAGTGCCATTAACTCAAGATATGGATATTCTAAAATATAAGTCCAAAGTCTTCATTGTGAATGAAGTATGTCATTTACTCAATGATTAATTCTAACAAAATTCTCAGAGCTTCCTATTGATATGAAAAGTCTATATACAAAATTCTATAACAATCCAACAAATATATTTCATGGTATGAATTTCTCAAGTTATAAACTCAAATTATACTTTGTGAAGGAAGCATGCCATTTACTCAATGATAAATTCAAACAAAATTCTCAGAGCTTCCTACTGATATGATAAGTCTATGTACAAAATTTCACAACATTTCAGTAAGCTTTATTTCATGGTATGAATTTCTCAAGTTATAAACTCAAATTCTACTTTGTGAAAGAAGAATTTCACATTAATTCTAACAAAATTTTCAGAGCTTCCTACTGATATGTAAAGTCTATATACAAAATTCTATAACCATCCAACAACTATATTTTATGATATGAATTTATCAAGTTATAAACTCAAATTCTTCTTTGTGAAGAAAGTATGTCATATACTCAATGATTAATTCTGACAAAATTCTCAGAGCTTCCTACTATTAGGAAAAGTCTATGTATAAGATTCTATAACAATTCAGCAAATATATTCCATGGTATGGATTTCTCTAGTTATAATCTCAACTTCTACTTTGTGAAGGAAGTATGACATTTACTCAATGATTAACTCTAAAAAAAATCCCAGAGCTTTCTACTGATATGAAAAGTCTATATACAAAATTCTATAACAATCCAGCAAATATATTCCATGGTATGAATTTCTCGAGTTATTAAATCAAATTCTACTTTGTGAAGGAAATATGTCATATACTCAATAATTAATTCTAACAAAATTCCCCGAGCTTCCTACTGTTAAGAAAAGTCTATATACAAGATTCTATAACAATCCAGCAAATATATTCCATGGTATGGATTTCTCAAGTTATAAGCTCAACTTCTACTTTGTGAAGAAAGTATGTCATATACTCAATGATTAATTCTAACAAAATTCCCAGAGCTTCCTACTGTTAAGAAAAGTCTATATATAAGATTATATAACAATCCAGCAACTATATTCTATGGTATGAATTTCTCAAGTTATAAATTCAAATTCTACTTTGTGAAGGAAGCATCTCATATACTCAATGATTAATTCTAACAAAATTCTCAGAGCTTTCTACTGTTAAGAAAAGTCTATGTACAAAATTTCACAACATTTCAGTAAGCTTTGCCCCTATAATTACTCAGTTTGGGTTTATGTAACCAAATCATGTGAAATCAACTTTCCTAGGGAAATTAACCCAAAGGTTGGTGATTTTCATTATAGAGTGTTGTCCTATGATCCTAAGGGCAGGTTTTAAATTTCATGAAAGTTGACCAAGGCTAGGGTAAACCCTTAAATTCTCATATAATTCTAATATTACATGCTTATGCTAGGGGTGAAGTCAATTTCATGTTTTGGGGGTCAATTGGACTTATTGGTAATGGATTGACCTATGTTGACATAAAGGGTACTTTGGTCAATTTGAGCTAATTGGTGACTCCATGATAGGGATTTTGGGTCACTTGTACCCCATTTAGGGTTTGTAATACAGTGGTGGGGTCAATTTGATCATATGAAGTCTAGTTGACCCAATTTGAGATGAATTGGCCTTTGTTGACCTATTTGACCTAGAGTTGATTTGGTCAAACTGGCCAAAATTGGTGACCCTATGATGGGGCTTTTGGGTGACTTGGGCCTCTCTTAGGGTTAGGGACCTATTGGTAATCTCAATTTGAGTTGGTGAGTCCAATTTGAAGTAAATTGGCCAAGGTTGACCTCTGCACTTTTGGGGTTCCTATAGCAATTTTCCTAAGTCCAAGTTGGCCTAGGATCATTCCATGATCTCTACTCACAATTTCAACCTTAAACCCACCCAAGGGGTCTAGAAGGAATGGGGATGTAACAAAAATAATTCAGAATTTAAAGTAAATGGAGAACGACTTAAGATTTATCGGGGAGAAGATGACGAGCGACGGGTATCGTTCATTCAACTACAATAATGAAAAGTAAGCCTTAATGTCTTGCCGGGACAAGAAATCAGGCGCATATTGGGAGGCAACCCAATCACTAGCTAATAAGTATTTTATTTACGTCAATTAGTAGTTTAAGTTATGTAGAAGTTGCTAAGGGTTCATAAAATTGCCTGAAGATAAGTTTATAAACTATTTCTATAAGCACATTATCTAGTATCCACGAAAATGATCTAAGTAAAATTGTTACAACAAATTTCATACTTGTTGCAACATATTTTCTCTGCCATTTTGCACTACCAACTGATTAAAACTCGGTTCGCTAAAACCAGGTGCTTTTATTCCCAACGCCCTAATCGACGAAACACCCTCTTTGTAACACTTCTCCATGCAAGCGCCGATCACCCCGAAATCATGCGCCCAACGATCATCCCACATCCCGACCGGCGGTAGATTACTACGATCGCTCGGTCAACTTTTCATCTAGAACTTCTCGGAGCGGTAAGTGTCTTCCCTTTCCTAATTGATTTCAGATTTAGGGTTCTACTTGGAAGAGTTTTAATTTCTTAGGATCCATGTCTTCCAAAAAGAAAGATAAAGGCAAAATCGTGGCGCATAAAAACCTTCGGTTCGTGAATGAGGAAGCCAAAGAACTATTCGAAACTCTAAAAACTAGACCTGCAATTTTTGAGCGAAGCTTTATCATGGAGACCCGGTCATGGAGTATTACCGATGTCGCACAAATCAACAAACAGGGGTGGGAAACATTCTGTCACCCTCGGACTAAAGCTATCCTATCATGGGTGTATGAGTTTTATGCCAATGCAAGATTTCAGCAACATGATATCGCTATGGTGAGGGGGAAAGAAATCAATTTCTCTGCTAAGGCTATTAATTCTTACTTCGGTTTGAAAACTTTGGATAAAGATGATTATAGCACTTTGAAGAGCACATTATCACCACAAGATGTTGCCACAGTGCTATGCCTCACTCCCGATGATGCTTGGGCTAATCCTTCTAAATATGTCTTCAAGGCTTCGAATTTTAGTAGGGAGGCAAAAGTATGGCTCTTATTTATCCATGCTGGACTCTCCCCCACAAGGAATCCAAATAATGTATCTTTAGATCGAGCGCTACTCAATTATTGAATAATTCAAGGAGCCACCATTAATATTGGCCGAATCATCTCCAATCAACTTTGAAAAAGGGCAATGTCCACCAAAGGTCAGCAACTATATATGGTTCTCACACTCATTACGATGCTCTGCCATTATGCGAGTGTGAGTACAGGTGAAGGTGACATCATCACTTCAGTAGGTCATCATATAATCCAAACCGTTATCTCCACGAATATAAAAGTTCTAGGGAATATGAGGACACTAAACCCCCTCCTAAGATCTTTCATGGCGCTTTTACCAGCAACCCTTCTCAGACAGCAAAAGGTTCCAAGCTTGTTCAGTCAGACATAGACCTCATCATGGCAAATTTGCAATATATGAAAGAGCATCAACGTAAACATCATATGGTCATGAACGCACGACTGGAGATTCTGAATAAAAATCAATAGAGGCTATTACTCCACAACCTACTCCCAATTGGTGATCAATCCTTGCCATTCCTCCGACTGTTCGATGATGATGGATATCTGCTCAATGCACGCGGGAAAAGAGCGGATCCGTCACTCCCAGAAGCTCATGAAGAGGAGAGTGAAGATGATTTTTTGAATACGTTATCCGATGTAGAGGAGGACGAAGAAGAAGAGCACGAGGATGACGACTGATTTATATTCCGAAAAAGGACTTATTTTGGATTTTTCTGCGTATTAAGCCAAACAATTATATATTTCTATTACTTTAATATTTGTCCAACTTATTAAAATGGATTCCTGCCATTTAACTCTAGTATACTCTATGGGTTTAGTTGGTTCCTTAAAATATAATTTGCATATCCACCACTTATTGCTACCACCTGCTACACTACTTCTATGATGTCATGTAGATGTTTCATTTTGTGCTGTCTATTCATCTATCCAAATTTCTTGCAGGATATTACTCAGAATAGCAATTCTGATTAGCATGATTAGAAGACGACTCTCCGCCTTACTACAAAGTTTCAGATTTTCATTTTCAAGGGGGTATTTGCTTTCATTTATTTTGACAAATATATTTATGAACCATTACCTTTGTTATTTCTACCTCTTGGTTATCTCATTTAGCTACAACTTTGCTAGAACTAGCAAAGAATTAAGTATGGGGGTGCGATTGCAAACCTCCACTAGATGGATGATAACTAATCTATTGAATATTTCTTTTGAGGAGCCTTATTCTTGTTGTCTACATTTTACAAATCTAATCAAGAAATTCAATTTGATTACATTGTTTAGCTATTCAATCCTACATTTTCATTGGATCATATGAAGTTAGTAAGATAGAATAAAGTTCTTTCATGATCCTCCTTTTATGCACAATATTACTTAAAGAGTTTACTCTCTACAAAATCAATTATTGACTTCTAAATATAATGGAAAAAGGGCGAGGAAGAGCCGAGTTAATGATGTATGCTAAAACATTGAGAGTATGTAGTTAAGACCATCTCACTTCCCATTTTGGCCATTCACTACCTGTTGAGCTTATTCCTCTTTATTTTTGTATGCGCTTCTCAATGCATGATTCCCATATATTCTTACTAGTATTATTTTAATAATCTTTCCATAAATGGGTGTTTAATAAAAAATTAAAGAAAAGAAAAGAGAAAAGATTCATCATAGTGACATGTGACCTAAGTATGTATAGACATGCTTGGAATGATCCAAACTATGATGCACAAAAAAAATTGACCAAATATGTGAAAATGCTGTTTGGAATTCAAACCCCATGATAAGGAGAGTTATTAAGATATTCACTAGAGAATCACCAGTTTATCATCAAAATTTCATTCATGCACCAAGCCAAACCAGTTTTGTTTCTATCGACTGCCAAACTTTTGTGGAGGCTATATTAAAAGTCAGCTTATCCCTATTCTCCTCCATTGTTAAGGAAGTCTAATAAAATAGATTTGAAATGAGAGAATAATTTTAAGAAATATCACACACTACACTGGGGATATTGATAGAACTTGTTCTTTTATCGAACTGATGGATTTTGTGAAAAAATGAAATTTTAATGATTGATAGGCTTAACAATTGTTGATGAGAATTATTTGAATGATATTTGTCTAGGGTTGCTCAAGAGTAAGGTGAATCTAATAGAATGTTGCACATGCCATTATTGATAATGATTTATATTTGCTAGGGACTAGCAAAGAACTTAGTATGAGGGTGTGATAACTTCCACAAAAAAGTTATCTTTACATATTATTCTAGCCATTTGATGAATATATTTCATAAATTATTGATTAAGAAGTCGCAAAAATATGAATATTGTATGTTGGAAATAAGATCGACTATTATTGCAATATTATATGTTTTTATGATAGGAAATGGAATGGATTTGATGTAGCATGGAAGTGGAAGTTGATATCAATGCCATGAAGTTGATTCAAGAGGATTACAACATTTCCAATGGAGCTTTGTGAAGACAATTTCCGAAATTAATTTGTTGCAACAAATTTTTGATTTGTTGCGACAAGTCTGGCAGTCATAGATTTTTTGAAAATGGAAATATTCAAAATCTGGTGGTTACGGAAACAAAAGGAGGTGTTTTTCAGAGATTGAGAGGCACCTTTTCATGGGGCACGACTATATATACTGAGGAAGAAAGAAATTAAAGATATTCGAAGGAAAATGGAAGAAAAACACAAGGAGAGATCGGCCAATAGACGGAGTTCAGCTTCAGGATTTGGATTTCAGACATTTACGAGGGTAGATCTGAATTACACACATCATGTAATGTAAGATCTCTCCAATTGCGTGGTTTATTATCTCAGTTATGAACTAAACTCTCATAGTCTTGTATGAAGAGAGTACTATGATTGTTTTGTTGAAGAATTACTCTTAGGTTTTGTGTATGTTTGAAGATTTGTCTTTATTGAATTGTGAACTTGTTGTGAAACTTTTAGATTTTGTTTTTACCATCTATTGCGTTGCAATAATCAAGAGATGAGTTGCATAGTTGATGTTGATCTAATTAAATTGATGTAGATCTAAATCTTTTCCCAATGATTTCGAATGATACAAAATTCGGATTTTCTCAACAAGAAATATGATCAACATCTTCACATTTAAATAACATCGCTATCAAAAAACATGATCTTTAAATAGATGAAAATTTGCAAGAGAAGAGCCTATTTTAAAATGTAAGATTCAGATCTAGTAAAATGATACCCCAACAAGAAGAGAACAGAAAGAGTCAAATCGCGTTTTAAAATCTATAAAAATAAAATGAACATTCACATGTTCGAATTGCATGCGATTAATTCAAAAAATTCGTAGGCAACACCAAACTTTCACTCCACCAAAATTACTAGCAAGAGAAGAGTTAGAAGAATCACACACCAAGAAAGGGAGATAGAAACAAGTTACCCAATGAGTCTCACAAAGGGGTTGCGGAGCATCACACTACCACGGATTCTACCGGAGTCACACCGGAGAAGACGATCTCTCCTCCAAGAGAGGAGGGACAAAAATTTCCTCTAGGAGAGAGGGAGGGATTGGCACATCCGAAGGAGGGCTGATTTGAAGTTCTCAAAAATATTCTCATTAGGTTTTCATCTCTAAAAAGAGATATACATAGAGTTACAATAATCTCTCTCAACCATTCATCTAGGGATAAAATCTCGGCCATTCAACATCTTTGGCCAAATATAAAGTGCATGAATTAAAATAAAAGACTTAAACCAACTTGAACCAAGAGGACTTATGGCTTGTCCAAATTGGTTCAACCCAAATAAAAATTGTCTTAACATAACAAACAACACAAAAGTTTTAAACTAGATAATTATCCAAAAAGAACCATTGAATAAAGTGGAACAAATTATTCTTCCGGGTTCGAGGGCGAAGATTGTAGAGGCTTGATCCTTCAAAAGAATCCGGTTCACCAAGCGGTTATTGGGTTGGCTCCATCAGTAGTATTTGGTGGAAGACTGTATTATTGCACCGCGAGATTTGAGAGACGAGAAGTGTAGATTTCTAACCAAAGTTTCTATATTTTTACTGCACTTCGAGAATCGAGAAAGGATAAGTGTAAGTGTTTCATAATTTCAATTTAGTGAAGAAGGGAGAAAGAGATTTCCTCTTCTTACTAGCGGCCTTGATTTTTACTTTTCGAAATATTCTTCACTTCACCTATGTTAGAGATGACTTGGCGAATATTGAATATTAAGTTTTTTGATATCGAGAAATTAGGATTTCTTGTATAAAATTGTTGCAAGATAAATCTTAGGACGTTTTCATACAATATTATTTTCAAGCTTCATCACATTAGTCATATGAAATCAAAATACAAGACTTCCTTTCCAACTGATATTAAAAAGTATTTTTTTAAATAGTTAATTTAGTTTAATCCTTATTCTGAGTTTTTGTTACTTTTCAAAATCACCCATTTGATTTACTTGGATTTAATGAAATAGTGTAACTGTATTTGCAAGCACTAAATTAATCACTTCTTCATGGGAACGATCTCTACTCACTTTATTACTTAACCTGACAGGTGCACTTGCGTATAAACCAATTTTCTTGTATCAAGGTGGAGGCAATACGTTGGTTCTTGTTGTTCCACAAGATCAACCTTGAGCCAAGGAACTCACAAGTTCCTAATGTGTTATTCATATATATTCTGCAACCTACATAGTATGCATCTGAGAAACCAATTAGAGCAAATCCTGAATGTATAGCCTGTATTCGACGAGGGGTCCCTGGTCCAATTATAGGATCTCAAACCTCGAAAGGTTGACCATTGACCAGAAGGAAGAACATCGTCGAAGACAAGTGGAGCTCATCAGAAGCTCACCGGTTTTGCTCATCGGTTTGTCGGCGAGCTGCTTCAGAGCTCGCTAGCTAGCTCCTTCAGAACTCACTATCTAACTCTTTCAGAGCTCGTTCGCAAGCTCTTTTCTCAGGCGACCTCTAGTCCAACGAGCTCGACCCCAACGAGCCCAGCTCTCGTGACCTCGCCTATGGAGATCTCTCGCTAGCTTCATATATTCTCTAGAGTAAGGTCGTCTGGGAAATAGGTACCTCGTACCAAGCATAGGAAGGGGTAGCTATTTGAAACCCTCGACCCCCTAGATTTACTATATATGACCCTAGGGCACATGTAGAAGGCATTTTGTGTGACATCTCAACTTTAAAAAGGGGCATAGATGGTTCAATAGAACCTTTGGGAGAGTATAGTCCGGGTCGTAGTGAACCACGACGTGACCTTCGTCTTATATTAATGTCAGTTTAATGTACGATGAAGTAATATAAACAATTGAGTAAATAAACTTAGAATTGATCCCAGTCAGTGACAGTGCTTTGGTGAAATCAAAACAAACTCAACAACTCCAATCACGCCTCATTTTGATGAATAACGATAGAGTTGGCTAATTTATGCTAAATTGAGCTACGTGACGATCTCATTGTGACTTTTTGAGCAAACAAACTCAAAATTGACTTTCATTGGCTGTATTAGACTCATATGGCCCATACGAGTGCAACACAACTCGTTTCTTTCAAATCTGTGGTAGTTTAGTTAAAGTGATTATTTTAGGACACGTTGTTCGACATAGGCACCCCTCGAATGATCAGTTTGAGTCGATGAGCTCAAAATTGACGTATATCAGTTGCATTAGACTCGTATGACCCATACAAGTGCAACACAACTCATTTTGTTTAAATCTAAGGTCGTTTAGCGAAAGTGATAGTTTTAGGCCACGTTGTTCGGCACGATCACCCAAAATTGATAGTTTGAGTAGATGAGCTCAGAATTGACTTCTATCAGTTGCATTAGACTAGTATAACCCATACAAGTGCAACACAACTCATTTCATTCAAATTCGAGGGCGTTTTTTAGCGAAAGTGACCGTTTTAGGCACGATTACCCCATAATATCATTTTGAGCAGATGAGCTCATAATTGACTTCCATCAGTTGCATTGGACTCGCAACGCAACTCATTTCATTTGAATTCGAGGTCGTTTAGTGCAAGTAACTATTTTAAGTTATGTTGTTCGACACAATGATCCTGAAATATCATTTTGAGCAAATGTGATCAAAATTATCTTTCGTCAGTTGCATTAGAATCGTATGATCCATATGAGTGCAATGCAACTAATTTCATTCAAATTTGAGATCAATTGGCAAAAGTGATTGTTTAGGCCTGATGCGTACTCATACAAGATTCTCATTTATTTATATACAAGTCAAGGAGGTGGTTATCCCAAAGGCCCACTAAGATGATAAGAGGGAAGTGGGAGAGTGGGCAAGCCCACTATCTCCGCCACCAACCGCCCGTACAAGACCTCATGCGATCGCCACATCCGAACACTACATCACCGCGCAAAGCAGGACCGCGCACGATAGCGCCCGCGACAAGCGCGACGCTACCGCCCGGCGCTACCACGCGGTAGCGCCGAGCCTCCCTTGAGGGGTGCGGCCTAACCGCACCCCTCTTGGGGTGCGCCCAGGCCGCACCCCCCCTCTTGGGGTGCGGCCAGCCCCCACCCCCCTCTTGGGGTGCTGCCAGGCCGCACCCCACTCTTGGGGTGCGGCCAGCCCGCACCCCCCTTGGGGTGCGGCCAGCCCGCACCCCGCTTGGGGTGCGGCCAGCCCGCACCCCCTTGGGGTGCGGCCAGCCCGCACCCCCCTTGGGGTGCGGCCAGGCCGCACACCCCTTGGGGTGCGGCCAGCCTGCACCCCCCTTGGGGTGCGGCCAGCCCGCACCCCCTCTTGGGGTGCGGCCAGCCCGCACCCCTCTTGGGGTGCGGCCAGCCCGCACCCCTCTTGGGGTGCGGCCAGCCCGCACCCCCTTCTTGGGGTGCGGGCTGCAGCTAGGCCGCACCCCCATCTTATGGTGCGGCCAGGCCGCATCCCTCTTGGGGTATGGCCCAGGCCGCATCCCTCTTGGGGTACGACCTAGGCCCACCCCCCTTTGGGGTGCGGTCGAGCCACCTCCCATGGTGGGGTTCAGACGTATCCTCTTCAGGCTCGCCGTGCGCCCTTCAGGTTTCAAATTCTGCCCCGAACACTTCTATGTTCGTCACACGCTCAGAACGCCTCTAAGCGCGTTCAGAGCGCTTCCATGTTCGTTGCATGCTCAGAACTCCTGACAAAGCAACCAGGACATTTTCTCTGATCGTTGCGCTCTCATATCGCTTCCCTAGTTGCCTAGATTGCTTCTCCGTTCGTTGTGCGCTCAGAATGCTTTTGAGCGCACTCAGCTCACTTTTTGTCTTTTCTGACTTCTCACATTTTGTCTTTCTATCAAGCTCACTTTTTGTCTTTCCAGTTTCTCAGATTTCAGGAACAGCTTGTCGCCTTTTTCGCCTCCAACAAAACTGCCCGAACTGCCCGAGGGGCAAGATGGTCAATTACGAAAAATGGCGATCCGTGTGCTCTGAACCAGAAAATATGATTCGTCCGCCAGGTGGTTACGGTGGTTACAACGGCGAAATTACTGGGCTACCCCCGGCCAAAGCTATAAAAGGAGTCACAGGGCTTCATTTCAAGGGGCCCGGCCTTGATGACCAGAGAGAGCTCCTTGAAGATTTCCACAGATTTCTCCTTCGGCGCTTGAAGATCTCCTTCGTGGACTTGAAGTTTTCCTTCGTCTCAAAAGGCGACTCGGCAGTCTCACTTTCGTTCTCACGAAAGAGGACGCAGCACTCTCACTTTCGTCTTCACGAAAGCGGACAAGGCATTCTCACTTTCGTTCTCTATCGTTCTCAGAAGGAAAAGACTTAGTTTTTTTCGAGGGGTGGCCTGTCACCCTCGGAACGTTCTCTCTCTCTCTCTCTCTCTCTAATATTGTAACGAGTGGCGGCCTGTCGCGCTCGAATTCTAAACACCGGATTGTAACTTCTCAGAAGATAGTGAAGTTTGGTCGGCACAGCCCCGGCCGCGTGGTTTTTTTACCCTTTCCGAGTTTTTCCACATTAAAACATCCCAGTGTACTCAACGAATTTCTCTGTGACTGTTTGCGCGCTTAGTTTGCTTCCGAGCTAAGGTGGTCCAATTCGACCGGTCTACCAAGAGCCCTAAGCCACCTGCAATAGTTTGGCGCCGTCTGTGGGAACCAATTCACAAAAGTTCAACAAAGATTACTGAAAGTGACACTTACTGCCAACCGCAATGGCCAGAAGAAGTGCTCGCACCACTGAAGGTTCAATCCCGGGGGGGGGGGGGGGGGGGGGGGGGGGCGTCGACCCAGCTCCCTACCACTCACTAATCAATGCGCCTCTCACAGAAGAGGCAGTGCTTACGCCTGCGACGGTGTTGGAAGGGCGCATTCGGCAAATGGAAGAGAAACAAGCCGAGATGCTGACTCTCGTGAGAAACCTGGGGGCACTTCGAGTTCCCATTCAGCCTCCAGCATCGAACGCTCTGCCACCCCCAGTTCCGAATCATGCTCCGGTCGAGGGAGCCGTTCGGGAAGATGAAGTCTCTGAAGATTTCTCCGACGCTGCAAGCTCCGCTCATCCTGCTCCGCCGGTCAGAGGACTGGAGGCTGACCCCCATCACCCCCGTCAAGGGAGATCTTATCCCGGTCGAGCAGTGGAGAGAACCACGCGAGAGGAAATACGCGACATGATAGAAGAATAGTACGCCCAAGCAGGACAACGCGCAACTCTCGCCCGCCGTCCCGCACACTACGGCTCCCCATTGTCGCCTCAAGTCTTGGCACATCCAATTCCGAATGGTTTCAAGCTTCCCAACACCGAAATGTTCGACGGAACGGATGATCCGTTGGAACATGTCAATCACTTCACCACCGTCATGAGGATTTACAGCGCCCCTGATCAGCTCCTCTGTCAGGTGTTCCCGGCAACCTTGAAAGGGCAAGCGCAAACTTGGTTCCACTCCCTGCGGAATGGGGCTATCAACAACTTCGCAGAAATGGCACAGCAGTTCGTGGACCAATTCATCGCCAATCGCAGAATTGTCCGAGATCCCTCCCATCTCCCAGGGATCCGCCAAAACAACGGAGAAAAACTCAAAGATTTCTTCTGACGCTTCACTACGGAGGCTCGACAGATCCCAGGAGTCGATCCCGAGCTCTTGCGGGGAGTCTTCCTTGGAGGACTCCGCCCAAGTGGCTTTTATTCAGCTCTCATGAGAGAAACCGTACCAAGTTACCCCGACCTCGTTCACCGAGTTGAAGCTCAGATAGCCGCCGATGAGGCCATCGAAGCACACCGCCGGCAGTTCGAGGGGAGCTCGAAGAGGAATAAAGAGGAGTCGTCACTGCAGACAGTTCCCAGCAAAAACAACAAGCATCACGATAACCCCAGCCGAGACCGAAGATCTCGCCAGCATCAAGACTACACTCCCTTGAACACTACCAGGACTAACGTTCTCCTTGCCATCCGCGATAGCAATGCGCTCCGCAGGCCCGAACCGCTTACGTCAAGCGGAAGAAACCAGTCACAATATTGCGACCTCCATCGCGGGCATGGACACAGTACAAAAAGCTGCAAGCGGTTGAAGGAAGAAATCGAGCGTCTTGTCCAACAAGACCTTCTCGGAAGGTTCTTACTAAACCAGATCCCGAACCAGCACGGACCGCAGGCTGACAATCCAGTAGAGGACAACGTCGTACCCCGACGCGGATAAGCGAGCGGTACTGGGCAGGGGAACTTTCCCCCTAGTAGAGCGTGCATAGCCCGCGTCTCATCTATCATCAATTTCTATTTTTGTTTCTTCCAGTTTTTGCTTTTAAACAGTAAGCCACAAGATTGTACTTGTGCACATGTATTCATTGTGTATCTAAAATTACTATGGCTATTCTCTGGCTCTATCAGCAATGCGAATCATCCAAAATAAGGATACAAAAGTTAAGCCCACGATCTTCGATACTAACACATAGTAGCAAATTCGCCAACATGGTGAAGAGAAGAGGCCTCTCGCGAGTGGAGGATAAGCGTTAAGTACAACAATTTCAACTAGGTCTGCCCAAAAGACCACCTTGCCTCGGCGCTGCTTGGGCGCATTGCCTCGGCGCTGCTTGGGCTTATTGCCTCGGCGCTGCTTGGGCTTATTGCCTCGGCGCTGCTTGGGCGCATTGCCTCACCGCTGCTTGGGCGCATTGCCTCGGCGCTGCTTGGGCGCATTGCCTCCGCGCTCCTTGGGCGCAGTGCCTCGGCGCTTCTTGGGCACACTGCCTCGGCGCTGCTTGGGCGCACTGCCTCGGCGCTGCTTGGGCGCACTGCCTTGGCGCTGCTTGGGCGCACTGCCTCGGCGCTTCTTGAGCGCACTGCCGCGGTGCTGCTTGGGCGCATTGCCTCGGCGCTGCTTGGGCGCATTGCCTCGGCGCTGCTTGGGCGCATTGCCTCGGCGCTGCTTGGGCGCATGGCCTCGGCGCTGCTTGGGTGCATTGCCTCAGCGATGCTTGGGCGCATTGCCTCGACGCTGCTTGGGCGCATGGCCTCGGCGCTGCTTGGGCGCATTGCCTCGGCGCAGCTTGGGCACATTGCCTCGGTGCAGCTTGGGTGCATTGCCTCGGTGCTTCTTGGGCGCAATGCCTCGGCGCTGCTTGGACGCATTGCCTCGGCACTGCTTGGGCGCACTACCTCGATGCTGCTTGGGAACCTCACCTCAGCACACCTTGCGCACCTCGCCTCAATGCTGCTTCATCGCATCGCCCCAAAGATCCTCAGGTTTCAACACTAAACGACAAGCTCGTCACGATCTCTAGCACAATCGCTGGGCGGCAAGCTCGCAACCGAACAAGATGAGATGTAGGTTTCTCCCACAACTGGAGCCAAGTGACGACTTCCAGAATGTTCGCGAGACGACAGACTCATAGTTGCGCAAATCACAACAGCTTGCCCTCGGCATGGTACGACGCATCGCACAGAGATGACGATGGTCTGAATTGTCGCAAAGGAAAATCAAAACCTTCGAACTCCTCCGCGCAGTAATTCGGACTACGAAGGTTTGGGGGGCTTATGATGCGTACGCATACAAGATTCTCATTCATTTATATACAAGTCAAGGAGGTGGTTATCCCAAAGGCCCACTAAGATGATAAGAGGGAAGTGGGAGAGTGGGCAAGCCCACTATCTCCGCCACCAACCGCCCGTACAAGACCGCATGCGATCGCCGCATCCAAACGCTACATCACCGCGCAAAGCAGGACCGCGCGCGGTAGCACCCGCGGCAAGCGCAGCGCTACCGCCCGGCGCTACCGCGCGGTAGCGCCGAGCCTCCCTTGAGCGGTGTGGCCTAACCGCACCCATCTTGGGGTGCGGCCAGCCCGCACCCCCTCTTGGGGTGCGGCCAGGCCGCACCCCACTCTTGGGGTGCGGCCAGGCCGCACCCCTCTTCGGGTGCGGCCAGGCCGCACCCCCTATGGGTGCGGCCAGGCCGCACCTCCCTTGGGGTGCGGCCAGGCAGCACCCCCTCTTGGGTGCGGCCAGCCCGCACCCCTCTTGGGGTGCGGCCAGGCCGCACCCCCTTCTTGGGGTGCGGGTTGCAGCCAGGCCGCACCCCCCTCTTAGGGTGCGGCCAGGCCGCATCCCTCTTGGGGTACGGCCCAGGCCGCATCCCTCTTGGGGTACGACCCCGGCACACCCCCCTTTGGGGTGCGGTTGAGCCACCTCCCCCATGGTGGGGTTCTAACGTATCCTCTTCAGGCTCGCCGTGCGCCCTTCAGGTTTCAAATTCCACCCCGAACACTTCTATGTTCGTCACACGCTCAGAACGCCTCTAAGCGCGTTCGGAGCACTTCCGTGTTCGTTGCACGCTCAGAACGCCTCACAAAGCAACCAGGACGTTTTCTCCGATCGTTGCGCTCTCAGATCGCTTCCCCAGTTGCTTAGATTGCTTCTCCGTTCGTTGCGCGCTCAGAACGCTTCTGAGCGCACTCAGCTCACTTTTTGTCTTTTCTGACTTCTCACATTTTGTCTTTCTAGCAAGCTTACTTTTTATCTTTCCAGTATCTCAGATTTCAGGAACAGCTTGTCGCCTTTTTCGCCTCCAACAAAACTGCCCGAACTGCCCGAGGGGCAAGATGGTCAATTACAAAAAATGGCGATCTGTGTGCTCTGAACTGGAAAATATGATTCGTCTGCCACTTGGTTATGGTGGTTACAATGGCGAAATTACCGGGTTACCCCCGTCCAAAGCTATAAAAGGAGCCCCAGGGCTTCATTTCAAGGGACCCGGCCTTGATGACCAGAGAGAGCTCCTTGAAGATTTCCACGGATTTCTCCTTCGGCGCTTGAAGATCTCCTTCGTGGACTTGAAGTTTTCCTTCGTCTGAAAGGTGGCTCGGCAGTCTCACTTTCGTTCTCACGGATGCGGACACAGCGCTCCCACTTTCGTCTTCACGAAAGCGGACAAGGCATTCTCACTTTCGTTCTCTACCGCTCTCAGAAGGAAAAAAAAACTTAGTTTTTTTCGAGGGGTGGTCTGTCACCCTCGGAATGTTCTCTCTCTCTCTCTAATATTGTAACGAGCGGCGGCCTGTCGCGCTCGAATTCTAAACACCGGATTGTAACTTCTCAGAAGATAGTAAAGTTTGGTCTGCACAGCCCCGGCCGCGTGGTTTTTTTACCCTTTCCGGGTTTTTCCACGTTAAAACGTCCCAGCGTACTCAATGAATTTCTCTGTGACTGTTTGCGCGCTTAGTTCGCTCCCGAGCTAAGGTGGTCCATTTCGACCGGTCTACCAAGAGCCTTAAGAGACCCGCAACAAGGCCACATTGTTCGACACGGTCACCCCGAAATAGCATTTTGAGCAAATTAGCTCAAAATTGACTTTCTTCAGTTGTATTAAACTTGTATGACCCATACGAGTGCAACGCAACTCGTTTCGATCGAATTGGAGGTCATTTGGTGTAAATAATGGTTTTAGGTAACGTTATGAGTCATGGTCACCCCGAAACCACTTTGCATAAACAGACTCAGATTTTATTTCCGTCAATAACATAAGACCCATATAGTCAGTATAAGTGCAACAAAACTTGTTTCGCTCAATCCAGCATCGTTTAGTTAAGTTAATAAAAAAAATAGATGTCGTAAAATTATATGACACCTCGAAAATTGTGAACGCTTGAATTCAACCTCGTCACCTCAACATTGACTCATCACTCGATGACTAGGACCTACATTGACCTTAGCCCACATGGGGGATCCACCTTAGGGTTGAATTTGGTCAAACCCTTATTTAAAAGTGGTTTTATAAATTTTAAACCCCCCACCCAAGCTCCAACTCACCCCAAGCCCATCTCCATCCAATTGCTGATGGGCATCAATCCCAAGTCAGCCAAGTAGTTGACTTGGATTTTTTTTCTAAACCATGCTTGGACCATTGGATAAACTAATTTGAAACCTAAAGCTAACCTAAACTAACCCTCCACTTAGCCTAAATCAAGTAAGTGGCCTTAGATATTTTTAAACCCAACCCTAACGGCCACTAACCTGGAAGGTACACTCAACCAATCCCATGGCGCCACCAGCCTCCTCCACCTCACCATGGTTAAGATTAACCAAGAGAAAGAAGAGGAGGGGAGGGGCACTAAGGTATCTTATATAGAGTCCCTTGGCCTCAGTGGAAGAGGAGCTCTACCGTCCGAACCCAAAATGAAACCACCAAAGGCGAAATGGATCCCTGCCAGCGCCGGAGGAGACAACCCGAGCCACCACCGCCACCTCCATCACCCTCCTCCACCTAGCCATGCATGGTGGGCTCCCCAAGGCCCCATGGCCGTCTGGATAGCCACACTTCGCCAGATGGGGTGCAATGACCCTCCCCGATAGGGCTTAAGGCGGAGACACCACCAGAGAGCAAAGCTTCGGCGGTGCCATATTCACAGTTCTCTGTAAGGGCTTCTTTCAGCTGTCGGTGGCGACGCAAGGCCATCAGACCACTGCTGGAAGAGGCGTCTGCCTCCGTCGAGTCGGCCGGAGGCGGCGGTGCGATGGTTGTACGACGGTGGCAGAGCATCAATAATATCTGCCACCACCGGTTAGCAGATACCGTCCGATCTCGTGATCGAGATCGGACGGCTAAAGCTTTATTGATCCGTTGTGGAGTTTTAAAGAACCTTTGTTGTGCAGTTCTATCTCCGCCACAAATTGGTGTCCAGATTAGTGTCGGGCTTGACTTCTTTAAATATAAATCTGTTTGATTTTTCTAAGACCAAATCAGAGGTCAAATGAGAAAACCTTGGACATCAATATTGTAGATTATATCAAAGTATACCTCCTGAAAAATTATGATAATTTTTTGAAATCATGTAGTGTTGCGGAACGCTTAGGGCTCTTGGTAGACCGGTCCACTTGAACCACCTTAGCTCGTGAGCGAACTAAGCGCGCAAACAGTCAATTAGAGATTTGTCGAGTACGCTGGGACTTTTTAACGTGGAAAACCCGGAAAGGGTAAAAAACCACGCGGTCGGAGCTGTGCCGACCAAACTTCACTATCTCCTGGGGGGTTACAATTTGGACGCTAGAACTCGAGCACGACAGGCCGCTGCTCATTACAATGATGGAGAGAGAGAGAGAACTCCGAGGGTGACAGGCCACCTCTCGGAAAAACTAAGTCTTTTTCCCTTCTGAGAACCAAAGTGAGAAGGTTAGTCGCCTTTTCCTTCTGAGAACAAAAGTGAGAAGGCTAGTCGCCTTTTCCTTCTGAGAATGCTGGAGAACGCAAGTGAGAAGGCTGGTCGCCTTATCCTTCTGGGAATGCTGGAGAACGAAAGTGAGAAGGCTGGTCGCCTTTTCCTTCCGGGAATGCTGGAGAACGAAAGTGAGAAGGCTGGTCGCCTTTCGGGATGATGAAGATCTTCAAGTCCACGATGGAGATCTTCAAGCGCCGAAGGAGAATTCCGCAAAAGTCTGCAAGGAGCTCTCCCGGGTCCAGAAGTCAAGGTCCCTTCAAATGAAGCATTGGGGCTCCTTTTATAGCTTTGGCCGGGGGCGGTCCGGTAATTTTGCCGTTTGCAATTTCCATAAATGCTCGGTGGACGAATCATACTTTCCGATTCGGGGCACACGGATCGCCATTTTTTGTAACTGACCACATTGCCCTTCGGGCAGCTTGGGCGGCTCGGGCAGTTCTCCTGGAGGCTAAAAAGGCGACTAGCCGTTCTTGAAAAGTGAGAAGCCTGAAAGACAAAAAGTGAGCACGCCGGAAAGACAAAAAGTGAGCACGCCGGAAAGACAAAAAGTGAGCACGCCGGAAAGACAAAAAGTGAGCACGCCGGAAAGACAAAAAGTGAGCACGCCGGAAAGACAAAAAGTGAGCACGCCGGAAAGACAAAAAGTGAGCATGCCGGAAAGACAACAAGTGAGCGAGTCGGAAAAGTGAGAATGCTTCCGAACTTGATCAGAAGTGTTCTGAGCGCGCGTGAGCGCGGAGGCGTTCTGAGCGTGCTCAGAAGCGTTCTGAGCGCGTGCGAGCGCGAAGGCGTTTTGAGCTCGCTCAGAAGAGTTCTGAGCGCGCGTGAGCGCAGAGGCATTCTGAGCTAACGGTGGAACGGGGAGTTGTCCCCCAAAGGGGAATTGGGATCCGACGCACCCGACGAGGGGGCGTGAATACGGCGGGGTCCCCTACGATCCCCCCTACGGAGAAAGCGAGGGGAGGGGGCCTGACCGCACCCTAAGGGTGGCGCGGTTGGGCCGCACCCCGGGGGGATGCGGCTAGGCCGCACCCCAAGGGGTGCGGCTTGGCCGCACCCCTCAAGGGGGGTGCGGCTTGGGCCGCACTCTCCAAGGGGTGCGGCTAGGGCCGCACCCCTCAAGGGGGGTGCGGCTGGGGCCGCACCCCCAAGGGGTGCGGCTGGGGCCGCACCCCCAAGGGGTGCGGCTGGGGCCGCACCCCCAATGGGTGCGGCTGGGGCCGCACCCCCAATGGGTGCGGCTGGGGCCGCACCCCTCAAGGGAGGTGCGGCTTGGGCCGCACCTCCCAAGGGGTGCGGCTTGGGCCGCACCTCCCAAGGGGTGCGGCTGGGGCCGCACCCCTCAAGGGGGGTGCGGCTTGGGCCGCACCCCCCAAGGGGTGCAGTCGGGGCGCGGCCGGGCCGCTTCCCCGCTATGGGGGTTCTGCCCGCGTGCTACCGTGCACGCGATAGTGCATGCACCTGTGGCTTGCTCCGTGCGTGCCTTGACTTTGGCGGATGGCGGCGGGAATGGCGGGCTCGGTCTTTTCAACTCAAGCGATTATGCGTTGTCCGCTGCCCCCACCTTCCTTAAGTGGGGTTTCCTTTAGACGCACCCCTAGCCCTTTATGGGTGTGTAACATAAGCCCCCCAAACCTTCGGAGTCCGAGTCTTTGTGCGAGGAGTTCGGAGGTTTTGATTTTTCCGTGGCGGCTTTATCCACTGCTCTCTTCTCTGAGATTGTTGCTGGCTTGCTGTCTAGCAATGATACCTGAATAGCTTGAGTGCCTTTTGCAAAGTAACAGATGAACTTGCGCGGTTCTGAGCCTGCGACTTTTATATAATAGAAAATTATTTTGCGCAAGCCTGTGCCTGCGACTTTTTTGCACGAGTCTGCGCTCGCGGCTTTTTTGCACGAGTCTGTGCTCACGGCTTGACCGGTGAATAGCGGGCGTATTCTAACCGTGGACGAACGTAGGGGGCAGACTCTTATGATGTCGAGACCTTATTATGGTGGAGAAGGGCGAACCTTCAATTGTCGGCACCGAGAGATTGTTGCGAGCGCGCTGCCCGGAGGCAGTCTCTGTTCATTAGCGCACTGCCTGGAGTCAAGTGTTGTTCATTAGCGCACTGCCTGGAGGCAGGTGTTGTTCATTAGCGCACTGCCTGGAGGCAGGTGCTGTTCATTAGCGCACTGGTTCATTACCGCACTGTCGGGGTGCAGGTGGTGTTCATTAGCGCACTGCCCGGAGGCAGGTGCTGTTCATTAGCGCACTTCCGGGAGGCCGGTGCTGTTCATTAAGGCACTGCCCGGAGGCAGGTGCTGTTCATTAGCGCACTGCCCGGAGGCAGGTGCTGTTCATTAGCGCACTGCCCGGAGGCAGGTGCTGTTCATTAGCGCACTGCCCGGAGGCAGGTGCTGTTCATTAGCGCACTGCCCGGAGGCAGGTGCTGTTCATTAGCGCACTGACCTGAGGCAGGTGCTGTTCATTAGCGCACTGCCTGGAGGCAGGTGCTGTTCATTCATGCAAGTGGACGTTTTACGTAGTTTTGGTAGCGCAAGATATGAGATGCGTGAAATAAGACTTTAAAAACTCTTAGTCGTGATAATAATTTACACAAAGTTCTTATAGAAACAAAGTTGATAGAATATTTCAGTGGCACAGGTAGAACCCTGCTAATATGTATGAAGCATTCTCCCGTGATGACTGTCCTAAGGGTTGCCTCCCAGTACTTCTTGGTGAGGCATTCGCTAATCTCCTCCTGGCTGAATCTGTGCCTAGCCTCGTAGGAATTTCCCCAATTTGCCTTGCTGGACGAGACGCTCGATTTCATCCTTAAACATGGAGCAGTTTTCTGTGTCGTGCCCTCGCCCGCGATGGAACTCACAATATTTTGTCTGGTCCCCCGCGTTCTTAGCGAGGGGTCTGGGCTTACGGGGCGATTCGTTGCTATCGCGAATAGCGAGGAGAACGTTAGTCCTGGTAGTGTTCAAGAGAGTGTAGTCATGGTGCTGGTGAGACCTTCGGTCTCGGCTGGGGTTGTCGTGATGCTTGTTGCTCTTGTTTGGAACTGTCTGCGGCAGCGACTCCTCTTTCTTCCTCTTTGAGATCCCCTCGAATTGCAGGCGGTGCGCTTCAATTGCCTCATCTGCTGCTATCTGGGCCTCGACTCGCCGAACGAGGTCTGGATAGCTTGGTACGGTTTCTCTCATTAGAGCTGAGTAAAAGCCACTTGGGCGGAGACCCCCAAGGAAGACTCCTCGCAAAAGCTCGGGGTCGACTCCCGAAATCTGTCGAGACTCAGAGGTGAAGCGTCGGAAAAAATCCTTCAGAGTTTCTCCGTCGTTCTGGCGGATTCCCGGGAGATGGGAGGGATCTCGGACAATCCTACGATTGGCGATGAACTGGTCCACGAACTGCTGCGCCATTTCTGCGAAGTTGTTGATGGTCCCCTCTTGTAGGGAGTGGAACCAAGTGCGCGCTTTTCACTTCAAGGTTGCCGGGAACACCTGACAGAGGAGCTGATCAGTGGCGCTGTATATCCTCATGACGGTGGTGAAGTGATTGACATGCTCCAATGGATCGCCCGTCCCATCGAATGTCTCGATGTTGGGAAGCTTGAAACCGTTCGGAACTGGATGAGCCAGAAGTTGAGGCGACAGTGGAGAGCCGTGGTGTACGGGACGGCGGGTGAGAGCTGCGCGTCGTCCTGCTTGGACGTACTCTTCTTCTATCATATCGCGTATTTCTTCTCGCGTGGTTCTTTCCACTGCTCGACCAGGGATAGCTCTTCCTGGGGGATGGTGATGGTGGTCAGCTCTTGGGCCTCCAGCTGGCGGGGCAAGGTGAGCGGAACTCGCCGCGTTGGAGAATCCTTCTGAAGCTTCGTCCTCCTGAATGGCCTCTTCGTTCGGGGCATGATTCAGAATTGGGGGCGGTGGCGCGTTCAGAGCTGGTGGCTGAATCGGAACTTGAGGAGTCCCGAGATTCCTTACGAGAGCCAACATCTCGGCTTGATGTTCTTCAATCTGTTGCATGCGCACCTCCATCCCAGTTGCGGGCGCAGGCGGTGCCTCTTCTACGGGAGGTGCATCGATAAGCGAGTGGGAGGGAGCTGGGTTGGCGCGCCCTTCCGGCATTGATCCTTCAGCAGTGCGAGCGCTCTTTCTTGCCATTGCAGTTGGCCTTTAGAGAGTTCTGGGAATTCGTTTCCCACAGACGGCGCCAAACTGTTGCGGAACGCTTAGGGATCTTGGTACACCAGTCCACTTGAACCACCTTAGCTCGTGAGCGAACTAAGCACGCAAACAGTCAATTAGAGATTTGTCGAGTACGCTGGGACTTTTTAACGTGGAAAACCCGGAAAGGGTAAAAAACCATGCGGTCGGAGCTTTGCCGACCAAACTTCACTATCTCCTGGGGGGTTACAATTTGGACGCTAGAACTCGAGCGCGACAGGCCGCTGCTCGTTACAATGATGGAGAGAGAGAGAGAGAGAACTCCGAGGGTGACAGACCACCTCTTGGAAAAACTAAGTCTTTTTCCCTTCTGAGAACCAAAGTGAGAAGGCTAGTCGCCTTTTCCTTCTGAGAACAAAAGTGAGAAGGCTAGTCGCCTTTTCCTTCTGAGAACAAAAGTGAGAAGGCTAGTCGCCTTTTCCTTTTGAGAATGCTGGAGAACGCAAGTGAGAAGGCTGGTCGCCTTTTCCTTCGGGGAATGCTGGAGAACGAAAGTGAGAAGGCTGGTCGCCTTTTCCTTCCGGGAATGCTGGAGAACGAAAGTGAGAAGGCTGGTCGCCTTTCGGGATGATGAAGATCTTCAAGTCCACGAAGGAGATCTTCAAGCGCCGAAGGAGAATTCCGCAAAACTCTGCAAGGAGCTCTCCCGGGTCCAGAAGTCAAGGTCCCTTCAAATGAAGCATTGGGGCTCCTTTTATAGCTTTGGCCTGGGGCGGTCCGATAATTTTGCCGTTTGCAGTTTCCATAAATGCTCGGTGGATGAATCATATTTTCCAATTCGGGGCACACGGATCGCCATTTTTCGTAAATGACCACCTTGCCCTTCGGGCAGCTTGGGCGGCTCGGGCAGTTCAGGCAGTTCTCCTAGAGGCGAGAAAGGCGACTGGGCGTTCCTGAAAAGTGAGAAGCCTGAAAGACAAAAAGTGAGCACGCCGGAAAGACAAAAAGTGAGCACGCCGGAAAGACAAAAAGTGAGCACGCCGGAAAGACAAAAAATGAGCACGCCGGAAAGACAAAAAGTGAGCACGGCGAAAAGACAAAAAGTGAGCGAGTCGGAAAAGTGAGAATGCTTCCGAACTTGATCAGAAGCGTTCTGAGCGCGCGGGAGCGCGGAGGCGTTCTGAGCGCGCTCAGAAGCGTTCTGAGGGCGTGCGAGCGCGGATGCGTTCTAAGAGCGCTCAGAAGCGTTCTGAGCGCGCGGGAGCGCGGAGGCGTTCTGAGCGAACGGTGGAACGGGGAGTTGTCCCCCAAAGGGGAATTGGGATCCGACGCACCCGACGAGGGGGCGTGAATACGGCGGGGTCCCCTACGAGCCCCCCTGCGGAGAAAGCGAGGGGAGGGGGCCTGACCGCACCCTAAGGGTGGCGCGGTTGGGCCGCACCCCGGGGGGATGCGGCTAGGCCGCACCCCGGGCCGCACTCAAGGGGGGTGCGGCTTGGGCCGCACGCTCCAAGGGGTGCGGCTAGGGCCGCACCCCTCAAGGGGGGTGCGGCTGGTGCCGCACCCGCCAAGGGGTGCGGCGGGGGCCGCACCCCCCAAGGGGTGCGGCGGGGGCCGCACCCCCCAAGGGGTGCAGTCGGGGCGCGGTCGGGCCGCTTCCCCGCGATGGGGGTTCTGCCCGCGTGCTACCGTGCACGCGGTAGTGCATGCACCTGCGACTTGCTCCGTGCGTGCCTTGACTTTGGCGGATGGCGGCGGGAATGGCGGGCTCGGTCTTTTCAACTCAAGCGATTATGCGTTGTCCGCTGCCCCCACCTTCCTTAAGCGGGGTTTTCTTTAGACGCACCCCGAGCCCTTTATGGGTGTGTAACATGTAGTATTTTTAATAATTTAAAAGAGAAGGAAATTCTTTATTTTGAATTACAAGAGGGCCTTACTCTTAAGATAAAATTCTGAAAAATCTGTGACCGGAAGGTAGAGGATATTTACACTCATAGTAAATATTTGATAATTTTTGGGGCTAAGTTACTATTTAAATTATTTAAAATAGTTTATAAGTTCCTGTTTTTAATTAACAGAGGTATAACCCCTCAGCCAAATTCCATAAAATAATTATGGTAGACTAGAAAAGATATTTTACAACCTCTAAAAAAGTTTCAAAACTTTATGATTAATCATAAGATTTATTGGAATTTAATTAGCGGACTAAGATGGCTAAATAAATTAACATAGGATAATAAAAGGATCAGAAGGCTCTGTAAAATTTATGATAGTAGTCTAGAAGTATTATAGACCCACTGTTAAAGTTTGATTATTTTTAGAATTTATTTTCTATTTTAATTGAATTAAAATAGGGCAATTCACTTACAATAGAGCGATGTTAAACGCAGGCCAGTTTTGGCTATATGCAGGCCACAATTTTTTAAAATGAGCGATGTTAAACGCAGGCCAGTTTTAGCTATATGCAGACCACAGTTTAAAAAAAAATATCATTTTTTCTTTTAAAACTTCAGAAAAACTATTCGACTAGTTTAATCTAAAACTTCAGAAAAACTATTCGACTAGTTTAATCTTATGTGTTTTTTCTTCCATGCAACTGTGTCCCCAAGGAGTTTACTCGTTTGTCCGAGTCCGATGTGTTTTTAAATTACAACTGGCCTAAAGCTATTCATGGGTATTTGCTACGGCGATGACGACGGCGGCGATGACGACGATCGCGACTTCGTCGGCGATGGCGGCGATGGCGGCGATGGCGACGATCGCGACGTCGTCGGCGATGGCGGCGATGGCGGCGTCCGCGACGTCGTCGGCGATGGCGGCGATGGCGGCGTCCGCGACGTCGTCGGCGATGGCGACGATCGCGACGTCGTTGGCGTTGTCGGCGATTGCGGAGATGGCGGCGATGGCGGCGACGTCGGCGATGGCGGCGATGGCGGCAACGTCGGCGATAGCGGCGATGACAGCGATCTCTCTCTCCTCGCACGCATGATATTTTACTTACTTATTTTATGAATGCTATTTTGCTTGGTGATTTATTTAGGAAAATATTAATTTAATTTTTGAATATAGTATGTAAATATGAAATTTGGCTGCATATATCCGTGGCCTGCATATAGCCAAAACCGGTCTGCATTAAGCATTGCTCTAAAAATATTCAGAGAACTCTTTATTTTTCTGGAAATATTATTAGGAGTCATTTAGTAAAGGCAAAATCTCAATATTTAATTGAAAGAAATAAATGATCAGGTAACCCGGTGAGTCTTGAAAGGTATCACGTCTCAATCAGGTGGGTAATATAATTTAAGAAAGGGCAACTTAAATAATTGTTGGATTCAGGCAACTTAAAATCCGACGGACCCTAAAATTCAATCGACACTTAAAAGTCGTCGCGGTAATAATGGAACTTGACTTCTTGGAACGAAGATGCCTCATTGGAATGGATACGTTTCCTTGGAACGGAGATGCCTCCTTGGAACGGAGATGGAACTGCAGATACATGACTTTCAATTATATAGAATTACTTAATATTTCTGTTATTTACTATCCTATTTACCGCTCCTTATTTACTTCTGCACTTTATTTACTGCACATTACGTTATTGTTGATTTAGCTTTATTGTGCATATTAGTTTATTTATAAACCCTATTTAGGGTTAACTTGGAAATGAGAGATTCTTTCGAGGTTAATACTAAATAAATGTCGACTCGATCAACTCTCTTGATGAAAGAGCAGTGCGATCGAGTTCAATGTCTTGGCATGTTATCTATTTTGCACTATTGCTTCATAATTTAGAGTTAGATTGGAGATGAGAGATTCCTTCGTGCCTAACTCTAAATAATCTCAAGCTCAATTAACTCTCTTAATGAGAGAGCAGTGTGATCGAGTACGATGTCTTAGTTTGTTATCTATTTTGCACTATTGTTTATATAATTTAGTGATAGCTTGGAGATGAGGGATTCCTTCAAGTCTAACCTTAAATAATGTCGAACTCGATCAACTCTCATATTAGTAGAGCGATGCGATCGATTTCAATGTTTTGGCTTATTATTTATTTTGCACCACTATTATAATTTAGAGTTAGCCTAGAGATGAGAGATTCCTTCAAGGCTAACCCTAAATAATGTCAAACTCGATCGACTCTCATGTTAATAGAACAGCGTGGTCGAGTTCGATGTCTTGGCTAATATTCAAATTTGCAATACTACTTTATAATTTAGAGTTAACTGGAGACGTGAGATTCCTTCGAGGGTAACTCTAAATAATTGTCGAACTTGATCGACTCTCATGTTAATAGAGCGATGTTGTCGAGTTCAATGTCTTTGCTATTATTCAATTTTGCAATACTCTTTATAATTTAGAGTTAACCTAGAGATGAGAGGGTCCTCGAGGTTAACCCTAAATAATGCAGAACTCGATCAACTCTCTTATAGAGCAGTGCGGTCGAGTTCGATGTCTTAGCCTACTATTCAACTATGTACCACTACTTTATAATTTAAAGTTAACATAGAGATGAGAGATTCTTTCGAGGTTAAACCTTAATAGTGTCGAACTCGATCAACTCTCATATGAGTAGAGCAGTGCGGTTGAGTTCGATGTCTTGACTATTATTTAATTTTGTGTTACTACTTATAATTTAGAGTTTACCTGGAGATGAAAGATTCCTCCAAGGTTAACCCTAAATAATGCCTGAACTCGATCATCTCTCTTGTTAATAGAGCAGTGCGGTCGAGCTCGCCGCCATGGTCACTTGCCTCAATTATCTAATTGTCGAGTCTGGCAAGCGATCGATTTGAATCACATGACATATTTTCTTAATACAAAATGCTTATGATTTTGTAGCTACTATTATGAACGGGTTAGTTCATAACCTGAGAGGTCATGGCGTATGCTTGTCAAGCTAAGCCAGAGATTGAGGCTTGCCAGAGTCACAATGTTTAAAATATGGTTGACGAGCTTGATTGAACAGGTTAAGACTTCAACCTTTGAATCAATTCTGGAGTGCCTTGATTTTAGTTTTGTTTGACTGTACGAAAGTTTATATTTAAACAACCTAATTTCTATCCCTTTCATTTTACAACGACTATATGATATATTCAATTTCGATAGAAATCATATTGCCTTGATGAAAAATATTCCTTCCGGAGTAAAATATGTTTTCGAGAAAGAATTTCCACGGGAATTAAATGTGCTTTCGAGAAATATTCCTTCTGGAATAAAATATGCCTTCAAGAAATAATTTCCACGGGAATTAAATGTGTCTTCGAGAAATGTGCCTTTGAGAAATAATTCCTACGGGAATTAAATGTGCCTTCGAGAAATGTGCCAAAGCACAATATCAGATGACTAATGAATTATACTCTGAGGCAACCCGCATAAAGGGCGGTCTGAAAGGATAACCCGTGCAAAACTTATAACTATGCGGGTCTGAGACCGTATGCAGGTTCATACTGAGTACGTAGGCGGTGGTCGTGGGAATACTGCGATGTCCCAATAGAAGTACAGATATTACCTCCCTTACAAATACTTTACAACACTTGATGCTAATAGAGGTTAGTTTCTATTCATTTTTCTAATAACTCATTATGAGCACATGTGACAGGTGCGGGTAAATGATAGCGCACAAAAGATGGGAAAACCGCTGAGCAGGCTAGATAGGTATAAATTCATTAAGTCGGGTCTTTTTTGTTAAATATCTATCTTATGGTATACATTGATGATAAAGCCCTGATTGATATGGTTTAATGCAGTATAGATGTCGATATGCTACTAATGTTGGCCTGATTATTATGTTTCTGTGATAGTTTGTCTTCCGCTAATACGACTAAGTCTTTCGTTAATTGCTACTAAGTGCAACTCATTATAGGTGTCTTTTGCTAAATAACTACTTCCCTACTCTATTTAGATGTGATAATATTCGCTTAACATCACTACCGATGCACGACATCAGAGTAACCCAGAGGAGAGGTCAGAGATGGACGTGCCTTCACCCTTCATTAGTTGCTTCAGCGTCGTATGTTGATGACGGTGAGCCCCCGGTTGGCTATCTAATTTCGGGGGGGGGGGGGGGGGGGGGGGGGGGTCTTACATGTTGCCCCCCAGGTTCCCTCAATCTTCAGTTCTTGCCTCTCTTGGGCCTTGCTCAACTTTGGATTTTGGAGGGAAAATTCCTGTAAACTTTTGAATGTGTGGCCGGACCTTCTTGTTGTAGCACACAGGTCTTGTTTGTTGGCAATCCAGAGCTCATTTCTGGTTCTTTAGCTTCCTTCAGTTGTGTTTTGTCTGGGTTGAGCGGTGGACCAGTAACCTTGGTCACCCCTCTTGGTCTGAACTTTGTGAACCATTTTTTCTCTGTTCGAATGCTTTGGTGCATTGAGCGTGGACCATGATCGAAGGAGGAAACCTCTAGTGCAAGATCTCATGACAAATCATGACGAGTGGGAATCTGAGATAATGAACTCGCGAGCTCCGAGCGAGTTCATGACAAGAGCTGACCTCGTGGAATTTCAAGCGAAGTATGAAGGAGACGTTGCGAGCTCTGCTACCACCTTGTGCCAAGATCCCAAAAGCATCATCGTCAGTTGTCATCTCATTGGAACGTCCAAAGACATCTAGGAGACCTGAGAAGGAGGTTGCGACCTATTTGGAGGAGGAGCGACCTCAGTATGGGCGAGCTCATTATGTCACCCACAGTCTCTTCACTTCCATGAGTTTGAGCTAGAGCAATCGTTGCAAACTCGACAGTTCGGGCCGGCGAGCCCATTTTGTGAGTAGATCCTGACCGTGCTTGCCCCTGAAGGGTTTTACGAGCCAACTCTTAGTTATTACACAGGAAAGAATGACCTCCTCCACCACCTACAATGATTCGAGGATGTTGTTTCCATCTGTAACATAACAGATGCGTTCAAGTGCAGGTTCTTCGCAATCACTTTCAAAGGGAAGGCACTATAAGAAAACAGACTTTTGGCCAGGGCAAATTGCCCTGACAAAAAGTCCAAAACTGTGGCTAAAGAGTTTTTGCCACGGTCTAGCCACGGTTTTTTGTATCCCTGGCTAAAGCCAAACTATTAGCCACGGTTTTATAGTCATGGATAATACTAATGTATTAGCCACGGTTTTTGAACCCTGGCAAAAAAATGTGTAGCTAAAAATCAGTTTTCTAGTAGTGAGGCGACTGTTGGGTTCAACTAGTTTCAAACAAGTTTTATCTACTATTTCAAGGACTTGCGTCATGGGCTGAGGTTGTGCTTTGCGATGTCCAAGTAAAGCAAGAAGCGGCCTACTACTCTTTTCCTTCTTAAGTAGTGATGCACACACTATCGCATCCAAAGGCGCATGATACCATCATGTGTCATCTATCTTTTTCTTGTATATTTCTTTCCTGCACAACAATTTGTTATTTTAGCTCATCAGTTTGACCACCCGGTAAGACCTTGAATAAATGGTCTGATAATTTTAAGTAATTATAATGGAAAGGACAAACTTAATTTACTTAAGTATGCATACATTTAATTAAAGAATATTCATACAAATCATTGATCATAATGAGAAAGAGATTTAGGAAAATATTGTTTGGAAAATATTATTTGGAAACTAATATATGAAATTATTTGAAAATACTATTTAAAAATTATTTTTTGGAAAGTAGTGAAAAAGGAAAAGGATGTTGGATCGATAAGCGCCCTTAGATGGGGGGGGGGTGAATAAGGGAATAATTTTTTTTTGTAATATTAAGCAATTTACTATATGATTTTAGAGTTAACAAAAGAGCAAAATAACAATTTAGCAAAAAGTAATTTTCAATAATAAAATTTATGCCAAATAAGAGAAATCAAGTAAACACAAATAGAGACATGATTGTATTATATGAACAAGTGTTTACATAAATTTTATTTCAATATCGCTAGAAATCGGAGGCGTACAAATGTTAATAATTTTTTCTTTTCTATACCAACTTGTATCCCCACAATCTGGTTGGCTTTAGCCTATCCTTCCCCGGATATAGCCTCAAGCCGCTCTAGCCAATCCTTCCCCCGATATGGCCTAGAGCACCCCTACATCTAATCTCCTAGACCTAGTGATGAGTCCTGATCATATACACATTTATGGACTCATCCGGGCCGTTATTTAGTCATTTCTCCGCACTTTAGCCTTGTTATAGTTTATATTTGATAATCCATGCTAGGTGCACATTTTGGCCCACTTTGGTGTGATTTTCGTGCTTATTGTCATTAGTAGTATTCTTGTGCTGTTAAGTGCCACTTTCAGTGGCTAGATCTGTGGTTGTGCTGGAATAGGAGTAGTGTAGGTGTTCCCGGTGCAATTCTGCACAGGAACACTGCGCACGATCGCCGGTTCTATTGCGCACGACCACTGGTCGTGCGCCACTGATCGTGTGCACTTAACCCTTTTTCACGAGTTCTGTTTGGTGCAGTGCGCACGACCATCAACGACAGTGCGCACGACTACCGGTCGTGCGCCACTGCTCGTGCGCACTTATCATTAAAATTCTGAGTTCTGTTTGCTGTATTGCGCACGACCATCAACGATTGTGCGCACGACCACCGGTCGTGCGCCACTGGTCGTGCGAACATTTTATTTTATAATTTTGTATCTTGCAGGTTCCACCCAGGCAGTGCGCACGATCGCAGAATTCCAGTGCGCACGACCACTGGTCGTGCGCCAATGACCGTGCGCAGTATTTAATCCAGCGCCTATTTAAACGCCTGTTGCGATTTTAGGGCGTTCGTTCACTTCCGGGAGCGGGATTCCTGTTCCGTACGCCGCCGATCTCCACCGTGGGACGCCTCCACTTCATCTCCTACGCAAGGGGAAGCCTCCTCCATCCATTCCAAGACTTCCTCCATTGTCCGTGAGTGTTCTCCATCGTCCGCAAGCCTCCAAGCAACCATTCTCGCATTCCGCTCGGTTAGAAGAAGAAGAAACCTGAAGTCGAAGACGACGGAGCTACGTAGGGAGATTGTGACAGCTCTCTACGCCGGAAGCATAGTCCGTCCGAGTCCGGAGGTAGCCCGACAACCTACCATTCCGGCCGTGAACGGCCTCTAGTCTTCACCACCGGTTATTTCTTTCCTCTTTTCCCTCGTTGTACTCTTTGAACCGTGCAATACTCGAATATTGTGATGTTTATTTTGATGGAAATGAATATTTCTTTGTTGTTCTTCATGGTTTGGTGGTGATTCATTCCGCTTTCTCTCACTCACTCGCGCACGCACGCAAGGTGTTTGATCCGCGTTAGCAAGAGCTAACGGCGGTTGTGAAGAGGTGTTTGCGACCCTCACCCTCTCGCACTTGAGTTCACTTCATCCGCCTCACGAAGCACGGCATCGCGGTCGTTGCATCCACCTCACTTTGCGAAGCGGTGTTTTCGACCCGCATCTCTTTTGTTGTTGATAAGATTAGGAAAACCAACCAAAAGCCCCATCTTTGTTTTTGTTGAACACTTGTGTAACAATAATCACTGCGCGATTCGTTCACCCATCCTGCATTCCTCAAGAGACCGACATCCGGGGAATTTATTCTCCACAATTATTACTTGACAGCGACCGGTGCACTTGCCGACACGCATCAAGTTTTTGGCGCCGTTGCCGGGGAATGCAGGCGTGTTTCGTCTTGTGTTGTGACTTTCGTTATACGAGCAGTTGTTTTTTATTTTCTTTGTTTTTCTTTTTGTTTTTGACAGTTTATGCAGAGGTAGGTCGCAGGTGAACTCGCACCTTTTGATCCAGAAATCGAACGAACTGCTCGCGCGCGAAGGCGCGCTGCGGCTGTACAAGCGGCCATGGGTGATTAGGTAGACCCAAATGATGTTGATCCGAGAATGCCCGGCGTGGGGGAACATCAGCCTGGGATTGAGCAGGAGGTAGCTAGGCCTCGACCCCGCACCATGAGGGACTACACCACTCCAACTGCTGGGAGTGTGTATCCGGGGTTCGGGCCAAACATTATGAATAATCAGTTCGAGATTAAGCCAGCAATCTTGAACATTATCCGGAACAACGCTCAATTTTCCGGGCTGGTCAGCGAAGACCCACATCTGCATCTGGCAGAATTTTCTGATATTTGCGGAACCTTCCGCTACGCAGGGATTGCTGACGACACAGTCAAGCTCAGACTGTTTCCCTTTTCACTCCGCGACAAAGCAAAGGTGTGGCTCCACTCCATTCCGCCCGGGACTGCTGCAACTTGGGATGCCCTCGCATCCAAGTTCCTTGCTAAATTCCATCCCGTGGATAAGATTGTAAGCTTGCGGCGGGAGATCGCCACATTTCGCCAACTTGACCAAGAGACCCTTGCTGAAGCTTGGGAGCGCCTCAACGATCTCCTTCGCCGTTGCCCTGGCCACGAGCTCCAACCATGGAATGTGGTTGAATTGTTCTACTTCGCGATCGAGCCCAACTATCGGGCAATGATCGATGCTGCGGCGGGTGGTACCTTGATGAACCACACTCCTGAAGAAGCCCTTCGAATTCTGCGCGACACTGCCTCCCACAGTACATTCTGGACTGCAGGGAGAAATGCTCCAAGAAGCGGCCGAGGTCTTTTCATGGTCGACTCTCTCCCCTCACCATCCGCGACTGCTGCTGTCATTACCTGCGAGGGATGTGGAGGCGGAGGCCACCACGCGTATGAGTGTTCGGGGAACAACGTGGCAGGTGACTTCGCACACTTGAACTTGAACGAATCTGTTAATTATGTAGGAAATCAGCCTAGGGGGCGCCTTTCAATAATGCTTATAATCCGGGAGCGAGAAGTCACCCGAACTTCTCGTGGAATCCAAACACACCTGGCCAACGATGGGCACCGGGGCAGCATCAAAACGATGCTTACGCCTCCGGGAGCCAACCGAGGCCACCACACCCGGACTATAATCAAGCACCCCCTACTCAAAAAAAGAGTAATCTAGAAGAGATGATGGAGAAATTCATGCAAGTAGCTAATTCGAATATGGTAAGTCAAACTGCATCCATGCGAAACCTGGAAATGCAGTTGGGCCAATTGGCCCAAGTGCTAACCGAGCGATCACAGGGGACCCTTCCCAGCAACACGGAGAAGAACCCAATTGATCAAGGGAAGAGTCTTGGGGATGTGGTAGAGGTTGAACCGAGTGAGCTGGTAATTTCTTGTTCCATCAATAAGGTTGAAACAAAAGCTTTATGCGATTCCGGTTCCTCCCGCAACGTCATTGCACTGCAAGATGTTGCGAGATTACAACTTGAGATGAACACGGAGGAAAGGAAATCGCTTATTCTCGCTAACGGTACTATTATCCAATCTGAGGGGGAAGTGAGAAATGTGGAAGTAATAGTTGAGGGGACGACTGTGGTCGCAGACTTTCAGGTGTTGGGCCCCCAGAAAAATCAATCCATTCCTATCCTGGGCGTGCCGTTCTTGAAAGAGAGCGGCGCCACCCTTGACTTCACTACGGGGTGTGTTCTCCTACCTAACAAGGCGCTGCAGCCCACTCGCCTCGAAGCTACAGCTGACACATCCACTCCTCCCCCTCTCGTTATTTCTGATGAATTTCTAAGCTGTGCAGGAAAGAAACATGATCAAGAAACAAGTGAAGGAGGAAAGGAGGAGCTCCAGTCGGATGAGGAAGAAGAGGTTGACTTCCGGAAAGAGTTCGATTCCGAGACGGAGGAGGACTGCAATTCGGGAAACGTTGACGTGAATGTAGTTCGGAATGCGGATTATTTATCTCCCTGTGTTGAATCTTGTAATAAACAATCTAAGTGTTCCATCTCCTGGGCCGATCCGGTAGTCACCACGATGCCGGAAGTGACGCCACCCGCCACTAAGGCGGAAAATTCTGAAAACTTTCAACGGTGGCAGTCTCCGACTGTCACCAAACTTAAAAAGGAAAAACTTCTGCGCGACGCTCGTGCTGCCGCTCTTCGTGGCAAGGTGGCGGAGGTTAGGGGAGCATTGGGTAATACCAGTGCTGGCCCTAAAGCCTTCACCTCCCGCCTACGTGCTACGAGAGAAGCGCACCATAAGAGCGCTTTTAGCTGATTTGTGTTTAGTTGATGTGGTGAACTACTTCTGAATATTTCTCTTTTAATTCCTGCACTCTTTAAACAATGCTAATACAGGTATTTGGTCCAGCTTAAGGACGTTAAATGAAAGCGCTCCTGGCAGACAACCCAGATTTCTTGTTTTCGTATTTCTTTTTTTTTCTAACTTCTTTTAGTTCAGCTTTTGTATGTGCTTTTGTTGCTTTGAGTTTGTGCTTGCAGGTTTTGTGTTCGATGGTGCGGATGCTGCGGACTATTCGTGATCATAAACGCCAATCGTCTGGTATGCTCATTTCTGAGCATTGGGTAACACTTCCTCCCTTCTGTTAGCTTCAAATTTCTAGATATATCGTTTAGCTTAAGTCTGGGGGAGCGGTTGTTGTTACCCACTGTGCACGAGTTGCACCGCATACTAGAAGGTTGTATCTTTATTTATCCTAGTCATTATTTTTGTTTTTCATGCTTCACACACCACTTCACCCACTTGAGTGCGTGTTTATCTTTTTGTCGTTGTTCCGTTTAAACTATTTTGGTCGGAATGTGAAATAGATTGTTAACGTAGGAATTATTATTTGGAGTGCGATGTTGACTCATGTAGTGTTCTAGTCACTTCGCATGCTATGGTAGAATGTGAGTAGAACTAGATTTTCTTTATGCATCTAAATTATGTTTAGTATTTCTGCGTAAATTTAGATTTAATATACTCAAGTGGTGAATTTGTATGGAATTGACGATAACCCGGTGTTGTGTGTGTGCGATTACTAGTCGTGTGTTGCTCGAGTCGGGAGGAAGGTTTATCTTTCTCGTGGGCTAAGAACTTGCCCCAAGCGACTCTCGAAGCATGGGTGAGAGCGGCTCGTTGAGTCAAGCATGATGTAGGCCACCCTTTGGCTAGTTTGAGCTTTGTTATTCCATGTCCATTTCATTCACCTTTGCAAGCCTATTTTGTGCCAACCAATCCTTTGTTTAGCTCCTCTTCATCCACCAAAGCCTGAAGCCTATCCCACGCCCGCAACCAAATTGTTTTTAACTGCGCTCATAATTCAAAACTTGTGTGGAGTGTGGAATCATTGTGTTATGATGGGAAAATAACGTCCATCTGCTGATTTTGAACCAACCGGGGGTTACATAAAAGAAGTAAAATATGTAAAAGAAAAAAAAAGAGTATTTAAAAAAAAAAAAAATTTCCTCCCGAGCTAAAAACAGAAAATCTATTGGTATTTGTGAAGTAGGCCGTGTGCACACCTGGTTTTCATGATAAGTCTGGGGGTGTGTCACACGAGCATAGTTTGTTGGTCTTGTGTGGTGCAGCGTTCCGTTAGCTCACTTGGGTTGCGTAGCCACCGCGTTTAACTTTGAATATCATACCGTAACCTAAGCCCCGTTCTAATCCTATAAGTCCTACTGATTTGATTTGCGAGTTTGCTAGCGCCGTGGAGAGAGTGTGACCGGGCAAGCGTATGGTTCACGACGGTGATGGATTTCAGCGGAGTTATTCCTAAGCCCCGATCTTTTGCAACACCCGCCTCAGTGTCTCGTCACTTTCATACCGGGCATGATCGTCAAATTCTTCATAATTCACCAACTGAGTATAACTAAATCTTTAATTACGCTTTAATACTTATGTAAATTAGTTAGCATAGTTAAACTCTCCTTCTACTAGAATCTCTACTCGCATGCGTTGTTACTTCGCACCGTACTCCCTTGTGTAATTCTCTATGTTAATTATCGTTTTCACGCTCCGCCGGATTCGTTTGCTCGGGACGCGCAAACAGTTAAGTCTGGGGGTGTGATGAGTCCTGATCATATACACATTTATGGACTCATCCGGGCCGTTATTTAGTCATTTCTCCGCACTTTAGCCTTGTTATAGTTTATATTTGATAATCCATGCTAGGTGCACATCTTGGCCCACTTTGGTGTGATTTTCGTGCTTATTGTCATTAGTAGTATTCTTGTGTTGTTAAGTGCCACTTTCAGTGGCTAGATCTGTGGTTGTGCTGGAATAGGAGTAGTGCAGGTGTTCCCGGTGCAATTCTGCACAGGAACACTGCGCACGATCGCCGGTTCTATTGCGCACGACCACTGGTCGTGCGCTACTGATCGTGTGCACTTAACCCTTTTTCACGAGTTCTGTTTGGTGCAGTGCGCACGACCATCAACGACAGTGCGCACGACCACCGGTCGTGCGCCACTGCTCGTGCGCACTTATCATTAAAATTCTGAGTTCTGTTTGCTGTATTGCGCACGACCATCAACGATTGTGCGCACGACCACCGGTCGTGCGCCACTGGTCGTGAGAACATTTTATTTTATAATTTCGTATCTTGCAGGTTCCACCCAGGCAGTGCGCACGATCGCAGAATTCCAGTGCGCACGACCACTGGTCGTGCGCCAATGACCGTGCGCAGTATTTAATCCAGCGCCTATTTAAACGCCTTTTGCGATTTTAGGGCGTTCGTTCACTTCCGGGAGCGGGATTCCTGTTCCGTACGCCGCCGATCTCCACCGTGGGACGCCTCCACTTCATCTCCTACGCAAGGGGAAGCCTCCTCCATCCATTCCAAGACTTCCTCCATTGTCCGTGAGTGTTCTCCATCGTCCGCAAGCCTCCAAGCAACCATTCTCGCATTCCGCTCGGTTAGAAGAAGAAGAAACCTGAAGTCGAAGACGACGGAGCTACGTAGGGAGATTGTGACAGCTCTCTACGCCGGAAGCATAGTCCGTCCGAGTCCGGAGGTAGCCCGACAACCTACCATTCCGGCCGTGAACGGCCGCTAGTCTTCACCACCGGTTATTTCTTTCCTCTTTTCCCTCGTTGTACTCTTTGAACCGTGCAATACTCGAATATTGTGATGTTTATTTTGATGGAAATGAATATTTCTTTGTTGTTCTTCATGGTTTGGTGGTGATTCATTCCGCTTTCTCTCACTCACTCGCGCACGCACGCAAGGTGTTTGATCCGCGTTAGCAAGAGCTAACGGCGGTTGTGAAGAGGTGTTTGCGACCCTCACCCTCTCGCACTTGAGTTCACTTCATCCGCCTCACGAAGCACGGCATCGCGGTCGTTGCATCCACCTCACTTTGCGAAGCGGTGTTTTCGACCCGCATCTCTTTTGTTGTTGATAAGATTAGGAAAACCAACCAAAAGCCCCATCTTTGTTTTTGTTGAACATTTGTGTAACAATAATCACTGCGCGATTCGTTCACCCATCCTGCATTCCTCAAGAGACCGACATCCGGGGAATTTATTCTCCACAATTATTACTTGACAGTGACCGGTGCACTTACCGACACGCATCACCTAGTCGCCAACTCACGCGACGAATTACCCCCTAAGCCGCGCAAGGACCTAGTCGCCAACACAAGGCGAATTCTACTACAAAAATTACAATAATGAAATAAAGCAAATAACCAGAACTCCCTCTATGAGATTTCTGAAGTTGAGGATGAAGGATTGCTGTAGCACAAGCGAGGTTGAAGCTATCGTTCTTCGGATGCAGCGTGGGTCCTTCCTTATCCAGAAATCTTCTTTGGCTTTGAGTGAGAGATGAACTTTCGGCAGAGTAATAGCTCTGGAATTTTGGCACAAGTAATCTCTCTGGAAGCTCTAACCAAAATGAGAGGGAAGCCAACAATTTATTGACTTTGTCGCTAGCGCCTGCAGTAGCTCCTAATGCCTGCGGTAGCGTTCGTGTAGAGCGGTTGCGCAACCGTCGGCAGCGTGGCGTTGTGCACGAACTTGAGCTAGCGTCAGGCGGGTAGCGCTAGCGCTGGAGGTAGAGCTAGCGCCTGTGGTAACCTCTAGCACTGGAGGTAGTGCTTTAGTTAAGTTTGTTGGTTCCAAGCTGCTTTCTACCTGTGGAGTATTGCACCTATAGTTCTTGCACACTATAAACACACGACAAGCAAGATCAAATACAATTTGGGATTTGTTATTCTCAAACAAAGGGATGCGACACACATGTCCAATAATCTCCCCCTTTTGATAATAACAAATCCTCTTAGCAAGAAATCAACAAAGGTGTTTATAGAACATGATAAGAGAGATAAAAGTGCAACTATAGTATATGATAAGCATGAGAATAGTGCATACTCCCCTATCTTAATGCTCCCCCTACATAAATGCAATTTATGTTTTACTCCCCCTAAATTACAAGAATTAGTCTCCCCTTAATCTTCTAGATTTCTCCTCTAGGTTTCTTCAATTAATCTCCCCCTTTTGGTATTATCAAAAGAAGGTGGGGTGAGGATAGTAAGGAGGCATGATAAAGCATGATCGAGCTTTTGTAATATAGATAATGATTAAGAGTTTAAGCATAGTATATAAGAGATTTCAAATAAAAAGATAAGAGTTGTAAGCAAGCAGAAGATTTTAAGAAACATATTTTTGTAAGAGTTAAAAGCATAAGTAAAAATATGAGTTTAAGTTCAAAATTGAAAGATGTTTTAACCTTTTTGAAATCTCAAAGTTTTTCATAAAGATATCAAGCATAAAATGAACATATCAAAAAGATATTATACTACAATGTTACTTAATTTTAAGTTTAAGAGACACCAAACATTGTAGAGATCATGCTAGGTTATCTAGTGCATTTCTTATATAAGGAGTAGTATAGATAAAACATTAGAATCCAATACTCATAAGAAGAAGTGTTATGAAAGATAATGAAGTGCACATCAGTGTATTTTGAGCAATGTTAACAAATGATTTAAATCACAAAATACAAGACATATGTAGAGTAAAGTGCACAATAAAACATAAGTATATTACTTTCACACACTTTTAATGCACATAATTTTTAACAAAGTGGTGTAGTAACCAAGGTTTGCACAAGACACTTTACTATTCTTTCCAAGGTGCTCAACCTCACAATATTTATGAAGAATTATCAGGAGGTTCAAGTAGTGCTTGGTGGAGTTATATTTGTCTATTTTTTGTTCAATTTTGTGAGACAATATTCTCCGAATACACTTGTTTTGCAAACCCAACAGAATTTATTAACTCATCCACTTTTCTTAATTTCGTAAGTGCAATTCAAATGTAGTGTAGATAATAAACTTATGCAGATTTTAATTCATTGTACAATTACAATACACAAGCAAGAATTTTTAGATTTAAACACACATTTACATTACCAAACATAAGTGGGTTGTAAAAGTATCATTATCAATCACAATACATTTAGAGGCATGCTAAGCTTGGTTCTACACATATTTTTAAATACAACGGATGCACTTATAAATAGATATATCAAAGCATGATAAAAAAAACAATGGTCATAGTAATATGAAGAAACAAGTCTTAACATTGTAGATAATTCTAAATAATAGAATTCATACATGCTTGATATTAGCAATAAAGATCATACAGTTTTTTTGTTTTTTTGAAAATTTTTAATGAAAGAAAAACAGAAAAAAACACAAAAACATATTTTTGTATTTTTGAATTTTGAAGTTTTGTTGTTGATTTTTCATAATATAAATAAAACAAAAATAACAAAAGTCAGAAACATGAAAAATAAGTAGTACATACGAACTAACACATTTTGAAAGATTTTTAGAAATTTTGAAAAACAGAAAAATCACAAATCCACGCTAGCGCCAGCGCTAGTGCTAGCGCGGGAAGCAGTACATGATTTATTGAGAAATTGAAAATTTCAATTTTTGATTTTGATTAAGAGTCCTTAGAGTAGTCTTATGCAGAAATTTTGTAATTTATGGAGATGTCTTGATTGCTTAAATTGCATAAAACTTTAGCATTTTTCAAATAACTTATCCTAAAATGTCTAAGACTCCTAATTCTAACCTTAACATTTGAAACGTTGCATCGGGAAGAGGTTTAATGAATATATCAGCAAGTTGAGAGTCCGTGCCAATGAAACTTATCCTAACCTTTTCCTTTTTAATGTGATCCTTATGAAATGATGACGTACATCTATATGCTTGGATCTAGAATGATGTACCGGATTATTTGTAAGATCAATGACACTTTTATTGTCACATTTTAATTCAATATGTTTTAGATGAAAACCAAAGTCCTCTAGAGTTTGGCTCATCCATAGTGCTTGTGCACAACAACTCCCTAATGCAATGTATTCGGCCTCCGTGGTGGAGAGTGCAACCGAATTTTGTTTCCTACTAGACCATGCAACTAATGAAGGTCCTAGAAAATGACAAGTACCACTAGTGCTTTTTCTATCAAGTGAGCATCCGGCGTAGTCCGAATCGGAGTAGCCCTAAAGTGTAAATGAATTATTGTGCTGGTACCATAATCCTAATCTAGATGACCCAATTAGATATCTAAAAATACGTTTTACCGCTTTTAAATGAGATTCTTTTGGATTGGCTTGAAATCAAGCACATAAGCATGCGACAAACATAATATCGGGTCTAGTTGCACTTAGATAAAGTAGTGATCCTATCATACCCCTATATAAAGTTTGATCTATAGAAATTCCCGATTCATCTTTTCCTAATTTTAGTGATGCACTCATAGGAGTAGAAGCTTGTTTAAGGTTTTCAAATCCAAAGCGTTTAAGCATATCAAAGACATATTTAGTTTGACATATAAAAATACCATCATTTCTTTATGATATTTGAAAACCAAGAAAATAAGAAAGTTCTCCTACTAGACTCATTTCAAATTCATTTTTCATCGCTAAAATAACTTCATTACACAACTCTTCATTAGTAGATCCAAAAATAATATCATCAACATATATTTGCAAAATAATCATATCATCATTGTTGTGCTTAATGAAAAAAGTATTATCCCCACTTCCCATAATATAACCGTGCTTTAATAAAAATAATGTAAGTCTTTCATACCATGCACGAGGCGCTTGTTTTAAACCATAAAGCGCTTTTTGTAGTTTATAAACATGATTTGGAAAATTTTCACTAATAAAACCGGGGGGTTGTTCAACATAAACTTCTTCTTTTACAAACCCGTTTAGAAAAGCACTTTTCACATCCATTTGAAATAGTTTTATTCTTTTAAAGCTTGCAAATGCTAATAAATTCTTATAGACTCTAATCTAGCAACGGTTGCAAAAGATTCATCAAAATCTATCCCCTCGATTTGTGAATATCCTTGTGCTACTAAGCGTGCCTTATTTCTAATAATTTTAGACTCACCATCTAATTTATTTTTATAAATCCATTTTACACCTACAATCGGGTGATTAGATGGTCTTTCTACTAATTTCCAAACATTATGTCGCTCAAATTGTTCTAACTCTTCATTCATAGCCAAAAACCAAAATTCATCATTTAAAGCGATTGAAACGTTTTTGGTTCAATTTCTGAAAACCAAAATTCAACAAATATTTGAATAAGATTCATGAAGAGAAGAGCGAGTTCTTACCCCGATGGATAGTTCACCAATTATTAATTCTCGTGGATGATCCTTTGTGAATTTCAAAGCACTTGGAGGTACATATTCATCTTCCGTGGCCTCCTCTTCTTCTTCTTTGGATAGTTCCTCATCACCATGCTCCAAAGGTGGTAAGTGATCATCCTCTTTGCCTGCGGAAAGTCTTTCTATACAAGGAACAAGTTCATTAAATTTCACATTAATTGATTCTTCAACTTTACTAGTTATTTTATTAAAAATTCTATAAGCTTTATTATTTGAAGAATATCCAAGAAAAGTTCCTTCATCACATTTTTCATCAAACTTTCCCAAGCTATCTTTAGTATTTAAAATGAAACATTTACAACCAAAAATTTGAAGTAAGATACGTTAGGCTTCTTTTGAAAATAGAGTTCATATGGTGAGAGATTAAGAGATGGGTGAAGAATGATTCTATTTATAACATAACATGATGTATTTATGGCTTCGGCCCAAAAAGACTTAGGTAATTTATATTCACATAACATATTGCGTGCTAGTTCTTGAAGTGTCCTATTCTTTCTTTCTACAACATCATTTTGTTGTGGTGTGCGTGGTGCGAATAATTCATGTTTTATGCCTAACATATCACAAAAAATGTGAATTTAGCATTTTCAAATTCTCCTCCATGATCCGAGCGAATGCATTTAATTTTAAAATCACTTTCATTTTGAATACGAGTACATAATTTTGAAAATTCGCAAAATGCATCGTATTTGGATGAGAGAAATATTGTCCAACGATATCTTGAAAAATTATCTATTAAAACATACGTATATAATCTACCACCAAGACTTGCAGTGCTAACAGGACCAAAAAGATCCATATGAATTAATTGCAAGGGTCTTGAAGTAGAAATAAAATTTTTACTTTTGAAAGAGGATTTTGTAATTTTACCTTTTTGACAAGGTGAACACAGTGAAGGTAAATTCCCATTTAATCTAGGCAATCCTCTAATTAAATCTCTTTTGGCAAGTTTTACAATAAGTTTTGTGCTTGCATGTCCCAGCCTTCTATGCCAAAGTTCTAATTCATCTTTTTTAGTGATAAAACATTTTATAGATGATTTAGAAAGATCATGAAAAAAAACTATATAAACATTATGTATTCTTAGTGCAGTTAGTAAAATATCTTTTGTAGTAGGATTAGATATTTTGCATAGATTAGTGGATGATTCAAATAAAACATCTAATCCTTTATCGCATAATTGACTAATAGAAATAAGATTGTGTTTTAGCCATTTCACATAAAGAACATTAGATATAGTAAATGATTCGTTACCAACTGTACCAATTCCCATGATCCTTCCTTTTCCGTTATCGCCAAACGTCACGATCCCTCCTTTCTTCTTTTCTAGGCTAAGGAACTTTGCTTTATTGCCCGTCATGTGCTTGGAGCATCCAGAATCCAAGTACCACACGTCTTCATTTTCCTTAGCCTGCCTGCACATCTAGAAAGAATATGAGAGTAAAGATCCAGATACCCAAGTGGTACCACCCATAGAATAAGTGGAAGCCTTAGGTACCCAGATTTGCTTTAAAATAGTTTGTTTTAATTTCCTGCAAGAACTAGACGTGTGACCAAACCTATAATAGTTTGCACACGTAATAAAGGGGGTTGATACCCTTTTCTGGAATTTTTTCTTGCTGGAAGGAATCAGATTTTCAGAAGAAAAACATTTTGAAAAAGAAAATTCAGGCTTCTTGTATGAAGTGCTAGCGCCGACGTTAGTGGCTAGCGCCGGGCGGTAGCCCTAACCTCGATATCCGAGCCCAAATTTTCCAGACCCATGGCACTGGTTCCCTAAAATCATTTCCAGTGATTTTTGGCTTATTCCAAATTTTTTAATGGTCATGGTGAGATCATGAACTTGTGCTTTAAGTGATAAGTTTTCTTTTACAAGCATGACACACCAATTTTCAAAACCTTTTTTTATTATTTTTTACTTGCACAAGAGAGGCTTCTAATTTCCTTTCTAATTCCCCCTTCTCTTTTGTAAGAGTTTTGGCATGAGAGAGGGCTTTAGAAAGTGACTCTTCAATATCTTTTGCCATTTTAGTGGAGTGATCACACTCTTGGCAAGAAACCTTTCTCTTTTCTAAAACAGTTAATTTCTTGGAAAGCTTTTTATTTTCTTTAATTAGAGATTCATTTTCACGATTCAATAAAACATTATCTTTCATATTTTTATCAAAAGCTTTGCAAATTTCAAGAAATTCATTAAAGAGTTCTCATAAGTGGGAGGAGTTACCTCAGTGTCGCTAAGAACACTGGTGTCGTCGTTGTCGTTTTCCTGTCCCATGAGGCACATATTTGCTTCCTCATCTTCGCTTGATGAAGACCTGCTTGATCCTTCGGAGGAGGAGTCATCCCATGTATTTGCTTTTAGCACCTTCCTCTTTTCCTTCCCTTTGTGTCGTTTCTCATTTTTCTCCTTCAAAAATTTTGGACACTGGCTCCGAATATACCCGATCTTCCTGCAATGATAGCATTCTGGTGGAGGTCTTTCTTCTTCATCATCGCTCTCTTTTTCCTTCTTTGAAGATGACCCTTTCCATCTTCCTTTCTTTTGGAAATATTTCCGGAAGGTGTTTCTCCTTTCCGGATTTCTCATGAACTTTCAGAAGTTCTGTACCAAAAGGCTTTCTTCATCTTCATCCTCATCCTCTTGGCACTCCTTCTTTGATTTTAGTTTCAGCTCCTTCTTCTTTGGCTCCTTGTTGTATTCATTGTGCTGGATCTTGAGTTCTACCTCATGGGTTTTGAAATTCCCAATGAGGCTCTCAACTTGGAGCATTCTTAGATCGTGCGACTCTGAGATAGCCGTTAACTTTGGATTGAATTTTGGAGGAAGGGATCGAAGAATCTTTCAGACCAAGTCGCCGTTGGAGAAGGTCTTTCCAAGAACTTTGGAGGCATTTATGATCTTGGTGAAGCGCATGGACATGGCATCAACATCTTCACTTTCATCCATCTGGAACTTTTCATATTTTGACTCAAATTGGAAAAGCTTTGAATCTTTAACCTGCGATGTACCTTCATGAGTAATTTCCAAATGATTGCAAATATCATATGCAGTTGTACAAGAAGAAAATCTATTAAATTCATTTCTATCTAATGCACAAAATAAAGCATTCATTGCCATGGCGTTATTTTTGCATTTAACTTATCCTTAGTTTTTTCTAATATTACTTCTCCAACTACAACTGTAGGAGGAGAGTATTCCTCTTCTACCATATTCCAACCCTCTATATCTAGGGTCATAAGAAAATATCTCATCCTATTTTTCCAATAATTATAATCTAACCCGGTAAATAGTGGAGGTCTACTAATTCCCTGTCCCTCTGAAAAAGCGAGATCATAAGACGTCATTATTCCTAGTTTTTAAACCGCTTGGAATAACCTAGCTCTGATACCACTTGTTGGATCGATAAGCGCCCTTAGAGGGGGGGGGGGGTGAATAAGGGAATAAAATTCATTTTGTAATATTAAGCAATTTACTATATTGTTTTAGAGTTAACAAGAGAGCAAAATAACAATTTAGCAAAAAGTAATTTCCAATAATAAAATTTACCCCAAATGAGAGAAATCAAGTAAACATAAATAGAGACATGATTGTATTATATGAACAAGTTTTTACATAAATTTGATTTCAATATCGCTAGAAATCGGAGGCGTATAAATGTTAATAATTTTTCCTTTTCTATACCGACTTATATCCCCACAAACCGGTTGGCTTTAGCCTATCCTTCCCCAGATATGGCCTCAAGCCGCTTTAGCCAATCCTTCCCCAGATATGGCCTCGAGCACCCCTAGATCTAATCTCCTAGACCTAGTCGCCAACTCATGCGACGAATTACCCCCTGAGCCGCGCAAGGACCTAATCACCAACACAAGGCGAATTCTACTACAAAAATTATAATAATGAAATAAAGCAAATAACAAGAACTCCCTCTATGAGATTTCTGAATTTGAGGATGAAGGATCGCTGTAGCACAAGCGAGGTTGAAGTGATCGTTCTTCGGATGCAGCGTGAGGCCTTCCTTCTCCAGAAATCTTCATTGGTTTGAGTGGGAGATGAACTTTCAGCAGAGTAACAGCTCTGGAATTTTGCCACAAGTAATCTCTCTGGAAGCTCTAACCAAAACAAGAGAGAAGCCATCAATTTATTGACTTTGTCGCTAGTTCCTGTGGTAGCTCCTAATGCATGCGATAGCGTTCGTGTAGAGCGGTTGCGCAACCATCAGCGGCGTGGCATTGTGCATGAACTTGAGCTAGCACCAGGCGGTAGCGATAGCACTGGCAGAAGAGCTAGCGCCTGTGGTAACCTCTAGCTCTGGCAGTAGTGCTTTAGTTCAGTTTGTTGGTTCCAAGCTGCTTTCTACCTGTGGAGTATTGCATCTATAGTTCCTGCACACTATAAACACACGACAAGCAAGATCAAATACAATTTGGGATTTTTTATTCTCAAACAAAGGGATGTGACACACATGTCCAACAAAGGAAGGCTGCCCTATATCAAGAGCCAGTAAAGAGAAGAGGAACCAAAAAATATTGAGGAAACGATTCCTGAAATCATTTTCTCAGTAAACTAGGAAGACACTGTTCCCAGTCACGATCCTCTCCTGTATGTCATCTTCCCCGAACGACGACGAGTTCCTATGGCTTCCTCCCGATAGATCATCTTTCGACGCCAACAAGACTTTTTCGACAACGTTGAAGATCCACTAAGTCATCGATCACGAGGCCGATCTCTGGCAGTTGTTGGAACCGAGATTGGGCCCAACGAGGAGTTCGGACCTCTAAGAGGGGCAGCTAACATTTACTGATCCCGCAGAGGAACTTGACCGAAGACCTAAAACTAAATACCGACCCTTGGCTGCAGCGTGGAGGTCCCACCACACACCCGGAAGTTCTTAGAGCGCTTCCCATCCCAAGCCAAAGTTGAAACCGGACACCTTGGAGAGCCTAAGGAGCTAACCAAAGATGTCCTAAGTGTTGTTTATGGGGTGTCTACTTAATCGCCTAGAGGGGGGGGGGGGAGTGAATAGGTTTTTCTTTTTGGATAATATCCCCCTTTAGTTTTTTCTTTCTTTCTGGTTAATAGATCTAAGAAATAGAGAACAAACCACAGAAAGCACACAACGATCTATAGAGGTTCCTCAAGACCAGGTGTCTTGAGTAGTCCTCTCTCCCTCTGCGCCTACCCAACAATGTGCTGGACTCGGCAAACTCCGCCAAAAGCTTTAGGCCCTCAAGCCTTACAACACGGACCCGCAAGTCCCAATAGCCTATGCCCTCAAGCCCTAACTTCCCCGAGCCTGCAAGCTCGACACTCAGGCCCTCAAGCCCTACCACACGGACCCGCAAGTCCCAACAGCCTAGGCCCGCAAGCCCCTACTGCCCCCGAGCCCGCAAGCTCGACAAGACGCACCCGCAAGTGCACTGCCCTGGCCCTCAAGCCTCACAGCTCTCCAGCCCTCAAGCTAGACAATTTGGCCCGCAAGCCTTACAAGAAAATACAGTAATAAAATAAACTGTTTCTTCAACCTGATGTTGACCGACAACTTAGCCTGATGAAGATTGGTTTCTTATGGTTGAAGAGGACGCTTTAGATTTGATCTTTACGGCTCAGCTCCTTCTTCAATCTTCTACTTTAGCCTGATGTTGAACGGCGACTTCTCAGTCAATGGAGATGACTGATCCTTATGAGAACTCTTGAATCTTGTTCTCTTTCTTCTCCGCTGAAAAAATATTCTATTGAAGAGCGGCGGGATTCTTTTTCATGTTCTTTTTCTTGCACAGCAAGCCTCCTTTCTAGGGAAACACTGTTCCCTTTTAAAGGACAGATTAGCCGCATAACGGTAACATCTGTTGTCCTGTAATGTCAGACGCCCATTCCATAAGAGCACACGCTGATTGGACAATCAGGCGGTGGCATTAATTGCTGACATTACGTCTGCAAGATTTGAATTCTGTCTTGAAGATATCTGCATCATTACGATGACAAGCTGTCTCTGACTTTGTCGTCGCGATCTTCCTTTCGCCACTGATGGAGGTATCTCGACGATACAAGATATCCTGGCGATTCTGTATATACGACGATCTTCTTTCGCTGACAGTGTTGTTGTGAGCTTTCTTCTTGCATCATGTCGTCGTAATCATGTTGTTTACTCGACGACAATCCTTCCTTCGATATAGTTGATTCTTCTCTGCATTCGATGATCTATCCATGTCTCAGCGTTCGACGATCGGCATTCTTCGATCGACGATCTCGCCATGTCTCAGCGGTCGACGAATACTTTGCTTCTCAGCGGCTGCTGCTCTACCCGTCTTAACGACGACAGGCACGCTTTGTCGACGATGTCGTCTGTTCTTCTCAACGACATTTCATTAACTTCCTGAGATTATAGGCTAGAGAGGTAATCAGATACAAGGTGAAGTCATCTTGACTTGGTGACTTCTTCAAATCAGGAATCGTGTGGGCAGGATTCCCAACACTAAGGAGGAAGAAGCCAAAGATCTGGGGCTCTCTCCAAAGGTGCCATTTAAGGTTTATATATAGTTTTTCTCTTCTGGTCTGCTAATAACGAGATCCCGCCTTTTGATTTTACTAATCGCACCCCAAACTGGTCTGCTAACAGCCAAACTCTGTTGCTACGAAGGGTTATTTGCATCCCACCAAGGGTATCTAGGTAAATTTGCCCCTAGACTCTTACTAGGAGAATGGCCCGTGAAGGCACCACTCGCCAGTCTTCCCGCGAGCGGGGCTTGCGAGATCTTCCTAGGCGAGTGGCCCGTGAAGGCACCACTCGCTAGCCCCCTGGTGCTATAAATTCTGACCTGGGTAGTTTATGCGAGGTGGCGAGCACTCACTCACCTCAGCGCCACTAAATGCACCCCAAAGCGGCGAGCATACACTTTGTAACATCCCGACTTTTATTGGGCCACTTGGACCCTAGATGGCCCATTAAAAATGACCCAATCGCTTGTAGGGTACCATAGAAGTTAGTTGGTGACCCATATAGTATATTGAGCATACGTGTTCCGAATCGACTTTTGTCAGTTACGTTAGACTCGCATGATCGATACGAGTGCAATGGAACTCGCTTCGTTCCAATCCGAGGCCATTTGGTGAAAGTGACCATTTTGAGCATCGTAGCACGTGACGACGACGCTGATTTAGAATATTGATCATAGGTGCTCCAATTTAAGTTCTATCAATTAATTCAGACTCATATAGTCCATACGAGTGCAACAGAACTTATTTCATCCCAATCCGAGGTCATATGGAGAATATGACCATTTCGAGTATCGTAGCGCGTCACGACAACACACTTTTGTATTTTGAGTATACGTGCTTCGAATTGAGTTCCGTCAGTTACGTTAGACTCCTATAGTCAATATAAGTGTAACAGAACTCGTTTTGTTCCGATCCGAGGTCATATGGAGAATATGACCATTTTGAGTATCGTTGCACGTCACGACAACGCCATTTTGCATATGGAGCATATGGACTCTGAATTGACCTCAGTCAGTTGCGTTGGAGTCATATGGTCAATATGAAAGCGAATGAATTCGTAAGCTCAATTTTATAACCTTTTGGTCAACTTGGTCAAAACGGGTCCCGTCAAGTTAAGTGATGCATCGAAAAGCATGCACACATCAATATTACTCTGATACCCTAACATTGACTCATCACTCGATGACTTGGACCTACCTTGACTTTGATCCACCATTGGGGACCTACCCGAGAGTTGACTTTGATCAAAACTCCCAAAAATGAATTTTCCTTAAGAGATTTGGTTTCCAATTAGTTCCCCCACTTGAAGCCCACATACCAAGGCCCTCATGGGCTCTGATTTCCATTTAGGGAGCCAAGAGATTGGGCTTGGGCATAAGGCAAGAAGCCCACCCACTTCTCCCTTCTCTTTCTCTCTATTTCTCTCTCTCTCCCCACATGACTAAATAGCCTAGCCTAGGCCTCATGGGGGGTACAACCCTCCACTTGGAGGCAGTCACATGCCCTTACATAGCTGGGAGGAGCTCAACCCTCTCCTCCATGGGAGAATAATGCCACATCAGGGAGAAGAGGAGGGGGAGGGGCACATCAAACTCCTATATAAGGACCCATCCCCCCTCTAGTTAGGCTCACTCCTCTCCTCAACCCCGGTCGAACCCAGCAACCCCCTTTCCAGAGCCCCACCTCGCCGGAAAACCCAAACCCGAGCTCCACCACCTCCAATGGCGGAACTTGCCGGATGCTCCCGGAGGCCTCCAACCAAGGTGGAACCTCCTCCTCCCCTTCCTCCCTAACTTTCGGATATCTCGCATGCGAACTCCAGCAGCCGGAATGTCGTCGCCGTCCTCCCTCTCTTCCGTTCAATTTTTTATATAAATTAACTCCGGCGGTGGCCGGCGACGGCAGGCCGCCGGACCACCGTCGGCGGGAGCGCCCCCCCTTAGATTCGGTCGGGGGCGGATCCATGGCTGGCCGGCAGCGGGGAAGGCCCGCAAGGAGCGGCGGTGCGTACATGAAGAGCTTTGTTTATAAATTTTTATAATTATATTTATTATACCATTTGATTTTTTTGGGCCTTATAGAAAGCCCAAATATAAAAACTTTGAACATAAAAGTTGCTCATCTTGGCAAGGGCTACCTGCTATAAAAATTTCATAAATTTTTGAAGAGGCTAAGTATTTTTATAAATTAAAATACATCAAATATTTGGGTTTTTGAATTATCAGAGGTAATAAATTAAATCAGAAAATTATCATATAAATATGGGATATTTACAGTGTCTATGTACACCTGTGGTAATTATTTAAGAATTTTTAGAAGTCATTATGATAATATAATAATTTAATCAAGCTGGGTCCTTTACTTGTAAATATTCGAGGGGGAGATTTTCATGACCGACTTGGCTGAAATTTTATAAGATGTGTAATAGAGTATGCCTCAGCCTAGAAAAAATAATCAAAATTTTATATTGACTCCTGATATTTTTCAAGGATTTAATCAAGCTGGTGACTTTACTTGTAAAAATTCCACGGGGGAGATTTTCGTAACCCACATGGCTGAAATTTTTATATGATATGTATTAGAGTATGGCACAACCTAAGAAAAATAATCAAATTTTATTATGCATTTCTACTATTTTTAAAGATTTAAATGTGGTAGAAATTGCTGGTTTAATAATATCAGAGGCTTTTAACTTTGCTATAAAAATCTGAGAAAATCTCTAGATAACAGTGGTTTTGGTGATTACCCACTGAAAATGTTTGGTGATTTACTGAAAGGTTATCTATTTTTGAAAGAAAAAAATTTGTGGTCTCTTCATATTATTTTAAATATTATAGAGAGATCCTACCTTGGGAAATGAGCCTGATAAAAATATGGGAGCCTTCCTTATTATAGTATAAATCATCGTGCAAAATTTGGCAATTTTTGTTATAACAGAAGTATCTTTGGTATTTGTTGAATAAAAGAGGTTTAAATAGGAATAATTAATATCGGTCGTAATACAGGAACTTGATTCGCCCCGGAGCAAGCAATTGAGGTTAAAAGAGCTTGTGTTAAACCACATACGGAGATTTGGAGTCATAATGATTAAATCAGGTGTTTATAATAAAGATACTTGGTATTATGATAAAACTCGATTGAAATCTTATAATCCGATGATTCTCTCAAAACAGCGCGACTAAAAGTAACAATCATATACAATCAAACCGGCGGACCCTAACACGGTAAAATACTAGGAACTTGCCGTAGAATTGTGAACTTGCCTCCTTGGAACAGAGAAGCCTCCTATGAATGGAGTTGCCTCCTTAGAACGGAGAAGCCTCCTATGAACGGAGTTGCCTCCTTGGAACGGAGAAGTATCCTTGGAACGGAGAGAAGAACTAAACTTGCCTCCGGTGATGGAGATGGAACTGAAGGACTACTAACTTTCTTATTTCATTTATTTCAGATTTCGCACTTTCCTTCAGTATTTCTTTTACTCCAGTTCAGTACTGGCCCAGTTCCTTTCAGCACTTTATTCCAGCATTTCTATTCTGCATTTACTTACTGCAGTTTATTCCAGTACCTTATTTCAGTACTTCAATTTTGTAGTTTATTTAATAGCATTCTCTTACCGCACTTATTTATTGCGATTTACTCTTTCTGCATCTTTAAGCTCAGGTCCTCCTCTAACGAGCGTTTGGCTTTCTATTGGTGCGTTAGTTGAGGATAGTCACGAGTTGAGATAATCCTCACAAGTTAGACCCAAATAATGTACTCACACGCTCATCACTCTCCTTGTCTAAAGTTGAGCTGCACGCTGATATTGTGCGGTCGTCTTCCCGAATAGTTTCATGTCGAGTAAGGCAAGCCACCGCGGACCTAAGACTGCCTATTATCTAATTTATAAAATACTTGTATTGTAAATTGCATGTGGAAAAAGTGGCGGGTCAGTCATGCCCATAGACTATACGTACCGGTGAGGGAAGGTTGACGACTCTAAGGGATAGGGAGATGTGCACCCCAGGAGCTCGGTTGTGTCTTTTATGCCGAGACATATCCTATGTTCGAGATTACACAGTGTTGTATGTTGGGGCCTGGGTAGTGTAGTACGTCCAAACTATGTTGACATAGGGTGTGTGCGTGGGTTATGAACACCTGCGGAGTGATTGCAGACTATGGAAACCTATGTGATTGTGTAATGCTAGTTGAGTTCTTTGTGGGATAATTAATGTTTATACTACAACTTCTAGTTATATATTGTTGCGTTTGTTCAACCCAATGCTCCTAGCTTTATTTCTTGAAAATGCAAATATATCAATATGATGTTAACTCTCTTCTGCTTCAGCTAATGTTGATAGTGTTGAGTCTCACTCTTGTCCCCAAGTTTTTTAGGGATCTTGGGGAGGAGGTGTGAATCCACTTAGTCTGTGACTAACGGTTATTGAATAACCATTCACAAGAGATGGAGTAACGCGAAGTTCAACGTGAGATGTTGGGAAAAACCCTTGTGATTATTCTAACAAATTAGTTAAAGTGATTTCATCAGTTAGGTTATATTTCCCATATTGTATAGAAAGGGTAAAATGGTCAGTAGATGTCCTAGGATGTCACACTCACCTTAGAGTGTCAAGATCAGGTCAAGATAAGCACAAATTTAGTTGAGTCAAAACTTGCGTCGAATAGAAGTCGACGCAACTTCGACTAGATGTCGATGTAACTCTGACTGAAAGTCAAAGCAACTCAATATGTCTGCCGAAGTAAAGTGAAGTCGACGCAACGTCGAAATGATCTCGACGCAGAAGACAGAGCCTGTCAAAGCTATATCAAAAGGCGACGCAACTTCGAAATGAAATCGACGCAGAAGGAAGAGCCTGTCGAAGCCATCTTAGAAGTCGACGCAACTTCGAATTCAATTCGACGCAGAAGATATAGCTCAAGTCCAAGTCTTCAACTCAACAGATACGTCGATAAGTAATCGATGCAACATCGACATTTGAGTTCAGCCAAAGCTAAGAAGGAATTTGAAGCTACTCCTATAAGAACTCAGAGGTGCGTCGATATGAAGAATGATGAAGTCAACGTAGTGTCGAATTCAATCTGAAATGGAAGCCTTTCTGTTGTCCTTTTAATACCTTTTCAGAAGGTCCACAAAGCAGAAGACAATTCTCCAACGACTTGTTTATTGCCAAGAATGGAATGGAGTATTCCAGGAGACAACAAAAACATTCTATATATTGGGCTTGAAACCTCACTTTGTGTAGCATAGTCACACTTGCTTTACTATATATTGCTTGTTTGTCGAGTACTTGTATGTGAGCGGTATCCGGGGTGGGATCGTTACAAGGTTTTGTGGTCAGCTCATATTCGACCCTCATTTACCTCATATTTGTAGTTGGAGCAATCAGGTGTTCATGAACCGAATAGAATAACTCTTCAATTGAATCCAAATCTGACACAGAATGCAGTGATTTAGATTTGGATTGTGTTGGGAAAAACCCTTGTGATTTATCTAACAAATTATTTAAAGTGATTTCATCAGTTAGGTTGTATTATCCTCATCGTATAGTAAGGGTAAATTGGTCATTAGATTTCTTAGGATGTCACACTCACATTAGAGTGTCAAGGCCAAGTTAAGACAATCACAAAATCAGTTAAGTTAATAGTTGCATCGAATGAAAGTCGACTCAACTTCGACTTGATGTCGACGCAACTCTGATTAAAAGTCCAAGCAACTTAACCATCCTATCGAAGTATAGGTCAAGTCGATGCAACGTCGAAAGGGATTCGACGCAGAAGGAAGAGCCCGTCGAAGTCATCTAAGAAGTCGACGCAACTTCGACTTTAATTCAACGCAGAAGTTAAAGCTCAAGTCCAAGTCTTCAACTCGACGGATACGTCGATAAGGAATCGACGTAACGTCAACATTTGAGTTCAGTCAGAGCTAAGAAGGGATTCGAAGCTACTCCTATAAGAACTAGGAGGTGCGTCGATATAAAGAATGATGAAGTCGACGCAACGTCGAATACAGTCAGAAAAGGAAGCTTTATGTGGTGTCCTTGTAAGACCTCTTCAGAAGGACCAGATGGCTAAAGAAAGTTCTTCAACGGCTCGTTTATTGCCAAGAATGGAATGGAGCATTCCAGTACCCAGCAAAACACTATTGGAATGTATTCAAATCTGATGGACGGGTCAGGATCAAAAGAAGAAAGGAAAATTATGTGTCCACAAAGAATTCCTTTTTAGGACAGCCTAAAAGAAGAAAGTATTTCAAATTCCAATCATACAGAATAAGTATGCTAAAGGGGAGAAGAAAAGCAAGGTATTCATTACATTATTCTCATCTGTCGAATATGGTCTTCTTCCTCTTCCTTCCAAAACCCTAAGATAGAAAACAAGTGCTCTGAACAGAAAAGGAAATAGATGCTTCTTCTTCTTCACCTTACAGTAACAAGTTTTCAGCAAGGGCTTACAGAAAAAGGATCTAGTCAAATAACCCTTGCAACCATCACAATCATAAGCAAGGGTTCATCATATACAGATCTAGTGAAAATCAAAAGCTGGAGAATTGCTTCTGAAGGATTATGAAAAACAGAATTCTACTCTTCTTCTTCTTCCTTTCTTCTCACTTTTCCTTCACTGTAATAGAGTTTTATTAATCACTCTTCCAAAAGATTCAGTGGTTCTAAGAGTCTCCTTATCAAAAGATTCAATGATTCTGAGAGTCTCCTTATTAAAAGACTCAGTTGTTCTTAGAGTCTACTTATCAAAAGACCCAGGCATAGGTTGTGCAATCCTACCAGAGAGGTAGAAGAGAGGACTACCCACATTTTGGGGAACCTCTATAAAAATTCCTGTGTCTTCTATGTGTGATTTTCTGTGCTGTCCATATTTCTGTTTTCTGTGTTTATATTTCCAGCAATCTGCATTTACTTTATTCTGTCTTTGGATTGCTGATTGCATAATACCTAGTGTGTAAGACCCCCCTCCTGGAACACAAGACACAGCCGAGGGGATTCCTATGCCCAGGATAGCCGCCTTGTAGAAGTGCCAGCATACGGGCAATCCCCCTCCATAAGACACATATCCTGCTGGCTATTCTCACATATCATCATGTCAACCCATCAATAATAGAAAAACAATGGAAGCCATAGATTCACAACTAAGTAATAATGCCCGATCAAGTACAAAAGGACAGGTAGTGTCACAACCCGCATTTTCCCACGAATTTAATAAATATTATCAGAGCAAAGGGATAATACGCGCTGTGATGCCACGTCAAGCAGAGGACAACTACCGACGCTCAGGCAAACACTCCTTATGATTATTTTATAAAAGACATAAATGTGCTTGGATTAAAAAGAGAATTTTACATTTTAGCTTAAGACCGTGTCCCTCGGTCCGGTGGATCATCTAGTCCACAAGTAGAAAACTATACACACGCAGCGGAAAATAGGTTCATTTTAGCCTACATGAGCATGAAGATCAACATCCAAATATTATATGCGTAAATCTATGTTTAGTACAGTAAGAAAGGAATTTCTACGATCTCCAAAGTAGGTGACAATTATTTAAAACCATGATATGCAAAAGTTGACATTTTGATACCAAAAAGTAACTAATGCATCCTAGCATAAAGCTTCTCAGAGAGCAAGTAGGTAAACAACCTGAAAGTAACAGCAAAACAACTAGCAAGTAAACTAGCACAAGAAATCTAGAGCTATGGGCGTCAACAACTGACACGAACCCATAGAAAAGAAGGAAAAACATCCAAAAGAAGACAACAACCAAAGAACTGCCCCTTACCTAAAAGAGGGGAGGGGCCTCGACCGGGAAACTGAACAATGCCGCTAACTCCTGCGGCAGCTAAAGACCTGAACCTGAGACATTCATAAGAAAAGAATGCCTCAGCCCAAAAGGGTGCAAGAAAACCAAGATTAGCAGCATCAGAAGTAAAAGAGTGCAGAAAGAAAACTAAGCAGATAAACATCAATAATCTTACAACAACACGAGCCAGCTCAAACGAGTGCACTCGGTAAAGGGAAAAGCCTGCACCAGACGGTATTAGCCAAAACAATCAAAGCCCACCACGTGTCCGCCATTGCGGCTCAGAGGTGATGGTCATATATATAATATCATAATACACATATATAAGCATATATGTTTATAAGTACTTGAGACTGATCAGCTCGAGGGAAAAGCGTCCACCAAAAGAAGTCACTGCGACGGTGGTATCTTCCACTAACGCCCGCAACCCAAAACCGGGTGGTGGTCCTTTATCCACTGCCACCCAAAATCAAAAACCCACCACACAAGGCTTAAGACAAAGGTTCTAAACAATTAAATTTAATTTCAATCAAGACACGGGGCGTAAACCGAGAACACTCAGGACATTAGACAACGAAGATCATAGAGATCAAGAACCACTCACCAAAACTATCCCGGAGGATCAGACAACAAAGCATACTTAGCTCATATATCCAACATAGAAAACAGAGGAGTACCCGACGGGGGAACAGGATTTCAGATAGTTGTAATCACAACTCAAGACGAGAGGATTAGTCAGCACCAGGTTCAACAATAAATTAATACAACGACATTCAACTTACGACAAGGTCGAAGACTTCAGAAAGCCGACACCATGCCAGGTCTGGGGTCGGAACAAGACGAAGAAAAACATAACACGAAGGCCAAACACCTGAACAAGACCCAATGGTTAATATAATATCATCCTAACTCCTATGAGAAAGACCATATGAACATAACAGCCCCCCATATAAAGGTTTAAAACTCCCAACTGATAAATACCTTTTATAAAGCAGCCCCCCGAACAGGATTCTATAAGTCATCCCCCAACATAATAAATTTTTATAAAGCAGCCCCAAACCAAATGCTATAAGGCAGCCCCAAATAGGATATATAAACAGCAGCCCCCAAATAGAGATAAGCACATAAGAGGCTGCCAACAAACTTACACCAAACTGGAGAAGCCGAAACTATTGGATCTATTGGGGCGGAGGTTGATGTACAAGATGTAACTGGTCAAACACCAACCCATGAGGCAGTTATAATAGGTGACTTGAAATGGTGGAAATGCTTTTAAAATATAAAGAGAATTTAAATACCATAGATGTTACCAGCTGTACTGTAGTTCACTGGACAATTATCGGAAAAGATGAAAAGCTAGCTCAGCTATTGATGGAAAAAGGCTCAAAAATTAAATAATAGTATTCGATACTTTCTTTTACTATGAGTATAAAGCTGCCGGTCACTAGAACAAGTAAAAACCCAAAACCGAATTCCATCCACTTATCCTTCAAATTTAACAATTTGCTAGCCTCGCAAAGTCGTCGAGAACTAGCAAGGGAAATTCCCAGGGAGCTTGACCTCTAATTCCCCCGACTCGCCAGGAATTAGAAACGAAATTCCCGGGGAATTAAGATTTGGTTCCTCACACCGATAAGGATTTGCAAACAAGGCTCCATGAAACTTAGCCGCAAAACCAACCACACCTTCTAACAAGTGTATTAATATATATCCAGAATTAAAACCAACTAGAGCCGAGCCAGGCCATAATATGTAGAAACGGAGCTATCTAAACTTTAGTCGACCAGAATTAGTCCTTTGTTTAACTAGGATCCGACAAACTATCCGTCTTCTAACTATTGGAATGAATACCTGATGCGTGTCGGCAAGTGCACCGGTCGCTGTCAAGTAATAATTGTGGAGAATAAATTCCCCGGATGTCGGTCTCTTGAGGAATGCCGGATGGGTGAACGAATCGCGCAGTGATTATTGTTACACAAGCGTTCAACAAACACAAAGATGGGGCTTTTGGTTGGTTTTCCTAATCTTATCAACAACAAAAAAGAAATGCGGGTCGAAAACACCGCTTCGCAAAGTGAGGTGGATGCAACGACCGCGATGCCGTGCTTCGTGAGGCGGATGAAGTGAACTCAAGTGCGAGAGGGTGAGGGTCGCAAACACCTCTTCACAACCGCCGTTAGCTCTTGCTAACGCGGATCAAACACCTTGCGTGCGTGCGCGAGTGAGTGTGAGAAAGCGGACTGAATCACCACCAAACCATGAAGAACAACAAAGAAATATTCATTTCCATCAAAATAAACATCACAATATTCGAGTATTGCACGGTTCAAAGAGTACAATGGAGGAAAGAGGAAAGAAATAACCAATGGTGAAGATTAGCGGCCGTTCACGGCCGGAATGGTAGGTTGTCGGGCTACCTCCGGACTCGGGCGGACTATGCTTCCGGCGTAGAGAGCTATCACGATCTCCCTACGTAGCTCCGTCGTCTTCGACTTCAGGTTCCTTCTTCTTCTCACCGGGCGGAATGAGAGAATGGTTGCTTGGAGGCTTGCGGACGATGGAGAACACTCACGGACAATGGAGGAAGTCTTGGAATGGGTGGGGGAGGCTTCCCCTTGCGTAGGAGATGAGGTGGAGGCGTCCCACGGTGGAAATCGGCGGCGTACGGAACAGGAATCCAGCTCCCGGAAGTGAACGATCGCCCTAAAATCGCAACAGGCGTTTAAATAGGCGCTGGATTGAATACTGCGCACGGTCATTGGCGCACGACCAGTGGTCGTGCGCACAGGAATTCTGCGATCGTGCGCACTGCCTAGGTGGAACCTGCAAGATACGAAATTATAAAATAAAATGTTCGCACGACCAGTGGCGCACGACCAGTGGCGCACGACCGGTGGTCGTGCGCACTATCGTTGATGGTCGTGCGCACTGGAGCAAACAGAACTCGGAAATTAAATGGTAAGTGCGCACGAGCAGGGGCGCACGACCGGTGGTCGTGCGCACTGTCGTTGATGGTCGTGCGCACTACACCAAACAGAACTCGTGAAAAAGGGTTAAGTGCACACGATCAGTGGCGCACGACCAATGGTCGTGCGCAATAGAACCAGTGATCGTGCGCAGTGTTCCTGTGCAGAATTGCACCGGGAACACTTGCACGACTCCTATTCCAGCATAACCACAGATCTAGCCACTGAAAGTGGCACCTAACAGCACAAGAATACTACTAACGACAAAAAACACGAAAATCACACCAAAGTGGGCCAAGATGTGCACCTAGCATGGATTATCAAATATAAACTAAAACAAGGCTAAAGTGCGGAGAAATGACTAAATAACGGCCCGGATGAGTCCATAAATGTGTATATGATCAGGACTCATCACACCCCCAGACTTAACTGTTTGCGCGTCCCGAGCAAACGAATCCGGCGGAGCGTGAAAACGATAATTAACATAGAGAATTACACAAAGGAGTACGGTGTGAAGTAACATACGCATGCAAGTAGAGAATTTAGTAGAAGGAGATTCTAAATATGCTAAATAATTTACAAGAGTATTAAAGCGTAATTAAAGATTTAGATGTACTCAATTGGTGAATTATGAAGAATTTGACGATCATGCCCGGTATGAAAGTGACGAGACACTGAGGCGGGTGTTGCAAAAGATCGGGGCTTAGGAAGAACTCCGCTGAAATCCATCACCGTCGTGAACCATACGCTTGCCCGGTCACACTCTCTCCACGACGCTAGCAAACTCGCAAATCAAATCAGTAGGACTTATAGGATTAGAACGGGGCTTAGGTTACGGTATGATATTCAAAGTTAAACGCGGTGGCTACGCAACCCAAGTGAGCTAACGGAACGCTGCACCACACAAGACCAACAAACTATGCTCGTGTGACACACCCCCAGACTTATCCTGAAAACCAGGTGTGCACACGGCCTACTTCACAAATACCAACAGATTTTCTGTTTTTAGCTCGGGAGGATTTTTTTTTCAAAATACTCTTTTTTTTTCTTTTACATATTTTACTTCTTTTATTGAACCCCCGGTTGGTTCAAAATCAGCAGATGGACTTTATTTTCTCTTCATAACACAAAGATTCCACACACCACACAAGTTGAGACTTATGAGCGCAGTTAAAAACATTTTTGGTTGCGGGAGTAGGATAGGCTTCAGGCTTTGGTGGATGAAGAGGGGCTGTACAAAGGAATGGTAGGCACAAAATGGGCTTGCAACGGTGAACGAAAAGGACATGGAATAACAAAGCTCAAACTAGCCAAATGGTGGCCTACATCATGCTTGACTCAACGAGTAGCTCTCACCCATGCTTCGAGAGTCGCTTGGGGCAAGTTCTTAGCCCACGAGAAAGATAAACCTTCCTCCCGACTCGAGCAACACACGACTAGCAATCGCACACACACAACACCGGGTTATCGTCAATTCCATACAAATTCACCACTTGAGTATATTAAATCTAAATTTACGCAGAAATACTAAACATAAATTAGATGCATAAAGAAAATCTAGTTCTACACAAATTCTACCATAGCATGCGAAGTGACTAGAACACTACATGAGTCAACATCGCACTCCAAATAATAATTCCTACGTTAACAATCTATTTCACATTCCGACCAAAATAGTTTAAACGGAACAACGACAAAAAGATAAATACGCACTCAAGTGGGTGAAGTGGTGTGTGAAGCATGAAAAACAAAAATAATGACTAGGATAAATAAAGATACAACCTTCTAGTATGCGGTGCAACTCGTGCACAGTGGATAACAACAACCGCTCCCCCAGACTTAAGCTAAACGATATATCTAGAAATTTGAAGCTAAAAGAAGGGAGGAAGCGTTACCCCATGCTCAGAAATGAGCATACCAGACGATTGGCGTTTATGATCACGAATAGTCCGCAGCATCCGCACCATCGAACACAAAACCTGCAAGCACAAACTTAAAGCAACAAAAGCAAATACAAAAGCTGAACTAAAAGAAGTTAGAAAAAAGGAAGTACGAAAACAGGAAATCTGGGTTGTCTCCCAGGAGCGCTTTCATTTAACGTCCTTAAGCTGGACCAAATACCTGTATTAGCATTGCTTATAAAGTGTGCAGGAATTAAAAAGAAAGAGTTCTCAAGAGTAGGGTTTCACAAAAATAAGAGACAAGAAGGGGAAATCAGCTGCCGGTGTTTGTATGATGTCCATCTCCCAATGTCAACAACTGACACTCCTTGTTTATAGTGGCGCCATCGTATAACTTCAGCCGATGTCCATTGACCTTAAACTTGTCCCCCTTATCCCCAGATATTTCTATGGCACCGAAGGGGGAGACATCAGTCACGGAGAAAGGACCACTCCACCGCGATTTTAGCTTCCCTGGGAAGAGGCGGAGACGGGAGTTGTAGAGCAACACTTGGTCCCCAATTTTGAACTCCTTAGGAATGATATGCCGATCGTGCCATTTCTTTGTTTTCTCCTTGTAGATACGAGCGTTTTCATAAGCGAAATGACGGAGCTCCTCTAACTCGTTGAGTTGGGAACGACGCACCTCGGCCGCGGCTCCAATGTCCATGTTCAGAAGTTTGGTTGCCCATAATGCTTTATGCTCCAGCTCTACAGGGAGGTGGCATGCCTTGCCGTAGACTAATTGAAACGGAGTCATGCCGATGGGTGTTTTGAACGCAGTCCGGTAAGCCCATAATGCGTCGTCGACCTTTTTAGCCCACTCCTTCCTATTTGAATGTATTGATTTCTCAATTATTCGCTTGAGCTCGCGGTTGGAGACTTCGACTTGCCCGCATGTTTGGGGATGGTATGCAAAAGAAATCTTATGATGGACCCCGAACTTTTTCATGAGCTGCACAAACTGCTTATTGCAAAAATGACTACCGCCGTCACTGATGATAGTTCTCGGCGTCCCAAACCTGGAGAAGATATTCTTGTGGATAAAGTGTAGCACTGTGTTTGCATCATTCGTGGCGACCGCCTCAGCTTCCACCCATTTTGAAACATAATCAACTGCCACAATAATGTAATGCTTACCGTGAGACATTGGGAAGGGACCCATGAAGTCTATTCCCCAGACATCAAAGGGTTCGCAGACCAGCATGTTATTAAGGGGCATCTCATCACGCCGGGAAATATTTCCTGTCCTTTGGCACTCGTCGCACTTGGTGACATAGGCATGGGCGTCCCGGAAGAGGGTCGGCCAAAACAATCCACATTGCAGGATTTTTCGTGCTGTTCGAACGGCCCCGAAGTGCCCGCCAGCTTCTCTGTCATGGCAGTGCTGCAATATAGACTGAAACTCAGCTTCCGGAATACAACGCCTAATAATCCCGTCCCTGCACGTGTGGAATAAGAGCGGATCTTCCCAAAAATAGTATTTTGAGTCAGAGGCAAGCTTCCGTCTTTGCTGAGGGGACAGATTCGGGGAGAAGGTTTTACAAGCCAAGTAATTAGCGATATCTGCGTACCAAGGTGCGGTTGGGGAGGACGTAGTAATTGCGAATAACTTTTCATCCGGGAAATAGTCGTCCGTTTCCTCCTCAACGCTGTTGGGAGTGTCGTACTCCAATCGCGAGAGATGATCCGCAATCACGTTCTCCACCCCTTTCTTATCTTTGATTTCCAGATTGTATTCCTGCAAAAGTAAAATCCAACGAATCAGGCGCGATTTGGATTCTTTCTTACTGAAAAGATACCTGAGAGCGGCGTGGTCCGTATACACGATCACTTCGGAAAGTACCAAGTACGAGTGAAATTTTTCAAAAGCGAAGACCACGGCTAGCATTTCTTTTTCAGTGGTGGTATAATTTGCTTGAGCACTGTTGAGAGTTCGACTGGCATACACAATAGTGTGAAAAGTCTTGTCTTTCTTTTGACCGAGTACAGCACCTACGACCACATCACTTGCGTCGCACATGATAATAAAAGGCAAAGTCCAGTCGGGCGCCACCAAAATTGGGGCTGAGATGAGTTGTCCCCGTAAAGTTTCGAAGGCTTGCATGCATGCTTCGTCGAAGTGGAAGGGGACGTCCTTAACCAGCAGGCGAGATAAAGGCTTTGAAATGGAGGAAAAATCCTTGATGAACCTTCGATAGAAGCCCAAATGACCAAGAAAACTTCGGATGCCTTTCACTGACATGGGTGGAGGGAGGTTTCTGATAACACTTACCTTCGCTTGATCCACTTCAAGCCCTTTGCAGGAAACTTTATGTCCCAACACAATTCCTTCGCGCACCATAAAGTGGCATTTCTCCCAGTTCAAGACAAGATTGGTGTCTTCACACCGCTTCAAGGTCTTGGCCAAATTCGCGAGGCAAATGTCAAAGCTACTGCCAAATAGAGTAAAATCATCCATGAAAACTTTGAGGAAGTCCCCCACCATGTCAGCAAAAATGGCGAGCATACAACGTTGGAAGGTTGCGGGGGCATTACACAGTCCGAATGGCATTCTTTTGAACGCGAAGGTACCGGAGGGACATGTGAATGTTGTCTTTTCTTGATCAGATGGGTCAATTAGAATCTGATTGTACCCTGAGTACCCATCCAAGAAACAGTAGTAATCCTGCCCCGCTAACTTTTCTAGCATCTGATCAATGAAAGGGAGCGGAAAATGGTCCTTGCGCGTCGCATCATTCAGCTTGCGGTAGTCGATGCAGACTCTCCACCCGGTGATCACTCGGGTTGGTAGCAGTTCATTTTTTTCATTGGCAACGACAGTGATCCCTCCCTTCTTTGGTACCACCTGGACTGGACTGACCCATTTGCTATCGCTGATTGGGTAAATGATGCCAGCGTCTAAAAGCTTTATCACTTCAGCCTTCACTACCTCTTGCATTTTTGGGTTCAGCCGCCTCTGGGGCTGTGCTATCGGTTTGTACTGATCTTCAAGGAGGATCTTATGCATGCAGACCGTGGGGCTGATTCCCTTAATGTCAGCAAGAGACCGTCCGAATACCATGTGGTACCTTCTCAGCACGCCCACTAATGCAGTTTCGTTAGCGGCGGACAGGGCTGCGGAAATAATCACCGGATGCGTGTTATTTTCTCCAAGAAAGACGTACTTTAGAGAATCCGGGAGTTGTTTGAGTGCCGGACAAGGGTTTGGATTGGCAGAATCGTTGGAGGGTTCTCCGATTGAGTGTGACAAATCGGGCTGGTTTGAGTGTGCCCCCCCTTCTTCCTTGTCTTTGTGCTGCCAACACACCTCACTGTCATCCAACTCCACAACGTTCTGACCATCGAATTCTTCAAGCGCCTCTGCTGGTTCGCACTCCGAGATTTCAAAGAGTTGCGACGGGCTGTGGACGTTGAAAGATATAGCATCCTCCCCCAGTCTTAGTGTGAGCTCCCCCTGCTCCACATTAATAATAGCCCGAGCAGTAGCGAGAAAGGGCCGCCCCAAGATAATGGGTACATTTGAATCGACCTTCATGTCGAGGATGATAAAATCAGCTGGAAAAGCGAGACCGTTTACAACTATTGTGAGGTCCTCGACGATTCCTGACGGCTTCTTGATCGACCGATCAGCTAGCTGCAGCATTACCTGCGTTGGCTTCAAGATCCCAGCACCAAGTTCACGAAAGATAGAGAGCGGCATCAAGTTGATTGATGCCCCCAAATCACAGAGTGCCTGGCTGAAACGGTGATGGCCAATCCTGTAGGGAATCGTAAAGCTGCCCGGATCCCTGCACTTTGTGGGCAAATTGGAAATGATGGCGGAGCACTCCTCGGTGAGGTCGATAGTTTTGAGACCCTCCAACTGCTTCCGCTTCGAGATCAAATCTTTCAAAAACTTGGAGTAACCTGGCATTTGAGAAATAGCTTCAATCAGTGGTATGCTCACTTGCACTCCCTTCATTATTTCCAAGAATCTGCGGAATTGCTTCTCGGATTTCTCGTTTCGCAGCCTGTGGGGGAATGGGGGGTGAACAGCGCTTTTCGAGGTTTGTGCCTCGCTCACGGGATGCGGCTCAATATGGCTCTGAGTTAGCTTCTCGGAAGTGTCTTCATTATGCTTGTCAGTGGGACACGCAAGTGGTTCCTGTCGAGGAGGATTGTCTACACTTCTCCCACTTCTCAATTGCATGGTGTTCACTGACTCAGGAGGCTGACTTGCAAGCCCAGAAACGACATCGGACAGCGTCCCTATAGTAGATCGAAGCTGTTGGATTGCGGCAGATTGGTCATTCATTTTGTTTAATACCCCGACCACCAAAGTTGCTAACTGTTCTGGTTGCTCTGGCGGCATAAAGTCCGCTGCTCCTTTGGATGTCACGGCATTAACTGCAGCAGTGCTTGGGGAGCGAATAACATGACTCCAGTGCTGACTGGTGTGAACAATATTCACGACCACTTCCCACGCGTCCTTCCCTGATTTATTAAACAGGGCCCCTCCAGCTGCCATATCAAAAAGTAGACGGAATTTATCCAGCACTCCGAAATAAAAAATCTGAATTAAGAAAGCTTCTGAAAGATCTTCACGGTAGCATCCCCTATGCAAGGATTGGAAACGCTCCCAAGCATCAACTAACGTCTCCTCCTTCCCTTGTCCAAAGGTTACGAGTTCCCTGTACTTGTCCAAGGCTTGGGTACGATGTTGAAACTCTTGCAAAAATCTCCCCTCGAGTTGTTTCCATGTGGTCACCTCTCTTTTCCGAATATCCCAATACCAGCTTTTGGCTTTTTTATGCAAGGAGAATGAAAATGCCAAAATCTTTTGTAGGTCATCTTCAATTCCATTGAATACACATGTGTAATAGATTTCTAAAAAGTCCTGCATGTGTTGCACCGCGTCTTCATGCTCATCCCCGCTGAACTTGCAGTTCCCTGACACGTACTCAATGACGTCGGAGGAGATCCCGAAGTCATGATTGTTCCTTTCTGCTTGATCCCTTAAATCATCCAAGCTTCCCGGATAGATGCATTCCTGAATGGAGGTCATGCTACGAATACTAGCAAACAAAACGATTAGCGAATGATGGAAAAGGCGAAAGTAATCAAAAGTGCATATCGAAAAGAAACGGAGATACCAGAGGTGAACAAAAGAAGTGAAAGAAAAGAAAATTCTCGTGCAACAAATCTTCACGCAGACGAATTCATCACGTCTGCAGATCCCCGGCAACGGCGCCAAAAACTTGATGCGTGTCGGCAAGTGCACCGGTCGCTGTCAAGTAATAATTGTGGAGAATAAATTCCCCGGATGTCGGTCTCTTGAGGAATGCAGGATGGGTGAACGAATCGCGCAGTGATTATTGTTACACAAGCGTTCAACAAACACAAAGATGGGGATTTTGGTTGGTTTTCCTAATCTTATCAACAACAAAAAAGAAATGCGGGTCGAAAACACCGCTTCGCAAAGTGAGGTGGATGCAACGACCGCGATGCCGTGCTTCGTGAGGCGGATGAAGTGAACTCAAGTGCGAGAGGGTGAGGGTCGCAAACACCTCTTCACAACCGCCGTTAGCTCTTGCTAACGCGGATCAAACACCTTGCGTGCGTGCGCGAGTGAGTGTGAGAAAGCGGACTGAATCACCACCAAACCATGAAGAACAACAAAGAAATATTCATTTCCATCAAAATAAACATCACAATATTCGAGTATTGCACGGTTCAAAGAGTACAATGGAGGAAAGAGGAAAGAAATAACCAATGGTGAAGACTAGCGGCCGTTCACGACCGGAATGGTAGGTTGTCGGGCTACCTCCAGACTCGGGCGGACTATGCTTCCGGCGTAGAGAGCTGTCACGATCTCCCTACGTAGCTCCGTCGTCTTCGACTTCAGGTTCCTTCTTCTTCTCACCGTGCGGAATGAGAGAATGGTTGCTTGGAGGCTTGCGGACGATGGAGAACACTCACGGACAATGGAGGAAGTCTTGGAATGGGTGGGGGAGGCTTCCCCTTGCGTAGGAGATGAGGTGGAGGCATCCCACGGTGGAAATCGGCGGCGTACGGAACAGGAATCCCGCTCCCGGAAGTGAACGATCGCCCTAAAATCGCAACAGGCGTTTAAATAGGCGCTGGATTGAATACTGCGCACGGTCATTGGCGCACGACCAGTGGTCGTGCGCACAGGAATTCTGCGATCGTGCGCACTGCCTGGGTGGAACCTGCAAGATACGAAATTATAAAATAAAATGTTCGCACGACCAGTGGCGCACGACCGGTGGTCGTGCGCACTATCGTTGATGGTCGTGCGCACTGGAGCAAACAGAACTCGGAAATTAAATGGTAGTTGCGCACGAGGAGGGGCGCACGACCGATGGTCGTGCGCACTGTCGTTGATGGTCGTGCGCACTGCACCAAACAGAACTCATGAAAAAGGGTTAAGTGCACACGATCAGTGGCGCACGACCAGTGGTCGTGCACAATAGAACCGGTGATCGTGCGTAGTGTTCCTGTGCAGAATTGCATCGGGAACACTTGCACGACTCCTATTCCAGCATAACCACAGATCTAGCCACTGAAAGTGGCACCTAACAGCACACGAATACTACTAACGACAAAAAACACGAAAATCACACCAAAGTGGGCGAAGATGTGCACCTAGCATGGATTATCAAATATAAACTAAAACAAGGCTAAAGTGCGGAGAAATGACTAAATAACGGCCCGGATGAGTCCATAAATGTGTATATGATCAGGACTCATCAATACCTATCCGGGACCCTGATCAAATTTCCAACAACGACAAGTGCAGAGAATAACAAGGGCAGAGCATGCCAGCACAAGATTTAGCCGAGACATAATCAGAAGGGCCCAAAATGAACCAAGCAAACAACCCCACCAAAAGTAGGAGCCCATGGTTCAATAGCAAGAGAGGTCTGAGATTTGCTATCAGCACACACACACTTATATATATAAAGATATGAGCCCTAAAGAAATTATATATCCAAAGGATCCAACTGCCGCCACCCCAAACAAAGCTTTATAAGGCAGCCTGCTCAAATTAACTAATAAGCAACAACCCCCAAATTTATTTCATAAAAACAACCCCTATATTAACAAGGATAAGGAGCAGCCCCCAACAAAGTAGCATGTGTAACACCCTCCCTGTTACATAGCATATAACAGTAGGTCCGGCCGAGACCCCACGCCATATGAAATGAACAGAAGAGCGCGTTACTAAAATTAGTGTCTAAACAGTTACAAATATAACTATCTCAGCATCAGAGTCACAACGGAAGCATAATTAGAATTTCATGTTAAACCAGTTTATAACAAGTCCACAGTACTACTAGGAATGAAATACAACAAGCGTTATTTTCAAGAGTTTGTTTACAGCATCTAAGTGGCTTCCGAACATCGGCACGCAGGCCGGCTACACATGAACAAAAGTAAACAAAAGCTTTGGCCTTCAAGGGCCAGCACAGCACAACAGCAGGGGCTTCAGCCCGCTATCTCCCGCTAGTCTCACCGAGACCTGTATAAGCAAATCCACCAATTGGTGGGAAAACAAGCAACCGGTCAACTTTAGCTGACCAAGATTTATAACGACCCCGCCCCACACTCGGGACGACGGTGCTCCTTCCCTGCAAGTAAGAGTCAGCATCATATAAATATATATCCGCAAACAACACCAACGGAGGCAAACCAAGCCACCCGCTTCGTGCTCTCAAGGCACACTTTGGCATACTCCCTGAGTTACGCCCTTACGCTAAGTCCTATTTCAACTTAACAAGCAAATTGAGCTAGCCCGTGAACGAAGTTACGACACTCTTCCATAGCCCGGTGCAACGAGGGGCGACCTCTACACCACCACTACAGGGGGATTGGTTCAGCTAGGCTCATGCTCAATCATCGCGGTATATGCGATACGAGTAAGCTTCACCCAATGCCCATCTTTTAAAGCTGGGGTTTGCAAGTTCCACAGCTTTGCCTGCTACACATCCAATTTCCAGGACTTTAGGTAGCACGGAAGCACACACATTGTGCTGGGCGCTATCGCCGGCGCTAATGTTAGCGCCCGGCGCTAGCAACAGAACTTAGTTCTGCCCGGCACTGGTAACAGAAATCTGTACTGCCACCTCTGGGAAACCACCTCCAAACATCAACACTAGTAGCTCACCTGGAGCTACCGCCGGCGCTAACGCTAGCGCCCGGCGCTAGTGACAGAACTCAGTTCTGCCACCCAATCTCGAGTATAGCCTGGGAAACACCTCCAGGTCCTATTTTCTGTACAACAACAGTCACATGACCCGAATCACAGCACGTACACGGAATTGTTTCCGGCACTTTACACGCACTAATCATCACCAATCCGGCTCGACCTGTACGGATGGGCTTCACACAGCATGCCTATGTCTGTAATACCGTTTCGGACTCTATATGCAATTTGTGGGGGAAATCACTTCATCCCACCGGGAGATCCAATCTACTATTTCGTAGAAGTCTCCCTAAATAGATGCTAATTAAAGGACGTTCATGCCCAAGGCTGAGGGAGGAGAATCGTTACCCTTGTGGGCCGTTTCGGTGCCATAGGATTGAGAGGGAGGTGGCTGGAATCCGCGGTGGCACACGCACGAAGACGATGCTTCACAAATCCCTCCTGGCACGATGAACGCTTAACTCCAAAGGCTTCCCTTCCCTTCTCCCAGCTCTCAGCCCTCAGTACTCCACAGGAAATCAGAAGGAATGGGCTGAAGAGTCGGGATTTGGGGGTTTTATGTTTTATCGCTACCGCCGGCGCTAGCACTAGCGCCTGGCGGTAGCCTGAGTCGGTACCGCTTCGTAGCCGCTAGCGCTGGCGCTAGCGCTAGCGCCTGGCGCTAGCTCCCTGCCTTGCACTCATTTTCAATTTGGTGTGCACATATAATTGGGGGTCTTACAATTCTTCCCCCTTTAAAAGAATTTCGTCCCGAAATTCTAACAATGCAAAAAGGTAAACAGATACAAAATATGACTTGTACCTCAACGGAACAGCTCGGGGAACTCCTCACGCATAGTTTGTTCACGCTCCCATGAAAGCTCCTCACGACCGCAGTTGTTCCAGCGGACTTTGACCACCTTGATCAATTTATTCCGCAGCTGTTTGATCTCAGTGTCTTCGATGCTAATAGGTATGACTTTTGTCTTCAACCCATCATCGACCGGCACCTGAGTAGCCACAAGCACTTGGCTCAGCTCTAGTACAGCTTTCCGCAATACTGATATGTGGAATACATCGTGCAGACCACTCAACTCTGTCGATAGAGCGAGTCGATAGGCAGCTTCGCCAACACGTTCCAGTATCTCAAATGGTCCAAGGTATCTTGGACTCAGCTTTTTCAAGCGCCGAATCCTGGACACACCCTTGAAAGGTTTGATCTTGAGATAAACCCAGTCGCCCACGGCGAACTCGATGTTTCTGTGCTTGGCATTGTATTATTAAGCCTGCCTATCTTGCGCAATTAACAATCTCTCCCAGATTGTTTGAATAGCCGAATTTGCCTCTTCGACTTCCTTTCGCTTAAACAGCTTCGGTTCACCTGTCTCCGCCCAAGATAAGGGAGTGCGACAAGCTCTACCATAGAGGGCCTCGAAGGGGGCCATCTTTATACTTGCCTGATAGCTGTTATTGTAAGCGAATTCGATCATGAAAAGATGATCTTCCCACTTTTTACCGAAGTCCAGGACGCACATTCGGAGCATATCCTCCATCGTTCTGTTCGTACGTTCAGTCTGTCCATCCGTCTGAGGGTGGAAGGCAGTACTAAACTTCAGTTTTGTACCTAACAACTTGTGGATTAGCTTCCAATCTTTAGAAGTGAAGCGCCCATCTCGATCACTGACGATGCTACGGGGCACACCGTGCAATCGTACAATGCTATCAACATAAAGTTTTGCTAACTTTTCAACTGAATCATCCTTCCGGTTTGGAATAAAGTGGGCTACCTTTGTCAAGCGATCCACGATCACCCATACGGCATCATTCCCACTCTATGATCTCGGCAAACCGTGCACGAAATCCATCGAAATGTCATCAAATTTCCATTCCGGTATAGGCAGCGACTTCAGGAAACCTCCAGGTTTCTGACATTCCTCCTTCACCAGTGCGCAAGTTTGCACTTTGCCACGTACAAGGCGATATCTTTCTTTAATCCTGGCCACCAAAACAGCTTTTTCATGTCCTGGTACATTTTTGTGCTCCCAGGGTGAATTGAGTATTTGGTAAAATGCGCTTCATACATCAATTCCTCCCACAACTTACCCACATTTGGGACACACAACCGACCTTCTTTCCACATCAGAACGTCGTCCATCACAAACTCTGCAGCAGTCCCAACCCCAGACTCTGCCAAATAGCGTTGCATGCTCGAATCAAGCTCCAGGGCCTGTCGTATTCTGTCCGCGAGGTCATACTGCACCTCCATCCAGTTTAAGCACGCATTCGCACTAGAACTCCTCCCTACACAGGAGATCTCCAAGGCTTCCAAGTCCCTGATCAGACGTGGATCATACATCTGAATCCAGTTGGCCTGGGAAAAAGCCCTCCTGCTCAATGCATCTGCGACGACATTCCCCTTTTCGAGAGTATAATGTATATCAAACGTGTAGTCCCCCAGGAACTCCATCCACCTTCGTTGTCGCATATTGAGATCTTTCTGCGTTAACAGATACTTAAGGCTCTTATGGTCTGTAAAGATGTCAACCTTCACACCATATAAGTAGTGCCGCCACAGCTTTAGAGCGAATATCACGGCCGCCAACTCCAAATCGTGGACCGGATAGTTCCGCTCATGCACTTTCAACTGTCGAGAGCCATAAGCTATCACCTCACCGTGCTGAAGAAGTACGCAGCCTAAGCCGTTCCCTGACGCATCACTATAAATTTCATAACCCTCTGCACCTGATGGCAAACACAAAATTGGTGCTGTGGTCAGACGCCTCTTTAATTCCTCAAAAGCCCGTGCACACTCCGATAACCAAATGAACTTCTGATCCTTCCTCGTCAAGGTGGTGAGAGGTAGAGCGATCCGCGATAAGTTTTCCACGAAGCGCCGATAGTAGCCGGCAAGTCCAAGAAAATTCCTGACTTCTGCTACTGTTGCCAAAACGGGCCACTTCTGGATTGCATCAATCTTTGCCGGATCCACTGCGATACCCTCGCCACTAACAACATGACCAAGGAACGCCACTGAGGCTAGCCAGAACTCGCACTTAGAGAACTTGGCATATAATTGACTACGTCGCAAGATTTCCAAAACTTCACGCAAATGAATCGCGTGTTCTTCTTCAGACTGAGAGTACACCAAGATATCGTCAATGAAGACAATAACAAACCGATCAAGGCACTCTCGAAAGGTCCTGTTCATCAGATCCATAAATACTGATGGTGCATTCATCAATCCAAACGGCATCACTGTAAACTCGTAGTGTCCGTAGCGAGTACTGAATGCTGTCTTAGGAATATCACAATCCCGAATTCGTAACTGGTAATAGTCGGACTTGAGATCCAACTTTGAATATACCGTTGACCCAACTAGCTGGTCGAATAAGTCATCGATTCGAGGAATCGGATACTTGTTCTTCTCGGTCAGCTTGTTCAATTCTCGGTAGTCAATGCATAGACGCAGGCTTCCGTCCTTCTTTTTCACAAAAAGGACCGGAGCACCCCAAGGGGAGGTACTTGGACGTATATAACCCTGCTCTAGCAACTCCTGTAATTGAACTTTCAATTTCGCCATCTCCTTTGGCGCAATTCGGTACGGAGAGCGTGAAACAGGTTTGGCACCTGGCACCAGTTCTATAGTGAAGTCAATCTCTCGCTGAGGTGGCGCCCCAGGGAGATCTTTCGGAAACACATCTGGATACTCTGAAATCACAGGAACATCACTCAAACTGGGTTGAGGCTTTGCAGCCCCCACTAGCACAACACATAGCTCTGCGCCCTGCCGAACCGCCTTGACCACTTGGACAGCAGACATCAGTGTCTTGCTCGATCCACGCAAACCAGAAAACGTAGTCGCACGTTCGGTATTTCGCCCCAGTGTGACCTCCTTAGAAGTGCAATCAATGTAGGCCTGCTGCGCTGACAGCCAGTCCATACCAAAGATTACATCGAATTCCGAAAGCGGGAGTATCAGTGCTTCCAAATCAAAGTCTTGACTCCCTATTCGTACCTTTACTACACAACCTCGATCTGCGCGCATCAAACACCCATTGGGTAGCATCACATCTAATCGTTCCTGTCTAAACAACGAAGGCACTCCAAGTTGCTGTATGAAGGCCTCCGATAGAAAGGAATGTGAAGCACCCGCATCAAATAGTGCTCTCGCCGGATTGTTAAAGATCATGACAAAGCCTAGGACATCAATGGTTACCAAGCAAGGTATAAGGTATGAAGTATATAAAAAGCAACAAAAGCTATATACTATCACATACCTGTCACCACATCATTCTGTTTGATGGCCTCCTGTTGGCCAAGGTTGTAAACCCTAGGTTGGGCTGGAGCAGCGTGGGATGCGGTTGACTCTGCCGCCTTCCCTTTCTCTGCCGCATAGGCCGCAACTAGCTTCTTCCCACTACGACAGTCACGTGCTATATGTACTGGCTTGCCGCAGTTGTAACAGATGATTGGGCCTCGCCCAGTCACTCTCGATGCTGAAGATTGAGCTGACCCAGATGGTCGCGCTCCTTTCTTCCACTTGCCTTGCCCCGACTTTGCCGAGCTCGATACTTTGAACTCTGGCTTGACTACTGCTAGCTCTTTCTTACTGCGGGACCGCTTCATGTCTTTTTCTAAAGAACGAGCTGAGTTGACCAGGGTCATAAACCCTTGCGTCATTGGCCCCGTCAGAAGGAACCGCAACTCTTCCCTCAGACCTTCATAGAACCGATTTGTCTTCCGTGCTTCATTGGCAAAGGTCGCTCCTGCATAGCAACCCAACCGTGTAAACTCATGTAGATAGTCGTCGATCGTACTATCACCCTGAGTCAGCCGGTTGAATTGGTTTTCCATTTCTATTTGTTGGGCCTGTGGAAGATATCGCGCCAAGAACAGTCTAGAAAACTCATCAAAAGAGATATCAGTCAACTGCCGTCCCGCAAGCTGATGTATCTCCATCTCATCCCACCACAGCTGCGCCTCCCCATCTAGTAGGAAGGTTGCCAAAGTCACTTTTTGTCCTTCCTCCGTGTCCGTGGCCTTCAAGGTTTTGCGCACCTTTGACAGCCAATCCTCCGCTTGCGTCGGGGTTCCTGCCCCCGTGAACGTCGGAGGGTGGAAACTCAAAAAGTATTGCAGCTGTTGATCGGGAGCTCTTCGTGCCCTCAACGACACTGGCCTTTCTACCTTAGGTTCGGCTGCTGGAGCCTGCACCGTAACCGCTCCCGGAGTAGGAGGCTATCCAGGGACATGCCCTCCTGGTTGCGCCGTGAACATTGCAAAGACTGCCTCAGCGATCATCCTTACGGTTTCAGCCGAAGGAGGAGTCGGCACCGGAGTTGGTGCACTGCTTGCAGTCGAACGAGGGGGTCGAGAAGGCCCCGCTCCACTCCCAGTCGCCTATATATGTACCCAAAACATAATTAGCGACTAAGAGATAACAACAATCAATAAAGGAACACAGAAGTTCCATCTGAATGCTACACAAATACATGTAAGTCATTCCGAAAGTGGACAAAACTGGTTATTTATATGAGTTAAAGGCGACGCACACACGCGCTCACCACCCCTTAAAAGAATTCGACCACGAATTCAGACGGAAAGGGATCGAGACCCGTAGCTGATACCAATTTGTAACACCCTCCCTGTTACATAGCATATAACAGTAGGTCCAGCCGGGACCCCACGCCATATGAAATGAACAGAAGAGCGCGTTACTAAAATTAGTGTCTAAACAGTTACAAATATAACTATCTCAGCATCAGAGTCACAACGGAAGCATAATTAGAATTTCATGTTAAACCAGTTTATAACAAGTCCACAGTACTACTAGGAATGAAATACAACAAGCGTTATTTTCAAGAGTTTGTTTACAGCATCTAAGTGGCTTCCGAACATCGGCACGCAGGCCGGCCACACATGAACAAAAGTAAACAAAAGCTTCGGCCTTCAAGGGCCAGCACAGCACAGCAGCAGGGGCTTCAGCCCGCTATCTCCCGCTAGTCTCACCGGGACCTGTATAAGCAAATCCACCAATTGGTGGGAAAACAAGCAACCGGTCAGCTTTAGCTGACCAAGATTTATAACGACCCCGCCCCACACTCGGGACGGCGGTGCTCCTTCCCTGCAAGTAAGAGTCAGCATCATATAAATATATATCCGCAAACAACACCAACGGAGGCAAACCAAGCCACCCGCTTCGTGCTCTCAAGGCACACTTTGGCATACTCCCTGAGTTACGCCCTTACGCTAAGTCCTATTTCAACTTAGACAAGCAAATTGAGCTAGCCCGTAAACGAAGTTACGACACTCTTCCATAGCCCGGTGAAACGAGGGGCGACCTCTACACCACCACTACAGGGGGTTTGGTTCAGCTAGGCCCGTGCTCAATCATCGCGGTATATGCGATACGAGTAAGCTTCACCTAATACCCATCTTTTAAAGCTGGGGTTTGCAAGTTCCACAGCTTTGCCTACTACACATCCAATTTCCAGGACTTTAGGTAGCACGAAAGCACACACATTGTGCTGGGCGCTATCGCCGGCGCTAATGTTAGCGCCCGGCGCTAGCAACAGAACTTAGTTCTGCCCGGCACTGGTAACCGAAATCTGTACTGCCACCTCTGGGAAACCACCTCCAGACATCAACACTAGTAGCTCACTTGGAGCTACCGTCGACGCTAACGCTAGCGCCCGGCGCTAGTGACAGAACTCAGTTCTGCCACCCAATCTCGAGTATAGCCTGGGAAACACCTCCAGGTCCTATTTTCTGTACAACAACAGTCACATGACCCGAATCACAGCACGTACACGGAATTGTTTCCGGCACTTTACACGCACTAATCATCACCAATCCGGCTCGACCTGTACGGATGGGCTTCACACAGCATGCCTATGTCCGTAATACCGTTTCGGACTCTATATGCAATTTGTGGGGGAAATCACTTCATCCCACCGGGAGATCCAATCTACTATTTCGTAGAAGTCTCCCTAAATAGATGCTAATTAAAGGAAGTTCATGCCCAAGGCTGAGGGAGGAGAATCGTTACCCTTGTAGGCCGTTTCGGTGCCATAGGATTGAGAGGGAGGTGGCTGGAATCCGCGGTGGCACACGCACGAAGACGATGCTTCACAAATCCCTCCTGGCACGATGAACGCTCAACTCCAAAGGCTTCCCTTCCCTTCTCCCAGCTCTCAGCCCTCAGTACTCCACAGGAAATCAGAAGGAATGGGCTGAAGAGTTGGGATTTGGGGGTTTTATGTTTTATCGCTACCGCCGGCGCTAGCACTAGCACCTGGCGGTAGCCTGAGTCGGTACCGCTTCGTAGCCGCTAGCGCTGGCGCTAGCGCTAGCGCCTGGCGCTAGCTCCCTGCCTTGCACTCATTTTCAATTTGGTGTGCACATATAATTGGGGGTCTTACAATATGAAAGGCAGCCCCCCAATAACAAACGTAAGAAACAGCCCAACGAAATTCAGAAATGGAGCTGTAAGACCACCCCTAAATAATCCTAATTAGAATATATATAAGCAGCCCCCAACTCGGGAATCTATATACAGCAGCCCCAATTAGACAAAACTCAAGGAACAGCCCCCCATTTAGAGCATCAAAACCGCAGCCCCTAATAACAAGGAGCATCCCCCAATTAACAAGGAAAGAAGGTAGAGCGGCCCCAAATGAATGTATATAAGCAGCCCCTAATTAAAATTCCAATTGGATTTAAGCATAGCAGCAGCCTTCCCCCCATTTAGCAGGTAAAAGAAGCAGCCCAAAATAAATTCATATAAGCAGCCCCCAATCAGGTCTTATAATAGCATATTTTATAACAACAGCCCCCTCCTCCAATTAGACAAAAATTAAGCCCCAAGTTAAACATATAACAGCTAACATAAAGCCAAGGAAGTTCACCCATACTCCCCACAAAATCAACAACAGCTGCTAGCATAAACAGGGGAAAACTTTTAACAAGAAAGCCATGAATAACAACACAAGAATGACGAATCATAAGCCATCTCAACAAAAAAAAACTAAGGGGGAAGAAGGAGGGGCGGTTTTCTTGCCTGGATCGGGAACGACACCACACGACGAAGCGAAACCACGACGGAAAGACCTCACCACCGCCGTCGACTCCGACGAGAACTCCCCGCAACCCCGCTACGGCGATGAAATAAGCCCCCGACGATCTCAAACCTTCCTTCACCGACGGCTCCGGCGCCTTGCGACTCCCGCCCGACGGAACCCTACCACTCCAAGATGGCGAAAGAAAAGCACGGGAAGGGGAGCGGAATTGAAGCTCTGCTCAAATCTCTAAATATACATATATGTCTATATGCATATATATATGCATATATATATATGTATATATATATATATATATGTATATATATGTATATATTTCTTTATAAATGATAAAAATTGCTTATACGCACGTATACGTAATAAGCTAGCATCAAACTCAACGGACGGCGACGCACAAGAAACAGTAACACCCTCTCGCATAAACACTACGCAACGATGATTTCATAGTTAAGACATTATCATTTTGTATCCCCGCTTAGAATAATTATAATTGAAAACCTGGGGCGTTACAGTCACCCCACCAAGGAGGAAGTTTCGTCCCAAAACTTAGAACCGAAACTTAGAAGACATCGAATGAAAGGTACGAAGGGAGAGGTAAGCTCACACTCGCTAGATAGAAACGCTAACTGAAAAGAGCTAGGAAAACAAATGCGGATAAGATTACCCAACAGGAAAAAGGACATTACCAAGAACTCGAAATGTCCAAGCCGAGAACAGAAAGCAGATCGCGGAACATCTGACTTGCGGATCCCAAACTAAAGGAAGCCTAAACGAAGATCAACCTTCGAAAACACCGAACTAACTTTCTTCTTTACGAACAAGATGAGAGCACCCCAGGGCGAGGAACTAGGCCAGAAAAAAACACACTGCAACCACTCATCTATTTGAGTGCACAACTCTCGCCACACACGCGGGGCCAAAGGGTACGGTGCCTTAGCAATAGGACAAGTACCCAGCTTAAGGTCAGAAACAAACTCCTCAACTTTCACAAGTAGAAAACCAGGGAGAATAACGGCGAAGACATCAGCGAGATCTCGCACCACAGGGAAATAAATCCTCGATACACAACAAACTACTACCGGTTTCTAACATAGAAACAAGGTAAGCAACACCATTGAAAACTAAAGGCTCCTGGCACACACAGCAGAAATAATTGGGAAAAAACATAGCGCGGAAAGCCAAACACGCTCGAGGGTTGACCGATGTCCAGCTTAAAGACCAAACGCCTTACCTTGCGTTGGATAATAGCATCAAACCTAGACAACCAACCCAAACCCACAATCATGACGAAAACTCCAGGTCTAGCACCTTTAGATTGGCAAAAGTTAAGAAACCACCTAAGAGGGCAGGACAACCCTAGATACCCTGACTCGACACCACGGAGCCACCAGAGGGGAAATTAACATTAAGCGAATCGCCAACCAAAATGAGGGTCAATCTACGACGCTCTACTAAAATCCTAGCCACGCACGAGTGGGTAACACCCGAACCGAAAGGAACGTGCACCTAAGGTTTATATACCTTAAACTCTCCTATAAGGTTGGATACGCAACTAAACGAGCGAAAACAAACTAAAACCAAAGCTGAAAGTTAAGGATTAGATTAGAATCTAACCTGGAATCACTTAGGGGAAAAACTGCTCAACAATCGATAATCTAACGATGACCGCCTGCGAAGCTCTATAGCCAAAACATCGAGTAAAACTCAAATAAAAAAGAAGGCACGCTCAACATCCTCTACCTTAACTCACACAGAATTGAGATAACAAAAATCCAAATCCACATTCGCAAGCCAACGAATAAACTAGGTCAAAAACCTTAACCTGAAAACACCTGGGCAGAAAAAACTGCGCTTGTTTCACAACCATTTGCCTCAACAACGCCTCGATACTCTGACGCAACTCCTCAATTACCGCTTTACTGCGCGCACCCAAAGACTCGCCCTCTGACTGGAGGGCCGACTCCGACGCACGACGCTCTGGGGTCATCGAATGCAATTACGAACGAACACCTCAATACACCTAGCTTAAGACACAACAGCTAGTAACTAGGATTTCCTAACCCGATACAGATCAGAAAAGAGTAGATACTTGCTCTTGCTGTTACCTTGCTCTGGGGATTCATAAAATGATGTTATGCTTAACTTAGGATGATATACCACCAGCCTATCAACTTATGTGCATATAATATAAATGCATGAATGCCAAATTTTATTTCAAACCATGTGTGTACGAGCGTCATCATGTATGTCTTTAGCTTGACACGTGTGCTAATGCTATGTTATGATGTATATGCAGTGCTATGCAATCTAAAAAAAATGCCTTAATGCATGCTATGAGCGGCGTACACATGCGATCTTATGCATCCCATACTATATATTATCGCATGCAACGAAAAAGAAAATCTAATGGACACGCATGCGACCTACGTTATGCATCTCATACTACATAACAGTCGTATGTTGTCACCTATGAGGATCCATATACAAACAAATATTATGCATCTCATACTACATAATATGCCCCGTATACTTCTTATCATGCTATGAGTGTAGTGTTCATGCTTCAGCCAAGACATACTGACGACCCTTCGGTGTGTGTATGCGATGAATGACGATTCTCACCAGGCGGTTAACCGGGACAACCAGACTATCCCAGCAACCCGGCTAACCTCCCTCTGATACCAACTGTCACAACCCGCATTTTCCCACAAATTTAATAAATATTATCAGAGCAAAGGGAAAATATGCGCTATGATGCCACGTCAAGCAGGGGACAACTACCGACGCTCAGGCAAACACTCCTTACAATTATTTTATAAAAGACATAAATGTGCTTGGATTAAAAAGATAATTTTACATTTTAGCTTAAGACCGTGTCCATCGGTCCGGTGGATCATCTAGTCCACAAGTAGAAAACTATACACATGCAGCGGAAAATAGGTTCATTTTAGCCTACATGAGCATGAAGATCAACATCCAAAAATGATATGCGTAAATCTATGTTTAGTACAGTAAGAAAGGAATTTCTACGATCTTCAAAGTAGGTGACAATTATTTAAAACCATGATATGCAAAAAATGACATTTTGATACCAAAAAGTAATTAATGCATCCTAGCATAAAGCTTCCCAGAGAGCAAGTAGGTAAACAACCTGAAAGTAACAGCAAAACAACTAGCAAGTAAACTAGCACAAGAAATCTAGAGCTATGGGCATCAACAACTAACACGAACCCATAGAAAAGAAGGAAAAACATACAAAAAGAAGACAACAACCAAAGAACTGCCCCTTACCTAAAAGAGGGGAAGGGCCTCGACCGGGAAACTGAACGACGCCGCTAACACCTGCAGCAGCTAAAGACCTGAACCCGAGACATTCATAAGAAAAGAATGCCTCAGCCCAAAAGGGTGCAAGAAAACCAAGATTAGCAGCATCAGAAGTAAAAGAGTGCAGAAAGGAAACTAAGCAGATAAACATCAATAATCTTACAACAACACGAGCCAGCTCAAACGAGTGCACTCGGTAAGGGGAAAAGCCTGCACCAGACGGTATTAGCCAAAATAATCAAAGCCCACCACGTGTCCGCCATTGCGGCTCAGAGGTGATGATCATATATATAATATCATAATACATATATATAAGCATATATGTTTATAAGAACTTGAGACTGATCAGCTCGAGGGAAAAGCGTCCCCCAAAAGAAGGCACTGCGACGGTGGTATCTTCCACTAACGCCCGCAGCCCAAAACCGGGTGGTGGTCCTTTATCCACTGCCACCCAAAAACCAAAACCGGGTGGTGGTACTCTATCCACTGCCACCCAAACAGCCAATACCGGGTGGTGGTCCTTTATCCACTGCCACCCAAAAACCAAAACCCACCACACAAGGCTTAAGACAAAGGTTCTAAACAATTAAATTTAATTTCAATCAAGACACAGGGCGTAACCCGAGAACACTCAGGACATTAGACAACGAAGATTATAGAGATCAAGAACCACTCACCAAAACTATCCCGGAGGATCAGACAACAAAGCATACTTAGCTCATATATCCAACATAGCAAACAGAGGAGTGCCCGACAGGAGAACATGATTTCAGATAGCTATAATCACAACTCAAGACGAGAGGATTAGTCAGCACCAGGTTCAGCAATAAATCAATACAACGACATTCAACTTACGACAAGGTTGAAGACTTCAGAAAGCCGACACCATGCCAGGTCTGGGGTCGGAACAAGACAAAAAAAACATAACACGAAGGCCAAACACCTGAACAAGACCCAACGGTTAATATAATATCATCCTAACTCCTATAAGAAAGACCATAGAGATAAGCACATAAGAGGCAGCCAACAAACTTACACCAAACTGAAGAAGCCGAAACTCTTGGATGTATTGGGGAGGAGGTAGATGTACAAGATGTAACTGGTCAAACACCAACCAATGAGGCAGTTATAATAGGTGACTTTAAAATGGTGGAAAAGCTTTTAAAGTATAAAGAGAATTTAAATACCATAGATGTTACCAGCTGTACTGTAGTTCACTGGACAATTATCGAAAAAGATGAAAAGCTAGCTCAGCTATTGATGGAAAAGGCTTAAAAATTAAATAATAGTATTCGATATTTTCTGTTATTATGAGTACAAAGCTGCCGGTCTATGGAACAAGTAAAAACCCAAAACCGAATTCCATCCACTTATCCTTCAAATTTAACAATATGCTAGCCTCGCAAAGTCGTCGAGAACTAGCAAGGGAAATTCCCAGGGAGCTTGGCCTCTAATTCCCCTGACTCGCCAGGAATTAGAAACAAAATTCTCGGGAATTAAGATTTGGTTCCTCACACCGATAAGGATTTGCAAACAAGGCTCCATGAAACTTAGCCGCAAAACCAACCGCACTTTCTAACAAGTGTATTAATATATATCCAGAATTAAAACCAACTAGAGCCGAGCCAGGCCATAATATGTAGAAACGGAGCTATCTAATCTTTAGTCGATCAGAATTAGTCCTTTGTTTAACTAGGATCCGACAAACTATGTCTTCTAACTATTGGAATGAATACCTATCTGAGACCCCGATAAAATTTCCAACAACGACAAGTGCAGAGAATAACAATGGCAGAGCATGGCAGCACAAGATTTAGCCGAGACATAATCAGAAGGGCCCAAAATGAACCCAGCAAACAGCCCCACCCAAAGTGGGAGCCCATGCTTCAATAGAAAGAGAGGTCCAAGATTTTCTATCACCACACACACACTTATATATATATATAGATATGAGCCCTAAAGAAATTATATATCCAAAGGATCCAACTGCCGCCACCCCAAACAAAGCTTTATAAGGATGCCTCCTCAAATTAACTAATAAGCAACAACCCCCAAATTTATTTCATAATAGCAACCCTTATATTAACAAGGATAAGGAGCAGCCCCCCAACAAAGTAGCATGAAAGGCAGCCCCCCAATAACAAACGTAAGAAACAACCCAACGAAATTCAGAAATGGAGCTGTAAGACCACCCCTAAATAATCCTAATTAGAATATATATAAGAAGCCCCCAACTCGGGAATTTATATACAACAGCCCCAATTAGACAAAACTCAAGGAACAACCCCCCATTTAGAGCATCAAAACCGCAGCCCCTAATAACAAGGAGCAGCCCCCAATTAACAAGAAAAGAAGGTAGAGCGGCCCCAAATGAATTTATATAAGCAGCCCCTAATTAATATTCCAACTGGATTTAAGCATTGCAGTAGCCTTCCCCCCATTTAGCAGGTAAAAGAAGCAGCCCAAAATAAATTCATATAAGTAGCCCCCAATCAGGTTTTATAATAGCAGATTTTATAAACAACCCCCTCCTCCAATTAGACAAAAATTAAGCCCCAAGTTAAACATATAACAACTAACATAAAGCCAGGGAAGTTCACCCATACTCCCCACAAAATCAACAACAACTGCTAGCATAAACAGGGGAAAATTTTTAACAAGAAAGCCATGAATAACAACGCAAGAATGACGAATCATAAGCCATCTCAACAAAAAAATGAAGGGGGAAGAAGGAGGGGCGGTTTTCTTGCATGGATCGGGAACGACACCGCACGACGAAGCGAACCACAACGGAAAGACCTCACCACCGCCGCCGACTACGACGAGAACTCCCCGCAACCCCGCTCCGACGACGAAACAAGCCCCCGACGATCTCAAACCTTCCTTCACCGACGGCTCCGGCGCCTTGTGACTCCCGCCCGACGGAACCCTACCACTCCAAGACGACGAAAGCAAAGCACGGGAAGGGGAGTGGAATTGAAGCTCTGCTCGAATCTCTAAATATACATATATGTCTATATGCATATATATATGTATATATATGTATATATTTCTTTATAAATGATAAAAATTGCCTATACGCATGTGTACGTAATAAGCTAGCATCAAACTCAACGGACGGTGACGCACACAAAATAGTAACGCCCTCTCGCATAAACACTACGCAACGATGATTTCATAGTTAAGACATTATCATTTCGTATCCCCGCTTAGAATAATTATAAATGACAACCTGGGGCGTTACAGGTAGCTACAAAAGCTCATGTTAAACATCAGAGTACAAACTTACCATAAGGATAAATATCAACCACTCGCTCACATTTGTCACTGATGGTAGTCAAGGTATCGTAGTCACATGCCCTGTCACCCTGGCCTGGTAGTCCTCCTGTACCGTGCACTACTGCTTCACCTGAGTGAGCTCCTAAAAATAGTGGTGTAGCAACCGTTAGTCATAAAGACTAAGTGGCTTCATATCCTCTCCCCGGGCGACTCGAAGGCACCAGGCGGAAGGGAATGAAGAGAAGCTGCAATATAAACAGTAGTAGCAAAAGCAGGTGGCAGTAGTAAGGGTACAATCTTAGCAATTCTATATCAACCATAGAAATAAAGCTACTATACACAAGAGTACATTTATGTTAGCAGTTACTATGATAATGATGTAAGGAACAATTCTAAGCTAGCATTGTGACGAGTAGCAAGGTATAAAATGCAGTGTAACCGTACAGAAGTATGCAGTAAATTTGAAGTTTCAAAACATACCTTAACTTATATGAATGCCCATACAAACTTATAAGTTAAGGTTTCCAATTTGGAACCCATCATATAAAAGAGCCCATACTAATTTATATGATGGACCCGATGCGGTGCAATGCTATGATCATGAAAGGATGAATGCAATGCAATGATTATGATATGATGACTCACACATGCATATTTGCTATGTCGACATTGACCTGTACTTCCCACTTTTTGAGGGTAGCTAACCTCTCAGGCGCCCCCCATCGTGGCCAGACGGTGGCAGTGGAACGGGCTTCTCCACTACTAGGTGGGTATGCACACTACCAGGCCTAGGCCTCACATATGCCTCGACGCTAAGAACACAACAATGGAGCACATGCATACTGGACTTGGAAAGGGTCTTGGCAAGTAAAGACCAAGAGCACAGCCCAACCGGTCACTAGGTATGAAAGGGGTCTTTGGATGTAAACACAAAGAGCACAACCCAACCAGCCAAGATCTATCTGCCAGCTCTCGTAAATGTGATGACTGGCAAGCCCATAGATCTGCCACAAGCAATCCTTCAAGAAGGATCATTATACCACCATGTGTAAACTATGCACATTCATGTAATTCCCATGCATATCCCGTGCTATCAAGCACCCGAGGACTCATGAATGGAGCCTTCTCACATTTCACATCGTACAAGTTCAAACGATGCTTATCAGCATCCAAGGCCCACAACAATCGGGTCCTTAACATTTCACCATAAGACATAACCATATCTTATAAACCACACCAAGCCATCAGTGCTACCCATACCGTGTTATCATAACTCTTGTATAGTGGCGTGCGTATAACATGGAAATTACTCAATGAGACCCTGCAGGACTACTTGTGTGTACGGTGTCATATTCATATTTTACTAAATAAGTAAGCCCAAACATATCACCAATATTCAACCCTCATGCATAAATCACAACGTGTTCCAACACGATTAAAGCTATCAACCTTATTGAGAGGTTATCACCAATCTAAACATCCGATAGATTGTCAAACGATGTGTGCATTTATATAAACATGTCCTTTTTACGATTCCACATAAAACTAACAATTGAAGGTTCATTTATGGAGACATCTCAATAGAAATAAATCTGAAATTATTATCATAGGTTCATACTAGCATGTACATGATTTATACAAAATTTTGGCCCAATCGGCCTTCCTATTCAGCATTTTTATCTCCTTCAAGTTATCAAATGAAACGACAATAACTTTAATACCACTTATACAAATATTATTATATTCAACAGGGGTCTACATATTGTTGTCACCAATGTCTCCACCAAATTTCATGAGCATCCAACCAATATCTTGAGGGAAATCCACAAAATACTGAGATCAAAAGTGTTATGACACAGTTTACTAAAACTAGATTTTTGGGTGCTACAGTTGTCCAAAAATTATGATCCACCCAATTTTGGAAAGCTAACATCAAGGGCTACAACATTTTTGTTGATCCCTAAACCCAGATCCCAGTGCTTCCTACCTAAAATCTGCTCTGAAGTCAATTGCAGAAATCTGGACAGCAAAACAACATGCACTTAATCAATTCCAGCTTTCTAGATAGTCCACTCGACTGGACTTTTAGGGAGCTACAGGCCACTTCAGAAAACGAGTAACCTATCGTCGGAAAGCTCTTTCCGAGGGCTACAACTTTCATGTTGAGCCCGAAGTCTAATTCCAGTGGGATCAAGCCTAAAAATTGGCTTGAACCCAGCTGCGCACAATATTACCCCTTTTGTTTGCGTATAGAAATTACGACAAAACCTTTTTAATTCTAAATGAAAGAGCACTTAATCTTCATCACAAAATATATAGTTAAAACCCTAATTACAGGGAACTATTCATCATCTTCATCACTAAATGTATAATTAAAACCTTACTTAACAGGGAACTATTTATCATCTTCATCACTAAAATGTATAATTAAAAAAATACTTAACAGGGAACTATTTATCATCTTCCCCAAACAAGGGTTAGGTCATTTCACGTTCTCTCCTCCAATACTCCCTCATTAGACCATGGATTTTCACGAAATCAAATCTTATCTCTTCCTTTTGAAGAGAAGAAGTGATTAAAGGAACTTTCGCAGAAATCGATGCCCTAAAAAGAAAGATCTGGTTTGGTCTTTTCCTAGGTAGCTCGATTAACTCACAAGACAAGATCTTTTGAGCTCAACACCACTCCTAATTTTTTCTCTACGATCTAGCACCAAGGGAGAGGGGGCGGAAGTCACGTTATTTTTCGGCCATGGTTCAAGCTCATCTTCATGGCAGCGGGGTGGTGGTCGGCCAAGCTCCAAATCCTTCTCCAAGCTTGCTCCTTCAAGAACCTTAAGTTAAAACTTTGAGGTGTAGGGAAAAGATGAAGAAAAGAAGAAGGAGAATCTGAGAAGTGATCATCCCTTTGGGCTTAAGAGAGAAGAGAGTATGTGATTTGATTTGCATTAATAAGCCTTTTTATGGCCAAACCCTTCTCCAAGCAATGCATTGAAACTCTAAGCTTTGGTGTTAGCCTCCTATTGGACATCAACTCCACTACAACCTTATTTTATGCCATTTAAGTCACCCACCATAGGAAAAGTCACGGGCATAGATTCAGCTGCTACCGCCGGCGTTAGCAGAAGCTACCGTCGGCGTTAGCTCCTAGCTGAAGGCAACGATCGACGGGAGCTCCCGTTGATTGACGGGATGGTCCGTCGATCAACGGGATGCCTACTCAATTTTGACTTAATGATTAAAAGACCACCTTTCCCAGCCGATAACAAGGATCTACGGGATGGTCCCGTCGATCGATGGAAGGTCCCGTCAATCGACGGGATGTCCCATCAATTTTGACTTGGCAGATTTCTTTCCCCGAATTTTCTAAACTAACCCAACCTATTTCTATCAAAGCCTATTCCTTGACTGCCAGGACATTCTTATACTTACCTCATCACAATTAGAGTAGGGTAAATCAATCATCACTTGCTGACCGTGACTCAAACCTGACCACATCAGGGCCTTAGGGCTTCTATCGTGCCTGAGTCAACTCTCGGCGGCACAACACACTCCCGAGGGGTCTTGCTCGATTGAGATGTTACAAATCCAATAAACGAAGAAAAAATTTCATCACCAAAATTTAAATTGGGGCTATGCGGGATGAAGGTCGGACTATGTAAATCCAAATTCGGAGAACACTTGACGAGGTTACTAATTTAGTATGTCCCGACTCCCACTTAACACTTGTGCATGGCATCTCTTATCCACATTGCATCGTGCATCATCCCAAATTTCCCCCAAGTGTGCCTTTATAATTTCCCACCAAAAGTATGCATGAGCAGTTGGTCAATACGATCATTTACCATTCATACACACACATGTGATTCTCATGAACAATCGTAAATTACAATCTCCGCATATTTCTAGATTACCGATCTTAATGGGCATAATACATTCTCCGTTCATCAAGACAAACTATAATAACACCTTCTAATAAGGAATCCATTTCCAAAATACATCGCCCTGAAATTTGTACCACAGCTTATAAATTGATATTTACAACATCTTCCTCGCATTTCAGGTTCACCCGATTTCACCACAACTATTTATGAATGGTAAATTTATATAATTATAATTGACAAATCCCCAACAACCATGTGTTCAACAATTCAGAAACTGAACAAGAATGATCATAATATCGTCAAACAAATGCACTTTGATTCTTGAGATCATCAGAGCCATATCCACGGAATCATATATATATTTACCCATCTTCAAGAACTTAAAATGACACTCGCTTGATTTCAAATTTTATGCGTCAATACACTCCCAATGTCATGACATGGAAAAATAATCACAACTATTCAAACAACCTGAATTTTCACCACTTGACTTCTAATCACATAGAAATCAAGTTCTGCAATCACGCCATCTCATTTTCATGTCATTATCTCATTTCAACCCAGAAACACTTGAACATATTGTTACAGCCTTACAGTTCTAGATTAGTAAACTTTTTGTTTTCAATGATTCCATGAATCATTATTTGTCCGACCTTGATATTTAGCAATTTGACCTGATGATAGTACGAACCATTGTCTAAGGAGCAAATAGGAGGTGAATCTTGACTCCATGCCTCGCATGGGTTATAATCACATCATTTTCTTCCAAGAACAAGAGGACCCGAGTCTAATACTACTTGTATAATCTAGGTCCTACTTGGACTTGCACCGAACTCAGAAGTCGTGCCAATTTCTTTTGTGATTTAGACATTTTATTTAAAGGATATTTTAACTGTGAACCTAATCGTTATTCAACAGTTGGGTCATGATACAGGCTCTCTAGAAATCCACCTTGTCGAGGTAATATTGTTACACGCACTCTTTCTTATCGTACATTCTCCCCAACCTCCAAGGTTGACCAAAATTTGATGCTTTGGAGGCATTTGCTACATCTCTTGCTAATTTTGCAACTACTTTTTACATAAGGGAAGTCACCGTGCATTAATATGCCATGACTTAAATCTCATGTGGGTTTAAATAATCACCTCCCTCTCCAACGCAAACATCTAAGACAACAACTATTGTCCCTTTGTCAGTAGTGTATCATTGATATGCATGTTATGCTTATTTTATACTAAAGTGGAGAGATTTATATCATCCAACAAGTTATACAACTTTTGATAACTTCAACATATAACCATTATCGATTAAGCCTGCTAAATTTAGGAAGAACACGCTCCAATACTTACACCCAATTTTTGGGGCCCTTCCTAAGGTAGACTTGAAGGTATGTATCAAGTTTCACATCTTTTGGGTAATTTATCACGGGAGGATTTCACATGTACGTTTTCGCTATTCGCACCTCAAGCATGTGCGACCTCTTTCCAGGTCAAACACTAAAAATGAACACTATTGTGAATTCTTATTTCAAATTTCATTATATCTTAATCACCGACCAAATATGGTCATCATCGTTTACATATTATCTAAGCAAAACCATGATATCATACGTCTGCAATAAACCATTTCAAAATAAGATTTAGGGGGAAAACCCACGTCGGTACATGACTAGTTCAATAAACGAAGCGATAAGCCCCCGTACATTTGGACTAGGTTTCTTCCACCATCCATATGGTACATTCATCTCATGTATGACCACAATCCTTAGGGGCATATATTCCACGACTTAGGGTTCTTACCCTATAAATCTATGTATCGACGTACTTGTATATCAACCGTGATGTAGAAATTCAAATTTTTACGGCGATGACCATGTTGCATCTCATTGTAATGAGAGCATGTACAAATAACATCCAATCAACCAGTATATTTTTTTATACGTTTGAACTTGACATGAACCAAGGTACAAGGTTAGAGATGATTTCCCTTCGACACGGGTTATGCAGACTACTAAAAGTAAGACATACTTCTCAATGTGATATGCTAAATCAAATCCATTCCAAGCGCCCTACCATCCCTGCCAACGATCATCCATGGCATGTTTATTTTATGAAAAACTTTCAGAATTTTAGATCATCAAACAAGTTATATTAATCTTGTTGACTCCACCACCTAACACTTACTAATTTCCCAATGTCAAGTAATTACAACATTAGAAGGAATGTTCACCAAGAATTTCCAAAATCAGGGGTAGTTTATCATCATACCATCAATGCATGCACAAAATTTCATTAACTTCTCAGTTATAATGTTATCACAATATAGCCGCATATCCCCAAAGTGTTAGTTTACTACTCTCCTCTTTACTTATCCACATAATCTTAGAATAATATAGAGAAAATTATCATCTTCAAAATGTTTTCTTCTCTTGTTCCGCTAATAAAGTTCCAATCAACCCAAACATGGCCTTAGCAGTCCGCCTTGCTTAAGGTGAATTAACTCTTCAAGGATTACGACTTTCCAGTGTTGGAAAATTGTGAAGATTTTCCAATTCCCTGAGAAACCTCAATCGGTAGGTCACTAGCCCAATAAACGAAGAGATTCGCCCCCCCCCCCCCCCCCCCCCCCCCGAAATTCCTAGGCTGAGTCTCTTCGACCACCAACATGGCACAATCACCCTACATGTGCACACAATTATGAGGGCATACCACCCTCGACTCGGAGTTTTATCCTGGACTTAATCCATTCTTTGGGCCCTTAGGGTTACTATTTACGACACCCTTTTCAAGGTCAACATGTGACCAAATAAAAAATAGGCCTATTTCGGATTCAAATTCTTATCAGATCTTCCCATATGAAACCTTCTACATAATTAGAAGTGGGAGGTATCCCCATACAATATAAAAGTCATGCTTAGTGGTCTCTTACTAAGCAAATAATAGACTACAGGTACCAATCTCATTGAGATTGTCATAATATTTGGGTAAGGGTGATAAAATTACTCCATATCTGAGGTAGAAACCTCAGAGTGTGAGTATTTTGCACTTACACTCACGTTAAACTCTTCCCTTAGCCACTCAAGGTCACTTATTGCTTGGCCAAATCATCCCCAAGACCGGTATAAGGCTAGGATACGTCACGACATGTCCTGCTAAGTCGACCAAAATGGTATCCTAGTTAGGTTGCCATCAATCTTATGCCAAACCAACTCTGACTGTTGGAATGGGAATACTAAATACTATCTCGGAATGAGCCAGCATCTATACGTAAGGGTACGGGTTTTGCTTAGGTTGGCACTTTCTCTATGAAAAAGTGGACGTACTTAATGTGAATAACACATGGGCGCACCACCGCTTCCACTGCATCAGTTTGTCCTCAAACTAATTTAGCTAGCAGGGGTGACCTAGAGGTTTAATGGACTTCTTTATCTCAGGATCGTTGCAGTCTAATACCATTTGTAAGACCCCCCCCCCCCCCCTCCCGGAACACAAGACACGGTCGAGGGGAGTCCTATGCCCAGGACAGCCGCCTTGCAGAAGTGCCAGCAGACAGGCTAGTCCCCTCCGCAAGACGCCTATCCTGCCGACTATTCTCACATATCATCATGCCAACCCATCAATAATACAAAAACAATGGAAGCCATAGATTCACAACTAAGTAATAATGCATGATCAAGTACAAAAGGACAGGTAGCTACAAAAGCTCATGTTAAACATCAGAGTACAAACTTGCCATAAGACTAAATCTCAACCACTCGCTCACATCTGTCACTAACGGTAGACAAGGTATCGTAGTCACATGCCCTGTCACCCTGGCTTGGAAGTTCTCATGTGCCGTACACTACTGCTCCACCTGAGTGAGCTCCTAAAAATAGTGGTGTAGCAACCGTTAGTCAAAAAGACTAAGTGGCTTCACAAACTCTCCCCCGGTGACTCGAAGGCACCGGCCGGAAGGGAATGAAGAGAAGCTGCAGTATAAATAGTAGTAGCAAAAGCATGTGGCAGTAGTAAGGGTACAATCTTAGCAATTATATATCAACCGTAGAAATAAAGCTACTATACACAAAAGTATATTTATGCTAGCAGTTACTATGATAGTGAAGTAAGGAACAATTCTAAGCTAGCATTGTGATGAGTAGCAATGTATAAAATGCAGTGTAACCGTAGTGAAGTAAGCAGTATATTTGCAGTTTCAAAATGTAACTTAACTTATATAAATGCCCATACAAACTTATAAGTTAAGGTTTCCAATTTGTAACCCATCATATAAAAGAGCCCATACTAATTTATATGATGGACCCGATGCGGTGCAATGCTATGATCATGAAAGGATGAATGCAATGCAATGATTATGATATGATGACTCACCCATGCATATTTGATATGTCGACATAGACCTGTACTTCCCACTTTTCAAGGGTAGCTAACCTCTCAGGCGCCCCCCGTCGTGGCCAGACGGTGGCAGTGGAATGGGCTTCTCCACTACTAGGTGGGTATGCACACTACCAGACCTAGGCCTCACGTACGCCTCGATGCTAAGAACACAACAGCGGAGTACCTGCGGACTGGACTCGGAAAGGGTCTTGGGAAGTAATCACCAAGAGCACAGCCCAACCGGTAACTAGGCACGAAAGGGGTCTTTGGAAGTAAACACAAAGCACAACCTTACTGACCAAGATCTATCTGCTAGCTCTCATCGGTGTGATGACTGGCATGCCCGTAGATCTGCCACAAGCAATCCTTCAACAAGGATCATTACACCACCATGTGTAAACTATGCACATTCATGTAATTCCCATGCACATCCCGTGCTATCAAGCACCCGATGACTCACGAATGGAGTCTTCTCACATTTCACATCGTACAAGTTCAACCGATGGTAATCAGCATCCAAGGCCCCCAACTACTGGTCCTTAACATTTCACCATAAGACATAACCATATCTTATAAACAACACCAAGGCATCAGTGCTACCCATACCAAGTTATCATAACTCTTGTGTAGTGGCGTGCGTATAACATGGAAATTACTCTATGAGACCCTGCAAGAATACTTGTGTATACGGTGTCATATTCATATTTTACTAAATAAGTAAGCCCGAACATATCACCAATATTCAACCCTCATGCATAAATCACAACGTGTTCTAACACGATTAAAGATATCAACCTTATTGAGAGGTTATCACCAATCTAAACATCTAATATATTGTCAAACGATGTGCGTATTTATATAAATATGTACTTTGTACGATTCCACATAAAACTAACAATTGAAGGTTCATTTAAGGAGACATCTCAACAGAAATAAATTTGAAATTATTATCACAAGTCCATACTAGCATGTATATGATTCATACAAAATCTCGGCCCAATCGGCCTTCACATTCAACATTTATATCTCCTTCAAGTTATCAAATGAAACGACAATAACATTAATACCACTTATCCAAATATTATGAAATTCAAAAGGGGTCTACATATTATTGTCACCAATGTCTCCACCAATTTTCATGAGCATCCAACCAATATCTTGAGAGAAATCCACAAAATACTGAGATCAAAACTGTTATGACAGAGTTTACTAAAACTGGATTTCTGGGTGCTACATTTGTCCAAAAATTATGATCCACCCCATTTTGGAAAGCTAACATCAAGGGCTACAACATTAATGTTGAGCCCTACACCCATATCCCAGTAGGTCCTACCTAAAATATGCTCTGAAGTCAACTGCAGAAATCTGGACAGCAAAATAGCATGCACTTAATCCATTCAAGCTTTCTGGACAGTCCACTCGACTGGACTTTTAGGGAGCTACAGGACACTCCAGAAAACATGTAACCTATCATCGAAAAGCTCTTTCCGAGGGATACAACTTTCATGTTGAGCCCAAAGTCTAAGTCCAGTGGGATCAAGCCTAAAAATTGGCTTGAACCCAGTTGCGCACAATATTACCCCCTTTTGTTTGCGTATAGCAATTCCGACAAAACCTTTTTAACTCTAAATGAAAGAACACTTAATCTTCATAACAAAATATATAGTTAAAACCCTACTTATAGGGAACTATTCATCATCTTTATCACTAAATGTATAATTAAAACCCTACTTAACATGGAACTATTCATCATCTTCATCACTAATGTGTAATTAAAACCCTACTTAACAGGGAACTATTCATCATCTTCCCTAAACAAGGGTTAGGTAATTTCACATTATCTCCTCCAATACTCCCTCATTAGACCATGAATTTTTATGAAATCAAATCCTATCTCTTCCTTTTGAAGAGAAGAAGTGATTGAAGGAACTTTTGTGGCAATCGGTGCCCTAAAAAGAAAGACCCGGTTTGGTATTTTCCTAGGAAGCTCCATTAACTCACAAGCCAAGATCTTTTGAGCTCAACACCTCTCCTAATTTTTTCTCTACGATCTAGCACCAAGGGAGAGGGGTTGGAAGTCACCTTATTTTTCGGCCATGGTTCAAACTCATTTTCATGGCAGCGGGGTGGTGGTCGGCCAAGCTCCAAATTCTTGTCCAAGCTTGCTCCTTCAAGAACCCTAAGTTAAAACTGAGAAGTGATCAACCCTTCTGGCATAAGAGAGAAGAGAGTATATGGTTTGATTTGCATTAATAAGCCTTTAAATGGCCAAACCCTTCTCCAAGCAATGCATTGAAACTCCAAGCTTTGGTGTCAGCCTCCTATTGGACATCAACTCCACTACAGCCTTATTATATGCCATTTAATTCCCACACCATGGGAAAAGTCACGGGCACAGTTCGGCCGCTACCACCGGTGTTAGTAGAAGTTACCGCCAGCATTAGCTCCCAGCTGAATGCAACGATCGACGGGAGCTCCCGTCGATCGACGGGATGGTCCGTCGATCGATGGGACGCCCAGTTGATTTTGACTTAATGAATAAAAGGCCACCTTTCCCATCCAATGACAAGGATCGATGGGACGGTCCCATCAATCGACGGAAGGTCCCGTCGATCGACGGGATGTTCCATCAATTTTGACTTGGCAGATTTCTTTCCCCGAATTTTCTAAACTAACCTAACCTATTTCTATCAAAGCCTATTCTTGGACTTCCAGGACATTCTTATGCTTACCTCATCACAATTAGAGTAGGGTTAATCAATCATCACTTGCTGACCAGACTCAAACCTGACCACCTCAGGGCCTTAGGTCTTCTACCGAGCCAGAGTCAACTCTCGGCACCACAACACACTCCTGAGGGGTCTAGCTCGAATTAGGATGTTACATAGTGTTTTTATTGTGTGTGCATAAATAGAATAGAAAATATTTTAAAATTTTATTCACCCCCCCTCTAGAGAATACTCAGAGGCACACTGTGTACTTTCAATTGATATCAGAGGGAGGTTGATCATTAAAAGATTAACACTTTGATCAAAAGATTTACTCACTATCATTTCTTTATTTTAAATTAAACAAAACAATTTTTAAAAAGGAAAATGAGTTCTAAGGATTATGCATCAACAAGACCACCAGTGTGTAACCTAAAAAAGTTTACACTCTGGAAGTCCAGAATAAAGTTTTACATGGACTCAATTGATGAAGACATCTTTGATGTTATAATTTCAGGTCCCCAACTCCAGTCAGACAAGATGCCAGTGGATCTTCAACACTAGAAGCTGTACCAAGAAATGAGTGGATAGAGGCTGAGAAGAAGCAGAAGGCATGTGATGCCAATTCTATGAACATTCTGGTTTCCACAATGTCAGATGATATTTTCCAAAAAGTATCTAACTGCCAATCATCAAAAGAGATCTCGGAATCTCTTACTAGAATGGTAGAAGGGAGTTCTGATGAAAGAAAGGATAGGAAGTCCCTTCTCATATCCCAATATGAGAACTTTCAAAAGAAAGCTGATGAAAGTGTTGTTGAAATGTATGACAGATTCAACATCATTATCAATGAGCTAAATCTGGACAAGGAGATATCTCTAACAGAGATCAATGATAAGATCCTCATGTGCTTCCCAAGCTCATGAGACTCAAGGATCTAGGCCATCAGAGAGTCCAGATGCCATAGTGAGATCTCTACTGATGTTTTGCTAGGAAAGCTTAAAAAATATGAGATGCTTCTGAAAAGCAGAGCTGAAACAAAGGTAAAGGAGACAACCCCAACTCCTATCCAAAGGAGTCTTGCTTTGAAAGCTGCTGAAGGAGAGCCCTCCACTCTTGAAGGTAAAATGTTCAGTCTCCTAGCTAGGAGATTCAAAAAGTGGGTCAAGACTGAAGACTCAAGGGGAAGAGAGAGGAGCTCAAAGCCTATATTTGATAAGACTGCAAAGAAGGATATGATTTGCATCTCCTGCAACAAGCCAGGGCACATAGCCCCTGAGTGCCCACAAGAACAAAGAGATGGGAGCAGCAACAAAGATGAGCATAAGAAGTGTAACACCTCCCCTGTAATGACTATATAATATAGGTCCGGACGGGACCCCAGAACATATAACCGCCATAGTTTCAGTATTAAAAGATGATATAACTACCCAACTCAAAACTCAGATGACACAGCGGAAACAAAACTAAGAAACACAGAGATTGTCCACAACTACATAGGAGAAAAACTGGCCTTAAGGCCTTACAAAACCAGTGTCCAAGTCATCAAACATTCAACACAAAAAAAATCCCCAAAAGGGAAAAACTAGCTTCCCTAAGCTACCTCGGCATGTAAGCCGGAAACAAGAAAAGACAAGTATAGAAATGCAGGAAAACGAAGTAAACACTTCATGAGGCTTTAGGACTTTTTGGACGACGAGCTAGGTCCAGCCTGCGATCCTTGGCCTGCATCCAAATCACAAAGAGCGGTAAACGAGGGTCAGCTGTGGCTGACCACAAACGGTGTAACAACACCCCTCCTCCCGGCCGTCCTAGCGGACCCCGGGGAACTACATCACCCTGCAAGTCAGCACTTCGTATGCACATGTATATAAAGAAAAGCAACATAAACAACAGGCATGAGTGTCACAACAATCATCCACGTTTCTATGTAAAGTAAGTAATAAAAAGGAGCCTACAAATGCAAATATGAATGCAACCCGGGTTTTACCCAAGGCACCCTAATGCGTATGAATCTAACACATCATCATACATCATCCATCACATCACAACCATAGGGTACTCATCATTTCCCCCAAAGGGCATCGTAGCCCAAGGCCAAGAACTCATGCCGTGATCCCACCTCGCCTGGCCCACCATGCCATCAGGCTCATCCATCAGCTCACATGTTCTTGCCTCCATCATCGCAATCAAGCATCAACGATGCTAGGAACTCGTGCCTGGACCCCACCCGCACATGGCTCACAGCGCCATCGGGCTTGTCCTCATTCCAAGGCGTTCTCAATCTCATACAATCTCATCAATTTCACTACAATCAACACAGAAGGGGGGACTTGTTGTAACACCTCCCCTGTAATGACCATATAATATGGGTCCGGCCAGGACCCCACAGCATATAACCGCCACAGCTTTAGTATTAAAAGATGATATTAACTACCCAATCTCATAACTCAGACAACACAGGGGAAACAAACTAAGCCACAGAGATTGTCCATACTACAAAGGAGTCCAACTGGCCTTAAGGCCTTACAAAACAATGTCCAAAACATCAAACATTCCATAATAAAAGACATCCCAACAAAAGGGGAAGGATAGTTTTTCCCTATACTGCCTCGGCATGCAAGCCGGATATAACAAAGTACGAAGAAAGTAATGCAGGAAATCAACTAAGCACTTCGTGAGGCTTTAGGCCTTTTTGGCCGGCGCGCTGGGTCCAGCCTGCGATTCTTGCCCTGCAACCAAATCACAAAGAGCAGTAAACGAGGGTCAGCTATGGCTGACCACAAGCGGTGTAACAACATCCCTCCTCCCGGCCGTCCTAGCGGACCCCGGGGAACTACTTCACCCTGCAAGTCAGCACTTCGTATGCAAAAGTACATAAAGGAAAGCAACATAAATACTGGAATTAGTGTCACAAGCATCATCCACGTTTCTATGTTGAGCAGGTAATAAAAGGGGCCTAACAATGCAAAAATGAGTGCAAGCCCGGGTTTCACCCAAGGCGCCCTAATGCGTATGAATCTAACACATCATCATACATAACCAACACATGGGTACTCATCACTTCCCCACAAGGGCATCAAAACCCAAGGCCAAGCGCTCTCGCTGAGACCCACCTCGCCTGGCCCACCATGCCATCGGGCTTGTCTGACAGCTCACACGCTCGGGCCGCCAATAACGCACCAAGACCGATTCTAAGAATTCTGGCCAACCAAAACGTCCCAAGGCCCTGGGCTTACTTTCGGGACAACGTCCACCGATTGCCTCGCCTGGCGACCGTCAACGGACTCAACCGTAGCACAGACATTCTCGTCAGTCAACAATCGAAGGGACTAATCTTGCCGGGACACTCTCCACACGTGAATCTCAGTCTTCACGGGATAGCCAGCCGACCACAAAGACCAATCGCGCCTTCGCACAACACTAGGCATCACAAGCCCCAAAATCCGCACATTATTTCTCCGCCCTAAACCCAACATTCGTTACCACACGAAGCTATAAAGGCATCACCACGACGAGTTCGCCGTAATCGGATTTCTAACAAAACCCCTAAAATGTGCGTAAATCAACATCACCGGATCGGACCAACGGCCACAAATCCGGCTTCACCCACAATGCCTAATCCGCTAACGGAGCGGATCTCTAGTGCAAAACATGCCGGGGACGGACACAATCAACCCGGTGGTTTATCTTGAACCAAGGTGACCCGGATCCCTCTCACTCGACGGATCCGGTGCCAAAATGCAGAAAAAGAAGGGATGCCAAACACGCATCCTAAAGACCGGGAGGAGAAATGTCGTTACCTTTTGAGATCTCCTCCTAGCCATGAGAAGCTTGCAACCACATGGTGGAGAAGAAGCGCCTTGATGCCCTCTACGCACTGCCGGTCTCGGATCGGCGAACGGAGCTCCGAAGCTCCGGCAATGGCGGATTCCCCTTCTTCTTCCTCCTTGCCTCCTCCTACTTTCTCCAACCTAAGAGAGAGAAAGCCTTGGAATTAATGAGGGTTTAACTCCTCTACCAAGCCCTAAAACCCCCCAGCCAACCATCGCAGCCGTTGGGTCAAATTCCAATAGATATGGACGGACCGATCTCCTTCTCCGCTCAAAATCGCGGAGCAGAATAAACAGGGCGCACGATCACATGCGCACGGTCACTGGTCGTGCGCGAAGAGGACACTGGTCGTGCGCACTGTTCGAGACAGAACTCCGAATCCTTGCGAATTAACGCACGATCACATGCACACGGTCACTGGTCGTGCGCGAAGAGGACACTGGTCGTGCGCACTGAACAGCTATGGGATTTTAGCCTATCCCGAACGCAGCACTACCACTCCGCCTACCTCGCTGAACTACGACTTTTGGGGTGTTACAACTCCACCCCCCTTAAACGAATTTCGTCCCGAAATTTCAGAATTTAAACAGGGAATTCATAACGCATACCTGGAGCGAAAAGTTCCGGGAAATCCTCCCGCATCGCTTGCTCACGCTCCCAAGAGAATTCGTTTCGCCCGCAGTTGTCCCATCGCACCTTTACAAGTTTGACTTGCTTGTTACGCAACTGCCGGACTTCTGAATCCTCCACGCACACCGGGCGAACCCTCGCCCCCAAGTTCTCCATCACCGGCACCGCCGCCGCTTCGACCACGACGCTCGGCTCCACCAAAGCTTTCCTCAGTACGGAGACATGAAAAACGTCATGTAATCCACTCAGCTCTGCGGACAACGCCAAACGATAGGCTGCTTCGCCTATACGCTCCGTAACCTCGAACGGACCCAAATATCTCGGACTCAACTTCTTGAGTCACCGCACCCGCGAAACACCCTTGAACGGCTTGATCTTCAAGTAGACCATGTCACCCACTGCAAACTCCACATTTTTGTGGCGCGCATTAAAATACTTCGCTTGTCGATCCTGAGCAACCTTCATGCGCTCCTGAATCGTCCGCACAATCTCGCAAGCATCTTCCACCACTTGCTTTCCCAAAAGCTTAGTGTATCCCACCTCTGCCCAAGACATCGGCGTTCGACACTTCCTTCCATACAAAGCTTCGTATGGTGCCATCTTGATACTCGCCTGGAAGCTATTATTATAGGCGAACTCCACCATGAAAAGGTGGTCCTCCCAACCTTTGCCAAAGTCGAGAGCACACATCCTCAACATGTCTTCCAACGTACGGTTAGTTCGCTCCGTCTGACCATCGGTCTGCGGATGGAATGCGGTGCTAAACTTGAGCTTCGTGCCTAGACTTTTCTGCACTAATCTCCAGTCCTTCGATGTGAATCGCCCATCGCAATCACTAACGATGCTCTTCGGAATCCCGTGCAACCGCACAATGTTTCTAACATAAAGCTCCACGAGCTTCTCCACGCCATCGCTCTTCTGATTCGGAATGAAGTGGGCCACCTTCGTCAGGCGATCCACTATCACCCAAATCGCATCGTTACCCTGCTGCGATCGAGGCAAACCATGCACAAAATCCATAGAGATGTCATCAAATTTCCATTCGGGGATGGGAAGAGGCTTCAAGAACCCGCCGGGCCTTTGGCACTCAGCCTTCACCAAGGCACAAGTCTGACATCGGCTCACGTACTCAGCTACATCCCGCTTCATCCCAGGCCACCAAAAAGATTTCTTCAAATCCGCGTACATCTTTGTACTTCCTGGATGAACGGAGTACTTCGTAAAGTGAGCTTCAAACATCAACTCCTCGCGAAGCTTGCCGAAGCGCGGAACACAGATCCTCCCGTCTCTCCTCATAATTCCACCAACCATCTCCAAGGCAGTGCCTTCGCTTTGCTGAGCCTCCAACACCAACTGTTGGCACTCCTCGTCCGCACTGGTCGCCTCTCGGATCCGATCCGTTATATCACACTGCATTTCAATCCAGTTCAAACGAGCTATGCTAGACTCACCTCTAGCCACACAAGAAATGTCAAGAGACTCCAAGTCTCGAATCAAACGCTCGCTATGCGCCTCCATCCAATTACCTTGCCCGGAGTACTTCCTACTCAAAGCATCCGCCACCATGTTGGCTTTACCCGGCGTATACTGAATCTCCATGCCGTAGTCCCCAAGGAACTCGACCCACCTACGCTGCCGCATATTCAGATCCTTTTGGTCTAGGAGATACCTCAGGCTTTTGTGATCCGTGAAGATCTCCACCTTCGCACCATAAACATAGTGTCTCCACAGTTTTAGTGCAAAGATTACCGCCGCCAACTCCAGATCATGGACGGGATAATTCCTCTCATGAGTCTTTAACTGCCTCGACCCATACGCTATCACCTTGCCGTGCTGCACCAGCACGCAACCCAACCCGCAACCTGACGCGTCGCTAAAGATCTGAAATCCTTCCGTCCCACTAGGAAGACTAAGGATTGGGGCAGACATCAATCTTTCCTTCAAATTCTTGAATGCCCGGGCACACTCCGGTGTCCAAACAAACCTCTGGTCCTTGCGAGTGAGTGTGGTGAGGGGCAACGCCATCCGCGAAAAGTTCTCCACGAATCTTCTGTAATAACCGGCTAGTCCAAGGAAGCTCCGGACTTCCGCCACGGTTCTCAATACAGGCCAACCCTTAATGGCTTCAATCTTCGATGGATCTACCGCCACCCCATCTCCACTAATTATGTGCCCCAAGAAAGCCACCTTCTCGATCCAAAACTCACATTTTGAGAACTTAGCATAAAGCTGATTCTCCCTTAGAGTCTGCAATACTTGCCTCAAGTGAGACTCATGCTCTGCCTCCGATTTTGAATACACCAAAATATCATCAATAAACACCACCACGAACGAATCTAAGAACGGGCGAAAAACCCTGTTCATCAAATCCATGAACACAGATGGCGCGTTCGTCAGTCCGAACGGCATCACCGAAAACTCGTAGTGTCCATAACGAGTCCCAAACGCTGTCTTGGCAACGTCCTCTTCTCGAATCTTCAACTGGTAGTACCCCGATTTCAAATCCAACTTGGAGTACACCACCGACCCCACTAACTGGTCGAACAAATCATCGATTCGGGGAATCGGATATTTATTCTTGACGGTCAACTTATTTAGCTCACGGTAATCAATGCACAACCGCATACTTCCGTCCTTTTTCTTCACAAACAAAACCGGTGCGCTCCACGACGAAGAGCTGGGCCTAATGTACCCTTGCTCTAACAACTCTTGCAACTGAACCTTTAGCTCGGCCAGTTCCTTCGGTTCCATCCTAAACGGAGGACGTGACACCGGCCTCGCACCCGGTACCAACTCTATCGAGAAATCGATTTCACGCTGACGAGGTGCTCCCGGAAGCTCCTCGGGGAATACATCCTCAAATTCTTCCACCACCGGAACTTCTCTAATAGCCAACTTTGTGGAGTGAGCCTCCAACAAAGCTAAAAACGCCTCGCCTCCTTGATTCACCGCACGCCTCATTTGCATAGCAGAAATCAGGGAGCAAGCCACTCCGCTTAGGCCTTCAAACTTGACCTCTGCTCTACCTTCAGCTTTCAGGGTTACCACCTTCAACTGGCAGTCGATACTAGCTCGTTGCTCCGCAAGCCAGTCCATTCCCAAGATAACATCGAATTCAGCTAGTGGCAGAATCGTTGCTACCAACACGAAATCACAATCGCCAAAATGCATCACAATGCGTCCCTTCCTCATGGTAGTCATGAAAGACCCATTCGGCATACGCACACTCAGCTCCACTACTGCCACTACGGGCTCAGCACCAATCTTCCGGATAAAACTTTCCGCAAGAAAAGAGTGTGACACCCCCGTGTCGAACAATACTCGAGAGGGGTAGCCCGAAACTAGCACGAAACCTAACCACGTGCAAGACAAACATGAAAGGCCGCAAACTACATTATAGTAACAAACGAAACTTAAACCTTTCGTACCTGTCACCACATCGGGTTGACGTATCGCTTCCTGTTGCCCAAGATTATAGGCCCTAGGCTGCACTGGAGGGAACCGCGAAGCACTCGACTCCGCCGTTTTCCCCTTCTCTGCAACACCGGGACCCGAACGCACCAATTGTTCTTGTCTCGGCTCTGGCCCAACTCCGCCCTCGGTACAAAAACGACTAATGTGACCCACCTTGCCACACTGGTAACAAGTAAACGGACCATTGGAACGGAAATCTCCCGAAGGTGCGCCACTTCTCTCCCTAGGCCGATTAGGACGGGGCTTCTTCTTCCATCGGCTGCCCTCGGACTTCCACTGGGACTGAGACTTAGAAGGCTTTCCTTCTCCCTGCCTTGCCGCAACATCCTTCCGCCGTTGAGTTCGCTCCAAGTCGCTCTCCAGCGTGCGAGCGGCTTCGACCAACTCATTGAATCCCGCATTCTTCAAGGCTATGAGTGGTTGCCTTAAATTTTCCCTCAACCCTTGATAAAAGAGGTTATCTCTCTCTTCATCATCTGCCATTTTCGTGCCCGCATACCGACCCAACCGAGTGAACTCTTGCAGATATTCATCCACTGTCTTCTCCCGCTGCACCAAATGCAGAAACTGCCGCTGCAGTGCTAACCTTGTTGAAGCCGGAATGTAACGCTTTAGGAAAGCGTTTCCGAACTCCTCCATGGACGGAACACGCCCAACAAAAAGTCGACCGTTATGGTTCACCCACCACAACTTCGCATCGCCCTCTAACATGAAGCTCGCAAAGTGAGACTGCCTCTCAGCTGGGGTCTCAGCTGCCTTCAAGAGCTCCTGGATCCTCGAAAGCCAGTCCTCGGCATCCGTTGGAGTGCCCACTCCCTTGAATGTCGGAGGGTGGAAACTCAAGAAATACTTCATGAATCGATCACCCATCGGAATAGCTCTCTCCGCTAGAGGCTCTGCTTGCCTTACTTCGACATCCGGTGTATCCGGCGTAGCCGCCGGAGTGACAGGGGTCGCAACTTGCACCACCGGCGTAGGAACCCGTGGCATCGCTCCAGCTTGAGCCGCTACCATTGCCTCCACTAGCATGCGACAGAAATCAGCCGGGGACATGCCCACATTCATGAGGCCTGGAGCAGTAGCACTACTCCCCGAAGGCTCCTCTTGCCTCCTCGATGTCCCCGCATCGTCGCCAACATCCTAGAATAAGCAAGGAAACAAATAAACGCTCATCAGGATCTAAACGCAAGACCCGAACGCAGGGATACTCATGATCCCGCACAATACTCCTATGTGAACAATCTCTTACGCGATCCAAAAACACTAGACCTCGCAAGAATACTAGAACTAACCTGGCTCTGATACCAAATTGTAACACCTCCCCTGTAATGACCATATAATATGGGTCCGGCCGGGACCCCACAGCATATAACCGCCACAGCTTTAGTATTAAAGATGATATTAACTACCCAATCTCATAACTCAGACAACACAGCGGAAACAAACTAAGCCACAGAGATTGTCCATACTACAAAGGAGTCTAACTGGCCTTAAGGCCTTACAAAACAATGTCCAAAACATCAAACATTCCATAATAAAAGACATCCCAACAAAAGGGGAAGGATAGTTTTTCCCTATACTGCCTCGGCATGCAAGCCGGATATAACAAAGTACGAAGAAAGTAATGCAGGAAATCAACTAAGCACTTCGTGAGGCTTTAGGCCTTTTTGGCCGGCGCGCTGGGTCCAGCCTGCGATTCTTGCCCTGCAACCAAATCACAAAGAGCGGTAAACGAGGGTCAGCTATGGCTGACCACAAGCGGTGTAACAACATCCCTCCTCCCGGACGTCCTAGCGGACCCCGGGGAACTACTTCACCCTGCAAGTCAGCACTTCATATGCAAAAGTACATAAAGGAAAGCAACATAAATACTGGCATGAGTGTCACAAGCATCATCCACGTTTCTATGTTGAGCAGGTAATAAAAGGGGCCTAACAATGCAAAAATGAGTGCAAGCCCGGGTTTCACACAAGGCGCCCTAACGCGTATGAATCTAACACATCATCATACATCACCAACACAAGGGTACTCATCACTTCCCCACAAGGGCATCAAAACCCAAGGCCAAGCGCTCTCGCTGAGACCCACCTCGCCTGGCCCACCATGCCATCGGGCTTGTCTGACAGCTCACACGCTCGGGCCGCCAATAACGCACCAAGACCGATTCTAAGAATTCTGGCCAACCAAAATGTCCCAAGGCCCTGGGCTTACTTTCGGGACAACGTCCACCGATTGCCTCGCCTGGCGACCGTCAACGGACTCAACCGTAGCACAGACATTCTCGTCAGTCAACAATCGAAGGGACTAATCTTGCCGGGACACTCTCCACACGTGAATCTCAGTCTTCACGGGATAGCCAGCCGACCACAAAGACCAATCGCGCCTTCGCACAACACTAGGCATCACAAGCCCCAAAATCCGCACATTATTTCTCCTCCCTAAACCCAACATTCGTTACCACACGAAGCTATAAAGGCATCACCACGACGAGTTCGCCGTAATCGGATTTCTAACAAAACCCCTAAAATGTGCGTAAATCAACATCACCGGATCGGACCAACGGCCACAAATCCGGCTTCACCCACAATGCCTAATCCGCTAACGGAGCGGATCTCTAGTGCAAAACATGCCGGGGACGGACACAATCAACCCGGTGGTTTATCTTGAACCAAGGCGACCCGGATCCCTCTCACTCGACGAATCCGGTGCCAAAATGCAGAAAAAGAAGGGATGCCAAACACGCACCCTAAAGACCGGGAGGAGAAATGTCGTTACCTTTTGAGATCTCCTCCTAGCCATGAGAAGCTTGCAACCACACGGTGGAGAAGAAGCGCCTTGATTCCCTCTACGCACTGCCGGTCTCGGATCGGCGAACGGAGCTCCGAAGCTCCGGCAATGGCGGATTCCCCTTCTTCTTCCTCCTTGCCTCCTCCTCCTTTCTCCAACCTAAGAGAGAGAAAGCCTTGGAATTAATGAGGGTTTAACTCTTCTACCAAGCCCTAAAACCCCCCAGCCAACCATCGCAGCCGTTGGGTCAAATTCCAATAGATTTGGACGGACCGATCTCCTTCTCCGCTCAAAATCGCGGAGCAGAATAAACAGGGCGCACGATCACATGCGCACGGTCACTGGTCGTGCGCGAAGAGGACACTGGTCGTGCGCACTGTTCGAGATAGAACTCTGAATCCTTGCGAATTAACGCACGATCACATGCGCACGGTCACTGGTCTTGCACGAAGAGGACACTGGTCGTGCGCACTGTTCGAGACAGAACTCCGAATCCTTGCGAATTAACGCACGATCACATGCGCACGGTCACTGGTCGTGAGCGAAGAGGACACTGGTCGTGCGCACTGAACAGCTATGGGATTTTAGCCTATCCCGAACGCAGCACTACCACTCCGCCTACCTCGCTGAACTACGATTTTTGGGGTGTTACACTTGTCTTGCCGGGACACCCTCCACGCATGACTTGCAATATCACGGGCGGGCCAGCCGACCACAAGGCAATTCCGCGCCTTCACAATACAAACAGGCATCACAAGCCATAACTCACGCACAATATTTCCCTGCCCACAAACCAACATTCGTTCTCATACGAAAATATAAGGGCATTACAACGACGTTTTCGCCGTAATCGGATTTCTAGTAAAATCCCTAAAATGCGCGTCAAACAACATCACCAAATCGTACCAACGGTCGCGATTTCGGCTTCAACCACAATGCCCAATCCGCTAACGGAGCGAATCTCTAATGCAAAATAATGTCCGGGACGGACTCAATCGACCCGATGGTTCCTCTTGACAGATCCGGTGCCAAAATGCAGAAAATAAAGAGGAAAAGGGATTCTATGCACGCATCCTAAAGACCAGGAGGAGAAATGTCGTTACCTTTTGAGATTTACTCCTAGCCATGGGAAACTTGAAAAAAGAATGGAGGAGAAGAAGCGCCTCGACGTCCCCTACGCGCTGCCGATCTCGGATCGACGAACGGAGCTCCGAAGCTCTAACAATGGCGGGATCTAGCTCTCTTCCTCCTCCAAACCCCTTCTCTCTCTCAAACACTCAAAACCCGCGACGGAAAGAAATGAATAGGGAAAACCCTCTCAGCCCTACTTAGGGTTCTCCCACGAACCCCTCACAGCCGTCCGATCAAGATCTAAACCAAATGGACGCCCAGATTTTGCTGTTTACGGATCTGGTTCCGTCGGTTAGCGAACGCACGGTCTAACGCACGACTGTACGTAAAAACACACGATCAAAGTAGAACACCATTTTGCCAGCTGAAGAGCACGCACTGTCGGATCGATCGTGCGTCAAGAAAAATGCACGATCGTGCGTCAAGAAATATCTGACATTACGACGGTTTCCAACGAAGAAGACCTAACACGCGGCGTTAACTCTCAGATCAGCAAAACTGGGGTATTACAAGAAGTCTTTCAGGAGGAAAGACAAGAAGAAGGGCAAAGGTTTCATTGATGAAACCTGGAGTGACTCTGAAGCAGAGTCAAGCTCCTCTTCATCAGAGAGTGATGAAGAAAAAGATGCTGAAGCAACCTGCATTATGATATTAGGGATATTTTCAGATGATGAAGAAGAACAAGTACTCTATTTGATGATTTTGATTTCAATTCCGATGATTTTAAAAATTTCTTTAAAGAATTTTGCAATGATTTTCTCAAAATACAAAAAGAATTAGAAACAAATAGGGAAGGATTAGAAAATTTTAAGAAAGATGAATTATATTCATTAAATAGTGATTTGAAAAATAAAATTCAAGGTAAAGAAACCGAATTAATAGAAATCAGAAATGAAAATCAAAAATTAAAAGAAGAGCTAACAAAGGCAAAAACCTTTGAGGACTCTCTCAATGAGAGGAGTCAAAGCTCAAAGATATTACACAAAATCTCTCCATGAGATTTAAGAACCTAGGTCTAGGAGCAGACCCTTGCACTAGCACAGAAATCACTAGTAGACCAGCCTGGAAAAATCTAGTTAGATTTATTAGACCTAGTCATGATTTTCAAACAAGTGAGAGGAGTGCACTAACCAAGGATAAAGATATTAATAATCCAAATAAAATAACTGTGCTTAATAAAGTAAACCTATATAATGAAAAGAAATCTCTAGGCAAGAGTAATGTAGAGAAATTAACCAACAATAATCAAAATGTTAAAGCCAAAAGTAGAATAATTAAACACTCTGCTGATTTATTATATTTAGATACATTTTATATACATCTGAAATATCAAAATAATAAATCAAGGTTTGATAAACTCACTCTCTGCCATCCAAAAAGATATCATGAAAGACCCTTCTACTCTTTCATGGTACCTTGCAATGGTACAAGCAAAGGCCCCAGGGTAACCTGAGTTCCTTCTAATGCTTGAGCTACTTGTGCATGATTAGGTAGGATCCCTCCTGGTAGATAATGAAAGGTGAAGGAAGAATTATGGCCTAATAAAGAACTAAATCCAACAAGGGAGTGATGTTTTCTCTTAATCCTCTTGTTATCTTATGTAGTTCATAAAAATGATAGTATAAATATCATTTTTAATAAAAATTATTGCTGGTAAAATAGGAAGAACTTTCTAAAGAAAATTGAACTATTTAGTCAGAGTTGTGTCTGTTGGATCTGTAGGCGCCCTTAGAGGGGGGTGAATAAGGGTTTTAAAAACTTTTGATATATTTTAAATGATTTGAAAAACTAAGAGATTAAATTGGAGAAAAGCCAAACAAATCAAGTGAAATAAAATAAAGACATGATTTTATTAATATTGAAATATAAGATTACAAAACTTGATTTCTTATGACGCTAGAAATCGAAGGCGAAAAGTAAAATGTCTTTTTGTTTTCTATTCAGACTCATATCCCCACGAACCGGTGGCTTTAGCTCATCCTCCTCGGATACGGACTTAAGCTGCTCTAGCCAATCCTCCCCCGGATACGACCTCAAGCACCCCCTAGATCTACACCTAAGACCTAGTCGCCAATACGAGTCAAATTTCTGCCCTAAGTCCTACCCAGACCTTGTCGCCAACATGAGGCAAATTTACTACACGATTATAATAGTAAAGAGATGAAATAAACAACAACAATATGAAAAACTCCCTATGTGGATCTCTTGAAGAAGTAGACGAAGTCCCGCAGAGTATGAGCGTAGTCGATGCGGTCTTTCATCACAATGATGAAGCGTGTTGCAATCTTCTCCACAGATATCCTTAAGCCTCCATGGATTTGTGGGAGTATCTCACAAAACTTCCTTTATATGATGTGGCACGAAGCTATGTAATTTAGGGGTGTGAGAGAATGAAGAAGACAGAGCCAAGGAGTCCTTTTTATAGCCTTGGAGCTAGCGCCTGCGCTATCGTTACCGCCAACGCTATCTTGGTGTAGGCAATATTTTGCGTGTGTGTATCTTTCATTCCATGGAAACCTTGCCAAAATTCCTCTTGTGCATCGCGCTACTGCCTGCGCTACCCGCTACCGCCTGTGCTAGCGCCTTCTATAACTACCTCCCAAAATTGCTCTAATCAGGGCTAGCTCCTGCGCTAGTGGCTACCACCGGCGCTAGTGGGCATGCTGGAATTTTGGCTTCAAACTTGAGGGCAACCTTCTTATGTTATCCTTGAGTCATTTGTTTCCTGCACACTTAAAACAACAAGATCAAATACACATAGGATTTGTTATTCTCAAACCTAAGAGATGTGGAAGACCATGTTCCAATAAACTCTCCCTTTTGATAATAACAAATCCATAATGATAAATCAAAGCATTAATACATAAAGCATGATGAAACCTACTTTTGTGTGTGTGTGAGTGATGACTTAGGATAATTGTCGATTTTGGTATTTAGATTTGCTCCCCCTAAATGCATGCTCCCCCTATGTGAATGCTCCCCTTATATGTAGGCTATCTTCTTAATCATTAATCATGTTAGTTTACCCATTTGATGGCGTTTATTATTTATCATGTTAGTTCTCCCCCTTTTGTTATTAGCAAAAGTGGGTTAAGGAAGCAAGAGACATAAAAAGAGGATTTTGATAAATAAAAATAAGGCATGATCGAGCTTTTAGAGGAAATGAAATGATAAGGAGTTTTTAGCACAAAAATAATTTCACAGAAATAGATCAGAGTTTTTATAGAAAGTATGCATGTTAGAACAACTTAAAATAACCTTTACCAAGCAAGTCGGCCACTTGTTGAAGAAAAAGAATATTGAGATTTAAGACTTAAAACAAGCATAAAAGTGCAAGGTAAAAGTGATAAGTTAATATTGCGGAAGACTTATATAAATACAAGAAACATCTCATTGTAATCATGACGATTCATAGGAGGAAATATGAGTTTAAGTTCAAAATAAGATGTTTTTGTAAATCATTTTTCCTTTAAAATCGTTAAGTTTTATAATAAAGTAACCAAGCATGAAAGAAAGATATCAAAAAGAGACCACTGCAATGTTATTTTAATTCACAAATTCAAGACATACCAAACATTGTAGAAAGCATGTTAGGTTATCTAGTGCATTTATATATAAATAGTAGTATAGAATTAGCATTAGGATCCAATACTCATGAGAAGAAGTGTTAAGGAAGATAATGATGTGCACATAAGTGTATTTTGAAGAAAGCAAACACATGATTTAATCAAGAAAAACAAGACATATGGAGAGAGACATATGGAGAGTAAAGTGCACAATTAAACACAAATAATTTTACTTCCACACACTTCAATGCACATCGAAAAAATGTACAACTACCCAGGTGCTCTACACACATAATGCTCATTAAGACTTATCAGGGTGCAAAGTAGTGTTTTGGGGATCACACACTTTATTTTTCAATATTGATATTTTTGTGATCTAGTGTACCTAAGAATTAGTGGTGTAAGAAAAAACTGAAGGTTTGCACAGGATACTTTACTATTCTTTCCAAGGTGCTCAACCTCACAATGCTCATTAAGACTTATCAGGAGATTCAAGTAGTGCTTGGTGGAGTTTTCTTTGTCAATTTATTTCATGATTTGTTTTGTACAATGTTCTCCGAATACACTTGATTTGCAAACCAATTTAATTTTGAATGCACAACCACTTTTTTTATTTTTTAATAGTGCAAACAATGTAGTGTAGGTAAGATACTTGTGCAATTTTAATTCATTGTACAATTACAATACACAAGCAAGCATTCTTAAATTAAAAGCACATGTAGACTTGCCAAAATAAGTGAGAGAAGAAATATCATTATCAATCATTAAACATTTGCACATACTTAGAGGCACGCTAAGCTTGGTTCTACACAACTCTTACAATATAATTGATGCACATGTATTTAGATATATCAAAACATGATAAGAAGTAACACAATGTTCAAAGTAGTTTGAAAAGATGAATTTCAACATTGTAAAGAGTCTAAGTGATGGATTAAACCATGCTTGATATAAACAAGAAAGTTCATACAATTTTTTTTTATATTTTGACATTTTATATTTTGATTTTTCATAAGACGAGGAAAACAAACAAAAAATGCCAAAACACAGAAATAAATAGAAAATTTATAATATCATATTTTTATAAATTTTCCAGAAAATTGAAGCACTGAATTTTGAAACAAGGAGCTAGCTCACAGAGAGTGCTTATTTTAATCGTTCAACCAGGATTTTCTTCGATTTCACTTCCGATTTTGCTCAATTATGTTTGTGTAAAGTAAGACCTGTCTAATGAAGTGAAAAGACAAGAAGAAATCGCAAAAATTTGCGGAAGTTAAAATTTTAGACCATGAGCTCCAAAAAACTTTAATTCTAATTTTTTAAACAACTTAAGTTTTGCACAATCATTTAAGCTTAATATTGAAACCAGAACTTGGTCTCTTGTAGAGCTCGGGCCCCCAAAGATGGGGGGCAGCAAGCACTTACTGATTCCTCAGAAGGAACAGATCGGATCTTTAGAACTAGACACAGACCTTTAGCCGTAGTGAGGAGGTCCCACCATACACCCGGAAGATCTTTGAGCGCTTCCCCTCCCAAGCCAAAGCTGAGACTGGGCACCTTGGAGAGCTTGAGGGCTAAGCCAAGATAACCTAGGGAGGAAGAAGTTCAAAGTACTGAGATCGAAATCCTCTCCAAAGGTGACCTTCAAGGTCTATTTATAGTTTTTTACTTACGGTCTGCTAATAGCGGGATTCTGCCTTACACTTTTACTATACGCAGCCCAAAATGGTCTGCCAACAGCCAAACTCTGCTGTTCGGAGAGGCTAACTGCAGACCATTAAGGATTTTTAGGTAAAAACTGTAAAACCCTCCCTGTTACATAGCATATAGCGGTAGGTCCGGCCGGGACCCCACGCCATATGAAACGAACAGAAGAGCACGTTACTTAATTAGTATTAAACAGTTAAGAATGTAACCATCTCAGCCCACAGAGTCGCATAACGGAAGCATTTAATTTCAAATAAAACAAGTTCATACTTTGTCCACATTAAACAACTAGGAATAAAATACAACAAGTTATTTACAAGGTTTGTTTCCAACTTGTTTACAATAAAGGTGGCTTCCAAACAGCGGCATGCAGGTCGACCACACATCAACAACAGTAAACAAAACAACTCGGCCTTCAAGGGCCAGCTCAGCACAGCATAACACAGCAGCAGGGGCTTCAGCCCACTATTTCCCGCTAGCCTCGGCAGGACCTGTACAAACAAATCCACCAACCGGTGGGAAAATAAGTAACCGGTCAGCTTTAGCCGACCCAGACTTAAAAAAACCCCACCACAAACTCGGGGCGGCGGTGCTCCTTCCCTGCAGGCAAGCAACAACAGTATATATTTCACAGGTGCGTCTAACCACCGCATAGAAACATTCATCATATAGTGACATCAAGTCACACCACGCTTTGTGCACTTTCTGCAAGCCATCTACAAGTCCTTTTTCAACTTGGATTTTGAAAGTGCACAGTTTACCTCACTAGAATTCTCTAGAGGGGGGGGGGGGGGGGTGAATAGAGATTAAAAATTATTTTGTGCAAAGTTAATATATATATGTGTATGATCACAGATTATAGCTTCCCACACATCAACAAGAATTAAACAAGTAAAGAAAGTAAATGCAAGAAAAGAAATCACAGCACAACACAAGAAAATATAGTGGTTCCCCAAACTTTGGGTAGTCCACTCTTCTACCCCCTTGGTAGGAATTCACTATCATGTACTGAGTCTTTTGATAAGGAGACTCTTAGAACCACCCTGAGTCTTTTGACAAGGAGACTCTTAGAACCAACTGAGTCTTTTGACAAGGAGACTCTTAGAACCAGTACACTGAATTTTTTTGAAGAGAGATTCTAAAAACTCTTTTACAATGTTATAAGTAAGAAAGAAAGAAAGAAAGAAATAAGAACAAGAATGAATCTTCTTCCTAGCAAGAAGATTGGAAGCACAAGAAGTAGTGAATGAAAATCTCTCTTCTATAGTGAGAAGGAGATTGTAAAAACTTTTCTCTCTTTTGAGAGAGCTATCAGATTTTGCAGCAGTGTGATTTCAGAAGCAGAAGAAGAAGAAGTGCTTGAATGTTGCTGCAGAGATTTTTCTCAATTTCTCTCTTTTCTCTTGGGAGCTTTTCCTCTATTTCAAAATGTATGTGGTGGATCACTCTGCTTGTTATTTTCTACCGACCTCCTCTTTATTTATAGCTCTGTGTAAAAATAATGCTATATGAGGATAATTAATTAGCAATCAGAGAATTGGAAGAATAGAAATATTTCCATAATTAGCATACCAATAGAAGGAAAGAATTCATTCCAAATTCGAATAATATCCATAATGAGTTTTATCAGATTAGCCAAGAATCAAATAGAAGGAAAGAATGATTCAGAACGGCTATAAAATATTAACATTATTCCATATAAATTAGATCTACTGAAAGAAGGAAAGAGATCTGGCGCATATTTAAATCTGTCATATAAATCGACGTGCGTCGATTACCATTCGACGTAAGCGTCGAATTCATCCTGGCTGGACGTTGAGAGAAGAATAAGGAAGGTGCGTCGACTAAGGTGCGTCGACTTCTCTATATGCATCGACTAGAAATCAGAGTAGCGTCGACAACACATACGTCGAAATCTTCCTAAAGTTACTTCGACTTAATCTGAAGGGAACGTCGACTACAGCTCGACGTTGCATCGAATACTATTCGACGCATATTTACTTAACCTTGTTTTTCTTTCTTAGAATTCATATTCAACTTAATTCAAGGGGTTAAGAGAAATCATTTTCCCAACAATCTCCCCCTATTTGTCTTAACCCTATTTAGAGGGAAATTGTACTAGCATAAAATCAATCCAGCACAGCATTTGTATAGAAAAGAAATATATCAAATAATCAAAAAGTGAAATTTAGAAGAAGAGATCAAATGTTCCAGAATCATATAAATATATGTCATGTTCATTCCAATTAGTACTCAAAAATATATCAGCATTGTTTTCAAATATTACTCAGGAGGGGTAGGAGGGGTCTTTCTCTTTCTCTTGAATACTACTGTTTTAGGATAGGAGAGTTTCTCTTTCTCATTTGTAGGAAGTTCTCCTAGCTCCCCCTGGGTCTCAGCCATTTGCTCCCCCTGAGTCTCAGCTTCATTTATAAACACAGCTTCCAGCTCCCCCTGAAGTTCAGTTTCTTTATCTTTCTCACCATCTTCCTTTGCAGCCTCATTTTCTGCTCTGCTTCCCTCCCCTTGTAGTAGTTCCATTTGATTTGCAGCATCCCTTGCTATGTTGAGTACCTCTATTGTTTGTTCATCATTATGTAGCTCAGGTACTGTCTCATTCCCAAGGATTTTGTCAGATTTTGGAGGAGGGGACTTGTGAGAGAGAGATTTAGGATTGGAGGGTTGCTCTTCATCTAGATTCTCCCCCTTCTTGACCTTCTTGGCCAAGGAGGTTAAGAAAGACCTAGTCACTCTAGAGGAAGAGAGAGAAGATTTCAGATCTTGCACAGAGGCACTGACCCCATCTATTTGGGTGTGCATGTGAAGGATGGAGGAATGAATCTGGGAGCAATGCTCATCTAGCATTGCTTGGAATCTTTGAGCTGTGGATTGTATGCACTGGGTGATGAGAGCCTCAGTGGATTCAGATGGTTCATGGTGTGAGAGTTGATGAGGAGGTGATGGTGGAGGAAGAGGTGATAGAGGAGGAGGAGGAGATAATGGATGTGGAGAGGGGATTCTATCATCTTAAGGAGGTATATTTGATGGAGGAGGTGGAGGAATAGATGAGACTTGGGCATGTGATTGAGGTGGTATTTGTGATTGTGTGGATGATGAAGGTACAGATGAGAGATTTGTTGAAGGAGGAGGAGGAGGAGGATGAGCAGGAGAGTTAGAGGGAGAGGGAGATCTTTCAGGGATGGAACCAGGCTTAGGGATTTGCCTGGTCCATTTAGAAAAGAGAGCAATTGACATCCTCTTCCCTGGAGGAATGGGGATTCCTTTTGACCTACATAGGTCAGGAAAGGAATGGAAGAGGACTTGACTCATGATTCTCATGTAGGCATTCTCTTTGTGAGAGTATTTAGAGCCTATCATCTTGAGTAGCCATGTGGCCCAGTCTACCTTCTTCTTCAACACAAGGGCCCCCATGATGTTCAGTTGTTATTTTGGTACTACATCATGTGCTGAGATCTTGCACAGTAGAACTTTCCCTACTATATCAGCCAGCAGCCTATATTCATCAGAAAAGTCTACCTTTTTCAGATGGATTGGTCTATCTTTTGAGAATTTGATGGTGGTGAGCAAATGCTTGATTTCATCAGGTGTGAGTTCAATGGATTCATCACCTATTAGGGGAATAATCAAGACTTGTTTAGTCATTCTTTTAGAGTCTCATTGTCTTTCCTTATTTCTTTTAAACTAAGATGATAGTAGGATATACCTGATGGAAGATCAAAGGTGGCCCTAATATGTTCTGCTGAGATTGAGACTGGTGTCTCATATAGTGTTCCCTGGATTTCTCCTTGTTCAGATATCTGAACATGAGTTATTAGCTCTGTGAGCTCTGATTCCAGGAGCTTGCACCTAGTGGAGATGAGTTTGTCCAGTCCTGCTTCAGTAAAGAGAGCAATGATGCTCTTGTAGTTTTCTGCGGCAGCTTGGAAGGACTCAAGGTCAATGTCGAAGCCTGAGTTAGTCTTGGGAGCCATTTTAGGTTAGTGAAGGAGAGAGGAAGAGATTAGCTGGTCTGAGGAGCACGAAGAATGAAAGAGGCAGTGTCGTGAAGGTTTCTAACTGAAGAGTCTTTTTAAGTCAGGTGAAGCGTCGAAACTGGACTCAATTCGAGGTTTATTCGGTACTTCAGTGGATGTGACCGAAAATAATTTAGCATTGCCGCTCGTTTTTATGAGGTCGACGTTACGTCGAGTGGAATTCGGCGTGAGCGTCGATTTAGTCTGCTTTGGGATGCAAGGGTTTCTTATTGACGTATGCGTCGATAGCAGTCGACGCATGCGTCGATTGTGCTTATTGATCTGAGTTATCGACGTTGCGTCGATTAGAAGTCGACGTGACTTTTAATTTTCCTGAAAAGTTCTGGGTGTTTATTTCTTTTTATCTCTTCTTAATCCTAAGGGTTTCTAAGGTAGCCTAGGACTGGGTTTTAATACCAATTTGATTGATTATACCAACACTTTTTGGCAAGGTGGCCATTTTTGTTGCATATGTAACACTTGAGTATCTTACTTTTGTGAGAGTTTGAGTTTAAAGGTGAATAGAAGTGTTGACTAGGATACCAATGTTGATTAGGATAGAAGGTTTCATTAGGATGGGAAGTTTGGTTACCAAGTTTTGGGTAAAAATTTTTGTTAGAATGTTGATTAGGATAGAAATTATGATCAGGATGAATGGGTCCTGAATAAGGGTTAGGATGAAAGACTTTTGGAGGAAAGATGTTTAAATTGTTCTGAATTTTTGTGCGTCGATATCCATTCGACGCATGTTGATAGTCACGTTGATTTGTATTCGGCGCTTTCTCCAGATGGTGTCGATCTGATTTCGACGCATAGAAAAAGTTGCGTCGATTGGAAGTCGACGTACTTTTGTTCATCCATCTAGAAGAGGTCGAAGCATCTGAGAGATTGCGTTGAGTAGAAGTCGACGCACTATCGTGCATGCATCGATATGAAGTCGACGCAACTGTATCTTCATAAATTTTCATTTTGCCTTTCTCTGTTTTTACTCCTTTATGTCTTGTTTTTCTTGGTTTGATTGTTTCTTCAGATGAAGTTTGTGAGTCATCAGCTGAATAATAAGATGTTTCATCAAATTCCTTTATTTCTTTGAAGGAGTTTTCTTCCTTATCTTTTGGGTCTTTTTCTTGGTTTGTCATTTTGACAGGTTTAGTGAATTTTACAGGGCTCATCCAAGCAGGTTTGTTGGATGGAATTAGGCTGATTGAGGGATCAGCCCCTAACCCAAGATGGTTGTGTCTTATTGTTTGTTTTTCAGGGATTTCCTTAAGAGTTTGGCTTCTCATTTTTATTGATTCTTCAAAGGCTTTTGCCTAGGTTACTTTATCCTTAAGGAACTGATTTTCTATTCTAGCCCTTTCTATTTCCTTTTCTATTCTGTTAGCTATTGATTCATAATCTTTAGAGGATTTCATTTCCGTGTTTCTCTGGTTTTTAGCTACATTGATTTGTTCTTTTAGATCTTTAATTTCTTGTTTTGTTTTTAGTTGATCTAGGTACATTCCCATAAAATCATTTCTAAAATTATCACTTTGAAAATCTATTTCATCAAACATGCTTACCTCATCCTCATCCTCAGATTCCTCAATGAGAATGAGGTTCTTTTCTTTTTCATCATTAGAAGATATGCTTTCTTCTGATCCTGTTTCACTCCATGATTTATCATCATTCTTTGAGTCTTCAAAGGCCATCAAGCATAGGTCTTCTTGCCTAGATTCTTCATTGTCACTCTTAGAGGATGAACTATCCTCAGAGTTTGTTTCACTCCAGACTTCTGCAATGAAGCCTCTTTCTTTCTTCTTCCCCTTTTTCTTCAGATCTTTCTTTTTCAGATCCTTTTCTGTTTCAGCATTCTCTGGACATTCTGGGGCAATGTGTCCAGGTTTCCTGCAAGAATAGCAAATAATTTCTTTAGTGGGGGTTTTGTCATACCTTGGTTTATACTCCCTCCTTTTTGATCCATCTGTCTTGACCCATTTCTTAAATCTTCTGGCCAAGAAACTGAATAATTCTTCTTCAGTGACAGGGGTTCCTTCTTCTGTTTCCTTTAGAGCAATGTTCCTGCTTTTTGAGGAAGTTGGAGTGTTTTCTCTTCTTTCCTTCTCCTCTCTAGTTTTCAGCAACTGCTCATAGGATCTGAGTTTTCCTAAGAGAGCATCTGTTGAGATCTCTTTTTGTCCTCTTGTGTCTCTTATTGCCTAAATTATTGAGTCCCATGAACTAGGGAGACTCATTAGCAATTTGTCATTAATCTCAGTGAGAGAGATTTCTCTATCCAAGTCTCTTAGTTGATTGATGATCAGACTGAATCTGTCATACATTTCAGAGATGCTTTCTTCAGCCTTCTTTTGGAAGTTCTCATATTGAGAGATCAATAGAGCCTTTTTATCTTTCTTTTCATCAGCACTTCCTTCCACCATCTTTGTGAGAGCATCCCAAATTTCTTTGGATGATTCACAGTCAACAACCTTTTGAAAAATGTCATCTGAGAGAGTTGAGACAAGTATGTTCATGGCCTTTAGATCATATGTTCTTGCCTTCTTTTCATCTTCTGTCCACTCAGATCTTGGAACAAGTGTTTGTTAGACATTGCCATTTGTATCCTTTCTATAAGGCTTTTGGGGACCTGTCATAGTAATATCAAACAAGTCAGCATCAATGGAATTCATATAAATTCTAATTCTTGTTTTCCAAATTGCAAACTTTTCAAGATTGCACATTGGAGGTCTGGTGGAAGCATAATCTTTGATTTGTGCCATATGATAAAATAGTTTTGAAAAATATATATATATATGAGAGGTAAGATCTTTTTGATCAAGGAGTTATCCTTTTTAGATCAACCTCGCTTTGATACCAATTGAAAGTGCACAGTTTACCTCACTAGAATTCTCTAGAGGGGGGGGGGGGGGGGGGGGTGAATAGAGATTAAAAATTATTTTGTGCAAAGTTAATATATATATGTGTATGATCACAGATTATAGCTTCCCACACATCAACAAGAATTAAACAAGTAAAGAAAGTAAATGCATGAAAAGAAATCACAGCACAACACAAGAAAATATAGTGGTTCCCCAAACTTTGGGTAGTCCACTCTTCTACCCCCTTGGTAGAAATTCACTATCTTGTACTGAGTCTTTTGATAAGGAGAATCTTAGAACCACCCTGAGTCTTTTGACAAGGAGACTCTTAGAACCAACTGAGTCTTTTGACAAGGAGACTCTTAGAACCAGTACACTGAATTTTTTTGAAGAGAGATTCTAAAAACTCTTTTACAATGTTATAAGTAAGAAAGAAAGAAAGAAAGAAATAAGAACAAGAATGAATCTTCTTCCTAGCAAGAAGATTGGAAGCACAAGAAGTAGTGAATGAAAATCTCTCTTCTATAGTGAGAAGGAGATTGTAAAAACTTTTCTCTCTTTTGAGAGAGCTATCAGATTTTGCAGCAGTGTGAATTCAGAAGCAGAAGAAGAAGTGCTTGAATGTTGCTGCAGAGCTTTTTCTCAATTTCTCTCTTTTCTCTTGGGAGCTTTTCCTCTATTTCAAAATGTATGTGGTGGATCACTCTGCTTGTTATTTTCTGCCGACCTCCTCTTTATTTATAGCTCTGTGTAAAAATAATGCTATAGGAGGATAATTAATTAGCAATCAGAGAATTGGAAGAATAGAAATATTTCCATAATTAGCATACCAATAGAAGGAAAGAATTCATTCCAAATTCGAATAATATCCATAATGAGTTTTATCAGATTAGCCAAGAATCAAATAGAAGGAAAGAATGATTCAGAACGGCTATAAAATATTAACATTATTCCATATAAATTAGATCTACTGAAAGAAGGAAAGAGATCTGACGCATATTTAAATCTGTCATATAAATCGACGTGCATCGATTACCATTCGACGTAAGCGTCGAATTCATCCTGGCTGGACGTCGAGAGAAGAATAAGGAAGGTGCGTCGACTAAGGTGCGTCGACTTCTCTATATGCGTCGACTAGAAATCAGAGTAGCGTCGACAACACATACGTCGAAATCTTCCTAAAGTTACTTCGACTTAATCTGAAGGGAACGTCGACTACAGCTCGACGTTGCGTCGAATACTATTCGACGCATATTTACTTAACCTTATTTTTCTTTCTTAGAATTCATATTCAACTTAATTCAAGGGGTTAAGAGAAATCATTTTCCCAACAGATTTACATGAGCTTTCTCTCGTCAAGATTGGCCGACGTTGACGAGCCCTAGTCCCAAACAGCACATCGTGACCCGAGGTTGCAACCCTCATCACATGATGGATAAGGGTGGGGTTTCGGTTCCGCCAGATTCCCGCACTCATAATATTAGGGATTACGATCACCTAAAACAGGTACGGCTTTCCCTAACCCGCTCTTGGCCCGCAAGGCCAACGAAGAAAGGTACACCAGGCCCTTCTGCTTCTGCTTTTGCTGCTACAACCCAGTTCTTGGACATAGGCTTCACAGGCTCCACACATTGCTCACTGGGAGCTAACACCGGTGTTAGCACTAGCGCCCGACGTTAGTGACAGAACTCAGTTATGCTACCATTTTCCAGGTATTTTCTGGGAAACACCTCAAGACCTCTTTGCAGTATGAAACAGTAGACAGAACACAAAAAACACAACATAGATCGCGGAGTCTTCTCCGGGGTGCAATAACATATCAACATCACCAATCTAGACCAACCTGTCCAGATGGGCTTCACACAGCATGCCTATGCCGGTATTTCGATTTCGGACTCTATATGCAATTTCTACGGGGATAACATCGACCCATCGACAGAAATATATCCACTCGCTAGTGGAAATCTTCCTACTACTATGCAAATAAAAGGACGAACGTGTCCAGAGATGAAGGAGGAGAATCATTACCCTCGGCGTTCATTTCGGTGCCATAGATCTAAGAGGAACTCGGCTGGACTCTTTTGAAACAGCTTCCTCCCCACTGAATCGATGATGGCACAAGCACGCATGTACCTTCACTAATATCCCTCCTGGCACGACGAAGGCTCACCTCCAACTGATCTCCTTCCCAGCTCTCAGCCCACATCTCTAAGAAATGCAGAGGGTCTCAGAGAAAATGAGAAGAAAAGTCGGATTTTGCTGCATATATACTTTCTTAGCTAACGCCGGCGTTAGCACCTAACGCTGGGTGTTAGCCCCTAAGGCGGTGGCTGAACTTATCCTCAGCCGCTTAAGGATTTCGACGGCGTTCGGCGAACGACATGAAGGCTGCGTTCGACGAACGGCTTGAAGGCTGCGTTCGACGAACGGCCTGGCGTTCGTCGAACGGCCCGATATCCCGTTCGTCGATCAACATCCGACGAACGGCCTGGAGTTCGTCGAACGGCCCGATCTGCGTTCGTCGAACGGCGTTCGACGAACGGCCTGGACCCTTTCTTTTTCTCGAGAATAGGCATTTCCTACCTTTTTATTTCTCGAGAAATGTATTCTTCTGCTTTTAATTTCTTGATAAATTTCACTGGAAAATGAGGTGTTACAAATCTCCCCTCCTTTAAGAAATTTCGTCCCGATATTTTAGCAGTGCAAAGAAATAAAAAGATACAAAACATAACTTGTACCTCAACAGAACAGTTCGGGGAACTCATCCCGCATGGTTTGCTCACGCTCCCATGAAAGCTCCTCACGACCGCAGTTGTTCCAGCGGACATTGACCATTCGGATCATTTTATTCTGCAACTGCCTGACATCAGTGTCTTCGATGCAAATAGGCGTGACCAACGTCTTTAGCTCATCATCGACCGACACCTGATTCTTTACCAGGACCTGGCTAGGCTCTGGCATAGCTTTCCGCAGCACAGAGATGTGAAACACATCGTGTAGTCCGCTCAACTCTGTCGAAAGAGCGAGCCGATAGGCAGTTTCACCAACACGCCGAATCCGGGACACACCCTTGAAAGGTTTGATCTTTAGGTAAACCCAGTCGCCCACGGCGAACTCGACGTTTCTGTGCTTGACATTGTAGTATTTCGCCTGCCTATCTTGTGCAATCAACAATCTCTCCTGGATTGTTTGAATAGCCGAATTTGCATATTCGACTTTTTTCCGCTTAAACAGCTTCGTTTCGCCTGTCTCCGCCCAAGCTAAGGGAGTGCGACAAGCTCTACCATAGAGGGCCTCGAAGGGTGCCATCTTTATACTTTCCTGGTAGCTGTTATTATAAGCGAACTCGATCATGAAAAGATGATCTTCCCACTTCTTACCGAATCTAGGACGCACATATGGAGCATATCCTCCAGAGTCCTGTTCGTACGTTCAGTCTATCCATCCGTTTAAGGGTGGAAGGTAGTAGTAAACTTCAGCTTTGTACCCAACAACTGCTGGATTAGCCTCCAATCTCTCGAAGTAAAGCATCCTTCTCGGTCACTAACGATGCTACGGGGCACACCGTGCAATCGTACGATGCTATCAACACACAACTTTGCCAACTTTTTGACTGAATTGTCCCTCCGGTTTGGAATAAAGTAGGCTACCTTCATCAAGCGATCCACAATGACTTATACAACATCATTCCCACTCTGCGATCTCAGCAAACCGTGCACAAAATCCATCGAAATGTCATCAAATATCCATTCCGGCACAGGCAACGACTTCAGGAACCCACCAGGTTTCTGACATTCTGCCTTCACTAGCGTGCAAGTTTTGCATTTTGCCACGTAATGGGCAATGTCCTTCTTCAAACCTGGCCACCAAAACAGCCTCTTCATGTCCTGGTACATTTTTGTGCTCCTGGGTGAATTGAGTACTTTGAGAAATGAGCTTCGTACATCAATTCCTCCCGCAAGTTACCCACATTTGGGACGCACAACCCACCATATTTCCACATCAGACCGTCATCCAACACAAACTCTGCAGCAGACCCAACCTCAGACTCTGCCAAGTAGCGCTGCATGCGCGAATCAAGCTCCAGGGCCTGTCGTATTCTGTCTGCGAGGTCGTATTGCACCTCCATCCAGTTCAAGCACGCACTCACACTAGAACTCCTCTCCACACAGGAGATCTCTAAAGATTCTAAGTCATTGATCAGATGCGAGTCATGCATCTGAATCTAGTTGGCCTGCGAAGAATCCCTCCGGCTCAAAGCATCTACGACGACATTTCCCTTCCCGAGAGTATAGTGTATCTCAAAAGTGTAGTCCCCCAGGAACTCCATCCACCTTTGCTGTCGCATATTGAGCTCTTTCTGATTTAACAAATACTTTAGGCTCTTATGGTCTGTAAAGATATCCACCTTCACACCATACAAGTAGTGCCGCCATAATTTCACAGCGAAGATCACGGCCGCCAACTCCAGTTCGTGGACTGGGTAATTCCGCTCATGCACTTTCAACTGGCGAGAGCCATAAGCTATCACTTGACCATGCTGAAGAAGTACGCAGCCTAAGCCGCTCCTTGACGCATCGCTGTAAATTTCATAGCCTTCTGCACCACATGGAAAACACAAGATTGGTTCCATGGTCAGACGACTATTTAACTCCTCAAAAGCTCGTGCACACTTTGGTGACCAAACAAACTTCTGATCCTTCCTTGTCAAGGTCGTGAGAGGAAGAGAAATCAGCAAAAAGTTCTCCACGAAGCGCCGATAGTAGCCGGCAAGTCCAAGGAAACTTCTGACTTCCTCTACTGTCTTCAAAACGGGCCACTCCTCGATAACAACTATCTTCGCTGGATCCACTGCAATACCCTCACCACCAACAACATGACCAAGTAACGCTACTGAGGCTAACCAAAACTCACACTTGGAGAATTTGGCATACAGCTGACTCTGTCGCAGGGTCTCCAAAACTACGCGTAAATGAATCGCATGATCTTCTTCAGATTGAGAGTAGACCAGAATATCGTCAATAAAGACGATCACGAACCGGTCAAGGCATTCTCGAAAGGTCCTATTCCTCAGATCCATAAATACTTATGGCGCATTCATCAGTCCAAAAGGCATCACTGTGAACTCGTAGTGCCCGTAGCGGGTACTAATGCCATCTTGGGAATGTCGCATTCCTGAATCCGCAACTGGTAGTAGCCAGACTTAAGATCCAGTTTTGAATACACCGTTGATCCAACTAGCTGATCAAATAAGTCATCGATTAGAGGAATCAGATACTTGTTCTTCTCGGTCAGCTTGTTCAATTCACGGTAGTCGATACAGAAACGTAGGATTCTGTCCTTCTTCTTCACAAAGAGGACCGAATCACCCCAAGGTGACGCACTTGGGTGTATATAGCCTTGCTCTAGCAACTCCTGTAATTGAATCTTCAACTTTGCCATCTCCTTTGGCGCAATTTTATAAGGAGAGCGTGACACGGGTTTGGCACCTGGCACCAACTCTACTGTGAAGTCAAGCTCTCGCTGAGGTGGCACCCCAGGAAGATCTTTAACATCAGGATACTCTAAGATAACAAGAACGTCACTCAGACTGGGCTGAGGCTTTGCAGCCCCCACTACCACAAAACACAATTCTGCACCTTGTCGACCTGCCTTGACTACTTGGAAAACAGACATCAACATCTTACTCGATCCTCATAAACCAGCAAACATAGTCGCACGTTCGGTATTCCGCCCTAGTGTGACCTCCTTAGAAGTGCAATCAATGTAGGCCTGCTGCGCCGATAGCCAGTCCATACCAAAGATCACATCGAACTCCGAAAGCGGCAGTATCAATGCTTCCGAATCAAAATCTTGACTTCCAATTCGCACCTTGACAGCATAACCTCGAACCTCACGCATTGAGCAGCCCTTGGGCAGCATCACATCTAATCGTCCCTTTCTAAATGACGAAGGCACCCTAAGGTGTTGTATGAAGGCCTCCGATAGAAAAGAATGCGAAGCTCCCACATCAAACAACGCTCTCGTCGGAGAATTAAATATTAGGACAAAGCCTAATATTCACAAACAGAGCATACAGGCAATCATGCACAAGGTATAAAAGACAATGCCAGAAAATCTATATGCCAAATCACACCTGTCATGACGTCTCTTTGCTTCTTGGCCTCTTGCTGGCCAAGATTATATACCCGATTGATCTGGAGTGTAGTGGGATGCACTACCATGAATGAATCCTGGTATCACCGAAAAACTCTATTCATTAGATCCATGAACACTGATGGCTCGTTCGTCAATCCGAATGACATCACCGGGAACTCAAAGTGATCGTACCTCATCCCAAATGTTGTCTTTAGAATGTCCTCTTCTCGAATACTCAACTGATAGTACCCTGAGTTCAAGTTCAACTTGGAGTTGTACACCACTGACCCCACTAAATGGTCAAGCAAATTATCGATTCGCGGAATTGGATAATTATTCTTAGGGATCAACTTATTCAACTCATGGTTGTCTATGCAGAATTGTATACTACCATACTTTTTCCTTATGAATACCACCAGCGTACTCCATGACGAAGATTTGGGCCTAATGTACCCTACTCTAACAACTCTTGTGTAGGATCAAGCGCAACCAACTATCCCAAAAGCCCAGACTGATGGGAAGGGCGCTACTTTTTCTTTTTGGAAGTAGGAAAGGCGCTACAGGTCAAGTGAAGGGATGCTGGACCCAACAATCCCCCCCCAGCGTCCAGCATGAACTGCAAGCTCAGAGGTGCTCCACATGGCTCAAATGGGGTGCACCGCATGGCTCAGAGGTGGTTTTTCACATGGCTCCGGCCGCCTGACCCGTCGGGCCCCACACAGGTAGCGAAATTTCAGGATTTAATCACACCCCCCCCCCCCCATCTCGAGCCCGCCACCTCCTCTAATACCACTTGTAAGGATCAAGTGCAACCAACTATCCCAAAAGCCCGGACTGATGGGAAGGGCGCTACTTTTTCTTTAAGGAAGTAGGAATGGCGCTACAGGTCAAGTGAAGGGACGCTGGACCCAACATCTTGCAACTGAACCTTGAGCTCAGCCATTTCCTTCGGTGTCATCCTAAACAGAGGACGCGACACCAACCTTGCACTGGTACTAACTCTATCGAAAAGTTGATCTCACGCTGAGAAGGTGCTCCCGGAAGCTCCTCGGGGAACACATCTTTGAACTCTGCCATGCTTTACACTTCTCTAATTGCAAACTTTGCGGAGTGAGTCTCCAACAAAGCCACAAACGCTATGCCTCCCTGGTTCACCGCACACACCATCTACATGGCTAAAATTAGAGAGCAGTCCACTCTACTAAGGCCCTTTTACTTAACCTCCACTCTACCATTGGGAACTGTGCCAGCAATGTTCCTGATTTGAAGAAGTGCTCAGATTAATAATAAATGCAATATGTATTTGATTTTATAGCTTATTCATGACTGTAGAAGATCAATTATATATTAGGAAATTTTCTAAGTCTAAAATCATCTAGGACTGGACATACAGTTGAGAAAGCATCAAAGCTATATCACTAGTATATAAACGATAAAAGTAATGAAAATCAACCAAGTAAAATATCGTCTCAAGACTCTGCAGAAGAATCGTGGAGAAAAGTATCATATCGTCGAAATAGTTTTGACGATATCGTCTTGATAAAATGACATCGTCTTGAAGGATGAATAAAGCTTGTTGAAGATAAAGTTGAATCCAAATGTCGACGACATCGTCGTAAAGAAAACTTATCATAGATAAAGCTAAAGCTCAGATGTCAACGACACCGTCTTGAAGAAAGCTTATCGCAGACACAGCTTAGATATCTCCACGATATCATCAAGAAGAAGTAATATCGTTGAGATATTATATAAAGCCATGAAGAAGGATGTATGTTGACTTAATGGAAGCATACTACTTTGAAGATCGAAGACATATTGCATATAAGGAAGTATCTCGGCAATATCGTCTAGAAAAAGCAATCTCATTGAGATAATGATAAGTAGTATTTTTATAACTTTTTAATAGAAAATTTTGTAAATATTTAATATGAATTTTCCTTTTTATGTCAATTTTAGGTTATAAGTAGTTCTTTTTGTAATTTTGATTCTAACTTAGCTCAATTTCAATTTTTGCAGAATTTTGGGACAAATCGGGAAAAATGGCATGTCACGCCCTCGGTCACGCCCGTGACCAAGGGCGTGTAACCTGAAGATCAGTCCAGAATCGATGCCACGCTGTTTGAACCAGTCCACACCAAGTCACGCCCCAGGTCACGCCCGTGACCCAAAGTCACGCCCGTGACCGGGGGCGTGTAATCTTAGAATCTTCCACGTAGAGCCGTCGTCGAGACATGGAGCTGCAGTCGAGAAGTCAACTTGAGTCACGCCCGTGACCCACATGTCACGGTCGTGACTTGCCCGCGTGATCTCTGCTTCGCCGCCGCGCCAAATTCCAGCTCACGCTGCATTTAATGCAGTCGTCCAAAGTCACGGCCGTGACCCGACATGTCACGCCCGTGACATGTCATTTCTCGCCGCGCCGTCCAGAAAGCCCACGCCGCTGTCGGATCCGATGTGAATAGTGCAGTCACGCCCTTGGTCACGCCCGTGACCAAGGGCGTGTAATTTGAAATTTTTTCCTATAAATTCAGAGGTTCTCCTTGAGTCCAGGGTTCAGAATTTTGGAGTGAGGTAGGTGCTGCTAGAGCTGTTAGTGAGTTCTTCAATGCAATTGTTCATGTCTTTAAGCTTTCATGTCTTCCTTTTCAATTCATGCAATGTTTTAGTTTAACTTTAGGAAGCTTGTAATCTTCATTTTCCTAGCTTGGTAATCTCTCTTTAAGATTGTAATAGTTTTGATTTTCAATAAAAATTAGCTTGCTCTCTTTCATTTGCTCTTTCTCCTTAAGTACTTCTCCTTTCATGCAACGTTAAGTTTTCTTTCCTTTTTCCCCTCCACTATGTTGAGCATTAAGTCTTTTTATTATCGTTTTAATCATTCACTAAGTTTGCAAAATGTCTCTTTTTAACTAAGTAATCAAAACCTCCAAAATATCATTAGATAAGATAATAGTGATTTTCCTCGAAGTAGAATTAATCAACGAGCCCCGTGGAATACGACCTTGGTATTTCCAAATATCCTATACTATAGACGATAAGGTACACTTGCCTTTATCGGATATAGTTTTGGAGAAAATCTCAATCTTTCACTAAATTTCAAAACCGAGAAATTAATTATCAAGTTTTTGGCGCCGTTGCCGGGGAGTTTTGCGTAGATATTTTGAAACAAGGATAGCTATTAATTTTATCATGTTGTTTTTATTTTAGTTTTTCTATTTTTGAAAATCTTAAGGGTGAAATTAAAATCTTGGAAAGGGACGTTTGGGGTGTCATCCCATCTCACCTCCTAGTACCTTGCAAACCCTTCACCGGGTAGATCTTGGGAAGTCCAAGACTAACTTAATCTGCCTAAAAGAACAAAAAAAAAATTCTCTCTTTTTCTTCTTCCTTCCTTCCTTTTTGTTTAGTGTATGACCCGTGGTAGCACTTCGATTCTTCCTTTTGATCCGGAAATCGAGCGAACCCTTTTGAGGCACTGCCGTTCTCGTGATCAAGGAAATCAAGTAGAATCCGAAGAGTCGATCGGGGACACTAACGCAGCAAATATGGATCATAATCTTAATCCTCCTAATCTTAACGAGCCAAATCCTAATGAGTACGCGCAACGGACCATGTCCTATTATGCGCGGCCGAATTTGGAAGGCACACAATCGAGTATTGTTCGCCCCACGGTGGCGAACAATAATTTTGAGATCAAGTCCAGCATCATACAAATGGTGCAACAATCAGTGACCTTTGATGGTCAACCGGACGAGGATCCAAATTCACATATTTCTTACTTTCTTGAAATTTGTGACACTTTTAAGATCAATGGCGTCACCGATGACGCCATTCGATTACGTCTTTTTCCTTTTTCTTTGCGGTCTAAGGCCAAGCAGTGGCTGGGCTCCCTACCTAGGGGATCCATCACTACATGGGCCGAAATAGCGGAAAAAATTCTCAATAAATATTTCCCGAATTCAAAGACCGCTAAATTGCGCACGGATATTGCGTCGTTCATGCAAATCGACTCGGAGACTCTCTATGATACATGGGAGCGCTTCAAGGAGCTTTTGCGTCGATGCCCTCACCACGCACTTGCCACTTGGCAACAAGTGCAAATATTTTATAATGGCTTAAATCTCCAAACGAGGCAAATGATTGATGCGGCCGCCGGGGGGACATTAAATAATAAAACCCCAGTCGCCGCTCAAGATCTTTTCGAAGAGATGGCCACAAATGCATACCAATGGAACATGCCCCGAGCGCGGCCTAATAAGCCAGCCGGAATTTTTGAATTAGACGCAAACGCGAATTTGGCTTTACAAGTTGAGCGCTTAACAAAGCAAGTGGCGGAGATGTCTGCTTCCTCCGCCACTCCTCCTTGGGCTAATAATGTTTTAATTGAAGAGCAAGTTGATTACATGGGAAATCCACCTCGACCTTCCTATAACCCGAACACCGCTCCGTATAATAACACCTACAATGCGGGTTATAGGAATCATCCGAATTTCTCATGGAGCAATCAAGGAAATGCTCAGCGTCCCTTAAATTTAAATCAACCTCCAAATCAACTTCTTAATTTAACTCCCCCTCCAAATTTTAATCCACCCGGTTTTCCACCGCAACAGCAAAAACCCTCTCCGCTTGAAGAGGTTTTTGCAAAATATGTTGCTACAAATGAAGCGAACATCCGGAACCTCACCGGATCGATCAAAAATTTGGAGAACCAAGTGGGCCAGCTAGCAAAGATAATCTCCGAGCGCCAGCAAGGAGCCCTTCCGGGAAACACGGAGCCAAACCCAAAGGAGAGCGCAAATGCGATTACACTCCGAAGCGGGAAGGAGGTGGTTTCAAAACAGGACGAACCCATGGTAACTTCCTCCCCTCCTCCTCCTCCTATTTTATCTTCGAATTTACCTGCTACGTTAGCTCCGCGCGCTTCTACTTCAAATATTTCGTATCCATCTAAGTTTAAAAGCGAGAGCGCCGAAAAGAATTATAAAAAGTTTTTAGATATTTTAAAGCAAATTCACATTAATGTACCCTTCTGCGAGGCTATCTCTCAAATGCCTAAATATGCGAAATATCTTAAGGAGTTGCTCTCCAATAAGAAAAAATTAGAAGATATTTCACATATTTCTTTGAACGCAGAATGCTCCGCGGTTGTACTCAACAAATTGCCTAGAAAAGTGAATGACCCGGGACGGTTCTCCATCCCGTGTTTATTTGGCAATTCGTTAGTAAAACACGCTTTAGCGGATCTGGGAGCAAGTATCAATCTCATGCCTTTTTCACTATTTAAGAAACTAGGTCTAGGAAATCCAAGCCCCACTCGAATGAGTATTCAATTAGCGGATCGCTCTTTAAAATATCTGGTAGGAATAGTGGAGGACGTGCTCGTCAAGGTCGACAAGTTTATCTTCCCGGTGGACTTTGTCATTCTTGACATCGAAGAGGATGCCGAAGTACCCCTCATACTCGGTCGCCCCTTCCTTGCCACCTCCCGCACCATTATTGACGTAAGTAACGGAAAGCTCCTCCTTCGTGTTGGAGACGATGAAGTTTCTTTCGGCATAAATTCCTCGATGCGGAACACATTAGAAAATCACGATTCGTGTTTTTACCTGGAAGAATGTTGGGAATTCGATTCACCGCCCGAGTTAGTCTCCACCTCGAGTCACGAGTCCGAGCTCGCCGAACTCTTTTGTCTGGAAGAAGAAGAAGTCACTCGTTTCACACCACCCGAACCACTATTTTTAGAAAAATTGAAAATCAAAACTTCTTATGAAGAACCACCCGTTTTAGAACTAAAGCAACTTCCCCCTCACCTTAAGTATTTATTTTTAGAAAAAGAGTCGAAGCTACCCGTCATCGTTTCATCCGAACTTAGCAACTCGGAAATTTCTGAGTTAGCTATTGTCTTAAGAAAGCACCGCCACGCAATTGCATGGCAAATTTCAGATATTAAGGGTATAAACGCTTCCTTCTGCACTCATAAAATCTTTCTCGAAGATAATTCCCGAAATTCGGTCCAGCCTCAACGGCGGCTAAACCCTAACATGAAAGAAGTCGTTAAGGCCGAAGTGATCAAACTATTGGACGCGGGAATTATCTACCCGATATCGGATAGTACTTAGGTTATCCCAGTACAAGTCGTACCGAAGAAAGGTGGCATTACGGTAGTAGCTAACGAGAATAACGAGTTGATCCCAACCCGTACTATTACGGGTTGGCGGATGTGCATCGATTACCGAAAACTAAATGATGCCACCCGTAAGGATCACTTCCCTCTACCGTTTATTGATCAAATCTTAGAGCGCCTTTCAGGTCACTCCTACTACTATTTTCTCGATGGATTGTCGGGATATTTTCAAATCCCAATTTCGCCCGACGACCAAGAGAAAACCACTTTCACTTGTCCCTTTGGCACCTTCGCTTATCGAAGGATGCCATTTGGTCTTTGTAACGCGCCAGCTACATTTCAAAGATGTATGCTGGCAATATTTGACGAGTTAGTAGAGGATGTGATGGAAGTGTTTATGGACGACTTTTCGGTATTCGGAAACTCATTTAAAAATTGTTTAAAAAATCTTGAGCGCGTGTTGCAGCGATGCGAGGAAACGAATTTAGCACTTAATTGGGAGAAATGCCATTTTATGGTCAAGGAAGGATTAGTCCTTGGTCATAAAATTTTGGGCATGGGGATCGAGGTCGATAGGGCCAAGATTGAAGTGATTGAAAAGCTCCCCCCTCCAACAAACGTAAAAGCTATTCGTAGTTTCCTAGGGCACCCAGGGTTCTATCGGCGCTTTATACAAAATTTTTCCAAAATCACAAAGCCGTTAACCCATCTTCTTGAAAAGGAATCCTCATTTATTTTTAGCAATGAATGCCATTTGGCCTTTAAACTTATTAAAGAAAAACTTATAAACTCCCCGATTCTAGTCGCGCCGGATTGGTCGCTCCCTTTTGAAATCATGTGCGACGCGAGTGACATTGCGGTTGGTGCCGTTTTAGGCCAACGGGTGAGTAAGTATTTCCACCCTATTTATTATGCGAGCAAAACACTCACGTCGGTACAAGCGAATTACACCACTACCCAAAAAGAGCTTCTAGCGATCGTTTTTGCCTTCGATAAGTTTAGGTCATACATCACCCTCTCAAAAGTTATCGTCTTCACGGATCACTCCGCACTTAGGTATCTTTTAAGCAAATCGGACGCCAAGCCTCGTCTTTTGCGATGGATCCTCCTCTTGCAGGAGTTTGACTTAGAGATCCGGGACAAAAGAGGAGCCGAAAACTTGGCGGCCGATCATCTTTCTCGTCTAGAAAACCCCGCCTCGGAAGTATTGATAGAATCTGACATCGATGATAAATTTCCCGAAGAGCGCCTCGTCGCTCTCGAAAATATTAATTCATCGTCTACCCCCTGGTTTGCAGATCTGGCTAACTATTTAGTAGCCCGGGTCCTGCCGAAAGAATTCTCGAGTCAGCAAAAGAAGAAATTCTTTTCTGATTTAAAGAATTACTTTTGGGAGGACCCCTTTTTATTCCGTGTATGCGCAGACCAAGTCGTGAGACGATGCGTCTCGAGTGAGGAGGGTCTTAAAATTTTACGACATTGTCACGGGGGACCATCCGGTGGTCATTATCATTCAAACCGAACCGCGAGGAAGGCGCTGGAGGCGGGCTTTTATTGGACCTCGCTCTTCAAAGATGCTCACACCCTTGTGAGTACTTGCGACAGCTGCCAGCGGTCGGGGAACATCTCTCTCCGGGATGAGATGCCCCAAAATATTTTCTTAGATTGCGAAATTTTCGATCTTTGGGGCATTGATTTCGTTGGTCCTCTCCCTCCTTCATTTTCAAATAGTATATTCTAGTAGCGGTCGACTATGTGTCAAGGTGGGCGGAAGTGCAAGCTCTCCCCACCAACGATGCGCGAGTCGTCGTTAACTTTTTAAAAAAATTATTCTCTCGATTTGGCACTCCGCGCGCTATTGTGAGTGATCGGGGCACCCATTTTTGCAATACTCAATTCACAAAAATCTTAGCAAAATATGGTGTCACGCACAAATTATCCACTGCATATCACCCACAAATGAGCGGCCAAGTTGAAGTTGTTAATCGAGAATTAAAACGGATCTTAGAAAAAATAGTTTCTATCAATCGGAAGGATTGGGCAATAAAGCTCGATGACGCGCTATGGGCCTATCGAATGGCATACAAGACCGCTATCGGTTGTACACCGTATCGAATGATTTATGGCAAGGCTTGCCACCTTCCGGTCGAATTAGAACACCGCGCATTTTGGGCGCTTAAATTTTTAAACCTCGATTCCACTCTAGCGGGAGAACAAAGAAAATTCCAAATGAACGAATTAGATGAGTGGCGAGCGAATGCGTATGAGAGCAATAAATTATATAAGGAGCGAACGAAGTTTTATCACGATAAGCATATAAAATTTCCAAAAACTTTTTCGCCGGGCGATCTCGTCCTCTTTTATAATTCCCGCCTTCGCCTTTTTCCGGGAAAACTAAAATCCCGATGGTCTGGACCCTTTATTGTTAAAGAGGTTTGGTCCTATGGGACAATTTTAATTTCCCACCCGGAAAAAGGTACCTTAAAAGTAAACGGCCACCGCCTTAAATTATATCTTCCGGGAGAGTTAACTAATGAAAAGAGTGATTCGATTGTATTTCAACCTATAATATGATCGACAAGTGGGTCAAGCTACGCGACCTTAAACAAAGCGCTGTTGGGAGGCACCCCAAAGTTATCTTTTGTTATTTTCTCTTGTCTTTTCTTTTCTTCTATAACAATTTTTGCAGGTAATCGCGGCTTCCCCACAAAAGCTTCAAAAAAAATCAGGGAAGCCCTTTTTCCTTCTCTTCTTTCGTTTTTGCATTTCTTTTTACCTTTTCTTACTTCATACTTATTTTTAAACATTGGGGACAATGTTTAACTTTAAGTATGGGGGTGTAAATAGCACTTTGTAAATATTTGTAAATAGTTTTAAAAAGAAAATTTTCAAAAAAAAAAAAAAAAAAAATTTAATTTTGTTTCTATGATTTCCTTTATTTAAGCACTTGTAAAATCCAAAAACTCAAAAAAATTTAAAAAATCGAAAATTTAAATCTTGAAAAGGGACGTTTGGGATTTCATCCATCACATCTCCTAGTACCTTGCAAACCCTTCACCGGGTAGCCCTTGGGAAGTCCAAGACTTGCAAAATTTGTTAAGTTTTAAAGCTAGTTTCCTTTCTTTGTAAATAGTTTTTAATGTCAAAAATTCAAAAAAAAAAAGATAATATCAAAAATTCAAAAAAAAAGATAATATCAAAAATTCAAAAAATTCTTATATCCCTCCTTCTTGTTGTTTTTGTGATTTCTTAGAAATCTAGTTGAGAATGTTTATAAGCATGTTTAAGTTTTTAATTGGCTAAAATTTTGCTTATCATAGTTTGTTAATTTTAAATTTGAGGTAATCTTGATTTAAGAATCATCTTATGATTTTAAATTGATTAGAGAATTTTGTTAGCATTACTTCTCTTTTTATTTTAAATGGCTTCATTTTGTAGTAAATTTCTTAAACCTCTTTAGATTTCAATTATATTTTCTTCTAACTTCTTAGATCTTAGGAATTTTAATTTTACTAGAATTTGATCTCAATATGATTTAAAGCTAGCTAGATTTATTTTCCCCTACCATACCCCCTTTGATGGCATAAAAAAAATATATATTAAAAGATCATATGTCATGGGAATAAGAGGATAAAATTCATTATTCCCTAAAACATATGCACCCAAAATATTTGAAAAGATTATATGGCATGGAGTAAGAGGATAAAATTCATTACTCCTAAACCATATACATTTTGGGTTTTTATTAGAAGAGAAAAAAAAGAGAAAGAAAGAAAAAAAAGGAAATTTCATGATAAATTCCATTTCCTCCATTCAAAAATTTCTCTTCTTATGCCAAATTTTATGAAATCCCCCTTAGCCAATTATCATTGTTCTAGTTTTAGTTGAAAATTATGGAGAGAGCAATATTTAGTAATTTACTTTTCCTTAAGTTTCTTTTAAGGTAGAGTTCTTATAATTTTAATTTAATTTAGTTTTATAATTTCTACAATTTTGTCAAACTACTTAATTTTCTTGAGAAGTTCTTGCCTGAACATTTTTCCCTCTTTTCAAATCATCATAATAATTTAGGACTTAACCCCCCCTTGAATTTACTCTTAATTTAACTTTTGGTTAAATGAAATTTTAGTTTTAAATTAAAAATTTTTTAAGGATGTCTTATAAATTATGTCTCACACTTTTGCTCTGGAATAGCAAAACCTCAAGTATGGGGGTATTTGCTAAGTAGTATTTTTATAACTTTTTAATAGAAAATTTTATAAATATTTAATATGAATTTTCCTTTTTATGTCAATTTTAGGTTATAAGTAGTTCTTTTTGTAATTTTGATTCTAACTTAGCTCAATTTCAATTTTTGCAGAATTTTGGGACAAATCGGGAAAAATGGCATGTCACGCCCTCGGTCACGCCCGTGACCAAGGGCGTGTAACCTGAAGATCAGTCCAGAATAGATGCCACGCTGTTTGAACCAGTCCACACCAAGTCACGCCCCAGGTCACGCCCGTGACCCAAAGTCACGCCCGTGACCGGGGGCGTGTAATCTTAGAATCTTCCACGTAGAGCCGCCGTCGAGACATGGAGCTGCAGTCGAGAAGTCAACTTGAGTCACGCCCGTGACCCACATGTCACGGCCGTGACTTGCCCGCGTGATCTCTGCTTCGCCGCCGCGCCAAATTCCAGCCCACACCGCATTTAATGCAGCCGTCCAAAGTCACGGTCGTGACCCGACATGTCACGCCCGTGACATGTCATTTCTCGCCGCGCCATCCAGAAAGCCCACGCCGCTGTCAGATCCGATGTGAATAATGCAGTTACGCCCTTGGTCACGCCCGTGACCAAGGGCGTGTAATCTGAAATTTTTTCCTATAAATTCAGAGGTTCTCCTTGAGTCCAGGGTTCAGAATTTTGGAGTGGGGGAGGTGCTGCTAGAGCTGTTAGTGAGTTCTTCAATGCAATTGTTCATGTCTTTAAGCTTTCATGTCTTCCTTTTCAATTCATGCAATGTTTTAGTTTAACTTTCATGCACTAGCTCTTTTTAAGCTTGTAATCTTCATTTTCCTAGCTTGGTAATCTCTCTTTAAGATTGTAATAGTTTTGATTTTCAATAAAAATTAGCTTGCTCTCTTTCATTTGCTCTTTCTCCTTAAGTACTTCTCCTTTCATGCAACGTTAAGTTTTCTTTCCTTTTTCCCCTCCACTATATTGAGCATTAAGTCTTTTTATTATCGTTTTAATCATTCACTAAGTTTGCAAAATGTCTCTTTTTAACTAAGTAATTAAAACCTCCAAAATATCATTAGATAAGATAATAGTGATTTTCCTCGAAGTAGAAGTAATCAACGCGCCCCATGGAATACGACCTTGGTATTTCCAAATATCCTATACTATAGACGATAAGGTACACTTGCCTTTATCGGATATAGTTTTGGAGAAAATCTCAATCTTTCACTAAATTTCAAAACCGAGAAATTAATTATCAGATAACCAGCCAAGTACTGAAGTAGAAAGTATATCGATGACATCATCGTAAAGTATATCTATTGATCAAGACGATATCGTCTTGAAGGAACAATATCGTCTTGACAGTTGCAGAGCTACATTTAATGCGCAAACATTCTTGGAAATGAATAATTAGAGAATGTGCGCCGCCTATCTTGTATACAAATCAAGGAGCTATAAATGAACGATTCTCTGCAGAATATAGTCGTTACACTGTAGTTAAAGAAAGAGATTTATCATTTCTATTCTCCGCAAGTTCCAAGATAGGCTAGTAATAATGACAAAGAATTTCCAATTCTACAAGACGTTTTCAAACGAGGATTTGATTATGCAATCAATAAGGGCCTTTATGCATAAGTGCAGAGGAGTATAAGAGAAAGATTTCTTTTTCAGAATACAAGAGGAAACAGGTAAATTCAGAATGACCAAAAACAAGAGGAAACAGGTCGATCGTGCATTTTACTCGCGCACGGGCAAATCCGCCCGCGCGTAAAACGCACGACTAAACTCAGATTGTCCTGTTTCTGCCCAGATACAGAAGCACGATCGCTCCATCCGTGCGTCAAGGAGATGCACGACTGTGCGATATGCACATGCTAGATTCTGGGGGGAAAACGGTATGATCCGGCCACCTGCACAATATAAACCAGTTGGGAATACACCTCCAGCACCGAATAAACATAGGAAAAGGATTAGGGAGCACCATGTGCTTACCCCGAATAACAAGGAGCGCAATTGCACACCGAAACGGGCCTAAGAGTGCACCTAGCAAGGAATAGCAAATATGATCGTAAACATGCCTAAAGTGTGGTGCATTGACTAGAAATACGGCCCAGATGAGTCCATAAATGTGTATATAAATGGAACTCATCACACCCCCAGACTTACTCATTTGCACGTCTCGGGCAAACACTCAATCCCGTGATAGAAAAATTGATGTTAAAGAAGCAACTGTGCGGGCAAAACATGATGGGAAGTAAAGAACTAACGAGCGTAAAAATAAAGTAGAAAAGATTTTAAAACAAATACTATATTTTAAGAACTTCAACTAGTGTAAGATACAAAATACTACTTCTCTGAGGTGAATCACTGGTGAATCGAACAGTCGCGCCCTAGGGAAAATAGCGTGAACTGCTGACGTGAGCGTTGCTCAAATTAGATCTCAAGGAAGAGCTCTCCAAGAAATCCATCAAGGTCGGTGGTCATACGCTTGCCCTTTTGCACCTTCTCCACTGCATGAGATGATCTTATCAAGAATCAGTAGGTCTTTTAGGCTATACATAGGTCTTGGGTTGAGGTACGGTAATGAAGTAGAAGAACGTAGGTTAAACGCACTCATCCTCCGGTAAATAACAAATTTCAACCTCAACATCTTCACCTTGAAGCATACTCCCCCAGACTTCATTTAAGCACGATGGTGTGCGCGAGACTACCACACTTGTGGTTAGATTCTTTCTAGAGTTCTTTTACTCTTCTTTTTTTTATAGATCCATAGAAACATAAGTTAGGATCAATCAAAAATTTTTAACTCATTCTCATTTTTTTTTCTTCGCGCACAAAAATATTGCTCCGCAACGCAAAATCATCATAAATATGTATGAATTCCAAAGTTCGACTCTAGTGCGTATTAGGTTGGGATATGTGGCCTTGGTGAAAGTTTAGTGGAGTTTAACAAATAAGAGAGGTAAGGCTCAACGAGGATAGCAAAGGAAGACATTAGGTTTGGAAATGAAAGCTCAACCGGACCAAATGATGGCCTACGTCATGCTCCCAACAAGATCATTCAACGCGCTCGTTTTGAAAATAGCTTGGGGCAAGTTCTTAACCACCGAGCGAGGTCTCCTCTCCTTCCAACTCAAACAACACGAGGCTAACAGCTCTTCTACACTCGACCTAGGGCTACCGCTAGATTCACCAAATTCACCGTTTGAGTAGAGTATTAAGTAATTACACAAATGAAGTAAATAAAACTATAACTTTGTAATTAAATCTATTCTACGTGAATTTTTATGCTGCGTGAGCGCTCTACTAGTAGCACCGCATGGGTCATGTCCTGTTCAGCCACACAATCCTTTACTAACAATCAAATTTCTAAACACATACATCAAGCACTTACACGATAATTGCGCATAAGTAAAAATAAAACATGTGTGGTGTGCGTTATTCAATGAGATAATCAATATAATTTTCCTAACATAACATTCTAGCATAAATGTGCGTGTAGCACAAGCAAAGGCCCGCTCCCCCAGACTTGATCAAAAATAAATAAGATAGGGAATTCTGGAATAAGGAGAATAGGGGTAGAGTGGACCTATGCTCATAAATGAGCATGCCAGAAGTGCGGTAATTCCTTCTTCAAGTTTTTCTCCTTCCGCATCCACCACGCGAGAGCTTTAACCTGCGATGTTAGAAAAAAGAAAAGAAAAACAGGATTAAAAGACATAGACTAAGCAAACGGAACCGGGTGGTTCCCATGGGTTGTCTCCCAAGAAGCCCTTTTGTTTAACGTCCTTAAAGGTGGACCAAATACCTGTATTAAGCATTGAAGATAAATAGTTCTAACATAGAGAAAAGTTTCATACACACAGATCACAGCAAGACAAAGAGCATCAGCTATACGCGCTTTTGTAGTGCACGTCTCCAGTGGCTTGTAGGCTGGAGGTGAAAGCTTTAGGGCCAAAATTGGTGTCACCCAATTTTTCCCTAGCCTCTGCCATCTTGCCACTGGAAGTAGTGGAGCATGCACCACGCAATTGCCTCTCTTGCTTCAACTTCTCTATGGTTGGAGAGCGCCAGCGTTGATAGTCATCAGATTTTCCCACCTTAGTGGTGGGTTACATCACTTTTGTTGCCGCGGTGGCAACTGGGTCAGCCCAAGAGACAGACTGTTTAAAAGGTTTATTGCACGAAATAAAAATGGGACATTGTCCCGAGTTACGTTTTGCTTGGCGGGTTCAGAAACAATGCTCTCCTTTCTCTCAGGGTCACATTTCTTTCGTAAGCCTGCTTCTTCTTCTTTTTCGCATGACTGCTCCTCATCCTTTTCTTCTTCCAATGATACTTTTTCAGCCCCTATTCCTGCATTACTAAGAGATTCATCAGAAATAATTTGGCGAGAGCGAGACAATGTTTCAGTCACATTCTTGGGGCAAGTAGGGATGATAACACTCCCTGCAGAGAAATCCAAAGTGGCACCGCTCTCTTTCAAGAACGGCACTCCCAAGATGGGGATGGATTTATTCTCTTGGTGTCCCAATACTTGAAAGTCAGCGACCACCACCATCCCCTCGACCATGACTTCAACATTTTTCACTTCTCCCTCCGACTGAATAATGGTCCCATTAGCAAGGACCAAAGACTTCTGATCGTCCATGTTCATTTCGAGTTGCAATTTAGCAACGTCTTGCAATGCAAGGACGTTGCGGGATGAACCGGAGTCAAATAAGGCAGCAGTTTTGACATTATTAATAGAACAAGTGATTACTAATTCACTTGGGTTAACCACTTCCGTGTCGGCAAAACTTTTCCCTTGGTTGATAGGATTTTTTTCTGTGTTGCTGGGAAGGGTCCCTTGCGAACGCTCGGTTAACAATTGAGCCAATTAGTCCAATTGCGTCTCCAAGCTTCGCATGGACGCGGTCTGGTTAACCATATTCGCGCTTGCGACCTGCATAAACCTCTCCATCATTTCTTCGAGGTTGCTCTTCTTAGGAGTCGGGGCACCTTGATTATAACTCGGTTGAGGCGGCCGCGGTTGTCTACCGGAGGCTTGGGCATCGAATTGATGCGAGCCTCCTTGCCATCGTTGGCCTGGAACGTTTTGTTTCCAAGAGAAGTTTGGATGACTCCTCACGCCCGAGTTATAGGCATTATTAAACGGTGCTCCATGATTTTGATCATTAATATAATTGACGCTTTCATCAAAAGAAACTTCGGTAGGTTGCTCACATGTGTGGCACTCATATGCATGATGCCCCAGGCTTCCACAACCTTGGCATGATATCATCATCACTGAGGCAGAAAGGAGGGTAGGCCTCTTTAGTAGCATGGTACTTTCAGCAGGTGCACCAGATGTGTTCACCTCAAAGAGTCCCCGAGCATTCCTTGGAGCGTTTCTTCCAGCAGTCCAAAAGGAGCTATGAATGGCAGTGTCTTGGACGATCCGTAATGCGTCTTCTGGGGTGTGGTTCATCAGACTTCCACCTGCAACAGCATCAATCATGGCCCTGTAGTTAGGCTCAATAGCAAAGTAAAAATTTTCTACTATAGTCCATGGTTGCAGCTCATGCTGGGGACATTTCCGGAGAAGGTTCATGAACCTCTCCCAAGCTTCTGCGAGAGACTCCTGATCGTGTTGTTGGAAGGTTGCAATTTCCCTCCGCAAGTTTACGACCTTGTCGACAGGATGGAACTTTGCCAGAAATTTTTCTTGCAGAGCGTCCCAAGTGGTAGCTGTGCCGGTTGGTATCGTGTGGAGCCACGCCTTTGCCTTGTCACGTAGAGAGAAAGGGAACAGCCTGAGCTTTACCATCTCATCAGCCAGTCCAGCGTACCAAAATGTCCTGCAAATTTTTGTGAATTCAACCAAGTGAAGATGGGGGTCTTCACTGGCTAACCCAGAGAATTGGGCCTGGTTGCGGATCATGTTCAGGATGGCCGGCTTTATCTCAAAGTTGTTGTTGGTGATAGTTGGGCCGAATCCAGGGTACACACTCCCAACAGTGGGTGTATTGTAATCTCTCATGGTCCTCGGTCGTGGCCTAGCCACTTCATTCTCGTCAGCTACCTGACCCATGACCGGTGTATTTCCCACTCCGGGATCAACCAGATTTTCGTCAACATCCATATTGGCAGCAGCACGGAGAGGTGCCCGCAGGGTACGCTCTATTTCAGGGTCAAATGCTGCGCACTCACCGGGATCTCTTCTATGGATACACCCTCTTCAACACAAAAGCAGAAAATAAAAAAAAAAGACCTTCAAACGAATTTCCAAAGGAAAACAAATCATAAACGCTCGCAGTCCCCGGCAATGGCGCTAAAAACTTGATGCGCAATTTCAGCAATGCTAATTAGCGAGCATGAAATGCGATACGACGGCAGTGCACCGGTCGCTCAAGTAATAAAATAGGGAGGAAATCCCCGAATGTCGATCTTAAAGGACTGCAAGTTGGGTAATGTGATTAGCTCTGCCCAGAAATTAGGAAAAAGGATTACTAAGTAATAACAAGGGGGTTGTGATTTGGTTCCTAAACTAATGCGGAAAAGAGAGATGCGGGTCAAAACTCTGCTTCGCAAGGCGGGATGGATGCAACGGTCGCGATGTCATGCTTCGGGAGGCGCGTGGATGGAAAGTAACTGTGACGGTTGAGGGTCGCACACACCTCTTCTCCAAGCATCACCACTAGCAATTGCTAGGGCTTCACACACAACGAACTCAGAAAATCACAACAAGGAAATGCTACGCTCACACCACCGCATCATTGCACATGAACATACTAAAAGATCTATGACATTAAGCTAAGCAATAGTTCATTACAACAATAACAACACAAAGAGAGCACAAGCATTCAAGTTTAGAGAGGACCAATAGGAAGATGTCACCGCATCTTGGGTTCTCGGCCGGAATGAGAGGTTGTTGGGCTCTCTCCAGGATCGTCCCTCAGATGGTGTGCGGACTCGATGGAGGCTGTCACTGCTCCAACGACCTACATCACTTCTATGGCTTCCCACGACGAGGAATGCTTGAGCACTTGATGGAGAATGCTCGCTAACGCCCCCGAATGGAAGAATGGTGGTGGAAATCGCCAGAATATGGTCTCCTTGGTGGTAGAGGTGAAGGAGAAGCCTTCGGACCTCAGAAACGGCGGGGAGGATCTGATTTCCCGCTCCCCTCATGAGCCCTCGAATGACTGCGACGTAACATGCATTTTATACTAAACAGGCAGAAAAATGGTCACGCACGGTCGAACGCACAACTGTGCGTGAACCGTGCGTTATTAAATGATAAAATCTAACTTGAGGGAGACGCTGCGCCGCCCGTGCGTTTTACTATCGCACGGGCAAATCCGCCCATGCGTACCAACTCACTGGTAAATTCAGAATGACCAAAAACAAGAGGAAACAGGTCGATCGTGCGTTTTACTCGCGCACGGGGCAAATCCGCCCGCGTGTAAAACGCACGACTAAACTCAGATTGTCCTATTTCTGCCCAGATACAGACGCACGATCGCTCCATCCGTGCGTCAAGGAGACGCACCACTGTGCGATATGCACATGCTAGATTCTGGGGGGAAAACGGTATGATCCGGCCACCTGCACAATATAAACCAGTTGGGAATACACCTCCAGCACCGAATAAACATAGGAAAAGGATTAGGGAGCACCATGTGCTTACCCCCAATAACAAGGAGCGCAATTGCACACCGAAACAGGCCTAAGAGTGCACCTAGCAAGGAATAGCAAATATGATCGTAAACATGCCTAAAGTGTGGTGCATTGACTAGAAATACGGCCCAGATGAGTCCATAAATGTGTATATAAATGGGACTCATCAACTACCTCTAGACACATTGTTTAGTTGGGAATCGCTATAAATCATTGTGTGTTTTCTGTGATGCTTGTGTGCTGAGATAGATAAATTATTAAATAGCAAAGAAAATTGAAAACACCTAATCACCCCCTCCCCTCTAAGTGTATTTTACATTCAACCCATATCTTTCAATTAGTATCAGAGCGAGGTTGAGTTCAAAATCCTAACAGCTTAGAACAAGATCTACAAGTTTTTGATTGGGTTGTGATTCTTCAATGGCCTGTGAGCATTATCAAGAGATGGGATCAATAAGGTTGCACATCTGCACCAAAGAGAGCTTTGCCATATGGAAGTTAAGAGTCCAGTTATACATGGAAGCATCAGATCCCAGGTTATTATGGTTATGGATGAGGGATCCTGCACTCTATAACAGTTCACCTATGAAGATGAAGATCTAACTACCGTGGATAAAAGAGCAAAACACATACTTGAAAATGCAATTGATAATTCTACATCTAAATACTTAAGTCATTGCAAAACAGCAAAAGATATGTGGGATTCTTTGAAAATCTACATGAATAAACCAATGGAAGAAAATTTAAATGGGAACACTAGTGAAAGGGTTACAACTCTTGAGGGGGAAAGCTTGAGGAGTACCAAAGATAATATTCTAATAATTCAGAATACCTCTGAGAACACAGAAGCTACCAATGCAAGCTCATCAAAATCTGATGACATTGTTGAAAAGCCAATACTCCTCTCCAAGCAGCTCAAAAGAAAGATGTCTAGAAAAGGAAGAAATCGACAGAAAACATCCTCCTTAAACTCCAGAAGATCTAGTCAACATGACCAGAATAAATCTTCAAAGGAGGAAAGGTATATCTCTAAACTCAGTGAATACGTTTTGGCTAACCCAGTGTATTGTCATTGTAAGGTGACAGGTCACATGATTGATGGTTGTCCATCTAAGAAGAAAGCATTCAAGAAGAGTGGTGATGGAAGAAGTCCAAAGAACAAGAAGGAATATGAGAAAGAACACATGGCCAAGAAAATCAGAAAACTCAGTGACTCTGGCTCAGATTCATCAAAAGATAAAGAGGAAGTTCACATTGGCCTTATGGCCATAACTGAAGAAATCCAGGAGGTCTGCACATCTCCTGGGAAGGTACTTATTAGAGCCCCCTTATCTGTCTCTAATTCTAAATCAATGACAGGTTCTGTGCATGATAATGAGTATGGGTCTGCTTGCAATAGCATATCCTCAAAATCTCCACATGTGGTTGAATCTAACCTAATGCAGCACAATAAAGCCTGGTGGATAAGTAGAGAAAAGCTTCTTAGAGCTCAATCTAAGGAGTTAGTATCTCTGAAATCTGTCCAGTCTGAACTCCAAGAGGCAGCTGAAAAGCTGATTATTATGAGCAAAGAAATGGACAAACTCAAGGATGTCACAAGGCTCCAAAATGCTGAGCTGGGGAAGAAGAACAAGGTCATCAAGGACCATGAGGAAATGTTATTGGCTGAAAAGAAAATTGTTCCCAGCTTCTCAATGCCCAGGACTGTCCTACCCATCATTGACCAATTCTCTGCATCATTCATATTCAGGAGTGGTGTAGGATTTGATAAGGAAAAAGTCAAGGGCAAGACATCTGAAGCCCAACTTTCTTATAAAAAGAAACTACTGACATCAAATTTCTCAAACCAGGAATCTTCACATGAGTATTTGACCAAGGCTTGCTCTACAAAAAGTAGTAAATTTACCAACACACATAGAAAAAGGAAGCTTTGGGCCAAGTGTTTCTCAAACACCCCTTGAAAAGACACATGTAAAGATTCCAGGTTCTCGTGTCCATGGATCTGCCACATCGATGCTTAGAAGTAAGGGAAAGGTAGCCAAGCTTGTTCCCAAGGTGGTAAACCAAAAAGTGGTGAGACTAGCTCAACTATATATACAACATTGTGAGGTTCACCCAAGGCTGTCAGGGCGACAATCTTCACTCCTACCAACCAACATTTCCAGGTGGAAAGGCATAAGAGAAGATACAACATGTATGAGTGTTGGTGCTGTGGAAAGCTTGGTCACTTTGCTCTGGACTGCTGGTTCAATCCAATAGTGCCTAAGGCAAGAAGAGGGCAGACCACTCATAAGTATAGTACTTCAGATTATTTCCCTAACATGAACCTAGGACCCAATTCAAATTGGGTGCCTAAGGATAAGTAATCCTTTTTTTGCAGGTATGTCCAAATGCCAACCCTTTTGGTATTTGGACAATGATTGCTCCAGGAACAAGGCTGGAGTAAATAAGCATTCAAGAAAATTCAATTCAGAGAGAATAGACTAATAATAATGATACTTGGAGAATAGACAAAAATCTCAACCCCCCTTGCTTCTATTGAAGGGAAGCCTCTAAGAGAGGTTACAACTGATGGAAAATGATTCAGTTCTTCAAAATGAAGTACATCAAGAAGAATCTCTCAAATCCCTATAAAAATGGAGGGGGAGTACACATTGTCATTCGAAATGAAGACCTCGGATCAAAAATAGAAGATGAATACAATGCACAACCATCAGAGCCCCTACTCTATCATCTCTGTGCTTAAGAAGTAAGTAAGATAGAAAGTAAAGAAGGAACTAAGCCTTGAAGAACAAATCTCTACCCATTGATACGAGACGAGCAGTTTCAACGAAAAAATCTATGTCTCGACGCTATCAGTAATATTTCGACGACAATACGGAAGTGATTTTGATGACACTAGCTATCAACGACGAAAACACGTTTCATCGAAATACAACGCAGACAATTCATGCTATATTGGATCTCTAATCTGAGCCGTCTGATGGATTTTTCATCTATTAACAAAGATAAAAAGGTACGCGCCTCTTCATCTACTCTTAATATAAATAGAGTGAATGCTTAGGTCAAAAAATTATGCTCTCATTTGCCCTAAGCCATTCCCGCGACAAACTCTCGTTCCATCTCCGACAATTTCTGCTCTCGACGTTCTGCTCTAATGGCGCCAAAGAAGGAATAATCCTCAATCATTTTCGGATGTGAGCTGATGAGGGGAGGTTTCAGTTCTTGCTCAGAAGAAATAAGGTCCGTAATCACCTTGGTAGAATCAGCGGGGTTGGAGTATCTGCTTTGTGAACCTAGTGCCCTTATGAACAAAGAAATCCAGGAGTTCTTTCATGGAGCTAGAACAAAAATCACAGGGGCTATTCTAAAGACTTCTGTGGTTGGAAGGAAGATCAAAATAACTGCCAAGAGCTTAGGAAAAGCTCTGAGAATTCCAAGGTTAGAAAAATAAGTCGAAGAGGAAGACCTGACAGCTGGGGATCTATCAGTTGCATATGCATGGTGTGGGCATAGTGGCAAGACCTACGGGTCTATTAAGAAGGCCGAATTCAATTAGAAAGGAAAGATCCTTGCAGACATTGTAGGGAAAGTAATGTTGTGCAAGCCTGGTTCCCATGACAGGATCTCAAAAAAAATGTTTGAAACAATATGATCATTGTTTTGAAAAAAACAGAATGGAGAAAAATTCTATTCCAGAGAATCAAGAACTCCCTGAAGACCCCATCATATGGAAGAATCTTATCCATCCTCCTACTAAATATCCTTGGGGATATTGTGAAGAAAAGCATGGGAGTACCTTTGCACTACTCAAAGAGGTTAGATTCAAAAATGCAGGACAAATGGGAGAGAGTCATTCCCAAAACCCCTAAGAATGCCCAAACTACTCCAAAAGGAAAGAAAAAGAAATTTGTGGATGTTAATGACTCAGAGAAGGTAGGATCCTCCAGTAGTTCTGAAAGAGAATGAGCATCATCAATTCCATACCCAAACCTGCCCAAGGATACTAAGGAATAAGATGTCCCATCTCTACCAAACCCTGCTTTGACAGAGGGGGAGGTAGCTCTAAATTATGTGATTCTAGAGGATGTAAGTGTACCTGCTGACACAGAGGTTATGGAAGCAAGAAGAAGTCCCATTATGGGCAGTGATCCAGTTGAGGAGGAGTCACCACATAGATGCTCAACCCAAGATACTGAGAAGGTTGAGGGGGGCCTCATTTGGAGTGCTCCACCCTGGAAAGTCAAGCTGAAAAACCTGCAGCTGAAAAGATAGTCCAGATGGAGGACATCCCAGAGACAGGAAGTGACAACAAGGGAAAAGACCCAGAAGAAGTTGAGTATACTGAACCTTCCACAGGGCTAGAGCTGGCTCTTGGAGGAAAGATAGTGATCACAGTTGAAAGTGAGCCCATCAAGACAGTTTCTCCCAGGAAGTCTACTGTTCAGATAAGTAACTACTCTTCTGATAGTGATCCTAAAGATGCCCCAGAAGAAATAGTTCCTTCAGAAGAAGATGTTGCTGAAACATCCATTGCACAATCAGGATCACTATTTCATATAATGTCAGCACTGCTCAAAGCTCAAAGGGAGAAGATGGAACAGTTCATTCTACACACAGTTGATGGACTCAAGAAAGAGATAAAGGCTGAGGTAAAAATAGTGAAGGATGATATACATCACCTCAACACTCAACACACTCACTTCTTTCATTTAGCTACACTAGCTATGGAACATGTTGGACAGGAAATCAACAAAATTGTACACCAGTCCCATCAGATTACTCAAAATCTAGGAACCATGACAAGGAATTCTAATCAAGCTTTTAGGCAAATAGCTGGATTTATGACTGAATATAGAGATCAAATTCTACAGAGATTACATGAGAATACACAGAACTTAGATGAACATCTGCTAGAAATAAGGAATAATGTGCATGAGGCTGAACAACATATACATGAAAGGATAAATCTGATTCAAGTAACTCTTGATGATCACATTGTTGATGAAGTCCTAAAGGGGGCGAAGGAAATGATAAATGTTGGCTCACATAAAGCCATGTGGACAGTTAATCAAGTTAAGCAAGCCCTTCAGATGCCTTCATCATCCTATGAGTTAGTAGAACCATCTGAAAGTACTGCCTCAGAAATCTATGACATAGAAGTTGGAGATTCTGCTACTTCCAGGAAGAGAAAAAGGGTTCAGAGCAAAAGATACAGGCAGAAGAGGCTAAGGGAAGTGGAGCTAGATCCACAGTCATGCAGGTGGAGTCCTGAATCCATGGACTTGATCTCAGAATCCTGGATGGAGTATGGATACCCTCAAGATGGGTCAGAAAGAGATTATTATTCTACTGATTGGAATAAACATTTAATTCAATTGGAGAAAAGGAGAAACCACAAATTGACATTTCCTCACGGCCCTCCTACTTATCCAAAGAAGATCCCAAAACCTATCAGATCTTATGAAATGCAAAAGAGAAAGGGGAAAGTTAGAAGCAGCAGGATCTGAAGACCATAGAATGTTTTATTTAAAATGACTTGGGCAAATGACTGTGTTATATTTTGCTCTAAAACATTCTCCATTTATATCATGCTAAATGAATCATATAATATTCTCTGAATGTCTTCAAATTATGATTTTATTTGTACCTTGACATTTACCATTGAAGTAGTTATGACTTCTTCAAATATGGGGAGATTGTTGGGAACTGTGCCAGCAATGTTCCTGATTTGAAGAAGTGCTTAGATCAATAATAAATGCATTATGTATTTGATGATATAGCTTATTCATGACTGCAGAAGATCAAGTATATATCAAGAAATTTTCTAAGTCTAAAATCATCTAGGACTGGACATACATTTGAGAAAGCATCAAATCTATATCACTAATATATAAACGATAAAAGTAATGAAAATCAACCAAGTAAAATATCGTCTCAAGACTCAGCAGAAGAATCGTGGAGAAAAGTATCATATCGTCGAAACAGTTTTGACAATATCGTCTTGATAAAAGCGCATCGTCTTGAAGGATGAAGAAAGCTTGTCGAAGATAAAGTTGAGTTCAGATGTCGATGACATCGTCAAAAAGAAAGCTTGTCGTAGATAAAGCTAAAGCTCAGATGTCGACGACACCATCCTGAAGAAAGCTTATCGTAGGCACAGCTAAGATATCTCCACGATATCGTCGAGAAGAAGTAATATCGTTGAGATATTATATAAAGCCTTGAAGAAGGATGAATGTCGACTTAATGGAAGCATACTACTTTGAAGATCGAAGATATATTGCATATAAGGAAGTATCTCGACGATATCGTCTAGAAGAAGCAATCTCATTGAGATAACCAGCCAAGTACTGAAGTAGAAAGTATATCGATGACATCATCGTTAAGTATATTTATTGATCAAGACAATATCGTCTTGAAGGAACAATATCGTCTTGATAGTTGCAGAGCTACATTTAATGCGCAAACATTCTTGGAAATGAATAATCAGAGAACGCGTGTGCCGCCTATCTAGCGTACAAATCAAGGAGCCATAAATGAAATATTCTCTACAGAATATAGCCATTGAACTGTAGTTAAAGAAAAAGATTTATCATTTCTATTCTCCGCAAGTTCCAAGATAGGCTAGTAATAATGACAAAGAATTTCCAATTCTACAAGGCGTTTTCAAACGAGGAATTGATTATGCAATCAATAAGGGCCTTTATGCATAAGTGCAGATGAGTATAAATGAAAGATTTCTTTTTCAGAATACACGGTACTTAGTATTCTTTCTTAAGTTCATTCTGAGATATACTTACAGAGGAGAAAGAAAAGTAAACTAGAAGAAGTCTTCATTGCTGCTGGGCTGTGAAGTTCTACAAAAGATTTTAAAAGAAAGGTTCATTGATCCACAAGATCCTTGGACTTAGAAGAAGAATAAGATCTGTTATTCAAGTCTTCATTTTCTGAAGTCTTCTCTTCTACAACAACAATTTTGTATTACTTTGTATGGCTCTTTGTGAGTCTGAGTTGGTAGGATCTAGTGATAGATCTGAGTTGGTAAGGTTCTTGGTGAACCTGAGTTTGGTAGGATCTTGCTGAAGATCTGAGTTTGTAGGACTTGTAAGTCTGAGCCTTGTAGGGTTCTGTGTGAACCTGAGTTGTAAGATCTGAATATAGTGAAAATGAAAGTGAGTTTAGTTCTTAAGTTAAAAGCTCTTTGTTGAAGTTTATTTCAAAATAATGATATGTATAAATATATGTGCTGAGTGAGTAATAACAACAAACACTAAGAAGGCAAAATAATCACAACACAGCAAAAAGAAATAAAACAAAAGCAAACATCCAGAAGACACAAGATATATAGTAGTTCCCCAATCAACCTGGGTACATCTACTCTTCTACCCACTGGTAGGAATCCACTAGGAGGTTGTTGATCAGGTGCCCTCACACCAAGGTGTTTTTGTTCAGATGTCCACAAACCACAGAGCTTTTGATCAGGTGCTCAAAACTAAGATGTAGGTTTTTGCTAAGGTGCCCTGCCACCTGGAGTTAACTTTTGAAGGGAGTTATAATCCTTTACAAGATGAGAAGGAGAAGAGGAAAAGATATATTGTTCTTCTCTTTTTGCTGAGAAGACTCTTGATGATCCTGATGGGTTGTTGAGTTTGGATCTTGATGATGATGCTGAAGAGAGCTCCCCCTGTCTGATTTAGATTAGATGACAGCTTGTGGAGACTTCTTCACTTGATTGCAATAACTTTTCTTTTCTTCTTCTGCAGTTTTGATCCTGAGCAATTGATATTGATTGGTGTCTCAGGATATAGATGATCTGCAAAGAAGAGTTTATCAAAAAGAAGATATAATATATTTAGATCTGCTACTTCTTTTTGCCCTCTATTTTTCTCTTCCTGGTTATTCCTGTTTCCTTTTTCTCTTTTTCTTTCTATCTCTATACATCAATATGTGTTATGTTCTGTATTCTTGTTGTCGTGAAAGCTGTGTGTGATAATCTGCTATATCTTCTGCCTTTTTTCTCTTTTGAAATCTCTGACAGATATTAAATGCAAATCCCTTACATTAAGGAATATAATATATCTGAAGAGATATTTTGAAAACACAAATCTGCTGCGTCGTTTATCTTTTTCCTTTTCCATGGATATGTCCTTTTTCCAAGAAATGTCAACGGCTATAATCTTGGAATAATAAAGGAAATGTATTATCCTTACTTATCTGGAAGAATAGATCTGTTGCTGTAGTCGATCTGAGTTCAGAGAATGGAATACTATAATCTATCTGAAACTTTCTGAACTTAAATTAGAATTCTTCGATCTGAGTAAAATTCGTCGATCTCAATAAATTTCGTCGAACACAAAATTTAGTTCGTCGACCTCAAATGAATCTTGCTGGAAGAATTAATTTTGTTGAGTTGTGGAGAACTTTCGTCGATCTGAACATTTGATTCGTTGTTCTGAGCTTCTGCTGAAGATTCGTCGAACGCAGACTTGAGTTCGTCGAATGGAAGGATTCGTCGACCGCTGAGCCTGGATGATTTCGTCGACCGCTGAAATATTGAGTTGTTCATTGAACGCAGACTTGAGTTCATCGAACGCATCTTTTCGTCGAATGCAGAGATGGGTTGGATCGTCGACCGCTGAATATTGAGCTGTTCGTCGAACGCAGACTTGAGTTCGTCGAATGCAGCTTTTTGTCAACCGCTGAGACAGGGTCTGTTCGTCAACCGCTGAACCGCTAAGACGGGATCGTCGAACCCTGAACCGCTAGATTTCGTCGAGCGCGGAATGAATACCATTCGTTGAGCGCAGAGCGTCGTTCGTCGAACGCAGATGGCCGTTCGTCGAATGCAGAGAACATGTGTTATTTTTATTCTTCTCTTATTTTCTCAGCCTATTATATATATATATATATTTCTCAGTATATTATTTATATATATATATATTCTTTTCAGCCTTCTATCTTAATAGGATTTGATCTAAGTTATAGGATGTGTTATGGTAGAAACTTAAACATTAAAGATGGATCCTAACTCAAATCAAAACTAAGGTTCCAACAAAAACGATCTGAGTTGGAGAAGTTGCCTAGTCTAGCACACTGCAAGATAGGTGGGAGGGACAGTGGACTACCTCTAGACACATTGTCTAGTTGGGAACCACTATAAATCATTGTGTGTTTTCTGGGATGCTTGTGTACTGAGATAGATAAATTATTAAATAGCAAAGAAAATTGAAAACACCTAAACACCCCCCCCCCCCCCCTCTAGGTGTAGTTTACAGTCAACCCATATCTTTCAACTCAACCTTATATCCTCTGGGTCACTACCTTCAACAGGCATTCAATACTAGACCACTATTTTGTAAGCCAGTCCAATTCCAAGATGACGTTGAACTCTGCTAGTGGTAGAGTTGTTGTTACCAACTATAAGTCAAAATCGTCTATTCTCAAAACAAAGCGTCCTTTCTTTCCGGTGGTCAAGAAAGACTCATTCGACATGCACACGCTAAGCTCCATCTCCGCATCGACTGTCTCAACACCAATTCTCTGGGTAAAGCTTTCTACGAGAAATGAGTGTGACGCACCCATATCAAACAACACTTTGGCGGGATAGCTAGAAACAAACACGAAGCCTAAACACACACATAACAAAACACGAAAGATCGCACACAATTGTAAGCTACCAAAAAAAACTTAAACTTTTCGTACACGTCACCGCATTGGGCTGACGAATCGCTTCCTGCAGCCCAAGACTGTATGCTCTAGGCTGCACTGGAGGGAAACATGAGTCACTCGACTCCTCTGCTTTCCCTTTCTTCGCATAACTGGGACCCGAACGCACTGATTACTCATGCCTCTGCTCTGTCCTAGCACCACCCTAAGCAAAATTCCGAATTATGTGGCCCGTCTTGCCACACAGATAGTATGTCAAAGGTCCCTTGGAACGGAACTCCCCAGAAGTTACACCATTTTTCTCACCAAGCCTAAAGGTACAGAGCTTTTTCTTCCACCGTCTCCCTTCTGATTTCCACTGAGACTAAGAAGGTTTCCCTTCTCCTCGCTTTTTCGCTAAACCTTTACGACACTAGGTTTGATCCATATTGCTCTCCGACGTTCGAGCGGCTTCAACTAACTTATTGAAACCCACATTCTTTAAGGCTATAAATGGTTGCCTTAGATTTTCTCGCAATCCTTGATAGAAGAGGTTATACCTCTCCTCATTAACTGCCATGGCCGTCCCCGCGCAACGAACCAATTGAGCAAACTCTTGCAGGTTCACATATACCATCTTCTCGTGTTGCACCAAGTGCAGGAACTGCCTCTGAAGAACTAATCTCGTCGAAGAGGGGGATATAACGCTTCAGGAAAGCGCCCCCAAACTCTCTCGTGGATGGGGCACGTCCAGGAAAATGACGACCGCTATGATTCACCCACCACAGCTTGGCATCACTTCTAACATACAAGACAAAAACTGGGACTGCTTGTCCCCTAGGGTCTCCACCGCTTTCAGATGTTTCTGAATCCCCGTCAACCAATCCTCGACATTCGTTGGAGTGTCGAATCCCTTGAATGTCAGAGGAAGAAAACTCATATTGTACTTCATCTGCTGATCCCCTTGCCCAACCACTCTCTAAGCGAATGGCTCTACCTGCCTTACTTCTCCCTCTAGTGTGACAAGCGTCATAACTTGGGGAGCATGAGTCATAACCTGTATAACATGTGTCGCAACCTGTGGCACCGCGATAGCTTGAGCTGCCACCATCGCCTCTGCTAGCATGCGACAGAAATCTATTGGGGTCACGCTCATATTCTTGAGGCCCATAGTAGTAGCATTGCTTGCCGAGGGTTCCTCTTCTCGCCTCGACGTCCCCGCATCGTCGGCACCATCCTAGCATAAGAGAAACAAAAAATAATAATCAAGCACTATTCGCAAGACTAGAACATAGGGATACTCATGGCTCCACAGTATAATCCTATGTGGACAACCTCCTATGCGATCCGATTACACTAAATCAACCACATTTACTCAACAAGGAAACTAACCTAGCTTTGATACCAAATTGTAACACCTCCCCTATAATGACCGTATAATATGGTCTGGCCGGGACCTCACACCATATAATCACCACATCTTTAGTATAATAAATTGATATAAGAATTTCTATCCATCTCAAAACACAGACCAAACACAGCGAAAATGATTAAACTAAATAAAGAAGATGTCCACATCTACATAGGAGTACTTAGGCCTTAAGACCTTACATAACAAATGTTCAAATCATATTCCAACCCAAAATAATAGCAAATCCTATGCTACCTCGGCATGCAAGCCAAAACAAAACGAAAGAAATAAGCAAACAAGTAGGAGAAGGTACACTTCATGAGACTTAGGCCCTTTTGGCCGGCGAGTTCGGTCCAGCTTGCGATCCTTGCCCTGCAACCATCACAGAAGAAGCAATATAACAAGTGTCAGTAGGGGCTAACCACAAAACTATTTAATAACACCTCCTCCTCCCGACCGTCCTAGCGGACCTCAGGGAACAACATCACCCTGCAAGTCAACACTTCACATGCAAATGTAAATAAGCAAGTAAAGGTGTCACAAACATCATCCACATTTCTATATTGAGCAAATAAGTAAAGGGTCCTATCTATGCAACATGTATGCAAACCCGGGTTTCACCCAAAGCACCCTATATCGCATATGATTCTAGCAAACCATCACACATATCATCATATCACATCAACGACATGGGTACTCACATTTCCCCAAAAGGTACTCACATTTTGCCAATGACACAACAACATGGGGATTCACATCTCCCCGATGGGCACTCTCATGTCCCCAATGATACATCAATATGGGTAATCGCATTTCCCCCAATGGGTACTCTCATTTCCCGAAATGACACATTAACGAGGGTACTCACTGTTAATTTAGGATGTTGTCTAATCACCTAGGGGTGAAAAGGTGTTTCAACTATTTTAGACTTCTTTCTTTTATTGAATGTTCTAGCTTAGAAATATAAGGACTAAGAGCACACCATAGAAAACACACTGAGATTTATAGCGGTTGCCCAGTTAAGGGTACATCCACTTTCCCCCTTCACCTCTCTATCCATGTGTTAGACAAAGCCAACTCCTCCAAATTCAGATCTCTTTCACAGATCTTACAACTTAGGCACAAAGTCCCTACAGCTCAGGCCCTCTAGACCCTACAACTCAGATCTACAAGAGATCCTACCTCAGGTTCCAAGAATACTACATATCAGGAACAAAGGCCCTACAACTCGGACACTCTAGGCTCTACAACTCAGATCTACAAGAGATCCTACCTCAGGTTCCAAGAACCCTACAATAGTACAACTCAGTCACAAAGGCCCTACAGAAAATATTTTGTGTTACAAAGTAAACCAATACTCCACACAGCTCTAGAAAGTTCTTCTGAAGCCTGATGAAGATGGATTCTGGACTTGAAGAGCAAGATTTAATAATATTACTGATGCGCGAAAGCTTCTCTTCTATCTTCTTCCTTCTTCTGGTACACAGCTTGTCAGACAATGGTGATTGACTGAAACTTAAAGAACTGAAAGTAAGATCATATTGTTCTCAAGAAAATTATTTCTCTTTCTTACAATCATTATGTGTTCTGATTCTAAGTTCTGTATTTGTTAGGGCATCCATTTTGTCTTTTTATATGATAATGCCCTCTAACGGTTTATTCTGAGCACTCTTTAATATCAGAATCTCATTCCTTAATGGTATTCTCTGATTGGTCTCTTTGACGGTGGCATTAAATGTATACAACGCGTTTCAAAAAATCTCAGTCTGTCTCAACGATATGGGCAACATCTCATCGACAGAATTTGCTGTCTCAGCGATTCAATTGGGACTTAGAAATTTCTTCAAGTCTTCTTAAATCTTCACCTGAGAAGGATATCTCAACGATATGAACTATCTCAGCTACATATGCAGTTACGTCAATATAAAGTCTTCTCACCGATATCATCGAGGTCATCTTGTCAACATGAGGTCTTCTCGTCGATATCGTCGAGATCATTCTGACTAATACTTCAGCTTCAAACTATCTCTACGATCTCTTACTTAGTCTTCAAGATGATACAGCTTCTTTACGACGATTTGTCTTCTTAGCCAGATACTTTACTTAAGATTTCTGAAGAGCTTCAACACGCCAGACTTCTAAATGATATCGTCGTGTGATACTTGTTAACACGATGATACCTTGGTTGATTCTTCTTATTCTCATAATGATATTGTCGTGTGAACTTTTGTTGGGAAAAAAGCCTTTGATTTAGCTTAACAAATTACCTAAAAGTGATTTTATCTCTTAGGATAAATTACACAGTTTATAGTGAGGGTAATCTGGTCATTAGATTTCTTAGGATGTCACACTCAACCTAGGGTGTCAAGACCATATCAAGATAAGCAAAATTTGGGCAAAGTTATCATTTGCGTCGAATAGAAATTAACGCAACATCGAGTTATTGTCGATGCTACTCTGACTAGAAGTCCAAGCAACTCACCCCTTCTGTCAAAGTAGATCAATTCGACGTTACATCGACTAGATATCGACGTAGGGGGCCATGGACTTGTCGAAGTATCTTGAGAAGTCGACGCATCGTCTACTTTAACTCAATACAGAAGGATGTATCTGTCAAAGCCATCTAAAGTCAACGCAACGTCGACTTTATCTCGATGCAACGTCGACTTTATCTCGACACAGATAATGGAGTTCAGAGCCATATCCTCAACTCAATGGTTACATCAATAAGATATCAATGCAACGTCGACTAGCAGAGTTCAATTAGAGCAAGGATGAATTCAAAGCTGCTCCCACAAGAACTCGAAGGTGCGTCGATAAGAGAGGAAGAGAACTCGATGCTACATCAAATACAATCTGAAAAGGAAACCTTTTCAGCTGCCATTTTTGGACCCTCTCTCAAGGCCCACCTCACTCAAGACTGTTCCCCAACGGCTCCTTAATTGCCTCAAAAGAATCAAGAATTAACAGAGGATGGAGAAAATCTTTCTTGGAAACAAGCTTATTGTTGGTGGACGGGTCAGGAATTAAAGAAGGAAGGAAAGGAGTAATTGTCCAGACAAAAATACCTTTTCAGGACTTACCAGAAAAGGAAACAAATTCAAATTGAACAGGGACAATAAAAGGGAAGAAAGAAAAGAGAAAACTAGAGTATTGATCACAATCGGCTATACTATTTTATCAGGGCTTCCCCTTCTTCTTCCTCCTCAGGAATCTCTAACATAGAACATATAGAGAAGAAACGACTACTGCTCTTCATCTTATAGAGCAGAGGATCTGAAAGCTGCTCTTCATCACAGTCATATAGCAGCCAGACCTCAATCAGTAGAAACAGAAAGGATCAGACATCCATAGCTCCTGCCATACATCACTATCATAAGCAGGAGTGAATCAAGAGCAGATCTAGTGAAAGATTCAAGAAGCTGTTCATACAGTCTTCAAAAGAATTCTGAAAACAGAATTCTTACCCTTCTTCTTCTTTCTCCTTCTCTTTCTCTCCTGTAAAAGAGTTTTACGAATCCCTCTTCCAAAGGATTCAGTGGTTCAAGATCTCCTTATCAAAAGATCTGGTGGTTCAAGATCTTCTTATCAAAATATCTAGTGGTTCATGCTCTCCTTATCAAAAGATCAGTGGTTCTGAGAGTCTCCTTGTCAAAAGACTCAGGCACAGTTGGTGCAATCCCACCAGGTGGTAGAAGAGAGGAGTACCCACATTTTGGGGAACCTCTATAAAATCTCGGTGTCTTCTGGTTGATAATTTTCTGTGTTGACCACATTTAATTAACTATTTTCTAGCTTTTATTTTATACAGCTTTGTTTTATTCTGTGTTAGGATTTTGTTGAAGCATAAGCACTTAGTGTTTTATTATATCTGCACAAATAGAATAGAAATAATTTTAAATCTCTATTCACCCCCCCCCCCCTCTAGAGTATATCTCAGGGGCACACTATGCACTTTCAATTGGTATCAGAGGTAGGTTGATCATTTAAAGGTTAACACCTTGATCAAAAAGACCTCCTACTCTTACTTCTTTATTACAAACATATTTTATAAAGAAAATGAGTACTAAGGATTAAGCTTCCACAAGACCCCTAGTGTGTAACTTAAAAAAGTTCACACTCTGGAAGGCCAAAATAAGGCTTTATATGAATTATGTTGATGAAGACATCTATAATGTTTTTCTCACAATTCCTCCAGCCCCAGTCAAACAAAAGGCAGGAGAATCCTCAACAACAGAGGTTGTCGCAAGAAATGAGTGGACAGAGGTTGAGAAGAAGGTCAAGGCATGTGATGCTAAGGCCATGAACATTCTGGTATCAACAATGTCAGATGACATTTTCCAGAAGGTGGCTGAATGTCAATCAGCAAACAAGATCTGAGATTCACTCACCACAATGGTGGAAGGAAGTGCTGATGAAAGAAAGGATAGAAAGTCCCTTCTCATATCTCAGTATGAGAACTTTCAGAAGAAAGCTGAAGAATCTATTGCTAATATGTATGACAGATTCAGTATTATCATTAATGAGCTCAGAGGCTTGGACAAGGAGATTTCCTTGACTAAAATTAATGATAAAATCCTCATGCACTTCCCCAGCTCATGGGATTCAAGAATCTGGGCAATCAGAGAGTCCGGGTGCCACAAAGAGATCTCAACTGAAGCTTTGGTAGGAAATCTTAAGTCATATGAGATGCTACTAAGGAACAGGGCTGAGTCAGAAGAGAGGGAAACTACTCCAGCTCCAATCCAAAGGATCCTTGCTCTGAAAGCTACTGAAGGAGAGCCCTCTACTCCTGAAGATGAGATGTTCAATCTCCTAGCAAGGAGATTTAAGAAATGGGTCAAGACTGAAGACTCAAGGAGAAGAGAAAGATATTTAAGGCCCAAGTATGATAAAACTCCAAAGAGTGAGATTATCGTCTTCACTTGCAACAAGCCATGGCACATTTCTCCTGAGTGCCCATAAGAGCAAAGGTAAAGAGGCAGCAGCAAAGAGGAGAAGAAGAAGTTCTTCAGAGGAAAGGATAAGAAGAAAGCCAAGTGGTTCATTGCTGAAACATGGAATGATTCTAAAGCAGAATTAAGCTCCTCATCATCTGAAAGTGATGATGAAGCTGCAGCAGAAGCAGCTTGCATGATGGCACTAGGGATGTCATCAGATGATAAAGAGGAGCATGTATGTGTTTTTGATGAATTTGATTTTAGTTTAGAAGATTTTAAATCATGTTTTAAAGATTTTTGCATTGATCACCTTTGGGTAGAAAAAGAATTAGACACAGCTAGAACTGAATTAGAGAACCTTAAGAGAGATGAATTAAACCTAATAAATCAAAACTTAACAAATGAAATTAATAATAAAGAGTTAGAATTGATTAAACTTAGAGAAGAAAACATAAATTTAAAAGAAGAGCTAGCAAAGGCAAAGGCCTTTGAGGACTCACTCAATGGGAGGAGTCAGAAGCTCAAAGACATCATAGAAAATCTCTCTATGAGATTTAATCACCTAGTGTTAAGGGCAGATCCCTCCACTAGTACAGAAGCACCTAGAAAACCTGCGTGGAAAAATCTAGTGTCATTTGTTAGACCTAGTGAGTACCAATCAAGTGAGAAGAGTGCATCATCCTTGGGTAAGGTTAACAGTCATCCAGATAGGATAGATAAACCTAATCAAGTAAATCTAAATAGGAAAAAAGACCCCTAGGTAAGAACAATGTAGATAATTCAAATAACAACAACCAAAAGGTTAAAGCAAAACCTAAAATAATAAAACATTCTGGTGATCTTCTTTATTTAGATACATTTTACACTCATTACAAGTATCAAAACAATAGGTTTGGGAAACCCATTCCTTATTATCCAGAAGGGTATTATGAAAGACCCTTCAATTCCTTCATTGAAACCTACAATGGTAAAAGCAAAGGGCCCAAGGTAACATGGGTTCCTTCTAATGTTTAAATTACTTGTGCAGGGTTAGGTAGGGTCCCACTCAGGAGAAAATAGAGTGGGGATAATGATGTAGGTCTTGAATAAGGAACAAAATTCATACAAGGGAGTAATTTCTGCCTTGAATCTTCCTTAATGTTTATTAAATTTATACTAAAGTCTATTTTCAAAAATTATAATTGCTGGGGAAAACAGCAAGAATTTTCTAAGGAAATAGATCTATTCATTCAGAGGTGCGTCGAATAGAAGCCGACGTATCATCGACTTCTACTCGACGCCAGCATCAAAAAGCACTCTGTGTGGATAATTTGAATAGATCTCGACGCAGCGTCAAGTTCATATCGATGCATGCATCATCTCAATGGTCACTACTCAAAGTTTAGGTAGCGTCAATTGAAAATCAACGCAACGTCGACTTAAGAACCGCTGAACTATCTCAAAGTTACGTCGAATACTAGTCGACGCACCGTCGATATAACAACGCGCACATGCCTGCTTTTAGAAGAAATCTCGACATATCTTTGCGCGCCAAATAATAAGTTTTATCGACGGTGCGTCGACCTAAACCCTAAGTTGTGGCGATTGATGATTAAAATTTATTTGAGAGCACCGCAAAAGCTTTCCGGGGTGCGGGTAGAATTCGGCGGGCGCGTTCGAGGTGTCTCGCGAGTACTCCTACTTCGAGGAACTAACCATTATCCTACTAATCGAGATGATAGAAGTAATAGTCTTTCCTTCTTTCGGAATATCGACGATCAAGCCGCGGCGACGGCGCCGAATTCAATTAAATGTGTAAATAGAAATGGAGAGTTTTTGCAAAGTTTTCGTATCATTATTATCCAAACTAATCATTCAAAAAGGCAAGTATACCTTATCGCGTATAGTATAGGATATTTTTATAAAATATCAAGGTCGTATTTTTCCAAGGTCGTGTCGATTATTGTTACTTTAGAAATACACTATTATTTTATCGAAAAGATCGATTGATTTTTAAGTTTGCAATAATTTAGAAAGCAAAAATGACGATAATCATGGGGTTGGTGTGCATGTAGAGAAAACCAAGAAAAGTGATAGAAAAGAAAAGAACACACTAAATGAAAAACTCACGCACTCTACGGGAATTTAAATGACTGAAATTAAATAAAGCAGAAAAGCTATCTCATATACGCACGCACTCTATGGAAATTTAAGAAAGCAATAAAGCTAAGCTATGAAAACTTTAAAATCTAATTATGAAAGCATTAAAATCTAAGTTATGACAACATTAAAATTAAAGCATTAAATCTAAATTATGAAAGCAATAAAATTAATCTCACACACACACACACAAACACTTTCATAAATAAAAAAAACTAAAATAAAAACAATAAAATTTACCCTCATACACTCACACACTCAACATAAGCAAAAGAAGAACAAGAAGAGCAAGAACAAAACAATATATTTATTATATATATAACAACTTTTTTCAAGAAAGTCTAAACTTAGAGGACAAAAAGAGCCCAAACTAGGGCTTAGAAAACACACAAACAAACTCACAAACACTCAAACAAAACTCACAAAAACACTCAAATAAAACTCACAAAAAAAACTTATTTAGGGTTCTAAAATATATGAACCTCTCTACAAGAACACTCAAAAAAAGAAAACTTACTTAGGGTAATAAAATATATGAACATGTACTTACAAGAACACTCAAAAAGACTCACAAAAAACACTTACTTAGGGTTCTAAAATATATGAACCTCCAAAACAAGGGAGGAGCCCTCTTATTTATAGACAAGAAGGGGGCTGCCAATAGCAAAAATAGTTGGAATTTTGAAGGTGCTAGAAATGCAGCTGGAGGTTTGACATGAGAGGTTGGAAAGTTTGACTTGAGAGCTGGTGGGGTGCGGATAGAAGGCTGGCAGGTTGAGCTGGCGGGCTGGAGAGAGCTGGCAGGTCTGGTCTCAGCGGGCTGATTCATCTCAGTGGTTCGGGCTGACTCGTCTCAGCGGTTTGGGCTGATCTCAGTGGTTTGGGCTGAGCGGCAGAGAGTTCGCCGAACGCAGGGAGAGTTCGTCGAACGCAGAGAGAGTTCATCGAACTCCTGCAGAGAAAGTTATTTATATGTTTATAATATATATATAATATTTATAGTTCGTCGAACGCCTGGTCTGAGAGTTCATCGAACGTAGCTCGGGATTCGTCAAACGCAGCTCGGGATTCGTCGAACGCCTGGACTAAGAGTTCATTGAACGCAGAGCGCCTTTCGTCGAACGCAGATTGCCTTTCGTCGAACGCCTGCAGACATATATATATATAGTTCATTGATCACCTGGACTGAGAGTTCGTCGATCGCAGCTCGAGATTCGTCGAACGCCTGCAGATATATATATATAATTATTATTAACATTTTATATATTATACATATATATTTATACAACTACGTTTTATTATATTTATAATATATTTATTATACATTATTATTACATATATATATGACTATATTATTTATGCATCTTTTTGTATCTTTATTTTATAATTATATATATATATATATCATTGTTTTCAATGACATATATATATCTTTATTTTATGGTTTTATTTATTCATAGTATTATATGTATATAGAAATAAATAATTTCAAAATTTTGTTCTTAGATAAATATATTTACAAAGAATATTTTTACATATTTTTCTAATTTGTTTCATACTTAAATAACAATTTTTTCATATAGATATATATTTATATACATTAGATAAAACAAGTCATTTTATTTAATATTATACATGAAATATGTACAATATTACCCAAAATTATGCTAAAAACTATACTAAAAATATGTATAATTTACTATTCATCAAATACCCCCATACTTAAGCTTTTGCTATTCCAGAGCAAAAGTAAGAGATACCCATAAGACATTAATAAAATTTCTAATTTACCAAAATTTTATTTAATCGAAAGTAAGCTTGAAATAAATTTAGGAGATTAAAAGAGGTAAGTCCTACATCGTGATTATGATTTAAAAAGAGCAAACAAGTTTTAGCCAACAAGACTTCTAAAGTTAGCTAAGTAGCGACCAAAATAATTGTAATCATTTAGCACCATCATTAGAATAGAATTATAAGAACTTTAACTTTTTAAAGAAATTTTTTAGAATAATTAAAACTTACTAATTATGCTCTCTCAAAATTTTTTATTTATATCTAGTTTTCAATTTGATTGGCTGGGAGGTAGGGGAGCTTTGTAGGAGAAGAGACTTTTGATTTGGGGGTGATGAATTTTATCCTCTCACCCCACTCAATTTATTTTTGTTTGGATAGAGAGGGGAACGAAATCTTATTCTCATATTTTTTTTCTCTTCAAAAATACCCAATGCCTATGTTTACGGAACGAAATCTTGTTCCCATTGACATAAGATCTTTTCCTTTAATAAATTGGGTGCCTATGTTTACGGAATGAAATCTTATTCTCATTGACATAAGATCTTTTAAACGAAATTACCAAGGAAATGGAGTAATAGGTAAGGGGTTTAGAAATTTCTAGATTTTATAAATTAAGAAAAAATTTGAGAGCAAGTTTTAATAAATTTAGAATATTCCTAAAGTTTCACAAGTTTGAAGTAGGAATAATTAAAGTCTAAAGATTGTTTGCCAAAATAATACAACAAGAAGCTATTTAGGGTAAACTTGAAGTAGTGCTAAAAAATTTGTTCTCAAATTAAATTAAAAACACAATATATTCTTTACAACTAAAATTCCATGAATCTAAATCTTACAAACTATGATACAAATAAGGTTTGCAAATCCAAAATAATGAAAATGCTTATAAATAAACTCAAAATAGTTTTGAGAAAATAAAAAACTAAGTAAGGGTTTAATTTTATTTTTTGAATTTTGGGGTTTTTTAGAATTTTTTTTAGAATTTTTCTAATTTATTTATAAAGTATGAAACAATAAATAGGAATTTTTGGTTTTTTTAGATTTTTTTTTGGATTTTTGAATTTTTTTGGAGTTTCTAAGTTATTTAAGATATGAAACAAATTATATTATTAATAAATTTTTGTTTTTGGGGTTTTAAAATTTTGTTTTTTTATTTTTCTATTTTTTTTATAAATAATTATGTACAAAATAATTAGATTTTTGGGGGTTTTGGTTTTAATTTTGTTTGGATTTTTGATGTTTTTGAAAATACCCCCATATTTAAAACCCATCATTGTCCTCAATGTTGTATTTTAAGTATGCGAAAGCGAAAATCAAAATGCAGAAGATCTTCCTCGGGTCGTTTATTTTAGTATGAAAGTATAAATAAGAGGAAGAAAAAGAAAGAAATTTTTTTTTGGGTTTTGGCGTTGTTACATTTTTTTTGGGGGGGGGGGTTAGATTTTTACTTAAGCCCAAGTAATGGATTAGATTTAAGCGGGCATTTTCGAGGAGTCCCGCGAGTAATTCTACTTTGAGGAACTAACCATTATACTACCTATCGAGAAGATAGAAGTAATAGTTTTCCCTTCTTTCGATTTATCGGGAGAAGCTCCCGGGCGACGCTGCCTGAATCTTTTTTATATAAAAAGGACTTATTGTTGTTTTTTTTCTTTTAAGTTTATTTATTTATTTGCAAAGTAAATTTTTATTAAATTTTGGTGTTTTTTTTATTAAATTAACTATATCACTATAAGGTAATTTTTTCTTTCATTTTAAGATTTTTAGAAAATTTTTTGGATTTAAAGTTTTTTTTTTTAATTATGAAAATGTTATTTACAAAATAAGTTTTTTTTTTCATTTTAGGGGTTATTATATTTTTTTGGATTTTGTAATTTCTTTTTGTTATGAAAAAGGTATATACAAAATAGGATAGAAATATTTTTGTAATTTTAGGAGTTTTTGAATTTTTTTAAATTTTATAGAAATTTTTTGAAGAACAAACAAAAATAATAATGATAAAATTAATACCGATTTCTTTTCGAAATAATGACACATGTCCCCGGCAACGGCGCCAAAAACTTGATGATTATAAAATTCGAAAAAAGAAAACTTACTTAGGGTTCTAAAATATATGAACCTGTACTTAAAAGAACACTCAAAAAGACTCACAAAAAAACACTTACTTAGGGTTCAAAAATATATGAACCTCCAAAACAAGGGAGGAGCCCTCTTATTTATAGACAAGAAGGGGGCTGTCAATAGCAAAAAAAGATGGAATTTGGAAGGTGCTAGAAGAGCAGCTGGAGGTTTGACTTGAGAGGTTGGCAAGTTTGACTTGAGAGCTGGTGGGGTGCGGATAGAAGGCTGGCAGATTGAGCTGGCGGGCTGGAGAGAGCTGGCAGGTCTGTTCTCAGCGGGCTGACTCATCTCAGCGGTTCGGGCTGACTCGTCTCAGTGGTTTGGGTTGATCTCAGCGGTTTGGGCTGAGCGGCAGAGACTTCGTCGAACGCAGAGAGAGAGAGTCGAACGCCTGCAGAGAAAGTTATTTATATGTTTATATATAATATATATATATATAATATTTATAGTTCGTCGAACGCCTGGACTGAGAGTTCGTCGAACGTAGCTCGGGATTCGTCGAACGCAGCTCGGGATTCGTCGAACGCCTGGACTGAGAGTTCGTCGAATGCAGAGCGCCATTCAACGAACGCATATTTCCTTTCGTCGAACGCTTGCAGACATATATATATTGTTCGTCGAACGCCTGGACTGAGAGTTTGTCAAACGCAGCTCGGGATTCGTTGAACACCTGCAGACACATATATATATAGTTATTTATATGTTTATATTTAATATATATATACAATTATTATTTACATTTTATATATTATACATATATATTTATACAAATACATTTTATTATATTTATAATATATTTATTATACATTATTATAACATATATATATATGACTATATTATTTATACATCTTTTTATATCTTTATTTTATAATTACATATATATATCATTGTTTTCAATGACATATACATATATATATATATCTTTATTTTATGGTTTTATTTATTCATAGTATTATATGTTCATAGAAATAAATAATTCCAAAAGTTTATTCTTAGATAGATATATTTACAGAAGAATATTTTTACATATTTTTCTAATTTGTTTCATACTTAAATAACTCTTTTTTTCATATCGATATATATTTATATACATTAGATAAAACAAGTCATTTTATTTAATATTATACATGAAATATGTACAATATTACCCAAAATTATGCTAAAAACTATACTAAAATATGTATAATTTACTATTCATCAGCGATTCATCTCCTTTTAAAATAATTACAATGTCGAGATTATTGCACATTCGAATTTTCCTCTTCTTGCTCTCGTGCTCTCTTGCTCTCCAATTCTCCCTTGCTTTACTCTCTCATTTTCTCTTATGATTGCAGGTACATCATATCAATGGCGCCTCCAAAAGTAACTCTAGATTTGATGTAGATATCGATTCCTTCAGTGCAGCAGCAGATAGCTTCAAAGTCATTCTTGGCTTGTTTCAGGAAGCTGGCCTAACCAAGCTTATCTCCACAAGGTTTAAGATTATAGATGTAGAACTTATAGAATTCAAGGACAGTGTCCATGTTGCAGATGATGGGTCACTTCAAAGCACAATCTCTGGACAAGATATCAGTATAACTGATGAAACTCTCTCCCAAACATTTGATCTACTTACTGGGAGTGACTCAGAAGAATTAACAGGAGAAGAAACAAAGAATGTCCTGGAGATCATACAGTTCAAGAAAGACAAACCTATAAATCTGAAGAAGATCTACTTGGCAGAAGAGTACAGGTTCCTGGCTGACATAGTTGGTAAGGTATTATTGTGCAAAATCTCAGCTCATGATGCAATTCCAAAGCCGCAGCTGCAGATTATGGGCACTCTTGTTCTTAAGAAAAAGATAAACTGGGGGAAGTTACTCCTAAGAATGATTGGGCATAAGTATGCTCATAAAGAGAATGCTTACATGAGAATCATGAGCCAAGTGCTCCTTCAACACTATCCAAGTATCTGCAAATCCAAAGGAGTTCCTATTGGGTATTGTATCCACAATCACCTGGATTTGAAGGTGTCCCCTAGTGAACTAAATTGAATTGAGTATGTATTTGATGAACTCTCTTTAGATGTGTTGTGACAGGTCATAATGCTAAGTGCACACCAAAGTCAGTTGCAATGGATCACCAAACACAGTTCTAGACAATGTAATCCCTCATTGTGTAGAACAAAGTGTTGGTTCATGTGTAATCTCTCTTTTGAGGTGCACTTCATATTCTCACAACTGAAGGCTTTCAAGGTTGAGGAGTGGAGCAGGTTTTCAGAAGAAAAGGAATTTTTGCTAAGTCAATTCGTCGAGATGTCACGTGAAGTCCCGATGACTCCCGACAAATGCTGACAGAAGCCAAATTTCCAGTTTGAAGAAGAAAGTTCTGCGGCCAAGTCCATTCGTCGTATATTCTCGTGAACTCCCGACGAATATCGACGAATGCTGACAGAAGCCAAAAAGGCAGTTTTGTGAAGGATTTTGTGCGGCTAAGTCAATTCGTCGAAAGTTCTCGAGAACTCCCGACGAATTCCAACGAATGAAAACAGAGATGGTTTTCAAGCCTTTGATCAGTCTTTTTAATGGCTAAGTCAATTCGTCGAGTGATCACGTGAAGTCTCGATGAATGACAGGCAGACAGATTTCAAAAATTTTGTTTCGTTTTTGAAAATTAGGGTTGGCCGTCATGTGCAGCACATGTGTCGATCATTCCTTGTCTATCGCCCTAGCCGTTAGAGTTCTTCTTATAAATAGTCTTTTATTTTTAGGGCAAACAACAGTTAATATTCAACCCGATAGAAAGAGAAGAATCCAGTTGTCGTCCTCCTTGCTCGCTGAACAAGTTTTTTCTGAGATCTAACTTATGCGCCCTCAAGACTCGTTCTTCAGTGCTGTTAGAGATTTCTCAGATAAGAAGGCTTTTGATTTGATTTGCTGCTCTATATTTTTTGAAGATCTTTTCAAGAAAATCAAAAGGCCTATTCAGATCAGGTTTGCCGAGTTTCTTTTCTTCCAAATCTTTGAAGATCCAAGCTTTAGTTCTCAAGGAAGAAGAAGACTCAGTTTTTCTAAGATCTGAAGTTAATCTCTGTTGAGGTTTAATAGAAGTATTTTATTTCAAATTCTATTTGATTCATGTAGGAGATTTTTCTCCGAGTTATTGTGTAGGAGTTGTTTACTCCGAGTTGTAGGAGTTGTTCTCCGAGTTTGTAGGAGTCGTTGTCTCCGAGTGTAGGATTTGTTGATAAATCCGAGTTTTGGTGAAGTTGCCGACGCTATCCCGAAGTGCTAGATAGGCGAAGCGGGAGAGAGGAGTACCCACCTTGGGGAACCTCTATAAATCTTGTGTCTCTGTGCTGTGATTTTTCTTGTTGTGTGTGTACTTAATTTTTATTCCGCAATCGCAGTAGAGATCACCTATTCACCCCCCCCCCCCTTTTAGGTGATTTAGGTAGACAACGATTTCTTTCAATTGGTATCAGAGCTAGGTTATCTTTAAGAGGTTAACACCTAGATTAAAGATCCCTCTTCGTTGTCAAGATCTCTCTATGGACAGAGGCATGGAAAGATTTTCCTCCAAGCTCCCAGTTTGCACTAAGGAAAATTTCCCCATGTGGAAGGAAAGAGTTATCTTCTATATGGAAGCAAATGATCCCCATATCTCCCAGATAGTTAAGGAAGGTCCCGTCATTCCTACAGTTGCTTCTACCATTGATCCCACCAAAAAGGTACCAAAGAAACTAATGGATATGACAAAGGATGAAATTGCACTTGTCACTCTAGATAAGAAAGCAAAGCACATCATAGCAGGTGCAGTTGATGATTCTATGCTACAAAACCTGATTCACTGCAAGTATGCAAAAGAAATGTGGGATTCTATTGTGGTTTTGATGGAAGGTACTGAAGAAGTTCGAGATGACAGGAAGTCTTTGCTGAACCAAGAATATGAAGCCTTCAAGCAACAAGGCAAAGACACAATTTCTGACACCTACGAGAAATTCTTCAAGATTGTAAACGGTTTGAGAAACTATGGAAGGGAATTCACCACGGGTGAACTAAACGATAAATTCCTTAGATCCCTGTCTAAGGAATGGGACCCCAAAGTGATAGCTATTAGAGAGTATGGTAAGTTGGCTACTACGGAGCCACGGATTCTATATGGGAAGCTGCTTTCCCATGAGCTGAAGTTGAATATCAGGAAGTTAGAAGAGGAAAGCAGTAGGAGTTCTGGCAAGGAAAAGCCCATTGCTCTAAAGGCTGAAAGCTCCCGGAAAAGCAGGGCCCTGTCCCCTGTGAGAGATGAGTCTTCTGAGGATAAAGTGGAAAATACTTCTGAAGAATCAGAATTATCTGAAGGAGAATTTTTCCTCCTCTCCAAGCAAATCAAAAAGTTGCTTAGCAAAAGAAGACAAATGAGAAAAGGCTCATCTTCCTCAAGAGATCACAGGAGATCACACCGTGACAGAAATGGCAGGTATGGTTCTAAACCGAACAAACATGATTATACTGAACCCGTTTGTTATTGTTGTAAAAAGTCAGGGCACATGATAGCTGATTGCCCACACAAGAAGAAGGAATCTTCAAGAAAAGAAGAAAAGAAGTCCTTCAAAGGAAAGAAGAAAGAGGAGAAGAGTCTTGTTTCCAAGAACTCCAAGACTCTAAGCGATAGTGACTCAAATGAGTCTAACTCAGATGAAGAGGCATTCTTTGGACTAATGGCCATGTCAGATGATGACAAAGATATTGTTCCTTTCACCGGTCAGGTATTATCTTCTACACCTCTTTCATGTTCAGAAATGGCATCTGATGCTAATGAAAGCTACTATTCGGAAGAAGATTCTGAGTTGACTGCTAAGTATGAGGAAATGTTGAAGGGTTTTAATAAGTGTCGAAAGCTTGTTAAAACTCAATCAAAGGAGATTCAATCCCTAAAGGATCAAGAATCAAACCTGAGAAAGGAGATTGAAGAATCTAACCTACTCAGGGATAAATCTTATCCTTGATGATTGCTCTCTCCGAGGCCACTTCAGCAGGCATTCAGAAGAGTGAAATTATCAATGATTTGACGAAACAGCTTGAGGTTAAAAAGAAGATCACAATGAACTTCTCTAAACCCAAGACAGTTTTGCCTATCATAGACACTTTCACTGCTGGTTCTGGTAGTAGTGGCTTGGGCCATGTTGCTGAAAAGAGTCTAAGTAAGTCAGCCAAAAGAAGAGTTGCTAAAGCAAAGGGTAAAGGTCCACAGTGTGCTCCAAATTTCAAGAAGGTGATTTTTCCTACGAACACCTATGATTTTGAGAGCATGTATGGTCACTTCAGCAGACCAACTCATGTTGAGCCTGCCAAGGTGAACTCAGTGTGGACCAGACCCAGAAACTTTGGATCTAGATCCCTCAAGGCTCCTTATGAAGAAGTTCAATTGAAGCATCATGGACCATTCGTTCATGGATCAAATGCTAAGAAAGCACCGCACGTCAAGCCTATTGTGCCTAAGAATTGTGTATGTTGCACCAACGAGGCTTCTACCTCCAAGGTTGCTCCTCCTGCAAAGCCACCCGTTCAAAAGGCTCAGCAGAACACAAAGAGGAGATACAATAGATTTGAATGCTGGTGCTGTGGAAAAATTGGTCATTTTGCCATAGATTGTTGGTTCAATCATACTGTGCCAAGAACTCCACGAGTTAACAGTGCAAGACCGACCACTTGCAAAGTTAATGTTCCAAGTGGTGTTCCACTAACAAGGAACCAAGGGCCCAAAAATGTTTGGGTTCCTAAGGGGTATTGATCATGTTTGCAGGAATGTCCAAAGGCCAACGAAATTCCCATCTGGTATTTGGACAGTGGTTGCTCTCGGCATATGATCGGGAGAAGAAGATTACTTCAGGATTATGTTCCAGTTGAGAACGGGCCTAAAGTAAAGTTTGGCGGATCTGAACGAGGTATTATTATTGGTTATGGATCAATAACCAACGGCTTAGTCATTTTCACACGCGTAGCTCATGTGAAAGGATTGAAATACAATCTGATTAGCATAAGCCAACTGTGTGACAAAGGCTATACCGTTGAGTTCTTTAGAGATAGATGCCTGATAAAGATGTTCGTGTCTGCGGAAACTATTTTAACAGGCTCTAGGAGTAGTGGTATTTCCTGTTTAGATTTTATATGCTTACAGTCTTCTACCCCAGTGTGTTTTGTTGCCAAAGATAGTGCATCTCTCTGTGACCAATGGCACAAGAGATTAGCACATATTAATTTCAAAACTATATCTATGTTATTTTCTCACAACTTGGTAAGGGATTCCCCCAAAGTTAAATGCATTAAAGAAATCCCTTGCCATGCTTGCCAAATGGGTAAGCAAACAAAGGCTAGCTTTAAGAGCATAATTGGCAATAACTCTACCAGATGTCTTCATCTGCTGCATATGGATTTATTTGGTCCAATGTCAGTTAGAAGCTTAGGTGGGAAAGCTTACACCTTGGTTATTGTTGATGATTATTCCCGGTTTGCATGGGTGTTCTTTCTAAAACTTAAGTCAGAAACCTTCGGCATATTCACTAATTTTGTCAAGCTTATTCAGAATGAACTTGACTGTTCAGTGGTCAAAATCAGAAGTGACCATGGAACAGAATTTCAGTCTGGGGCCATGACAGAGTTTTGTGAAAGTCAAGGTATCTCCCATGAGTTTTCCTCTCCTCGTACTCCACAGCAAAATGGAGTAGCCGAGAGAAAGAATAGAACCATCATAGAAGTTGGCAGGTCTATGTTGAGTGATTCTGCTCTTCCAAAATATTTCTGGGCAGAAGCTATCAACACAGCTTGCCATGTGCAAAACAGAGCACTCATCAATAAGAACCATCGTAAGACCCCATATGAGATTCTAAAGGGCAGAAAACCAAAGATTTCATATTTTAGAATTTTTGGCAGTAAATGCTATGTACTTAACAATGGGAAGCATCCTACAACCAAGTTTAGTGAAAAATGTTTTGAAGGTATTTTCGTAGGATATAGTAGCCATAGTAAGGCATATAGGATTTTCAATAAGAAAAATCTGGTGGTAGAGGAAACAGTCTCTGTTGTGTTTGATGAGACGAGCCTGCTGCATAGCAACTCGTCTAGTGTGCTCATTGAAGATGCAGGTGAAAAGCTAAAGGAACTCTCTATGCAAGATGGAGTAAAAACCACAGATGATGCTCCAAAGTTGGCAGAAGAGATCTCGGATCACTCTGAAGATGAACAAGAAGTTCATGAAGAAGAAGATATTCCAGAGGTGGCTGAACCTCAAGTTGCTCCTGAAAATGCAAACAACTTGGGAGTCAGATATTCAAGAGATCATCCAGCTGATCAGATTATCGGAGATCCCTCAAGCAGAGTTCTAACGAGAAGAGGTACAACTAACGAAGTTTTACATTTAAGTTTTCTTTCACAGATTGAGCCGAAGAAGTTTGAAGAAGCAAACACCGATCCATCTTGGATCCTTGCTATGCAAGAAGAGCTCAACCAATTCAAGAGATGTAAAGTTTGGGAATTAGTACCAAGACCCAAAGGACAAAATGTAATTGGAACCAAATGGGTCTACCGGAACAAGCTTCATGAAAAGGGAATCATTACAAAGAACAAAGCAAAACTGGTTGCACAAGGATACAGACAAGAAGAAGGGATTGATTTTGATCAAACCTTTGCACCAGTAGCAAGACTTGAAGCCATCAGATTATTTCTGGCATATGCTGCATATAAGAGCTTTAAGGTTTTCCAGATGGATGTGAAGTCAGCCTTCCTGAACGGAGACCTTGAAGAGGAAGTATATGTAGCTCAGCCTCCAGGTTTTGTAGATTCTAATTTTCCTGATCATGTATATTATTTACATAAAGCTTTGTATGGTCTCAAACAGGCACCCCGAGCCTGGTATGAGACATTGTCTAGGTTCCTTCTTGAGAACAAATTCAAAAGAGGAACAATAGATAAGACATTGTTTCTTAGGGAAGTAAAAGGCGAGATTTTGCTAGTGCAAATCTATGTCGATGATATTATATTTGGTTCTACAGATGACAAACTTTGCAAAAAGTTTTCTAACTTGATGCAAGGTATGTTTGAAATGAGCAGCATGGGAGAGCTGAAATATTTCTTAGGACTCCAGGTGCACCAATCTGAAGATGGAATTTTCATCTCTCAGACAAAGTTCACCAAAGAGCTCCTCAAGAAATTTGGAATGGAGAGTGCAACCTTTATGAGGACTCCAATGGGCTCAAGTGTGTCTCTGGACAAGGATGAGAAAGGGAAACTTTTTTATGAAACCAAGTACAGAAGCATAATTGGGTCCTTGCTCTACCTTACTCCCAGTAGGCCTGATATAATGTTTTCAACATGTGTTTGTGCCAGGTATCATGTGAACTGTAAGGAATCTCATTATGCCGCTGCAAAGAGGATTTTGAGATACCTTAAGGGTACACCAAATCTCGGCTTATGGTACCCGAGAATCAATGATTTTGAACTAATTGGTTTTTCAAATGCTGATTTTGCAGGTAGCAAAGATGATAGAAAGAGTACTTCAGGAACTTGCCAATTCTTGGGAAAAAGGCTTGTGTCATGGAGTAGCAAGAAGCAAAATTGTGTTGCAATATCAACTGCTGAATCGGAGTATATCTCAGCCGGCAGTTGCTGTGCACAACTTTTGTGGATCAAGAATCAGCTTGAGGACTATAATTTAACGCTCACAAAAATCCCCATGTTCTGTGACTCCTCAAGTGCTATTGTCATAGCAAATAATCCAGTCTCTCATAGCAGAACGAAGCACATCGAGCTTCGCTACCACTTCATCCGGGAACATGTTGAGAGTAAGGATATTAATTTGTTATATGTTAATACTGACAAACAAATTGCAGATATTTTTACGAAGCCTCTGGATGAGACCAAGTTCAATTTCTTCAAAATGGAACTTGGAGTGCTTAACAAGGAATCATGAGGACAAGAATATTGGAATTTCACAAAATTACACGAGATTTCACTGGATAAACCAGAAATTTCATGAAGTTTCACGGGATTTCACATGTTAAAATATCTCTCTTCTCGGACACGTCTCTCGTGAACCCTCATTATTAAATACAATTTATTGGATCCGAAGAGTCATCCGTGAAATCAGGTACACGCCTAAATTTATTATATATATATATAAAAAAACAAAGAGAACACGTGATTCCATGCACTCTTCCGTGAAACCCTTCCCGTCTCTCCGTCTCCCTCGATTCTTCTGTGAAATACTGTTTCTCTTCTCCGATTTCGTCAAGCTCGATGGCGCCCAAAGCCGCTGGAGGTCTGCATTCAGGTGGAGAGTTGGTGCGAGGTAGCTTTCGAACTGCTTCAGATGAGTTCAGAAACATTATCTTGATGCTTGATGTCGTCGGGCTCAGCTATGTCTTGGAAGAGCTGGCTAAAATTCTCGAACAAGACGTTCTTGAGTTCTACAGAAATACAAAAATTTCTGGTCAAGGCAAGAAGATAAAGAGCAGCATCAGGTCTTGTAAAATAGTTTTGAAAGCTAGTGGCATCAACAGGATTTTGAGTATGCCTGAAGTCGAATCAGAAGAAGTGTTTGCTGAAGATTTTCTCCAGGCCAAAAGATTCTGTGGCATTCTTGATGAAGGTTCAAAGATACGAAGAAAATTCATGAATGAAGGAGGTAAGCTTCTGTGTGATATTTTAGGAAAAGTCTTATTGTGCAAGGTAGGTTCACATGACTACCTATCTGAAGAAGCTTTTAAGATTCACACAGCTATTATTTGTAGAAAGAATTTTAATTTTGGTGAAGTTCTTTTTGAGAAAATTAAAGACAGCTTTCATGCCCCAAATTTTGGAAGAATTATTAGTTTATTGTTGAATGGTAGTAATCCAGATTTTTTCAATCTTGGAAGAGGTATACCCATCCATCACACTAAGAAAATCAACTCGTCTATTTTCTCCAAATGGGAAAGGGTCATTCCAAAGGGTGGAGTCAAGATTGTTGTTAGTGCTGATGAGGACCCTGTGCAGAATGAGAATAGGACTCATGAAGAAGGTCAACCCTCAAGGGGTAGTGGACCCAGTACAGATCCTGAACAAGGCAGAGGTGAACATGTTGAGGGGGAGCTTCCAACCCCAAGAGACATTGCTGAAAGTAGTGCTGCTTCAAAGGAAATTCCTCCCAGTGAAATTGATCCAGTTCATCCTGATCTAGTGTTTGTTGATCCAGTCAGCCCTGTTGTTCCTGATACTATTCCTGACCTGGAAGGACAAGGGAAATCTGTTGCTGAAGATGAAGCTGCTATGTTAGAGGACTCAAGAAGATCCCATGCAGAATTTGCTTATAATTCAGAACATAGTGAAGACTTGGCAGATCATGAATCTGTTCCTTCTGAGAAATCAGATGCTTTGGACAAGGGCAGTTTTAGTGCTCAGTTGGAGCTAGCAAAGAAGATGTCTTTGACTGAGGGGGAGAAAGAACAGGAAGACACATTTATGGGTGAATCTGCAGTCCCTCCTGTGATGCTCTTGCCCCCTCCAGAAAGTATTTTGAGACAATCTCCAAGAGCAACTGTGCTTGATGAGCAAGCACAGTCTACTAGTTTTGTAGCTGATAGAGTCTCTCCTGATGTGTTTGAAACTGGAGAGAGCTCTCAATCTTCTTTGCTCAAGTCAATTTCAACTTTGCTGCAAGCTCAAACAGAGCATTTTGATCAGTCCATAAAGTCAGTTTATCAGAAAATAGATAAAGTTGATAGTGCTTTGAGACAGGAAATGACTCAGATAAGACATGAAATGGGCAAATTCAAGAGTGATCAAGAAGCCTGGATGTCAAAAGCAGGAAAAGCATTGGACCACACCAATAAGGCAGTTGGGCATGCTCTAAAGAACTTGCATAAGGTTGGTGAAGATGTTCTTCATCTGGATTCTGCTCAAACAGCTCTCAGAGCTTCTCATGATCAAGGGCTTACTTTTCTGGATGATCAAGTTGAAAGACAACTGGCCAAACTCTATACCCTCCTACATGAAGATGTCATGAAGGGGGAGGAGAGTACTATGTCTAAAATAGAAGAAAGTGCTGGTAGAGTGAATGACTTGGATGGAAATGTATTTTCCAAGATGCAAGAGATTAAGGAGAACATATTACAAAATATTGTAGATGTGAATTGGTACACTCATGAATCTACAAGCTGGCTGTTCAAAGAAGTTGCAGGCATGCTTGGACTCACTGTGGTGGACAAGATGCCAGATGTTCCTTCCTCAAGTGTTCCAGGTCCAAGTGCTCCAAATTCTTCTCATTTTCCTGTTGAGGATCCTGATTTTGCTATAACAGACATCCCAGTTTCCTCCTACCAAGAATTCTGGGATGATCCAGTGCTTGAAAGCTCCAAAGCTCCTGAATCTTCTGAAAAATCTTTTAAAAGGAAGATCTTTGGTGATAAACCTTCTGCAAAAAGGTCTAATCCTCACAAGAAGATCAGAGAATTCTATGATTTGCCTCCTCCAAGAAATTTCCAAGAAAGCTGGAGTCCATCTTCAACGGATATCATTCTTACAGCTTTCAACTTAGTCAGTAGGCAAAATGAAAGTGTCAGTAAACATTACAGTCAGGAGGAATGGGATAAGTTCAAGAAAAGGACAACTGAAAGGAGAATTCATTTCAAGACAGGTGGATCTAAAGGGACTGCTCCTGATAGATATTGGCCCAAGCCAAAGGCATTCTTTGAGAGAATGGAATCTGAACAGAGAAAGAGAGCTGAGGCAGTGGACAGAATTTTTGGAAAGCTGAAAGGCAAAGACCAAGCATGAGCTGAGCTGTTCTGGAATAATGTTGTTTTTCTTTGTTTATATATATATATATATATATTTGTGTTTGGATAAAACATTGATTCTCTCTTTAAATTATTACTGCCTGGTTGTGCTGTCATTATTCAATTATACTTTCTGTGCAATTCAACTTAGTGCATAGGGTTATGACATCTTCAAATAGGGGGAGATTGTTGGGTATTGTATCCACAATCACCTGGATTTGAAGGTGTCCCCTAGTGAACTAAATTGAATTGAGTATGTATTTGATGAACTCTCTTTAGATGTGTTGTGGCAGGTCATAATGCTAAGTGCACACCAAAGTTAGGTTGCAATGGATCACCAAACACAGTTCTAGACAATGTAATCCCTTATTGTGTAGAACAAAGTGTTGGTTCATGTGTAATCTCTCTTTTGGGGTGCACTTCATATTCTAACAACTGAAGGCTTTCAAGGTTGAGGAGTGGAGCAGGTTTTCAGAAGAAAAGGAATTTTTGCTAAGTCAATTCGTCGAGATGTCACGTGAAGTCCCGATGACTCCCGACGAATGCTGACAGAAGCCAAATTTCCAGTTTGAAGAAGAAAGTTCTGCGGCCAAGTCCATTCGTCGTATATTCTCGTGAACTCCCGACGAATATCGACGAATGCTGACAGAAGCCAAAAAAGCAGCTTTGTGAAGGATTTTGTGCGGCTAAGTCAATTCGTCGAAAGTTCTCGAGAACTCCCGACGAATTCCGACGAATGAAAATAGAGATGGTTTTCAAGCCTTTGATCAGTCTTTTTAATGGCTAAGTCAATTCGTCGAGTGTTCACGTGAAGTCTCGACGAATGACGGACAGACGGATTTCAAAAATTATGTTTCGTTTTTGAAAATTAGGGTTGGCCGCCATTTGCACGTGTCGATCATTCCTTGTCTGTCGCCCTAGCCGTTAGAGTTCTTCTTACAAATAGTCTTTTATTTTAGGGCAAACAACAGTTAATATTCAACCCGATAGAAAGAGAAGAATCCATCCGTCTTCCTCCTTGCTCGCTGAACAAGTTTTTTCTGAGATCTAACTTCTGCGCCCTCAAGACTCGTTCTTCAGTGCTGTTAGAGATTTCTCAGATAAGAAGGCTTTTGATTTGATTTGCTGCTCTATATTTTTTGAAGATCTTTTCAAGAAAATCAAAAGGCCTATTCAGATCAGGTTTGCCGAGTTTCTTTTCTTCCAAATCTTTGAAGATCCAAGCTTTAGTTCTCAAGGAAGAAGAAGACTCAGTTTTTCCAAGATCTGAAGTTAATCTCTGTTGTTTACTCCGAGTTATAGGAGTTGTTCTCCGAGTTTGTAGGAGTCGTTGTCTCCGAGTGTAGGATTTGTTGATAAATCCGAGTTTTGGTGAAGTTGCCGACGCTAGCCCGAAGTGCTAGATAGGCGAAGCGGGAGAGAGGAGCACCCACCTTGGGGAACCTCTATAAATCTTGTGTCTCTGTGCTGTGATTTTTCTTGTTGTGTGTGTACTTAATTTTTATTCCGCAATTGCAGTAGAGATCACCTATTCACCTCCCCCCCCTTTAGGTGATTTAGGTAGACAACGATTTCTTTCAGTTCCTATATCTCTTGGAAAGAGAATAAACATAGGAATATTCTCTAAGTGGACCAGGCAGATCTTAAAGCCTGGTCAAGCTCCAGCCTCACCACCTCCCTCTCCTCCTCCTCAAGATTCTGAGAGACAGATGCCAGATCCTCCAAGGGATAATATATCATCTCCTCCCTCTCAAACTCCTCAGGAAGATATTCCAGCACAACAGCAACATCAAAAACAATAACTTCAGCGTCCATCCACTCTTGCTCCTCCACCACCTCCATTAATTCTTATCTCTCCTGAGATTTACCAGGCTCTATCACCGAGAACTCAAAATGAACGGCATCACTGAGAACTCAAAATGACCATACCTCATCCCAAATGCCGTCTTGGGAATATCCTCTTCTCGAATCCTTAACTGATAGTAGCCCGACTTCAAGTCCAACTTGGAGTACACCGTCGACCCCACTAACTGATCGAACAAATCATCGATTCGTGGAATCAGATATTTATTCTTGATGGTCAACTTATTCAACTCGCGATAGTCTATGCACAGCCGCATACTACCATCCTTTTTCTTAACGAACAACGCCAGCGCACTCCAAGGTGAGGAGCTGGGCCTAATGTACCCATGCTCAAGCACCTCTTGCAACTGCACATTTAGCTCGGCCAGTTCCTTCGGTGTCATCCTAAATGGAGGACGTGACACCAGCCTCGCACTCGACACCAACTCGATTGAAAAGTCGATTTCACGCTGAGGAGGCGCTCCCGGAAGCTCCTTGGGGAACACATCCTCGAATTCCTCCACCACTGGCACTTCTCTGATCACCAACTTTGTGGAGTGAGTATCCAACAAAGCTACAAATGCATATCCTCCTTGATTCACCGCACGCACCAATTGCACGGCGGAAATCAGGGAGCAAGCCACTCCGCCTAGGCCCTCGAACTTGACCTCCGCTCTACCTTCACTCCTTAGGGTCACCATCTTCAACAGGCAGTCAATACTAGCTCGTTGCTCTGCAAGCCAGTCCATCCCCAGGATGATGTCAAATTCAGCTATTGGTAGGATCGCTGCTACCAACTTGAAGTCACACTCGCAAATCCTCAGCACAATGCATCCTTTCCTTCCAGTGGTCATGAAAGACCCATTCGGCATGCACACACTAAGCTCCACCTCTGCCTCGACAGTCTCAACACTGATCCTCCGGATAAAGCTTTCCGCGAGAAAAGAGTGTGACGCTCCCGTGTCGAACAACACTCTAGAGGGGTAGCCGGAAACTAGCACGAAGCCTAACACGCATATAACGAATATGAAAGGTCGCAAATAGGTAAAGCTATTAAATGAAACTCTAAACTTTTCGTACCTGTCACCACGTCGGGTTGACGAATCGCTTCCTACTGCCCGAGTTTGTACGCTCTAGGCTGCACAGGAGGTAAATGAGAAGCACCTGACTCCCCCGCTTTCCCTTTCTCCCCAACACTAGGACCGGAGCGCACCGACTGCTCTTGCCCTCTGCTCTGTCTCAACTCCACTCTCGAAATAAAACTGAGCTATGTGTCCCACCTTGCCACACTTGTAGCACATCACTAGACCCTTGGAACAAAACTCTCCAGAAGCCACACCGCTCCTCTCGCCAGTCCTAAAAGGATGGGGCTTTTTCTTCCACCAACTTCTCTCAGACTTCCCCTGAGACTGAGATGGCTTACTTTCTCCCTGCTTTGCCGCCAAGCCCTTGCGGCACTGGGTTCGCTCCATATCGTTCTCCAAAGTTCGAGCAGCTTCAACTAACTCATTGAACCCCCGCATTCTTTAAGGCTATCAAAGGTTGCCTTAGATTCTCTCTCAGAACTTGATCGAAGAGATTATCCCTCTCCTCATCATCTGCCATGGTCGTCCCAGCATAACAACCCAACCGAGTAAACTCCTGCAAGTACTCGTCTACCATCTTCTCGCGCTGCACCATGTGCAATAACTACCGCTTAAGGGCTAACCTCGTCGAAGATGGGATATAGCACTTCAGGAAGGCATCCCCGATCTCTTCCATGGACGGGACACGTCTAGGGAAATGACGACCGCTATGATTCACCCACCACAACTTAGCGTCGCCTTCTAACATAAACGCCGTGATCTGGGACTATTAGTCCTCTGGGTTCTCTGCAGCTTTTAGGAGTTCCTGAATTCTCGCCAACCAATTCTCGGCGTCCGTCGGAGTGCCAACTCCGACGAACGTCAGAGGATGGAAACTCAGATAGTACTTCCTCTGACGATATCCTTGCCCAACCACTCTCTCGGCTAACGACTCTACCTGCCTTACTCCCACCTCCGGTGTCATAGTAACCGAAGTAACAGGAGTTGCAGCCTGCACAACAGGCGTCGCAATCTGTGGCATTGCTGCAGCTTGTGTGAAATTTTCCGAAGATCTAGGAGTGAGCAGGAATTGTACAACTCAAAGCTATAGCCAACAACCAGAAGCACATGAAGCAACATAATGTTTATAGATAATATCAAAAGTCTTCATTACATAGCGAGGTATACATGGCGAGACATGATTTCGCCAGTACACAAAACCAAAAGGAAATTACAAAGCTGAAGGAAAGATAACCAGCGGTCTGAACACTGAGACAGCCTGACCGCGCGATCTGCGAGTTCGCGCTACTAGAAAATGAGACCACCCGAACTGCCTGCCTGCGACTTGAACAACACCAACCAAGAACTCCGCAACCTCCCGAACTCCACTGATTCTCCCGAACTACAGCAACCCGCACTACAAGCCGCGAGACCGCCCGAACACCTTAGAAGAAGAGGTGACCGCTGCTGCCCGCACAATCCGCAGAAGCTGCACAAGGAAATTCAATCAGCTAACCGGCTGGTCACAAAAACGAGACCGCAAGAAATAGGCGCGAGCTCAGCTTACACTTGGTGCGATTGATTTTGCTGCTACAGTGACTCCTATTTATAGGCATGCGACCTGATCCATTCACCACCCTATGAGATAGAGTCACCGCCCTGACCGTGCGACCAAGACCGGTCAACCCGCGCGGTCAGCATAAGATCGCTCTGCGCCTTGTGAGCTCGCCGACTTCAACGACCAGGAAATTGCCACTCCTTCAAGAAGTCGCGCGATCATGACACCCACCACCAGTGTTTGCCTAAACAAGGCCTCCTCCAGAGACTGCGAACACAGCCATGCCGACTAGGGCAGCAGCCCGCCAAGTATACCAAACACCAGTGACCGCATATACCAGCAGATCGCCGAAGGACCAGCTATGTGAACACAAAATGGAGACCGCGCGAATAAGAATACCTTAGTCCACGCGCACCACCAAGAACCCGGACATCCACCAGACTGGACTGCCCGTTACCAAAACAGGAACCCTGTGCGGTCACCACGAACCAGACAGCACAGTTCAGAACAGCTCGCCATGCAGTCTCACAAACCAGACCGCGCGGCCTCACCTCGGCACCTTAGATAGAGAACGGCGGCCAGACTGAATAAGCCAGCGGCTAGACCGAATAGGTCAGAGCGCAGAAAGAGACCGTAAGCTCGCGCGGTTAGCCCAGACCGCGCGGTCTCCTCCCAGACCGCCAACTTCCACTTCAACATTTTCAACACTCCCCCTTGAAGTGGGAAGTTGAAAACAGCCCAAGTAAACTCCTTAGCCTAGTGAACGGCCCCTTCGCCAGCGCCTTTGTGAATATGTCAGCAACGTTGTCCTGACTCTGAACATGCTCGACCGAAAGAGACCACTCCAGCACCTTCTCAGGAATGAAGTGATGCTCGATCTCGATATGTTTGGTCCTCGCGTGACACACTGGATTAGTAACCAGTTTGAGTGCACTCTCATTGTCGCTGCGGAGCAGAGTTGGACCTCGAACCTCCTTATGGACGTCTCCCACCAACCTCCTAAGCCAGATGGCTTCTTGAGCTGTCAAGGCCGAAGCCTTGTATTCCGCTTCCGTGGTAGAGACAGACACGGAATCATGCTTCTTGCTTCACCATGATATAGCTGTGGGGCCCGCCATGAAGACGTATCCAGACGTCGACTTCAGATCATCTGAATCTCCCCTATAGTCAGCATCCATGTACCCATGCACCTCGAAGCCCGCATCCCTCCTATATAGGAGACCCATATCTGAAGTTGCCTTGACATACTTCAAAATATTCTTGGCCGCCAGTCGATGAGGCATCCGTGGTTCCACCATATAACGGCTCACCCTGCCAACTGCATATGCAATATCCGGCCTAATGATCGTCAGATAAATCAAGCTCCCAACCAGAGCTCGGAACACAAGCGGATCTTCCAGAATCCTCCCCTCATCCTTCCAAACTTTCATGGCCTTCTCCAGAGGTGTAGAGATGCACTTCCCTTCCTTCATGCCGAATCGCTCCATGATTCGCTCCGCATATCCAGCCTGGGACACCAGCACTCCACTTTCCTTCCTCTACACTTCGAGTCCAAGGAAATGGTGAAGCTCACCCAAGTCCTTCATCTCAAATCTGATAGACAGCTCAGCCCGAAGCTTTGCTACCTCCTCCTTCGAATTCCCCATCACGATCATATCGTTGACGTAAAGCAGCGCGATGACTTGAAGCTCCCTGCTATTCTTGACAAATAAGCTTGAGTCAGAGTCTGAAGCACTGAATCCACAGAATAGGAGATATTCTGCAATCTTTCTGTACCACGCCCTCGAAGCTTGCTTCAACCCATACAGGCCCTTCTTCATCTTAGAGACATAGTCTGGAAAATCTTCAGATACAAAGCCTGGCGGCTGGACCATGAAGATGTCCTTGTCAATCTCGCCGTACAAGAAAGCATTCTTTACGTCGAGCTGCCAAATCTTCCACCCCCAAAACACCGCCAGGTCAATCACAAACCGAACTGAAGTCATCTTTGCCACCGGACTGAATGTCTCTTCATAGTCTTCACTGTATTGCTGCAAGAATCCACGAGCCACAAGGAGAGCCTTGTATCACTCGATACTACCATCTGCCTTCTTCTTGAGCTTATAGACCCACTTGCATGTCACAGGGGTGATACCCTTGGGCTTGGGCAATAGAGACCAAGTCTCATTCTTCTCAAGAGCTGCCATCTCTTCTTCCATAGCCGAATCACACTGCTTCACGCCTTTGGCCTTCTCAAAGCTCACTGGTTCCCGCTCATCCAGGGGACCAGCAAAGAAACATGAGCCAAGCTCACCATGTTTCCTCCTATATAGCGATCAAGGGCTATGATTGTTCGCTTCAATCTCCTCAGCTCCTTCCCCTGACTCGCAACATCCTCAGCTGCTTCTTCCCTAGCTCCCCTTCTAGACGAACTAGGAGCATCGCTCCCCCTGCTTCCTTATCCAGAAGCCTCCGTCACAGAACTAGAAATGGATGGACCACCTGGTGACAAAGGCAGCTCCACCTAAAGATTTTCCACAGCTCTCTCCTGCTCCTCCACCCTGCTTTCTGGTAACTCAACACCAGAACTTCCCTTGTACGACGTCACCTCATCGAACACGATATCGCGAGATACAACAAATCTCTGCATCTCCGGGTCCATGCACTTCCAGCCCTTCTTCCGATCATCATATCTCACGAAGACTAGCTTCCTAGCTTTTGCATCTAGCTTCGTCTGTAGCGCATCTGGAACGTGCACATAGCAGGTGGAACCAAACACCCGAAGGTGTGCCACTCTTGGCTTTTCTTTGAACATCATCTCATGCGGGGTCAACATGTTGATGGGACTGAGAGGCATCATGTTGATGATGTAGGCAGCACAAGACATTCCCTCCACCTAGAAGGACCTTGGGATACTCTTGGCATGCAGCCAACACTTGCAGGTCTCCGTCAGGTGAAGGATCTTCCGCTCTGCAACTCCATTTTTTTGTGGAGTATGCGCACAAGTAAGCTCCCTCCGGATGCCCGTCTTCCTGCAAAAATTAGAGAACTCACCAGAGGTGAACTCCCCCCCCCCCCCCCCCCCCCCCCCCGCCCCCCGTTGTCAGTTCTCAGCTTCTTTACCCGCAGGCCTAGCCGACCCTCCACAAGCTCCTTGAACTCCACAAACTTGGCAAACGCCTCCGCCTTCTCCTTCAGGAAATAAACCCAGACATATCTGGTTTAACCGTCGATCAACACCAGTATATACATGTTGCATCCGAGGCTTGGGGTAGCAGTTGGTCCCATCAAGTCACCGTGAGACTTGCCAAACTGATATCCCGCGCAAACATGACCATCACCATAGGAAGATAGACTAGGCAGGCCCTTGACTAGACCTTTTACCGTCATAGCCTTTAGCTTGTCCATCCCTACATGCCCCAACCTCTCGTGCCATATAACGACACTATTATTTGTCCTCATCTTGTCAACATAAGAACTTGTCGATAGAACGAACAAGTCTTTTGCCCTTCTCCAAACATGAACGACCTCAGCCTTTACCGCCTCAACATTTCAAAGAAACCACATTTCTGTTGGGCCGAATAGAACGTGATACCCAGCGTCAACAGCGTTGGTCACGGAGAATAAGTTTTTCCTCATACCAGGAACATGATAGACACTCTTCAAGTTTTGTGGCCCTCTATCACTGCCCAAGGAAACAACCCCCGCCTTCTCTACAGTATGCACAGTATTATCAGCAGTTATGATGGCATCATTACCTGAGTAAGGCTGTGCTGAGGTAAGCTTCGACTCGTCCGCAGTGAGGTGATGACCACACCCCGAGTCCACGATCCAGTCCTCCTAATAGTTGATAGGCGTCGCAGCTCCAACAGAAGCCGAGAAGGCTCCTCCCCATCCTCCATCATTTTGTCTGGCCTCAGCTTCCTCCTTCCCTGCAGCAGCATGCCCTGGATGAAGATTCACCCGGCAATCCCGCCTTATGTGACCAAGCTTCCTGCACCTGAAGCACTTGGGTCCTTCTCCCTTCTTCTTCCCATCAGCTTTGGGAGCATATCCCCTCTCCTGCTGTCCAGAAGTTGAAGGCCCATTGCCTCCAGCGGTCCTCTTCTTCTTATCACATTTCTTCTTCTCCCCTGTGAAGAGAACCTCGCCATCCCCCCCCCCCCCCCCCAGACACTGACACCCCCACCATCTGTCTTGCCAAGCTCTCCTGCGACGCAAGCAGATTCTCTAGCTCCAGCAGAGATGGTTGATTTGCCCAACCTTGCACCGACGTCACAAAGGCCACATACTCCTTCCGTAAGCCACGGATGATGTGCCTCTTCAGCTTCGCCTCAGAAATTGGCCATCAGAATCCAGTGCTGAAATCTCAGCGCACATGTTCTTCATCTTCAAGAAGAACGTAGAGATAGAAAGATCACCCTGAGCCGATCTAGCCAGCTCATTTTCCAGGAATTGAAGTCTTGCCACATTCTTTTTGTTAAACAACCCATCCAGGGCTCTCCAGATCTCCGCAGCTGATCCACACCCCAAGATGTGATCGAATAGGTCAGGTGATATTGCCCTCTTTAGAGTGAACTCTGCTTTCGCATTAGTTCTCCTCCAATTCCTCACCTCATGACCATTATCCCCAACCGGGACAACTGCCTCTGCACTGTCTCCTCCAACTACCTCCCAGAGGTCCTTACCCAGAAGATAACTCTGCATGCACGACATCCACTTCTTGAAGTTAGTCGAGTTGAGCATCTCAATTCCAAGACCTCTATCTTCCATGGCTCTACCACTGGTTCCTTTTTCACAAAGGCAATGGCAACTTTGAGTTATTCACTGCTCTATCCACTCCAACCTAGCTATGATACCATGTGAAATTTTCCGAAGATCTAGGAGTGAGTAGGAATTGTATAACTCAAAGCTATAGCCAACAACTAGAAGCACATGAAGCAACATAATCTTTATGGATAATACCAAAAGTCTTCATTACATAGTGAGGTATACATGGCGAGACATGATTTCGCTAGTACACAAAACCAAAAGAAAATTACAAAGCTGAAGGAAAGATAACCAGCGGTCTGAACACTAAGACCGCCTAACCGCGCAACCTGTGAGTTTGCGCCACTAGAAAATGAGACCGCCCAAACTGCCTGCCTGCGACTTGAACAACACCAACCGAGAACTCTGCAACCTCCCGAACTCCACTGATTCTCCCGAACTCCAGCAACTGGCACTGCAAGCCGCGAGACCGCCCGAACACCTTAGAAGAAGAGGTGACCGCTGCTGCCCGCACAATCCGCAGAAGCTGCACAAGGAAATTCAATCAGCTAATCGGTCGGTCACAAAAATGAGACAGCAAGAAATAGGCGCGAGCTCAGCTTGCACTTGGTGCGATTGATTTTGCTGCTATAGTGACTCCTATTTATAGGCGTGCGACCTGATCTAGTCACCACCCTATAAGATAAAGTCACCGCCATGACCGTGCGACCAAGACCGGTCAACCTGCACAGTTAGTATAAGATCGCTCTGCGCCTTGTGAGCTCGCCGACTTCAACGACCAGGAGATCGCCACTCGTTCAAGAAGCCGCGAGATCATGAAACCCACCACCAGTGTTCGCCTAAACAAGGCCTCCTCCAGAGACCGCGAGCACAGCCAGGACGACTAGGGCAGCAGCCCGCCAAGTCGACCAAACACCAATGACCACATATACCAGCAGATCGCCGAAGGACCAGCTATGCGAACACAAACCGGAGACCGCGTGACTAAGAATACCTTAGTCCATGCGCACCACCAAGAACCTGGACAGCCACCAGACCGGACTGCCCGTTACCAAAACAGCAACCCTGTGCGGTCACCACGAACCAGACCGCAAAGTTCAGAATAGCTCGCCACGCGGTCTCACAAACCAGACCTCGCGGCCTCACCTCGGCACCTTGGACAGAGAACGGAGGTCAGACCAAATAAGCCAGCGGCTAAACCGAATAGGTCAGACCGCTGAAAGAGATCGCAAGCTCGCGTGGTTAGACTAGACCGCGTGGTCTCCTCCTAGACCGCCAACTTCCACTTCAACATTTTCAATAGCTTGAGCCGCCACCATCGCCTCCGCTAGCATACGACAGAAGTCTGTCGAGGACACGCCCATATTTATAAGGGCTGGGGCCGTAGCACTGCTTGCCTTGTAATTTTCGATTCCACTGTAAATGTCACTCGAAGGATCCTCTTGTCGTCTCGACGTCCCCGCATCGTCACCACCATCCTAGCATAAGCAAGGAAACATGAATCAAGCTCTATTCGCAAGACTCGAACACAAGGACACTCATGGTCCCGCAAGGTACTCCTATGTGGACAACCATTTAACGTGATCCGAACACGCTAAACCTCAACAAGAACGCTAACCTACCTCTGATACCAAATTGTAATACCTCTCATGCAATGACTATATAATATAGGTCCGGTCGGGACCCCACAGCATATTATCGCCACAGCTTTAGTGTTAAAAAGTTATATAAATCTAAACATATCAAAACTCGGAACAAACACAGCGAAAACATCAAATAAACCACAGAAGTTGTCAACATCTACATAAGAGTACCACGACCTTAAGGCCTTACAAAACCCATACTCAAGCCAAACAAACAGGGCATAGAAAAATGTCCAAAAGATCATCACAATCCTAAGCTACCTCGGCGTGCATGCCAGAATAGGTAAAGACAACATAGTCAAACAAGAAAATCGGAAAAGTGCACTTCATGAAGCTTAGGCCGTTTTTGCTGGCGAGCTAAGTCCAGCATGCGATCATTGCCCTGCATCCAAATCACAAAGAGTGGTATAACGAGGGTCAGTTTTGGCTGACAAACAACGGTGTAACAACACCCCTCCTCCCGGCCATCCTAGCGGACCCCGAGGAACTACATCACCCTGCAAGTCAGCACTTCGTATGCAAAAGTAATAAACAGTAATAACATAAAAAATGACAGGCATGAGTGTCACAATCATCATCCATGTTTCTATGCTGAGCAATAAAAGTAAAGGTGCCTAGCAATGCTGCATGCATGCATACCTGGGCGCATCAGCATACATGTTCCCGCCACAATCACTAAGCCAAAAGCCAAGAACTCCACTGAGACCTCACCCCTTACAAGGCTCATCTTGCCAACGGGCGCATCAGCATTCTTGTTCTCGTCAGTTATCCCAAATGGGGACTTGTCTTGCCGGGACACTCTCCCCACATGAATCCAAGAATTCATGGGCTAGCCAGCCGACCACAAAGACAAAGTCACACCTTCACATACAAGCGGCTTCACAAGCCATTCACCACGCATACAAGTTACCATTTCCAAACCACCGTTCGTTCTTACACGAAACATAAGGGCAACACATACAGCGTTTTCGCCGCCATCGGATTTCTAGCAAAAATCCCTAAAATTCACGTTAAGCAACATCACCGAATCGGACAATCGGTCACGATTTTGGCTACACCCACAATGCCTAATCCACTAACGGAGCGGATCTCTAATGCAAAATCATTCGAGGATGGACTCAATCAACCCGATGGTTCCTCTTGAACCAAGGCGACTGATGAGTAGTAAAATATATGTATTTTTAGTATAATTATTAGTATTGTTTTAAATAATATTGTAAATTTTCTATGTAAATTAATAAACAAATTGTTTATTTTTTTATTTTTGTTACTAACTTAACTTTATTTTTCTTTTTCAAATTTTTGACAAATTTTCTCAAGTCACGCCCCCTAGTCACGCCCGTGACCAAGGGCGTGTAAATTTAAAGAACAATCTCAACGGTCTCGGCGAAATCCAGACCAAATTCAGACGAATCGACCAAGTCACGCCCGTGACATTACGGGTCACGCCCGTGAACTGCTCTTCTCGATGGATAAGTGCGCCGTCCCAGCATCTCGATGGATTTTCACCAAGTCACGCCCGTGACTCTACAAGTCACGCATGTGATCCAGCAAAGTCACGCCCGTGTACCACCAGCGCATCACGCCCCAAAGTCGCGCCCATGCTGCTGACGTCTGCCACCCAATATCACGCCCCAGGGTCACGCCCGTGGCCACGAGTCACGCCCGTGACAATCCAAGGCATGCCCGTGTACAGCCTTATTTTGACGGCGGATCCTTCGAGAAGGCGGTCGTTAAGCCGGATCAAATGTCACGCCCCAGGGTCACGCCCGTGACCACAAGACACGCCCGTGACCCAGGGGCGTGTAAAAATAAAATTTCGGCTATAAATAGAGGGGCTCGGCTGAAGGAATTGTCATCCAAATTTTGAGTTCTTGTTAGTGTTTTTTGAGTTCTTTTGAGTGAATGTGACTTTTGTTTATGCAATTAAGTTTAAGTTAGTTTGTAATTTTCGCCTTCCTAGTCTAGTTGTAATGCTTGTTTTAGAAATAAAATATTGTTTTTCTCATTTGGATCATCTTCTTTTTCAATTTATGTTAGTCTGTGTGTGTGTATGAGAATAGTTTATTGCTTTCATAACTTAGGTTTATTCCTTTCATAACTTAGGATTATTGTTTTCATAACTTAGGTTTATTGCTTTCATAATTTAGGTTAAAAGCTTTCATAAAAATAGTTTATTGCTTTTCTTTCAACGACTTATTTATCGCTTTCGTTTAAACGCTTTCTTTCAGTTTTTTCCTTTTTTTCTTTTTTAATATAGCTTTATTTCAGTCTTTATATAACTGTTATATACCACCACCGTCTCAAATAAGAGGCTAAGAACTTTTTAGCGCTTGTTTAAGACGGTTGGGACGGATATTATTTCTACACTTTTATAAGTATTTCATTTCTATACCACCCCCGTTCTAGATAAGAGGCTAAGAACTTTTTAGCGCTTGTTTAAGACTGTTGGGACGGATAATATTTCAACTTTTATATAAGTCTTTTATTTCCTTCTTTCACGCTTATATCCGCTTAAATTATTAACATGTCTTTTGTTATAATTTATGTCGTCTCCATTCCGATGAGTGTCTAATTTCCTTTAGCACACGATGTCGAAGAGCATTGAGACAAATAAATAGTTTTTAAAAAAAATAAAACATCTCTTTCTAAAATAATTAAACGAGCCTAAGGTTTACCCGTGAATAACGTTGAGTGGAGCCACATAATCGATGTGTGGTTTTCATTTCTGTTTTAATACACTAGTTAGCCGAGAGGCTCGTGCGTACAGACTGATCGCTCACGGGTAAAGAGAAGTGCGTTATACCCTTGAGAGAGGATGAGGTAAGTCTCCCGAATTGAAAGTAAAAACCCAAAAGCGGGGTTCACAACATAAAGCGAGTATTAAGGAGATTCGATTAAAGAATGAGAGTTCGGTCGAATATTCATAATCTCAGGTGGGCGTACCCTCGAGAGAGGAGCGTTCATAATTATGGAACCTCCACGGCCAAACCATTTTAATGTTTTGAAAAGTCATCACTTTTATTTCTAAAAAAGACTATTTTCATCTCAAGGTAATTCGACATCGGGCGCTATTTATTATCATCATTTAGAACTCTAGTTATACGATTATTATCGTTCGCTTTTAAAAAAACCCACACTAAAAACTTATTCCGATAAAATAATAGTTCGATCCTCAAAGTAGCTATAATCAACACGATCCGCGGAAATATACGACCCCGATATTTTCTAAAACAAAATATCCTGTATTATTCACGATAAGGTATACTTGTCTTTATCAAATGATTAGTTTGGATTAAAATTTAAACAAAAGCTTTTCAAACCAATTTAGTGCCAAACTCTCCTTTTCTATTTTAAAAATCAATAGAATTCGGCGTTGTAATCGGGTGTAAGCGTCAATTCTTCGAAATTAGAAAAAGATCGTTACTTCTATTTTTTGATAGGATAACGGTTAGTTTCTCAAAGTAGGAGTACTTGCCAAACTCTTCGAAAACACCCGCCTAATTCTAATCTCGTCATATAAAGGTTGCGCAAACCATAAAAAAGAAGACAATCCCGAGCTAAATCATCAAGTTTTTGGCACCGTTACCGGGAAAAGTAGTGTTGTTATTTTGAAAAAAGGAATTACTATTGCTTTTATCATATATATTAAAAATATATAAAAAAATATAAATAAAAAATAATAAAAAATAGAAAAAGCCAAAAATATATATATAATTTTTATTATTAGTATATGACCCGAGGAAACTCCTCGGACAATTCGAATATCACTTTTGACCCCAAAATCGAGCGCACCTTTCGTGAGCACCTCCGACTTCGTGATCAAAACTTACTCAAATTTCCCGAAGAGTCTATCGGAGATACTTACACTGAAGCTATGGCCGATCAAATTCCAGATGCGGCCCCGCCACGGACCATGGCATATTACGCCAGGCCGAATTTGGAAGATATCAGATCGAGTATTACACACCCAACAGTGACTAATAATAATTTTGAAATAAAATCCAGCATCATTCAAATGGTACAATAGTCAGTCCAATTTGACGGTTTGCCAGATGAGGATCCGAATTTACACTTTTCTAGTTTTTTTGAAATATGCGATACCTTTAAAATTAATGGCGTTACTGACGACGCTATTCATTTACGCTTATTTCCATTTTCACTGCGGACGAAAGCAAAGGCGTGGTTAAGTTCTCTCCCCAGAGGATCCATAACCACGTGGGCACAATTGACAGAAAATTTTTTAACAAAATATTTTCCCCCGTCTAAAACCGCTAAACTACGCACAGATATTGCCTCCTTCATTCAATTTGATTCTGAGTCTCTCTATGAGACTTAGGAACATTTTAAGGAGTTCTTGCGTAGGTGTCCTCATCACGCGCTGTCGTCCTGGCTGTAGGTCCAGATGTTTCCTAATGGTTTGAATTTCTCAACACGACAGATGATAGATGCAGCCGCCGGGGGAACGTTAAACAACAAAACCTCGGAGGCCGCCCAAGCTCTGTTCGCGGAAATGGCCATGAACGCCTATCAATGGAATGCGCCTAGATCACGCCCTACTAAACCAACTGGGATATATGAAGTGGATGCCAATTCTCACTTAGCCTCTCAAGTCGAAAGGTTAAGTAATCAAGTGGCAGAGATGACTGCTTCCTCCTCCACTCCCGCTTGGGCTAATAATAATAATAATAATAATAATAATAATAATAATAATAATAATAATTTTGCCGAAGAAAATATAGATTACCTAGGCAACACAGTTAGGCCCCCCTTCTGTTGGAGCTTGCTTTCTGCATCTCTTGGTTTGAGAATAACAAATACCGTGTTGTATTTGATCTAGTCTTTTGTGTGTTTATAGTGGCCAGGTTGTATAGGTTCAATGAGGAGACAAGTCCTCGTTCATGGGCATGATCCGAGAACGACAAGTCTCAGGTTGGATGAGTTTTGTGTGCTGATCTTAAAATGGCAATAACTTTCAATCCAGGAAGAGTTACGGAATGTGCCACCCCATTTCGGAGATGAGAACGACTCAATCTACAGTCTGGAGAAGTTTCGGATGGCAAAAATGAAGAGGATATGTCGCCCAGGCGACAATCACTGTCGCCTAGGCGACAGTCAATGTCGCCCAGGCGACAGTCAATGTCGCCCAGGCGACAGTCAATGTCGCCCAGGCGACAGCAGAGAAGTTACAACTACTTTCCCCCACGGCAGCATGACGAAAAGCAGTTTTGAGATGTCAGAAATCCGACATCGATGTCGCCCAGGCAACAGCTCGGAGGTTACAACAACTGCCCACGACAGCACCACGACCGGCAGTTTTGCGCTGTCGGAAAATTCCGACAGTCACTGTCGGAATTCCGACAGCGATTTTCTATAAATTGACACCTTGTGTTCGTGCATTTTAACCAATGAAGATTCTAAGTCCCTTCCTGAGTGCATTCCATCCAGAGAGCTCCAGAACCTCATGAACTCCCATTTATGCTGAGAAGGTTTGAAATTGAAGACGAGATCGGACGCGCTTCTACATCAACGATCATCTCGAGGCTTCAACCTTCCTTTCAGAGATCTGAATTTCTAGGGAGTTGTTCTTTTCATCTTGTATTTTCATTTATATACATTTTACTTTGTATTGGTAGGGAAAATCGCTTCCTTGTGCGGAGCGTCTAAGTCCTTGCGTGGCTTAGGGGAAAATCGCTTCCTTGTGCGGAGCGTCCAAGTCCTTGCGTGGCTTGGTGGGAAATCGTGGCCTTGTGTGCTATGTCTAGATCTTGGGAAGATCTAGAGGATAGGCTTGGGCTTGGTCTAGGGAGAGACAAGTGATAGCCTTCCGATCCTTGGGAGAAGGATTGGTAAACAAAAAGAAATTTACATTTGTACGCCTCCGATTTCTAGCGATATAGAAATCAAATTTATGTAAACACTTTTTCATATATATAATCATGTCTCTTTTGTGTTTACTTGATTTGTATCATTTGGCGTAATCTCTATTATATTGTGTTCTAAGTTTTCAATTCTAAATCTAAATTGTTTATTTCAATCTCCTTCATTATAAAACAATTTAGTAATTATCTTGAAAATTATAGAAAAAAATTTAATTCCCTTATTCACCCCCCCCCCCCCTCTAAGGGCGCCGTAAGATCCAACAATTGGTATCAGAGCAAGGTTATTCCAAATCGGCTTAACAACCGGGAATAATGGCGCCTCTTGATCATGATCTCGCTTCTACTAGTGGGGAAAATTTTAATATAAATGAAAAAGTATTATCACCACCATTATTTATGGGTGAAAATTATAATGGGTGGAAAATATTAATGAAAAATTTTCTTAAGGCCTTAGATGAAAAAGTTTGGAATATTACTATTAAAAAGCCATCTAGCGTACTAACTAGAAACGAAATTATTTTAAATGCAAAATCTATGAATAGTATATTTTGTGCGTTAGACCAAAATATTTTCAAACTTATTTATACTTTACCTACCGCATATGAAATTTGGAGTTTTCTTAAAAGAACTTATGATTCTCCTTCTACAGGTACGAAACATTCACAAGAACCGGAAAATATGCAAGCCTATGCAAATATTCAAGAAAGCTACACAAAGGATGGATCCATAGAATGCTCATCAAGCGGAAAGGATGATGAACACTCTTGTTTGGAAGAGGAAGATGAAGAAGACAACGTCACAATATTGGACTCAGTTGATGGCAACACATCAAGCAAAAGAGAAGACGGTAACTATTGCAAGGTAAGAAAATCTAAATCTTCTCTTTTTGTAAAAAATTCTATTTCTACATCTCGTATGCTTAAAATTGCTAAACGCAAAATTTTAAAGTTAAAAATTGCTAATTCAAAATTACGTTTAGAAAATAAATCTTTAAAAGCAAACGATAACGTAGAATCAAATATTGATGTGTTAAATTCTCTTTCGCGCTCTTTAGTTAAAATTCCTATTCCTTGTCTTAATTGCAATTTATTAAAAGAAAAATTCAAGGAAATTGAAAAAGGGCTCTTAATTTCTAAAAGGCATAATGAAAAATTGATAATTGAAAATGATGTTTTATCTTGCAAGTTAATACAATTAAAATCTTTTGTTGAAAAATTTCAAATGTCATGTAAGGAATTTCATCATAAGATTTTGAATAACAAGGATAAATTAACTTACAAAATCATTTCTAAAAAGGATCATTTTCATACTTTAAATCAAAAGGAGTTTAGTTTCAAAAAGAATTATGATCCTCACAAAATTCTTAAGAGTCATTATTATAAGTCTCAATATATTTTCAATCATGACTCAAATTTAAAAACTCCTTTTCATGAAAATCAAACTATAAAATATAATCCTTCATATTATAAGAGTATGTCTATAAGAAAGAGTGGAAATGAAAATCATCAAAATAAGAATCAATCTTTTAAAACATATTGTAACCCACTCTTTCAACAATCACTTCTAAAGAAAGACAATCACTCTTATAAACTTTCAAAGAATCCATATAATAAAATTCATTATGATTATCATCATCAATCTATTTTGAAAAATAATTTGAATAAACATAAATCACAAATGAATTATTTTTCAAACAAATATAATCATGTAAATATGTCATATAATCATAATATGAATTTAAAAGAAAAACAACCAAAGTATGAATGGAGGCCCAAAATTAAAAACGAAACACTAACTCCACTTGTAAAGGCCCATTCATCACTTTCTCTCCAAAAGCCTACTCGATGTATTTGGGTACCCAAAGGAACCATCCCACTTGGTCCCCTTTGGATACCTAAATCTCTTATTCATTAGAATTATCGTATTGCATGAAGTAGAAATAAATTAAATATGAAATATCATTACTCTACTTCATGATATGCTTAATTGCTTTTTCTTTTATTTGTTTTTCTTATTGTTGAGCCAACACGCTAAGGTCACTTAGATATATTATGAAATATGACTTTTACATTTTAAGCCTAACATATAACATTAAGTCATATATTTTTCAAAGTGATCTATATCTCATCTTTGATTGTTCTTTATCCTTTTTAAATCCTTTATCCATCTATGTCTTGAATTAACATTATCATTTGAATATTGAAAAAAAAAATTTTAAGACTAATGAAATTTTTTTTTTTAAATGGATTTAAATGGTTTATTAAAGGGCTTAAGCTAAAAATTAAAATGCGCAATGTTATGATAATCTTCTATTTTCTTTTGCTGCATATGATAGCCCTTATAATGAAGAATATTATCTAGAAAAATTGAAAACAAAAATTCATCTAAACGCATGTTTAAATCTTTCAAAAATGCGAGTTTACGATCAAAACTTCAAACATCCATATCGTTTGATCCGCTCGCCTGATTTTTGCGTTTAATATATTTTTGGAAAGAGCACAAAAATCTCCATCCAATGGCAATCTAGGCTTGTTCATTTGAGTTCTCTTGGTGCTGTCAACTTTCCCAATTACAACTCGGTTTTTAAAAGCTATCTTAGTTTGCTTGATTTGGAAATTTCTGTGTTTATGAATTTTTTCATCACACGCTATCCTTAGAATAATTGTTTCATATTTTATATTATGTGTGTGATGTGTGTCACCTATGTTTGCATGTAACTTAGACCTTAGAATCATCTTGTATCATTAAGATCAAATCAAAAGTTTAATCATTTCATTCTAGGTCTAAAGAAAATTAATTTGAAAACTTCTCATATTTCATGCAACATAATCTCCATTAATCCTATGTAATAACATTGCATTCAAACTCATCATCCTAGCATTGCTTCTTGGTCTATGCTTATATATTTATGCTGGGTAAACACTTACAATGTTATTCAACTTTCATGATAACTATGTGATTTGAAATTATATAGAATATTAAAATTCCAACAAACACATAGTTTATGGATTAATCATTAGAATATATATATGAATATTATATCATAAATCATATATTATCATGCAAAACCAAAGATCAATAGATTCAATTATTGAATGCAAATTTTATTATAAATTTCAAAACATTCTATATGTGATCTTTGTCTTTAATATGTTTACATGATCATCATTTCTAGGCTTAAAAATCAAACATGCTTATTCAAAGAAGATCACTATATCACTATATCACAAGTCTAGAAGAATTAGAATTTACATACATCATGATGATCTGAGATATATTCTATGCCAATTTTTCTATAATCATAAATCATAATTCATGTTCTATCAAGACATATCTCAAATCGATAATAGGAATTATGAATCTTATGATAAAAATTATGAATAATGTTTTCTTTATATTATTTGATGTATTGATTTGCTTTGCTAGTGATTGCATGTATCTCTCATATTTGTAGACTCTAGAATTAACTTTGTAATGAAAGTATAAATCAAACTAAATCATCACTCCATTCTAGATCTATAATTTGAAATTCTATTTTGAAATACATGCAATATTAATATTAATCTTATAACATGACATGAAACCTAAAACTCATCATACTAGCATTGTCACTTATTGAATATTAGTAATTGTGCTAGTTATCTCATTTCGTCATCTCATAAAAAGTAGAAAAGCAATGCGGATTTATATAACTCATCACATTAAACAAAACCCATAGTTTGTATATCAACCCTTAGATTTAAAAGCATAGGTTGTCCAAAAGATTATTTCACCTATGACTTTATATCTCACAATAGCGGGGGCGTAGGGTTGTATGCATTAGAGACCTAACCTCTAAGTCATGTCTTGTCCTTAACCAGGGAGGGTTCTAGTGGGGCCTTGCGAGGCACTAGGGGGAAAGAGTGCTAGGTTGAGTGTTCTCTAGTGTGTGCATATGAGACTAACACCCCAACCTACGGCATGCGTGCAGCTCCTCATGCCCATCCGTCACTTAGTACGGGGCTAGGGTGTAGACATTTAGTCGGGGTAGTTTCTAATCTTAGGACATACCTATATTACGTACTGTATGAACATTTTATTTACTTATCACTTAAATCATGCATATTTTGGGTTGTTTAATAAAAATGTCCTCATGTGTTTGCATAATTTATCTTTTTGAGCTTAAATGTTTTTGTAAAACACATGTATTTGAAAAAGCTAAAGTTTTATGCAAATTTGAGCAATCAAGACATCTCTGAAAATTCTGAAATTTCAGCATGGAACTACTCTAAGGACACTTAATCAAAATAAAAAATCAGATTTTTAAAATTCTCAAAAAATCGAGTACTGTTTCCAGCGCTAGCGCTAGCGTGGGTGTTGGAATTTTCTGATTTTTAAAATTTCTGAAAATCCATAAATATATGTTGGTTCATATTTTCTACTTATTTGTTGTGTTTCTGACTTTTGTTATGTTTGTTTTATTTATATTATGAAAAATCAACTACAAAAGATCAAAATTCAAAAATACAAATTTTTTTTTTTTGCTATTTGTGTTTTTAATCATATTATGAAAAATCAACTACAAAAGTTCAAAATTAAAAAAATATACAAAAATATGTTTTTGTTATTTATTTATTTTTTTTTATTATGAAAAATCTACTACAAAAATTCAAAATTCAAAAATTACAAAAATATGTTTTTGTGATTTTCTGTTTTTATTTGATTTAAAAAAATGATTAAACATAAAAAAAACTGTATGATCTTTATTGCCAATATCAAGCATGTATGAATTCTATTATTTAGAATTATTTACAATGTTAAAATTTATTTCTTGAAATTTCTATGAACATTGTTTTGATTATCATGCTTTGATATATCTATTTAAGTGCATCAATTGTATTGAAAAATGTGTAGAACCAAGCTTAGCACGCCTCTAAGTATGAGTAAATGTTTTATGATTGATAATGATATATTTCACTCACTTATTTTGGTAATCAACATGTGTGTCTAAATCTAAAATGCTTGCTTGTGTATTGTATTTGTACAATGAATTAAAACTTGCATAAGTTTTTTACCTACACTACATTTGAATTGCACTTATGAAATTTAGAAAAGTGGTTAAAAGTTAAAAAAAATTGGGTTTGCAAAACAAGTGTATTCGGAGAATGTTGTCTCACAAATGTGAACAAAAAAATATATATATGTAGACAAATATAACTCCACCAAGCACTACTTGAACCTCCTGATAAGTCTTCATAAGCATTGTGAGGTTGAGCACCTTGGAAAGAATAGTAAAGTGGCTTGTGCAAACCTTAGTTATTACACCACTTTGTTAAAAAAAATTTAAATTATGTGCATTAAAAGTGTGTGAAAGTAATTTACTTATGTTTTATTGTGCACTTTACTTTACATATGTCTTGTATTTTGATGATTTAAATCAATTATTAACATTGCCCAAAATACACTTATGTGACATCATTATCTTTCATAACACTTCTTCTCATAAGTATTGGATTCTAATGCTTTATCTATACTACTCTTTATATAAAAATGCACTAGATAACCTATCATGATCTCTACAATGTTTTGGTATCTCTTGAACTTAAAATTAAGTAACATTGTAGTATAATCTCTCTTTAATATGTTCATTTCATGCTTGGTATCTTTATGAAAAACTTTGAGATTTCAAAAAGGTTAAAACATCTTTCAATTTTGAACTAAAACTCATATTTTTACTTATGCTTTTCATGCTTACAAAAAGGATGTTTCTTATAATCTTCCGCTTGCTTACAACTCTTATCTTTTTATTTGAAATCTCTTTTATATACTATGCTTCAACTCTTTATCATTTCATATATTTAAAAGCTCGATCATGCTTTGTTATTTAAATGCCTCCTTACTACCCTCACCCCACCTTCTTTTGATAATACCAAAAGGGGGAGATTAATTCAAGAAATCTAGAAGATTAAGGGGAGAATAATTAAATAATGCACCATTGCAATTAATTATAACATTTAGGGGGAGCATACATTTAGGGGGAGAATATAATTTAGGGGGAGTATATTAAAAAGTTTTCATGGAAAGCGTCTATTACTCGATCATGACAACCCACTTTTGGTAATAACAAAAGAGGGAGAATAAAATGACAAATCTAGTGACATATATATTTAGGGGGAGTAAAATCTGTCACGCAGTAAACCTTTTATTCATGCATATCTTTTATCGCACTTATCTATAAACTCACTAATTTCTCATATGGGTATTTGTTATTATCAAAAGGGGGAGATTGTTGGAGCTTGCTTTCCGCATCTCTTGGTTTGAGAATAACAAATACCGTGTTGTATTTGATCTAGTCTTTTGTGTGTTTATAGTGGCCAGGTTGTATAGGTTCAATGAGGAGACAAGTCCTCGTTCATGGGCATGATCCGAGAACGACAAGTCTCAGGTTGGATGAGTTTTGTGTGTTGATCTTAAAATGGCCATAACTTTCAATCCAGGAAGAGTTACGGAATGTGCCACCCCATTTCGGAGATGAGAACGACTCAATCTACAGTCTGGAGAAGTTTCGCATGGCAAAAATGAAGAGGAGATGTCGCCCAGGCGACAATCACTGTCGCCCAGGCGACAGTCAATGTCGCCCAGGCGACAGTCAATGTCGCCCAGGCGACAGCAGAGAAGTTACAACTACTTTCCCCCACGGCAGCATGACGAAAAGCAGTTTTGAGATGTCGGAAATCCGACATCGATGTCGCCCAGGCGACAGCTCGGAGGTTACAACAACTGCCCACGACAGCACCACGACCGGCAGTTTTGCGCTGTCGGAAAATTCCGACAGTCACTGTCGGAATTCCGACAGCGATTTTCTATAAATTGACACCTTGTGTTCGTGCATTTCAACCAATGAAGATTCTAAGTCCCTTCCTGAGTGCATTCCATCCAGAGAGCTCCAGAACCTCATGAACTCCCATTTATGCTGAGAAGGTTTGAAATTGAAGACGAGATCGGACGCGCTTCTACATCAACGATCATCTCGAGGCTTCAACCTTCCTTTCAGAGATCTGAATTTCTAGGGAGTTGTTCTTTTCATCTTGTATTTTCATTTATATACATTTTACTTTGTATTGGTAGGGAAAATCGCTTCCTTGTGCGGAGCGTCTAAGTCCTTGCGTGGCTTAGGGGAAAATCGCTTTCTTGTGCGGAGCGTCCAAGTCCTTGCGTGGCTTGGTGGGAAATCGTGGCCTTGTGTGCTACGTCTAGATCTTGGGAAGATCTAGAGGATAGGCTTGGGCTTGGTCTAGGGAGAGACAAGTGATAGCCTTCCGATCCTTGGGAGAAGGATTGGTAAACAAAAAGAAATTTACATTTGTACGCCTCCGATTTCTAGCGATATAGAAATCAAATTTATGTAAACACTTTTTCATATATATAATCATGTCTCTTTTGTGTTTACTTGATTTGTATCATTTGGCGTAATCTCTATTATATTGTGTTCTAAGTTTTCAATTCTAAATCTAAATTGTTTATTTCAATCTCCTTCATTATAAAATAATTTAGTAATTATCTTGAAAATTATAGAAAGAATTTTATTCCCTTATTCACCCCCCTCTAAGGGTGCCGTAAGATCCAACACCTTCAACCCTAATAACAATCCGTATAGTAATAATTATAATCCGGGTTGGAGGAACCACCCAAATTTTTCCTGGAGCAATCCTAATAATGCTCAGAGGCCCCCAATTGTGAATCCGCAAGAGTTTCGGTAAGGATTTCCGAATGGATTCCAGCCTCCACCTCTAAAACCTTCTCCGCTCGAAGATATTTTTGCTAAATACGTTGCATCCACCGAGTCAAATATCCGGAATATTAGCGAATCGATTAAAAATCTGGAAAATCAGGTGGGACAGCTGGCAAAGATGGTCTCCGCGCGGCCATATGGAGCTCTACCAGGGAACACGGAGCCGAACCCCCGAAAAAATGTCAACGCCATAAACCTTCGCAGCGGCAAGGAGGTAATCTCCCCAAAATGGGCTGAGCCCAAGGTACATTTTTCGACACCGACCCCTCCACCCTCTCTCTCGATAGATAATACAACGAGTATTCCGACTGTGCCGAACGTTTTTAGCCCGTCCCTTCCTTATCCCTCAAAAATAAACAACGAGCGGAAGGACGAGCAATATAAATTTTTTTTACAAATTTTAAAACAAATCCACATAAACATTCCTTTCTGCGAGGCACTCTCCCAAATGCCGAAATACGCGAAATATCTTAAAGAGTTGCTTTCTAATAAAAAGCGACTCGAAGATGTTTCACGTGTTTCCCTTAATGCGGAATGCTCGGTTGTCCTCCTTAACAAATTGTCGCCAAAACTAAATGACCTGGGACGATTCTCCATCTCGTGCCTCTTCGGCAATATGTTAATAAAATACGCTCTAGCGGAATTGGGCGCTAGCATCAATTTGATGCCTTTCTCCCTTTTCAAAAAACTCGATTTGGGCATCCCAAGCCCAACAAAGATGAGCATCCAACTCGCGGATCGCTCAGTAAAGTACCCGATAGGGGTAGTGGAGGATGTCATAGTCAAGGTCGACAAGTTTATCTTCCCAGTAGACTTTGTCATCCTAGATATAGAGGAGGACGTTGAGGTGCCTATCATTCTCGGTAGCCCATTTCTCGCAACCTCCCACACGTTAATCGATGTTAGTAACGGTCGCCTCCTCCTTCGGGTCGGAGACGACAAATTCACTTTACTTGTTAACCCCTCGATGCGGAACTCCCTGTCGAATGATGCTTTCGGTTATAACTTGGAACCCGCATTTGAAGAGGAATGTTCTTCGCTTACTGAATTTCTCTCTTTAGCACGGGATACTTCGATATTGGCGAATCTATCTTGTCTCGATGAAATGCCGACAGATTCTCCATTCGAACCCCTCAATTCAGAAGCCTTAAAAGTTAAAACATCTTGCGAAGAACCTCCACTCCTCGAGTTAAAACAGCTCCCCGATAATCTAAAATATGTTTTTCTTGAAAAAGATTTAAAACTTCCTATTATCATCTCCGCTACGTTAAGTGATTCGGAAACATCCAAATTAATAGAAGTTTTAAACAAACATCATCGTGCAATTGTATGGCAGATTTCAGATATCAGGGGAATAAACCCCTCGTTCTGTACCCATAAAATATTTTTAGAAGATACCGCCCCGCAAAATGATTCAGCCTCAATGGCGCCTTAATCCGAATATGCGGGAAGTCATTAAGACTGAAATTATAAAACTCCTTGATGTGGGGATTATCTATCCTATATCTGACAGTACGTGGGTAAGCCCCGTACAAGTCATCCCAAAAAAGCGTGGTATAACGGTCGTGGCAGACACGAATAACGAATTAATCCCAACTCATACTGTTACGGGTTGGAGGGAGTGCATCGACTATCGAAAACTAAATGATGCCACCTGAAAAGACCACTTCCCGTTACCGTTTATTGATCAAATCTTAGAGCATCTCTCCGGGCATCCTTTTTATTGCTTTCTTTATGGTCTTTCGGGATTTTTCCAAATCCCTATTTCCCCCGAAGACCAAGAAAAAACAACTTTTACTTGCCCGTTCGGCACCTTCGCATATCGAAGGATGTCATTTGGCCTCTACAATGCGCCAGCTACATTCCAACGATGTATGCTGGCGATATTCGGTGAGCTTGTAGAAGATATAATGAAAGTCTTTATGGATGACTTCTCCGTCTTTGGAAACTCTTTTCAAAACTGTCTGAAAAATTTAAATAGAGTTCTCCAGCGGTGTAAAGATACAAACTTAGTTTTAAACTGGGAGAAATGCAACTTTATGGTCCGAGAGGGTTTAGCCCTCGGCCATAAGATTTCTTCCAAGGGGATGGAGGTCGATAAGGCCAAAGTTTCCATAATTGAACAACTTCCCTTACCTTCGAACGTAAAATCTATTCGAAGTTTTCTCGGCCATGCGGGTTTTTACAGGCTGTTTATACAATATTTTTTCTAAAATAACGAAACCGCTAACCCACCTCCTGGAAAAGGATTCCCCAATTATTTTTGATACGGCCTGCGTAGAGGCATTTAATTTTATAAAACAAAAACTTATCAATTCTACAATTCTGGTAGCGCCAGATTGGTCCCTTCCGTTTGAAATCATGTGCGACGCGAGCGATATTGCGGTAGGAGCCGTATTAGGACAACGCATTAATAAATATTTTCATCCAATCTATTACGCTTCTCGCACGCTCACAGCCGCACAGGCTAACTACACAATGACAGAAAAGGAACTTCTTACCGTCGTATTTGCCTTTGATAAGTTCAGGCCCTACGTAACATTTTCACCAGTAATCGTTTTCACTGATCACTCCGCCCTAAAATATCTCTTAACCAAAATAGATGCCAAGCCCGGCCAACTTAGATGGATCCTCCTTCTACAGGAATTTGATTTAGAGATCCGGGATAAGAAAGGGGCTGAAAATTTGGCAGCCTACCACCTCTCACATTTAGAACACCCCACCGCGGAAGCGCTCCTTGAACCCGAAATAGATGATAGATTTCCTGATGAGCGCCTCTTAATTTTAAATCATATAAGAACTTCTTCCACCCCTTGGTTCGCAGATTACACAAACTATTTAGTTGCGCGGGTCCTTCCAAAAGATTTTTGACTCAGCAAAAGAAGAAATTCTTTTCTAATTTAAAAAAACTACTTTTGGGAGGACCCCTTTCTCTTTCGCGTCTGCGCGGACCAAGTGATACAAAGATGTGTTTCAAGCGAGGAGGGTGCGCAAATATTGTGACACTTCCATGAGGGGTCGGCTGGAGGGCATTATCAAGCCAACTGGACCGCGCGAAAAGCGTTAGAGGCGGGCTTTTATTGGCCCACTCTCTTTGAGGATGCTGACACTTTTGTGATTAAATGTGATAGCTGCCAGCGGTCGGGAAACATCTCTCATCGTGATGAGATACCCCAAAACCTTTTTCTCGAATGTGAAATCTTCGATTTGTGGGGCATAGATTTTGTAGGCCCTCTACCTTCTTCTATTAATAATCGTTATATTTTAGTGGCATTCGACTACGTCTCTAGGTGGGCGGAAGCACAAGCTCTGCCCACCAACGACGCGAGAGTCGTCATCCATTTTCTGAAAATACTATTTTCTCGCTTCGGCACGCTGATGAGTCTCCATTATATACATAATTTAGGACTCATTTAGGCTTATTTTCATGCATAGGTACTGCATATTAAGTTGATTATCGTTCATATTGGATTAGTTGTTCATTTGCGTAGATAGTACCTTCCTTAGCCTAGTTTTGTGTGTTATCGTGGATGTTTCCCTTTTATTCTTGTTGGTGCATATTTTATGCCGCTGAGGAGCTTTGTTTCTATGCCCCAGCAGATATGTTTGAGTTTCATGCAGGTACAAGGATCATGTGAACGCCCGGAATTGTTCGGGGTGAATTTTGGCCTAAAAAGACAATGATCGTGCGTTTTCCTTCACGCACGATCAAGCGCACGACCAATGGTCGTGCGTTAATTCCACTTTTCATCCTGAGCGGTTCGCACGATCAGAGGCCTTCTTCGCGCATGACCACTGGTCGTGCGCAACTGACCGTGCGTTATTTCCTCCCTTTTCTCTGCTGCAGGTCGGCCACGCACGATCACAGACATTCCTTCGCGCGACCATTGGTCGTGCGCCACTGACCGTGCGCAGTGTTTATTCTGCTCCTTATTTAAACCGCTGCTCTGTGAATTTAGGGAATTCAGCAGTTCCGGGGGCGCGATTCTTCCGCCGTTTCGGGCGATTTTCATCCCATCTTCATCCCCATTCCATTCCAATCATTCGGGAGACTCCTCCGGCGACCAAGAGTTGTTTCTCTACCATCGGGGAGCCCTTCCGGCCGTCAGCAAAGCTTTCCTATCGAGTGTTCTTCAAGTTGTTGCGGAGAAAGTGGAGATCACCGGAGAAAGTGATAGACCTTCAGCACTGGAAGCACACCTCGACCGAGTTCAGAAGCGGATTGACAACCCGCTATTCCGGCCGTGACCGACGGCTCTCCTTCTTGAGTGGTTTTCTCTTAACTTATCTTATATGACTAGATGAATATTTGTGTAATACACTTGAATGATTTGTTTGTTTATGAATGAATTATTTGGTGTTTACTTAATCTCTTTTGTATTGCTCTGTGTTGCATTCACTTACACTCCACTCCACTCCACTTCCACATACACGTTCTAGCTAGCTCACCCTAGCAAAAGCTAGAGATGAGAGTGAAGAGGTGAACTCGACCCTCACAAAACCCCGCACTGTGGCCATTTCACCCGCTTACCAAAGCGTGGCATCGCGGCCGCTGCACTCACCCCCACTTTGCGAAGAGGTGTGTGCGACCCTCAATCGTCACAGTTACTTTCCGTCCACGCACCTTCCGAAGCACGACATCGCGGCCGTTGCATCCATCCCGCCTTGCGAAGTGGAGTTTTGACCCGCATCTCTTATTTCTACAATAGTCTAGATCACCCATCACAAAGCCCTTGTTTTTACTTTCTGTTACTTGTCATAACAATCGCCTCACTCTATTTTCTTATCACCACATCCTGCATTCCTTGAGAGATCGATACTTGGGGATAACTTCCCATTTTTATTACTTGAGCGACCGGTGCAATGTCGTCGTATCGCATTTCGTGCCTGCTAATTAGCAGTGCCGAAATAGCGCATCAAGTTTTTGGCGCCGTTGCCGGGGAATGCAGGCGTGATGAGATGTTGGTTGTGAATCGATTATTTTTTATTGAGTCTTTTATTCTTTTTAATTTAGTCTTTTTTATGCCATTTTCTTCTTTTATATCATGTGGGCGCATTTGAACATTCGATGTCGTTGGTGTGGGGACACATCCCACGCTAGTGATAGGTGTCCCAAAAAGTATGGTGTTGTTCAGAAACCGTACGGAGCCCATAAGTATTCTGGCTACTCTACTGCACCTTCGTTATCGCACCTTTACACGGCTGCCGCACCTTTTGTGCCGGCAAAGCCGGCAAAGCAGTGCCTATTTTGCAAAAGTAGAGAGCACGCCTTGAAGGACTGTGCTGCTTATCTTCGTAAATTGGAGGATGACGATGAGCCGGATATCCGGATCGTCCCATCTTCAAATTCTGCGAGCACAACTTATTCCTCTGATTACGTGTCACTTCCACCTTCACTTTTTGAAGGGTATGGAACTGACATGTACGTCAGTGACCCTCACGACTCCATTTCTGATGCGACCCCCCATCCTTCTTCGGTTCATGTACCACTTTGCGTGGATTTGTGCCCTTGCGAGGAGAGTGAGCCCGAACTCTTAAGAAGCACGTCCTCTCCCGCCACGCACGAAATTACATCTGTTTCTGATGTTTTCATTGGGGTCAATCTACAGGTTGATGAAGATTTGTGCAGTGTCGTGCCCACTCTCATGGAGGAGGATAGCCTCGATTGTGCTGAAGCAACCGTTTCGGTCCAGTGCGAGGAAGTCCAAATTATAGAGGAGGCCATTGCATGCGCTGTTGAGTCCAGTGAATTCCTCGACGATATCATCAGTTCGTCGTTGCCGCACCCAATGGGGGATGAAGCTGGGATTGTCCCCTCAGATGAGATTTCTTTTAGTCTTTCTTCTAATTTATTTCATGACCCCCTTTCTTTATGTACAAGGATGCAGGATGCCCCTCCTCCAGCTGATCAGACCTTATGCATGGAGGAGCCGAAAGCCTGGCGGGATGAGGAAGATACAGTGAAGGAACATCTTGTTTCCTCATCATCGTTGGTGCTTCCCCTTGAGGATTGGTTACAAGGGGGCAAGCGGTTTTTCTTTGAAGACATAATACTGGAGGAGAAGAAGAGAGCGAAAAAGGAGGAGATCTGGGGTTGGAGGCTGAGCATCCTACTTAATTTCCACCCCTACTACCAGGTCCCCGGACCTTTTTCTTTCATCAGTTGTTACTATTTCAAATCAGCTTATAGCTGATCTGTTTTGAGCATGTAATAGTAATTAGGATTTATTAACTTTTGCTTGTTTGTAGACTTTATAAACTGCTTTAATACAGGTATTTGGTCCACCTTAAAGGACGTTAAACAAAAGGGCTTCTTGGGAGACAAGCCATGGGAACCAACCGGTTCCGTTTGCTTGATTTAATCTCTATCATGTTTTGTTTGCTTTTGCTTTTGTTTTTAGCTATGCAGGTGTGAACTGGATTGGACGAAGAGGAGGAGGAGATCATTAAAGAAGGATTATACCGCTCTTCTGGCATGCTCTTAGGAGCATAGGTACTCTTAACCCAGCTCTCAGTTTGCTTCGAAAGATCATATTTGCTTGTGTTTCAATGCGAGTCTGGGGGGAGTGAGCCTGTGCTTACGCTACACGCACATACATGCTAGAATGATGTGTTAGGAAATTTATATTTATTGTCTCATTGCATAATGCACACCACATGCGTTTCATTGTTACTCGTGCGCAATTATTGTGCGAGTGCTTGATGTATATGTTTAGAAGTTTGATTGTTAGTTTAGGATTGTGTGGCTGAACAGGATGTGACCCGTGCGGTGCTGCTAGTAGAGCGCTCACACAGCTTATAAATTCATGTAGAATAGATTTAATTACAAAGTTATAGTTTTATTTACTTCATTTGTGTAATTACTTAATACTCTGCTCAAACGGTGAATTTGGTGAATCTAGCGGTAGCCCTTGGCGAGTGTAGAAGAGCTGTTAGCCTCGTGTTGTTTGAGTTGGAAGGAGAGGAGACCTCGTTCGGTGGTTAAGAACTTGCCCCAAGCTATTTTCAAAACGAAATGCGTTGAATGATCTTGTTGGGAGCATGACGTAGGCCATCATTTGGTCCGATTGAGCTTTGATTTCCCAACCTAACGTCATCCTTTGCTAGCCCCGTTGAGCCTTACCTTTCCTACTTGTTAAACTCCACTAAACGTTCATCAAGGCCCCATATCCCAACCTAAAACGCACTAAAGTCAAGCTTTGAAACTTATACACATTGATGATGATTGTGCGATGCGGAAAACAAATATGTGGTTGTGTGATGTGGTGTGTGCGCGCAGAAAAAAATGAGATTGAAAAATTGTTTGATCCTAAATTATGTTTCTATGGATCTAAAAAAAAGGAGTAAAAGATCTCAAACAAGAATCGAACCACAAGTGTGGTAGTCTCGCGCACACCATAGTACTTAAATGGAGTCTGGGGGAGTGTGCTTCAAGGTGAAGATGTTATGGTGAGTTTTGTTTATTTTCCGGAGGTTGAGTGCGTTTAGCCGACGTTCTTCTACTTCATTACCGTACCTCAACCCAAGCCCAAGTCTAACCTGAAAGTCCTACTGATACTTGATGAGATCGTATGATGCAGTGGAGAAGGTGTGAAAGGGCAAGCATATGACCATCGACCTTGATGGATTTCTTGGAGAGCTCTTTCTTGAGATCCAATTTGAACAACGCTCACCTCAGGAGCTCACGCTATTTTCCCTAGGGCGCGACAATTCGATTCACCAATAATTCACCTCAGAGTAGTAGTATTTTGTATTTTACACTTGTAGAAGTTTTTAAAATATAGTCTTTGTTTTAAAATCTTTTCTACTTTATTTTTACGCTCGTTAGTTCTTTACTTCCCATCGTGTTTCGCCTGCACAGTTGCTTCCTTAACGTTCATTTTTCTACCATAGGATTGAGTGTTCGCCCGAGACGTGCAAACGAGTAAGTCTGGGGGTGTGATGAGCTCCATTATATACATAATTTAGGACTCATTTAGGCTTACTTTCATGCATAGGTACTGCATATTAAGTTGATTATCGTTCATATTGGATTAGTTGTTCATTTGCGTAGATAGTACCTTCCTTAGCCTAGTTCTGTGTGTTATCGTGGATGTTTCCCTTTTATTCTTGTTGGTGCATATTTTATGCCGCTGAAGAGCTTTGTTTCTATTCCCCAGCAGATATGTTTGAGTTTCATGCAGGTACAAGGATCATGTGAACGCCCGGAATTATTCGGGGTGAATTTTGGCCTAAAAAGCCAATGATCGTGCGTTTTCCTTCGCGCACGATCAAGCGCACGACCAATGGTCGTGCGTTAATTCCACTTTTCATCCCGAGCAGTTCGCACGATCAGAGGCCTTCTTCGTGCACGACCACTGGTCGTGCGCAGCTGACCATGCGTTATTTCCTCCCTTTTCTCTGATGCAGGTCGGCCGCGCACGATCACAGACATTCCTTCGCGCACGACCATTGGTCGTGCGCCACTGACCGTGCGCAGTGTTTATTCTGCTCCTTATTTAAACCGCTGCTCCGCGAATTTAGGGCATTCAGCAGTTCCGGGGGCGCGATTCTTCCGCCGTTTCGGGCGATTTTCATCCCATCTTCATCCCCATTCCATTCCAATCATCCGGGAGACTCCTCCGGCGACCAAGAGTTGTTTCTCTACCATCGGGGAGCCCTTCCGGCCGTCAGCAAAGCTTTCCTAGCGAGTGTTCTTCAAGTTGTTGCGGAGAAAGTGGAGATCACCGGAGAAAGTGATAGACCTTCAGCACTGGAAGCACACCTCGACCGAGTTCAGAAGCGGATTGACAACCCGTTATTCCGGCCGTGACTGACGGCTCTCCTTCTTGAGTGGTTTTCTCTTAACTTATCTTGTATAACTAGATGAATATTTGTGTAATACACTTGAATGATTTGTTTGTTTATGAATGAATTATTTGGTGTTTACATAATCTCCTTTGTATTACTCTGTGTTCCATTTGCTTACACTCCACTCCACTCCACTTCCACATACACGTTTTAGCTAGCTCACCCTAGCAAAAGCTAGAGGTGAGAGTGAAGAGGTGAACTCGACCCTCACAAAACCCCGCACTATGGCCATTTCACCCGCTTACCGAAGCGCGGCATCGCGGCCGCTGCACTCACCCCCACTTTGTGAAGAGGTGTGTGCGACCATCAATCGTCACAGTTACTTTTCGTCCACGCGCCTTCCGAAGCACGGCATCGCGGCCGTTGCATCCATCCCGCCTTGCGAAGCGGAGTTTTGACCCGCATCTCTTATTTCTGCAATGGTTTAGATCACCCATCACAAAGCCCTTGTTTTTACTTTCTGTTACTCGTCATAACAATCGCCTCACTCTATTTTCTTATCACCACATCCTGCATTCCTTGAGAGATCGATACTTGGGGATAACTTCCCATTTTTATTACTTGAGCGACCGGTGCACTGCCGTCGTATCGCATTTCGTGCCTGCTAATTAGCAGTGCCGAAATAGCGCATCACACTCCCCACACAATAGTAAGTGATAGGGGTACGCACTTCTGCAATGCCCAATTTATAAATTTTTTATCTAAATACGGCGTCACGCACAAGCTCGCCACTGCCTATCACCCCCAAACGAGCGGCCAAGTAGAGGTAGTAAATCACGAGATTAAACACATTTTGGAGAAAACTGTTTCTTCAAATAGGGAAAATGGTCCTTAAAACTCGTTGACGCACTGTGGGCATATCGTACGGCATACAAGACCGTTATCGGTTGTATGCCCTATCGATTAGTCTACGGCAAAGCGTGCCATTTATCGGTAGAGTTAGAACATCGCGCCTTTTGGGCCTTATAATTTTTAAATCTCGATTCAAACTTAGCCTCCGAGAGTAGGAAATTCCAACTAAATGAACTCAATGAATGGAGTGCGAACGCTTATGAGAGTAATAAATTTTATAAGGAGCGTTCTAAGTTCTACCATGATCACAAAATAAAATTTCCCAAAACATTTACGCTGGGCGATCTTGTCCTTCTTTATAATTCACGCCTTCATCTTTTTTGGGTAAATTAAAATCCCGATGGTTCGGCCCCTTTGAGGTCAAAGAGGTTTGGCCGTATGGGACCGTTCTTATCTCTCACCCCGACAGAGGCGAATTTAAAGTAAACGGGCATCGTTTAAAAATTTATCTTGCGGGCGATCCAGTGGACGGAAATACTGAATCCTTCACCCTCCCCAATTTATAATCTCACCACGCCACATTCGTCAAGCTACGTGGCGGTAAACAAAGCGCTCGTAGGAGGCACCCCATATTTATCTAATGTTTTATTCTGCTTTCTTCTTTCTACATGTTTTTGCAGGGTTTCGTTTGGCCCCGTCAGTTTTAATTCAGGGAAGCCTCTTAGCTCCCTCTTTCCTTTTGTACATACTACATCTTTTATTTTTTTTCTCTTCTTCATACTTACATTAGAACATTGGGTACAATGTTGGGTTTTAAGTATAGGGGTGTTTTACCGTTTTCATTTACACAAACAAAATTTTTTCAAAAAAAATTTGTTTTATTTAAGCAAACAAATTTTTCAAAAAAAAAATTGTTTTATTTAAACAAACAAAAAATTTTCAAAAAAAAATGTTTTATTCATCTTGCCTACTTATATAAATATAAGCTTGAACAAAACTACAAAAAAATATTGTTTAAAAAGCACAAAAATTTTCAAAAAAACATGTTTTTTTTACTTTGTCGTAGTACAAAAATACAAAATAATCCAAAAAAATAATAAACCCTACCTTACTTTTATTCTTAAAAGCATTTAGTTTCGAGCATATCTGTTTGTGGCTTTTCATAATCGCTAGTTTTACTATTTGTTTGTTTATCTAAGATCGATAGATTTAAATGTTCGGGGTTAAGTTTTAAAGAATATCTTGTGTTTTTAATTTAAATAGAGGATTTGTTTTCAAGAACTACTTCTACTAGCTAAAATAGAGACATGTGTATTATGTTGGCAAAACAACTTTAGACTGCAATTATCCCTATTTTATGGCTTTAGGAATCTAGGAATATTCAAATTACTAAGGTTGCTCTCAAACCTTTTTTTTATTATTCTAGAATTTCTCTTGAAAACTCCTTGTATACACCAATTTAGCATGACAAATAAAAAATTAAAAGAAGAAAAAGATCTTATGTCAATGGGAATAAGAATTCATTCTGTGAACATAGGCACCCAATAAATACTTTAAAAGATCTTATGTCAATGGGAATAAGATTTCATTCCGTAAACATAGACATTGGGTTAATAAAAATGAATTAGTTGTCCCTCACAGGGACACCAAAAAAGCTAAAATGAATGGGTGGACGAATAAAAACCATCACCCCTAATTCAAAAACTCTTCTTTTTGCCAAGGCTTTTTACCCCTTTTCCCTTAACCAAATTATTGTTTCTAGTTTTAATTCAAAAAATCATTTGAGAGCAAAATTAGAAACTTATATTTTTCCTTCACGTTTCTTTAAACAAAGGTTCGTATAATTTCAATCTAATCTCATTTACTAATGATTGCAATTTTGTTTGCTATTTGGTTAATTAAGAAGTCTTTTGGCTAGGACATTTCTTTCTACTTAAATCATTTGCATAATTTAGGATTTAACTCTTATTACTCCGAATTTTTATTTTTCAGTCTCTTATGATTAAAATAAAACGATACCTAAAAAATTAGAACTTATGTTAATCACGTATAGATCTCTCTTAATTTTTCTCTGGAATAGCAAAAGCTTAAGTATGGGGGTATTTGATGATTAGTAAAATATATTTATTTTTAGTGTAATTATTAGTATAGTTTTAATTAATATTGTAATTTTTCTATGTAAATTAATAAACAAATTGCTTGTTTTACTATTTTTGTTACTAACTTAGCTTTATTTTTCTTTTTCAAATTTTTGACAAATTTTCTCAAGTCACGCCACCTAGTCACGCCCGTGACCAAGGGCGTGTAAATTTAAAGAACAATCTCGCCGGTCTCGGCCAAATCCAGATCAAATTCTGACAAATCGACCAAGTCACACCCGTGACATTACAGGTCACGCCCGTGAACTGCTTCTCGATGGATAAGTGCGTCGTCCCAGCGTCTCGACGAATTTTCACCAAGTCACGCCCGTGACTCTACAAGTCACGCTCGTGATCCAGCAAAGTCATGCCCGTGTACCACCAGCGCGTCACGCCCCAAAGTCGTGCCCATGCTGCTGACGTCTGCCGCCCAATGTCACGCCCCAGGGTCACGCCCGTGGCCACGAGTCACGCCCGTGACAATCCAAGGCACGCCCGTGTACAACCTTATTTTGACGGCGGATCCTTCGAGAAGGCGATCGTTAAGCCGGATCAAATGTCACGCCCCAGGTTCACGCTCATGACCACAAGACACGCCCGTGACCCAGGGGCGTGTAAAAATAAAATTTTTGCTATAAATAGAGGGGCTCGGCTGAAGGAATTTTCATCCAAATTTTGAGTTTTTGTTAGTGTTTTTTTAGTTCTTTTTAGTGAATATGAGTTTTGTTTATGCAATTAAGTTTAAGTTCGTTTGTAATTTTCGCCTTCCTAGTCTAGTTGTAATGCTTGTTTTAGAAATAAAATGTTGTTTTTCTCATTTGGATCATTTTCTTTTTCAATTTATGTTAGTGTGTGTGTATGAGAATAGTTTATTGCTTTCATAACTTAGGTTTATTGCTTTCATAACTTTGGTTTATTGCTTTCATAACTTAGGTTTATCGCTTTCATAATTTAGGTTAAAAGCTTTCATAAAAATAGTTTATTGCTTTTCTTTCAACGTCTTATTTATCGCTTTCTTTTAAACGTTTTCTTTCGTTTTTTTCCTTTTTCCTTTTTTTAATATATCTTTATTTCAGTCTTTATATAACTGCTATATACCACCCCCATCTCAAATAAGAGGCTAAAAACTTTTTAGCGCTTGTTTAAGATGGTTGGGACGGATATTATTTCCGCACTTTTATAAGTATTTTATTTCTATACCACCCTTGTTCTGGATAAGAGGCTAAGAACTTTTTAGCGCTTGTTTAAGACGGTTGGGATGGATATTATTTCTGCTTTTATATAAGTCTTTTATTTCCTTCTTTCACTCTTATATCCGCTTAAATTATTAACATGTCTTTTGTTATAATTTATGTCGTCTACATTCCGATGAGTGACTAATTTTCTTTAGCGCACGATGTTGAAGAGCATTGGGACAAATAAAGAGTTTTCAAAAAAAATAAAACATCTCTTTCTAAAATAATTAAACGAGCCTAAGGTTTACTCGAGAATAACGTTGAGTGGAGCCACATAATCTATGTGTGGTTTTCATTTTCGTTTCTGTACACTAGTTAGCCGAGAGCTCGTGCGTACGGACTGATCGCTCGCGGGTAAAGAGAAGTGCGCTCTACCCTCGAGAGAGGATGAGGTAAGTCTCCCGAATTGGAAGTAAAAACTCAATAGCGGGGTTCACAACATAAAGCGAGTATTAAGGAGATTCGATTAAAGAACGAGAGTTCGGTCGAATATTCATAATTTAAGATGGGCGTACCCTCGAGAGAGGAGCGTTCATAATTATGGAACCTCCACGGCCAAGCCGTTTTAATGTTTTGAAAAGTCATCACCTTTATTTCTAAAGAAGACTATTTTCGTCTCAAGGTAATTCGACATCGGGCGCTATTTATTATCATCGTTTAGAACTCTAGTTATACGCTTATTATCGTTCGCTTTTAAAAAACCCACACTAAAAAATTATTCCGATAAAATAATAGTTTGTTCCTCAAAGTAGCTATAATCAACACGATCCGCGGAAATATACGACCCCGATATTTTCTAAAATAAAAATATCATGTATTACTCATGATAAGGTATACTTGCCTTTATCAAATGATTAGTTCGGATTAAAATTTAAACAAAAGCTTTTCAAACCAATTTAGTGCAAAACTCTCCTTTTCTATTTTAAAAATCAATAGAATTCGGCGTTGTAGTCGGGGTGTAAGCGTCAATACTTCGAAAGAAGAAAAAGACTGTTACTTCTATCTTTCGATAGGATAACGGTTAGTTTCTCAAAGTAGGAGTACTTGCGAAACTCTTCGAAAACACTCGCCTAATTCTAATCTCATCCTATAAAGGTTGCGCAAACCATTAAAAAGAAGACGATCCCGAGCTAAATCATCAGCGACCAAAACCCCTCTCATTTGAGAGATCTGGTGCCATAAATTTCAGAAAAGAGAAGGTAAAAGCAAAGATGTCATGCACGCATCCTAAAACCGGGAGGAGAGATGTCGTTACTCTAAGAGTTCTCTTCCTTGTCATGGATCGGTTGAAAGGCACAGATAGAAAAAAGCGCATTCTAGTCCTCTCCACGGATCTGGTTTCGGATCAACAAACGGAGATCCAGTGCTCCAACAATAGCGGATCTAGCCTTCTTCTTCCTTTAAACCCTACTCCTTTCCTTAGCCTCCAAAAGCACCAAAAGACTTGATGAAATGAGAATAGAACTTCTCTGCCCTATTGCCTTAGGACACACTTGTCTGAACCTTAGGATCAAGATCTAAGAAGATCGGACGTCCAGAAAACACCACTTACAGAACTGGTTCAGTCGGCTAGCATCGGCGCTAGCGCTACCGCCTGCGCTAGCTACTCGATGAAAACCCTCCGACGAAAACAACTCAACGGCACACGGAACTTCATTACCCAACGAAACGTTATATCCTAGCACCAGCGCTACCATATGAGCTAGCTCTTCGATGAATTCCCTTCGACGAATCCGCCTCAACGAATTCAACTTGACGAACACCATCGAAACAAGAGTTTTACTCGACGGGACAGCTAACGCCTGACGCTAGCGCTAGCGCTGGCGCTAGCTCCCAGCTACGAAAGACTTTCCCTACTCCTTGGGCATTCCAACTTCCGCACTCAGCGAAAACCTGGGGTGTTACAACTCCACCTACCTTAAAAGAAATTTCATCCTCGAAATTTAAGACGTTAACAAAAGCACAAATAACACACATACCTGAAACGAATAGTTCTGGAAAGTCATCCCGCATCGTTTTCTCATGCTCCCACGAGAACTCGTCTCGTCCGTAATTATCCCAATGCACTTTCACCAGCTTGACCTCTTTGTTCCGCAACCGCCGGACTTCAGAATCCTCCACGCAAATCGGACGAACTATCATCCTCAGATCTTCGGTTACGGTAACTATCGAAGACTCAACAACATCTTCCGGCTCCACTAATGCTTTCCTCAGCACTGAAACATGAAATACATCATGTAATCTGCTTAGCTCTGCGGACAACGCTAACCGATAGGCCGCTTTACCTATGCGCACCGTAACCTCAAACGGAACCAAATACCTCGGACTCAATTTCTTGAGTCGCCGAATTCGCGAAACGTCGTTGACTGGCTTGATCTTCAAGTAGACCATGTCGCCCACAGCAAACTCCACATTTCTATGGCGTGCATTAAAATACTTTGTCTGCCGATCCTGAGCAACCTTCATGTGCTCCTGGATCATTCGCACCAAATCACAAGTGTCTGCCACCACTTCTTTTCCTAACAGCTGGGTGTCTCCCGCCTCTATCCAAGACATCGACGTTTGACACAGCCTTCCATACAAAGCCTTGAATGGCGCCATTTTAATACTCGCTTGGAAACTATTATTGTAGGCAAACTCCACCATGAAGAGGTAGTCTTCCCAATTCTTACCGAAATCGTGAGAACACATCCTCAACATGTCCTCCAACGTACGATTCGTTCTCTCCATTTGACCATCGGTCTGCGGATGAAATGCGGTACTAAACTTCAATTTTGTGCCCAAACTTATCTCCACTAACCTGCAGTCCTTGGACGTGAATCGTCCATCGCTATCACTAACGATGCTCTTTGGAATTCCATGCAACCGCATAATGTTATGAATATAAAGCTCCACGAGCTTCTACACGCTATCATCCTTCCGATTTGGAATGAAGTGGGCAACCTTGGTCAGACGATCCACGATCACCCAAATCGCATCATTACTTTATCGCGATGGAGGCAAACCATGCACAAAATCCATGGAGATGTCGTCGAATTTCCACTCGGGGATAGGAAGAGGTTTCAAGAATCCACCCGGCCTTTGGCATTCAGCCTTCACTAAGGCGCACGTCTGACACCGGCTTACACATAAAGCTACATCCCACTTCATCCCAGGCCACCAAAAGGATTTCTTCAAATCCAAGTACATCTTCGTACTTCCTGGATGAATGGAGTACTTCGTGAAGTGAGCCTCAAACATCAACTCCTCACGGAGCTTGCCAAAATGAGGGATACACACCCTTCCATTTCTCTTTAAAAGTCCACCGTCCATCTCCAAAGCACCGCCTTTAGTTTGCTGAGCTTCCAACGCCAATCACTGACACTCCTCATCTGCACTGGTTGCCTCTCAAATTCGATCTGCTAGATCACACTGCATCTCGATCCAGTTCAGCCGAGCTGTGCTGGACTCACCCTTAGCCACACACACAATGCCAAGAGACTCAAACTCTCACACCAAACACTCGTCATGTGCTTCAATCCAATTTCCCTGCCCGAAATACTTTCTACTCAAGGCTTCAGCCACAACATTGGCCTTGCCTGGCATATACTGAATCGCTACATCGTAGTCCCCAAGGAACTCGACCCACCTACGCTGCCTCATATTGAGATCCTTCTGATCAAAAAGGTACTTCAAGCTTTTGTGGTCCGTGAAGATTTCCACCCTCACACCATACACATAGTGCTGCCACAACTTCAACGCAAAAATCACCGTCGCCAACTCCAAGTCATGGACAGGGTAATTTCTCGCATGAGGCTTTAACTTCCTTGACTCATAAGCTATCACGTTGTCGTGTTGCACCAGCATGCAACGCAAACCACATCCGGACGCGTTGCTGAAAATCTGAAACCCTTCAGTCCCAATAGGAAGACTTAGGATTGGAGCAGACATCAATCTTTCCTTCAAGGTCTCGAATGCACGGGCATACTCCGGCGTCCACACAAACTTCTGGTCCTTTCGAGTAAGAGTGGTGAGGGGCAAAGCCATCCATGAAAAGTTCTCAACGAACCTTCTGTAATAACCGGCTAGTCCAAGGAAACTCCGAACTTCCGAAAGAGTTATCAGTACAGGCTAATCTCTAATGGCTTCAAATTTTGCAGGATCCACTGCTACCCCCATCTCCACTAATCACGTGGCCCAAGAAAGCCACTTTCCCGGTCCAGAACTCGCACTTTGAGAACTTAGCATAAAGATGGTTGTCTCTCAGAGTCTGCAACACTAATCTCAGATGAGACTCATGTTTCGCCTTCGACTTCGAATACACTAGGATGTCATCGATGAACACCACCACGAACGAATCCAGGTATTGTCGAAACACTCGGTTCATTAAATCTATGAACACTGATGGCGCGTTCGTCAAACCGAACAACATCACTGAGAACTCAAAATGACCATACCTCGTCCCAAACGCCGTCTTGGGAATATCCTCTTCTCGAATCCTTAACTGATAGTAGCCCGACTTCAAGTCCAACTTGAAGTACACCGTCGACCCCACTAACTGATCGAACAAATCATCGATTCGCGGAATCGAATATTTATTCTTGATGGTCAACTTATTCAACTCGTGATAGTCTATGCACAGCCGCATACTACCATCCTTTTTCTTCACGAACAACGCTGGCGCACTCCACAGTGAGGAGCTGGGCCTAATGTACCCCCTGCTCGAGCAACTCTTACAACTGCACCTTTAGCTCGGCCAGTTCCTTCGGTGCCATCCTAAACGGAGGATGCAACACCGGCCTCGCACCCGGCACCAACTCAATTGAAAATTCGATTTCACGCTGAGGAGGCGCTCCCGGAAGCTCCTCAGGGAACACATCCACTAATTCCTCCACCACTGACACTTCTCTGATCGCCAACTTTGTGGAGTGAGTCTCCAACAAAGCTATAAATGCCTCTCCTCCTTGATTGACCGCACGCACCAATTGCACAACGAAAATCAGGGAGCAAGCCACTCCGCCTAGGCCCTCAAACTTGACATCTGCTCTACCTTCACTCCTTAGGGTCACCACCTTCAACAGGCAGTCAATACTAGCTCGTTTCTCTGCAAGCCAGTTCATCCCCAGGATGATGTCAAATTCGGCTAATGGTAGGAACGCTGCTACCAACTCGAAGACACACTCGCAAATCCTCAGCACAATGCGTCCTTTCCTTCCAGTGGTCATGAAAGAGCCATTCGGCATGCGCACACTAAGCTCCGCCTCTGCCTCGACAGTCTCAACACCGATCCTCCGGATAAAGCTTTCTGCGAGAAAAGAGTGTGACACTCCCGTGTCGAACAGCACTCTAGAGGGGTAGCCGGAAACTAGTACGAAGCCTAACATGCGTATAACGAATATGAAAGGTCGCAAATAGGTTAAAGCTATTAAACGAAACTCTAAACTTTTTGTACCTGTCACCACGTCGGGTTGACGAATCGCTTCCTGCTGCCCGAGGTTGTACGCTCTAGGCTGCACAGGAGGGAAACGAGAAGCACTGGACTCCGCCGCTTTCCCTTTCTCCCCAATACTAGGATCGGAGCGCACCGACTGCTCTTGACTCTGCTTTGGCTCAACTCCAATCTCGAAACAAAACCGATCTATGTGGCCCACCTTGCCACACTGGTAGCACCTCACTGGTCCCTTGGAACAGAAATCTCTAGAAGCCGCACTGCTCCTCTCGCCGGTCCTAAAAGGATGGGGCTTTTTCTTCCACCAACTTCTCTCAGATTTCCCCCGAGACTGAGATGGATTACTTTCTCCCTGCTTTGCGGGCAAGCCCTTGCGGCGCTGGGTTCGCTCCATATCGTTCTACAAAGTTCGAGCAGCTTCAACTAACTCATTGAACCCCGCATTCTTTAAGGCTATCAGAGGTTGCCTTAAATTCTCTCTCAGACCCTGATAGAAGAGATTATCCCTCTCCTCATCGTCTGCCACCATCATATCATAAGCAAGGAAACACGAATCAAACTATATTCGCAAGACTCGGACGTAAGGACACTCATGGTCCTACAAGGTACTCCTATGTGGACAACCTCTTAACGCGATCTGAACACGCTAAACCTCAACAAGAACGCGAACCTAGCTCTGTTACAAATTTGTAACACCTCCCCTGCAATGACTATATAGTATAGGTCCGGCCGGGACCCCACATCATATAATCGCCACAGCTTTAGTATTAAAAAGTGATATAGATCTAACCATCTCAAAACTCAGAACAAACACAGCGGAAACATCAAATAAAGCACAGAAGTTGTCCACATCCACATAAGAGTACCATGGCCATAAGGCCTTACAAAACCCATACTCAAGTCAATCAAACAGGGCAAAGAAAATGTCCAAAAGATCATCACAAACCTAAGCTACCTCGGCGTGCAAGCCGGAATAGTTAAAGACAGCATAGTCAAACAAGAAGATAGGAATAGTGCACTTCATGAAGCTTAGGCCTTTTTGGCCGGCAAGCTAGGTCCAGCATGCGATCCTTGCCCTGCATCCAAATCACAAAGAGTGGTATAACGAGGGTCATCTTTGGCTGACCAACAATGACGTAACAACACCCCTCCTCACGGCCGTCCTAGCGGACCCCGGGGAACTACATCACCCTGCAAGCAGCACTTCATATGCAAATATAATAAACAGTAATAACATAAAAAACGACAGGCATGAGTGTCACAATCATCATCCACGTTTCTATGTTGAGCAATAAAAGTAAGGGGGCCTAGCAATGCAGCATGTATGTACACCTGGGTTTCACCCAAGGCACCCTATGGCGTGTATGCTTCTAACATAACAACACACATCATCATTTCAGAACAAACCAAGGGTACTTATCACTTCCCCCACCGGCATCAAACCCAAGGCCAAGAACTCCACTAAGACATCACCCCTTACATGGCTCATCTTGCCAACGAGCGCATCAGCATACCTGTTCTCGCCACAATCACTAAGCCAAGAGCCAAGAACTCCACTGAGACCTCACCCCTTACATGGCTCATCTTGCCAACAGGTGCATTAGCATACTTCTTTTCGTCAGTTAGCCTAAAAGGGGACTTGTCATGCCGGGACACTCCCCCCGCATGAATCCAAGCATTCACGGGCTAGCCAGCCGACCACAGAGACAAATTCACACCTTCACATACAAGCGGCTTCACAAGCCATTCACCACGCATACAAGTTACCCTTTCCAAACCACCATTCGTTCTCACATGAAACATAAGTGCAACACATACGACGTTTTCGCCGCCATCGGATTTCTAGCAAAAATCCCTAAAATGCACGTTAAGCCACATCACCGAATCGGAAAACCGGTCACGATGCCTAATCCACTAATGGAGCGGATCTCTAGTACAAAATCATGTCGGGGACGGACTCAATCAACCGTATGGTTCTTCTTGAACCAAGGCGACCAAAACCCCTATCATTTGAGAGATTTGGTGCCGTAAATTTCAGAAAAGAGAAGGTAAAAGCAAAGATGCCATGCACGCATCCTAAAACCGGGAGGAAAGATGTCGTTACCCTAAGAGTTCTCTTCCTCGCCATGGATCGGTTGAAAGGAACGGATAGAAAGAAGCGCCTTCTAGTCCTCTCCACGGATCTGGTTTCGGATCAACGAACGGAGCTCTGGTGCTCCAACAATGGCGGATCTAGACTTCTTCTTCCTCCAAACCCTACTCCTTTCCTTAGCCTCCAAAAGCACCAAAAGACTTGATGAAATGAGAATAGAACTTCTCTGCCCTATTTAGAGCCTTAGGACGCACTTATCTGAACCTTAGGATCAAGATCTAAGAAGATCGGACGTCCAGGAAAGACCACTTACGGAACTGGTTCCGTCGGCTAGCGTCGGCGCTAGCATTACCACCTGCGCTAGCTACTCGACGAAAACCCTCCGACGAACACAACTAAACGGCCCACGGAACTTCATTACCCGACGAAACTCTATCGTCTGGCGGTAGCTCTTTGACGAATTCCCTTCGACGAATCCACCTCGACGAATTCAACTTGACGAACACCATCGAAACAAGAGTCTTACTCGACAGGGCAGCTAACTCCTGCGCTAGCACTAGCGCCGGCGCTAGCTCCTAGCTATGAAAGACTTTCCCTACTCCTTGGGCATTCCAACTTCCGCACTCAGCTAAACCTGGGGTTTTATAACTCCACCCCCCCCCCCCCCCCCCCCCCCCCTTAAAAGAAATTCCGTCCTCAAAATTTAAGACGTTAACGAAAGAACAAATAACACACATACCTGAAACGAACAGTTCCGGGAAGTCATCTCGCATCATTTTCTCGCGCTCCCATGAGAACTCGTCCCGTCCGCAATCATTCCAATGCACTTTCACCAGCTTGACCTCTTTATTCCACAACCGCCTGACTTTAGAATCCTCCACGCAAACTGGATGAACTATCGTCCTCGGATCTTCGGTTACGGGAACTGTCGAAGACTCAACAACATCTTCCGACTCCACCAACGCTTTCCTCGGCACCGAAACATGGAATACATCATGTAATCCAATTAGTTCCTCGGACAATGCTAACCGATAGGCCGCTTCGCCTATGCGCTCCGTAACCTCAAATGGACCCAAATACCTCGGACTCAATTTCTTGAGTCGTCGAATTCGCAAAACGCCTTTGAACGGCTTGATCTTCAAGTAGACCATATCACCCACTGCAAATTCCACATTTCTGTGGCGCTCATTAAAGTACTTTGCCTGTCGATCCTGAGCAACCTTCATGCCCTCCTGTATCATTCGCACCAACTCACAAGCGTCTGCCACCACTTATTTTCCTACCAGCTGGGTGTCTCCCACCTCTATCCAATACATGAGAGTTCTACACCGCCTTCCATACAAAGCCTCGTATGGCGCCATTTTGATACTCGCATGGAAACTATTATTGTAGGCAAACTCCACCATGAAGAGGCGGTCTTCCCAACTCTTACCAAAATCGAGAGCACACATCCTCAACATGTCCTCCAACATATGATTCGTTCTTTCCGTTTGACCATCGGTCTGCGGATGAAATGCGGTACTAAACTTAAATTTTGTGCCCAAACTTATATGCACTAACCTCCAGTCCTTGGATGTGAATCGTCCATCGCGATCACTAACGATGCTCTTTGGAATTTCGTGCAACCGCACAATGTTATGAATATAAAGCTCCACGATCTTCTTCACGCTATCGTCCTTTAGATTTGGAATGAAGTGGGCTACCTTGGTCAGGCGATCCACAATCACCCAAATTGCATCGTTAACTTGTCGTGATTGAGGCAAACCATGCACAAAATCCATGGAGATGTCGTCGAATTTCCACTCGGGGATAGGAAGAGGTTTCAAGAATCCACCTGGCCTTTGGCATTCAGCCTTCACTAAGGCGCACGTCTGACACCGGATTACATACAAAGCTACATCCCGCTTCATCCCAGTCCACCAAAAGGATTTCTTCAAATCCAAGTACATCTTCGTTCTTCCTAGATGAATGGAGTACTTCTTGAAGTGAGCCTTCTCACGGAGCTTGCCAAAACGAGGGACCCACACCCTTCCATTTCTCTTTAAAAATCCACAGACCATCTCCAAAGCACCGACTTCGCTTTGCTAAGCTTCCAACGCCAATCGCTGACACTACTCGTCTGCACTGGTTGCCTCTCGAATTCGATCTGCTAGATCACACTACATCTCAATCCAGTTCAGCCGAGCTGCGCTGGAGTCACCCATAGCCACACACACAATGCCAAGAGACTCGAACTCTCGCACTAAATGCGTGTCATGTGCTTCAATCCAATTTCCCTGCCCAGTATACTTTCTACACAAGGCGTCGGCCACCACATTGGCCTTGCCTGAAGTGCACTTTTTTTGTAACGTCCCAAGGCCCTGGACTTACCATCAGGACAATATCCACTGACAGCCTCGCCTGGCGACAGTTACCGGGTTGCAGCCCAAGCACCCTAACCCCTCTCCAGCTCACAGGCGGGTTGTTGGTGGCCACAGCCTCCCTTTGCTGAGAAGTGATACAGTTAAGCGCCTCTACAGGACCTTCCCAGGAGGTCACCCATCCTAGTACCAGTCCAGCCCGAGCACGCTTAAACTATATAGTTCTTTCACTTCTCATCACCAATTGAGCTACAGCTCATCACCAATTGAGTTGTAGCTCAATTGGTGATGAGAAGTGAAAGAACTATATAGTTAAGCGTGCTCGGGCTGGATTAGTACTGGGATGGGTGACCTCCTGGGAAGGCCTTGTAGAGGCGCTTAAATGTATCACTTCTCACCAAAGGGCTATTGTGGCCACCAACAACCCGCATGTGGGCTGGAGAGGGGTTGGGGTGCTTGGGCTGCAGCCCGGTAACGGTCGCCAGGCGAGGCTTTCGGTGGACGTTATCCCGATGGTAAGTCCATTGACTTGGTATGTTACATTTTATCTCTTATGATAAATTACCCATTGTATAGTGAGGATAATCTGGTCATTAGATGTATTAGGATGTCACACTCAACCTAGGGTGTCAAGACCAGATCAAGAGAAGCAAAATTTGGGCAAAGTTATCATTTGCGTCAAATTGAAATTGACACAACATCGAATTATTGTCGATGCTACTCTGACTAGAAGTCCAAGCAACTCACCCCTTCCGTCTAAGTAGATCAAGTCAATGTTACATCGACAAGATATCGACGTAGGGGGCCATGGACTAGTCGAAGTATCATGAGAAGTCGACGCAGCGTCTACTTCAACTCAATGCAGAAGGATGTATCTGTCGAAGCCATCTAAAGTCGACGCAATGTTGACTTCATCTCGACGCAGATAATGGAGTTCAGAGCCATATCCTCAACTTGACGGTTATGTCAATAATATATCGACGCAACATCGACTAGCATAGTTCAATCAGAGAAAGGATGAATTTGAAGCTGCTCCCACAAGAACTCGAAGGTGCGTCGATAAGAGAGGAAGAGAACTCGATGCTACATCGAATACAGTCTGAAAAGGAAAACTTTTCAGCTGTCATTTTTGGACCCTCTCTCATGGCCCACCTCACTCAAGACCGATCCCCAACGGCTCCTTAATTGCCTCAAATAGAATCAAGAATTAACAGAGGACATAGAAAAGCTTTCTTGGAAACAAGCTTATTGTTGGTGGACGGGTCGGGAATTAAAGAAGGATGGAAATGAGTAATTGTCCAGACAAAAATATCTTTTCAGGACTTACCAGAAAAGGAAACAAATTCAAATTGAACAGGGACAATAAAAGGGAAGAAAGGAAAAAGAAAACTAGAGTATTGATCACAATCGGCTATACTATTTTATCAAGGCTTCCCCTTCTTCTTCCTCCTCAGGAATCTCTAATAGAGAACATACAGAGAAGAAACGACTGCTGCTCTTCATCTTATAGAGCAAAGGATCTGAAAGTTGCTCTTCATCACAATCATATAGCAGCCAAAACTCAATCAGTAGAAACAGAAAGGATCAGACATCCGTATCTCCTTCCATACATCACTATCATAAGCAGGAGTGAATCAAGAGCAGATCTCGTGAAAGATTCAAGAAGCTGTTCATACTGTCTTCCAAAGAATTCTGAAAACAGAATTCTTACCCTTCTCTTCTTCTTCTTTCTCCTTCTCTTTCTCTCCTGTAAAAGAGTATTACGAATCCATCTTCTAAAGGATTCAGTGGTTCAAGATCTCCTTATCAAAAGATCTGGTGGTTCAAGATCTTCTTATCAAAAGATCTGGTGGTTCATGATCTCCTTATCAAAAGATCAGTGGTTCTGAGAGTCTCCTTGTCAAAAGACTCGGGCACAGTTGGTGCAATCCTACCAGGTGATAGAAGAGAGGACTACCCACATTTTGGGGAACCTCTATAAAATCTTTGTGTCTTCTGGTTGATAATTTTCTATGTTGACCACATTTAATTAACTATTTTCTAGCTTTTATTTTATACAGCTTTGTTTTATTCTGTGTTAGGATTTTGTTGAAGCATAAGCACTTAGTGTTTTATTGTATATGCATAAATAGAATAGAAATAATTTTAAATCTCTATTCACCCCCCCCCCCCCCCTCTAGAGTATATCTCAGGGGCACACTGTGCACTTTCAACTTTATTGACACAACAATATCGTCGTGTTATCCTTATTGTCTCGATGATTAGTGACTTATTCCCTCTGCTGACTTCTGTGAGTAATCTCAATGATATATACATACTGTTTCAACGATATGTCCAATACTTCTCAACGATTTTGGACTTAGAGAGATTAGAGAAGTACTGGACATACTGTATATATTCTGCAGTCATAAGTAAGACATATCATCAAATACATAATGCATTTATAATTGACCCGAGCACTTCTTCAAATCAGGAACATTATAGGGCACTGTTCCCAACACTCACATTTCCCCAAATATTCATCACATATATATTTTTGCCCTAAGCCAATATTCATTCTCGCACGAAAATAAGGGCATCACAATGGCGTCTTCGCTGTAATCGGATTTCTAACAAAATCCTTAATATACACGTCGAGCAACATCACCGAATCAGACCACTGGTCGCGATTTCAGCTTCACCCAAAATGCCTAATCCACTAACGGAGTGGATCTCTACTCCAAATCATGTTGGGACGGACTCAATCGTTCCGGTGGTTCCTCTTGAAACAAGGCAGCCTGGATCCCTCTCACTTGAGAGATTTGGTGCCAAAATATTGCAAGAAAAGAAGGCATAGACAATAAAGATGTCATGCACGCATCCTAAGACCGGGAGGAAGAGGGTTATTACCTTGTTCAATCTCTTCCTTTCCATGGATATCTTGAATCGCACGGATGAAAACATGCGCCTTCAATCCCTCTCCACAAAGCTGGTCTCGGATCTATGAACGGAGCTTCGAAGATCCAACAATGGCGGATCTAGGTCGTCTTCCTCCTTCAAACCCTCACGCTCTTTAGCCGTCACAGACTAAAAGGCTTGGGAAATAAGAAGGGAAAACCCCTCTTCCCTATTTAAGGTGCAACACTCTGAGCCATCAGATCACGTTCTAAGAAGATCGAACGCCCAGAAATCATCTATTTATGGATCTGGTTCCGTCAACTACCTTTAGCGTTAGCGCTACCGGACCACGGCACCTCCAGTGCTTAAAATGCTCTCTGTCTCAGGTCATACAGACATCTAGATGATACGGCTACCACCAGCATTAGCACTACAGCTCGGGGCTACCACTCGATGACACACCGATCTACAACACTTTTTAATGACAAGCTGATATGCAACACATCTTGACGACAAAGGCATGTCGTCTAGAAGGTTACCATCGGCATTAGCGATAGCGCTCGACGCTAGCTTCCCGGCAACAAACTATCTCGACGGCACAACCCTCTCGATGACACAACCTATGTCGTCGGGACAAGACAAAAAGGGCTACCGCCGGCGGTTCCTACTATCACTCGTGTTAGCTTCCTGCTATCTCCTGCCTTGGCATTTTCAGCACTCTAAACACAAGGAAAAATTGTGGTGTTACAAAAGCGACAATATTTTTCCTTCTTGGCAGGCACAAAAGATCCAGCATAATAAGCTAAGTTGGCAAACTCCAATTCATATTGAAGCACTGAACAGTTTCCCCGCACTAAACGTAAAACTTTATCCTGAAGAAATTTCTTCTCTGACTCAAGTACAAACCAACTTGTGAATTCCTGCACAAAAGTAGCTCAAAAAATGCTTGCCTGCCCTAGAACTATCAACCAACTACGTACATGAATCTACCATCACTTAGCTTCCCCTTTAAGTAGAAAAGTTGCTAAGCGCACCTTTCGATTTTCGGGACAGTCCATCACTTCAAAGATTGTTACTATGCGAGTGATCCAATCCTTCCTTTCCAGGGGAGTGAGACCACCCTGAAAAACAGGCGGATTTAACTCCAAAAATTGCCTTAAATTCACATCAAGCTGCTTTTGTTGCGATTGACCTACATGTTGTACTGGCAGCACAAAAGGAGGAACATATCGCGACATTTTAATGGCCTCAGCAAGAAGGCGAGCAATGTCTGCCAACTACGGTTGTGCTTGTTGTTCAACCTGTGGTTGTGCCTACTGCGCATTTCCATTATCACTTCCCTCAGACATTACCTCCTTGCCTACCTCAGGTTCTTCCTGACCTTCACATGACTTACGAACATACTAAACATGAACATGCTCATATAAGATGGAACAAGATAAGATCATGACCTATAGAAAATCACATAATGCAAGATAGGTTTACATTTTTATTTTGTACGTATGCTTATGCCAATACTCATTATGGCCAAAGACTTTGTAAGCCTCGCTTTGATACCACTAAATTATAACGGCCCACAGACCGCCACAATATATAGTAATATCATATACAATATTTCAGAGAGCATTTAGCACATCGCAACACAGTAATCATTTCACATTGAGTATGCATATGTACAAAAAAAATCATTCGTTATTTTAGAGCATACAATACATACATGTTTAGAGTTTCCAAATCTCCTCAATCCAAAATATCTAATATATCATATAGATATACGTATACATATAAGTGAAAAACCTATAACTTCTAACTAGGACCCGACTGCAGAAAACTACAAAAAGAAACTGCATCACCTTCACAGTTCTAACTTCTTCTGGACAAGTACTCAACGGTGGCTGATTTGTGGTTGCTCTGCTCCTAAAATGTTAAAAATATAAAGAATTGGTCTTTCACAAAGACTAAGAGAGAACTTACATCTGTAATTTGTTGTACAACCAAACAAAGAAAGGTTAATGATAACAATATGCATAATATTTTAAGAAAATTACAAGGCAGTGTAGAGTAACAATATGTATGCAATATCACAGTGCAACAATACAGAATCAGTAAAGAACAGTATCAAGGTGCAAGCTATATCTGTGAGAATAGTAAACGGTGGTACAATAAATATTTTTTTGTCATATTCAGTACATTATCAGTAAGTACATTTGTGCTTTATTGTTCTTTAGCCTTCTTATACTATTAGTTTCATACTTTTTAGGTAATGTTAAAGGTATCGGTATCAGTATTTCAGTCATTGGGCTGACCCCTCAGGGTCATCAATGTTCAAATCAGTACGTTCATCATGCGTCTGTAACTTCTGACCGACTGATTTGGTAATCATCATTAACATTCTTGCGCAATCATTTTCAGTCTTACTCTTAACATTGCTTATGCATCGATGCATTTATACAATTATTTTATTTGAGTTCATTTCTATAATATATATGGAGTTGGTTATTTATTTATTATTTGCCTCAGAAGTTGAATCGCTTGTTTGAATTCTCGCACAAAGCCACATTTAGCGATTTAGATTGTTAGTGACATAAAACATCGAACATATTCAACTTAATAGAAACCATGTGTGCGCATGCAGAACATATTTTCTATTTTGTAAAATAACTGTGATTGTAAGTACAAGTACGAAAATAAGCATAAATTAAATAGATTGTGAAATTTTTCGAATCTTTATGGAGTGAGCAGGAAACATACAACTTAGAGTTCACAAGCCAAACAACCAGAAGCACATGAAGGAAATAAAGTCTTTATTGATAAGCAAAATCTTCATTACAGGGAGAGGTATGCTTGGCGAGACATGATTTCGCCAGCACACAAAACAGAAGAAGAAAATACACAACTTGAAAGGAAGATAACTGAGACCGCTCCAGACCGCGCGGTCTCCTTGCTGATCTCTGCAAGCCGCCTAACCGCACAACACTGCCGGTTACAGAACACCACCTCAGACCGCTGAGCAGACCGCACCCTCCTTACGAACTCCACTGATTCTCCCGAACTCCAGCAACCCACACTACAAGCCGCAGACCGCCCGAACACTATCAGAGGAAGAGGTGATCGCTGCAGACCGCACTATCCGCAGAAGCTGCACAAGAAAATTCAATCAGCAGACCACCCGGTCAGAAAGAAATAGACCGCAGGAATTAGGAACAACTCAGCTTACACTTGGTGTATCTTAATTTGCTGCTACGGTGGCTCCTATTTATAGGCGTGGGACCTGATCCAGTCACCGCCCTATGAGATAGGATCATCATCCCCAGACCGCGCGACCAGACCGGTCAACCCGCATGATCAGCAACAGTTCTTTCTGCTTCATTTGATGAGCTTACCGGCTTCACCTCAGACCGCGGGAGATCGCCACTCCCTTAGTCAAAACGCGACTCCATAAGGAGATCGCCAGACCGCCAAGAAGCCGCCCACCACCAGTATTTTCCCGAGACCGCAAACACTGTCTGTTCGCCACAAGACCGTGAACACCTTTTCCCACGCTGACCTCCTCCTGAGACCGAGAACAGAGACCTGTTTGCATACCATCCTCCTCCTGAGATCGCGAACAGAGACCGCACGACTAAGAGCCTTAGTCCGCGAGTACTACCAGAAAACCCGGACAGCCATCAGACCAGAATTCTGGAAACCTGGACCAACCTGTGCGGTCACGCCAGACCGGCACAGTCCTGAAGAAGCCAGCCCGCCACGCGGTCACAGACAGACCTCATGACCTGAAGATGCCAACCCGCCACGCAGTCACAGACAGACCGCGCGGCCTCACCTCCAGCCGCCTTTAGACAGATACCAGCGGTCATGCCAGGAGACTACAGCTAGGCAAGACAAGCCAGACCGCAGAACAGATCGCCAGGTCGTGCGGTCTCACCATACCGTGCGACCTCCTCCCAGACCGCCCAGATCCAAAAGCTCCACAAACTTCCACTTCAACATTTTCAATACTCCCCCTTGAAGTGGGAAGTTGAAAACAGCCCCAGTAAGCTCCTTAGCCGTGTGAACAGCCCCTTCGCCAGCGCCTTTGTGAAGATGTCAGCAATGTTGTCCTGACTCCGAACATGCTCGACCGAAAGAGACCCCTCCAGCACCTTCTCACAAATGAAATGATGCTCGATCTCGATATGCTTGGTCCTCGCGTGACAAACTGGATTAGTAACCAGTTTGAGAGCACTCTCGTTGTCACCGCGGAGCAGAGCCGGACCCCGAACCTCCTTATGGACGTCTCCAACCAACCTCCTAAGCCAGATGGCTTCTTGAGCTGCCAAGGCCGAAGCCTTGTATTCCATTTCCGTGGTTGAGACCAACACGGAATCCTGCTTCTTGCTGCACCATGATATAGCCATGGGGCCCACCAAGAAGACGTATCCAGACGTCGACTTCCGATCATCCGAATCTCCCCCGTAATCAGCATCCATGTCTCCATGCACCTCGAAGCCCGCATCTCTCCTGTAAAGGAGACCCATATCCGAGGTCGCCTTGACATACTTCAGTATATTCTTGGCCGCTAGCAGATGAGGCATCCGTGGCTCCGCCATATACCGACTCACTCTGCCAACTGCATAAGCAATATCCGGCCTAGTGATCGTCAGATAGATCAAGCTCTTGACTAGAGCTCGGAACACCAACGGATCTTGCAGAGTCCTTCCCTCATCCTTCTGAAGCTTCATAGCCTTCTCCAGAGGTGTGGAGATGCACTTCCCTTCCTTCATGTCGAACCGTTCAACGATCCGCTCCGCATATCCAGCCTGGGAGACCAGCACTCCACTCTCCTTCCTCTGCACCTCGAGTCCAAGGAAGTGGTGCAGCTCACCTAAATCCTTCATCTCGAACCTGATGGATAACTCAGCCTGAAGCTGCGCTACTTACTCCTTCGAATTCCCCGTCACGATCATATCATGGATGTAAAGCAGCACGATGACTTGAAGCTCCCCACTCTTCTTGACGAACAAGCTTGAGTCTGAGTCTAAAGCACCAAACCCGCAGAATAAGAGATAATCTACAATCTTTCTATACCACTCCCTCAGTGCTTGCTTCAACCCATACAGGGCCTTCTTCAACTTGCAGACATGCTCCGGAAAATCTTCAGATACGAAGCCTGGCGTCTGGACCATGAAGATGTCCTTGTCAATCTCGCCGTATAAGAACGCATTCTTTACGTCAAGCTGCCAAATCTTCCACCCCCAACAAGCCGCCAAGGCAATCACAACCCGAACTGAAGTCATTTTTGCCACTGGACTGAATGTCTCCTCATAGTCTTCACCGTATTGCTGTGAGAACCTCCGAGCCACAAGGCGAGCCTTATATCGCTCGATACTGCCATCAGCTTTCTTCTTCAGCTTGTAGACCCACTTGCATGTGACAGGAGTGGTGCCCTTGGGCCTGGGCACCAGAGACCAGGTCTCATTCTTCTCGGGAACTGCCATCTCTTCTTGCATCGCAATGTCCCACTCCTTCACGCCTTTGGCCTTCTCAAAGCTCGACGGCTCCCTCTCATCCAAGGGACCAGCAAAGAAACACGAGACAAAGCTCACCATGTTTCCTCCTGTATAGCGATCAGGGGCAATGATAGTTGGCTTCGATCTCCGCAATGCCTTCCCCTGACTCGCAGTATCTTCAGCTGCTTCTTCCCTAGCTCCTCTTCCAGACGTACTCGGAGCATCGCTCCCCCGACTTCCTGAACCAGAAGCCTCAGCCTCAGAATTAGATATTGATGGACCACCTGGTGACACAGGTAGCTCCACCTGGTGACACAGGTAGCTCCACCTGAAGATTTTCCACAGCCCTCTCCGGCTCCTCCACCCTGCTCTCTGGTAGCTCAACACCAGAACCTCCCTTGTAAGACGTCACCTCGTCGAACATGACATCGCGAGATACAACAAATCTCCGCGTCTCCGGGTCCATGTACTTCCAGCCCTTCTTCCGATCATCATACCCCACGAAGACTAGCTTCCTTGCTTTCGCATCTAGCTTCGTCTGAAGCGCATCTGGAACGTGCAAATAGCAGGTGGAACCAAGCACCCGAAGGTGTGCCACGCTTGGCTTTTCCTTGAACATCAGTTCATGCGGGGTCTTCATATTGATGGGACTCAGAGGCATCCTGTTGATGACGTAGGCAGCACAAGACATTCCCTCCGCCCAGAAGGACATTGGGATACTCTTGGCATGCAGCCAACACTTGCAGGTCTCCGTCAGATGATGGATCTTCCGCTCTGCAACTCCGTTTTGTTGTGGAGTATGTGCACAAGTAAGCTCCCTCCGGATGCCCGCCTTCCTGCAAAAAGTAGAGAACTCACCAGAGGTGAACTCCCCTCCGTTGTCAGTCCTCAGCTTCTTCACCCGCAGTCCAAGCCGACCCTCCACGAGCTCCTTGAACTCCACAAACTTGGCAAACGCCTCCGCCTTCTCCTTCAAGAAATATACCCAGACATATCTGGTGTAATCATCGATCAACACCAGCATATATCTGCTGCCTACGAGGCTTGGGGTAGCAGTCGGTCCTATCAAGTCACCGTGGATGTACTCCAACGGCACACTACTCCTTGTCTGCGACTTGTCAAACGGAAGCCGATGAGACTTGCCGAACTGACATCCCGCGCACACATGACCGTCTCCGTAGAAAGATAGACTAGGCAGGCCCTTGACTAGACCTTTCACCGCCCTAGCTTTCAGCTTATCCATTCCTACGTGCCCCAACCTCTCGTGTCATATCACGGCACTGTCGTTTGTCCTCATCTTGTCAACATAAGAACTTGTCGATAAAATGAACAAGTCTTTAGCTCTCCTCCCCACATGAACTACCTCAGCCTTCACCGCCTCCACATTCTGAAGAAACCTCACTTCTGTTGGGCCAAACAGAATGTGATACCCAGCGTCTACAGCGTTGGTCACGGAGAAGAGGTTTTTCCTCATTCCAGGCACATGATAGACACTCTTCAAGGTTAGTGGCCCTCTATCACTGCCCAAGGAAACAACCCCCACCTTCTCTACAGCATGCACGGTATTATCAGCAGTAATAATGGCATCATTACCTGAATAAGGCTGCGCTGAAGAAAGCTTCGATTCGTCCCCGGTGAGGTGATGACCACACCCCGAGTCCACGATCCAGTCCTCCTGATAGTTGATAGGAGCTTCAGCTCTAACAGAAGCCGAGAAGGCTCCTCCCCATCCTCCAGCAACTTGCCTGGCTTCAGCTTCTCCCTTTCCTGTAGTAGCATGCCCCGGCTGAAGATTCACCCGACAATCCTTCCTGATGTGACCAACCTTTCCGCACCTGAAGCACTTGGACCTTCCCCCTTCTAGGACCCTTCAGCCTTAGGAGCATAGCCCCTCTCCTGCTGTCCAGAAGTTGAAGTCTCATTGCCTCCTCCAGCGGTCTTCTTCTTATCCCACTTCTTCTTCTTTCCCGTGAAGAGAACTTCACCATCTCCCCCAGACACTGACACCCCCGCCATCTGCCTTGCTAGACTCTCCTGCGAAGCAAGCAGATTTTCTAGCTCCAGCAGAGACGGCTGATTTGCCCAACCCTGCACCGACGTCACAAAGGCAACATATTCCTTCCGCAAGCCACGGATGATGTGCCTCTTCAGCTTCGCCTCAGAAATTGGCTCATCAGGATCCAGCGTTGAAATCTCGGCGCACAAGTTCTTCATCTTCAAGAAGAACGTAGAGATAGAAAGTTCACCTTGAGCCGATCTGGCTAGCTCATTCTCCAGGAATTGAAGTCTTGCCACATTTTTCTTATTAAACAGCCCATCCAGGGCTCTCCAGATCTCCGCAGCTGATGCACACCCCAAGATGTGATCAAACAGATCAGGTGATATTGCTCTCTTCAGAGCAAACTCTGCTTTGGAATTGAGCCGCCTCCAGTTCCTCACCTCATGTTGGTTATCTCCATCCAAAAACACTTCCCCCTTGCTTTCTCCTCCAACTACCTCCCAGAGGTCCTCACCCAGAAGATAGCTCTGCATACAAGACCTCCACTTATTAAAGTTGGTCGAGTTGAGCATCTCAATTCCAAGACCCCTCGCTTCCATGGCTCTACCACTGGTTCCTTCTTCACAAAGGCGATGGCTACTCTAAGTTGTTCAATGCTCTATCCACTCCAACCTACCTCTGATACCATGTGAAATTTTTCGAATCTTTATAGAGTGAGCAGGAAACATACAACTTAGAGTTCACAAGCCAAACAACCAGAAGCACATGAAGGAAATATAGTCTTTATTGATAAGCAAAATCTTCATTACAGGGAGAGGTATGCTTGGCGAGACATGATTTTGCCAGCATACAAAACAGAAGAAGAAAATACACAACTTGAAAGGAAGATAACTGAGACCGCTCCAGACCGCGCGGTCTCCTTGCCGATCTCTACAAGCCGCCTAACCGCACAACACTGCCAGTTACAGAACACCAACTCAAACTGCTGACCAGACAGCACCCTCCTTACGAACTCCACTGATTCTCCCGAACTGCAGCAACCCACACTGCAAGCCGCAGACCGCCCGAACACTTTCAGAGGAAGAGGTGATCGCTGCAGGCCGCACTATCCGCAGAAGCTGCACTAGAAAATTCAATCAGCAGACCGCCCGGTCAGAAAGAAACAGACCGCAGGAATTAGGAAAAACTCAGCTTAAACTTAGTGTGTCTTAATTTGCTGCTACGGTGGCTCCTATTTATAGGCGTGGGACCTGATCCAGTCACCGCCCTATGAGATAGGATCACCACCCCTAGACCGCGCGACCAGACCGGTCAACCCACGCGATCAGCAACAGTTCTTTCTGCTTCATTTGATGAGCTTGTCGGCTTCACTCCAGACCGCGGGAGATCGCCACTCCCTTAGTCAAAACGCGACTCCATAAGGAGATCGCCAGACCGCCAAGAAGCCGCCCACCACCAGTGTTTGCCCGAGACCGCAAACACTGTCTGTTCGCCACAAGACCGCGAACACCTGTTCCCATGCCGACCTCCTCCTGAGACCGAGAACAGAGACCTGTTCGCATACCAGCCTCCTCCTGAGACCGCGAACAGAGACCGCGCGACTAAGAGCCTTAGTCCGCGAGTACTACCAGAAAACCAGGACAGCCACCAGACCGGAATTCTGGAAACCTGGACCAACCTGTGCGGTCACGCCAGACCGGCACAGTCCTGAAGAAGCCAGCCCGCCACGCGGTCACAGATAGACCGCGCGACCTGAAGACGCCAACCCACCACGCGGTCACAGACAGACCGCGTGGCCTCACCTCCAGCCGCCTTTGGACAGATACCAGCGGTCATGCCAGGAGACTACAGCTAGGCAAGACAAGCCAGACCGTAGAATAGATCGCCAGGTCGTGCGGTCTCACCAGACCGCGCGACCTCCTCCCAGACCGCCCAGATCCAAAAGCTCCACAAACTTCCACTTCAACATTTTCAACAGATAGTGCTCATTGTCATTTTCTCCTTCCCTCTATCACACCTCCAGTCATCGATGCGCCTATCTTTGGATGTCATCCTTCACAATATCTATCATTATGCATCATATTATTAGACATGTTTTATATCGGGGTTGCACCTTTCAATAGCTACGACGCTGACACTGCTGAAAGATGATTTAGACTTTCTAAGTGTTGTCCAATGAGGAAAAATTTAGGTGGAACCTCGAACTAAGTCTCCAATTAAAATAAATCAACAATCTTTAATTTCATAAAAGCTCCAAAACTTGAAATAAAAAACAAAGACTATCAAATAAAACTATTAAATTCCCTTTTTGAGCCAAAATCACCACCAACATAGCTGACCCCTCTTAGGCTCTGTTTGGGACAGCTCTAGCGGATGGAAAAGCTACATACCGAATAGAGATTTTAGAAAGAGCTTTCAGAAAAGCTCTGATGAGAGAGCTGCAGACTGTTTGGAGAGTGTGCAAAAGCGTTGATCGAATAGAGTTTTTTTATTCAAGTTGTTCAGTAGAACAACTGTTTGAAAACTGTTTTTAAAACGAAAATATTGAAATATAATGATTGTGAAAACTCGCGTCCAGGCAAGCACGCGCGTCCGGGCAAAAAATGGTCGCTCGGGCGAAAAATGGCCACCTGGGCAGAAAACGAACGGTCGGGTGAAAAATGGCAGCCCGGTCGAAAAACAGTCGCTCAGGAAAAAAATGGCCGCATGGGCTAAAAACGGGCGCCCGGGAGAAAAAACGGGAGCCCGGGCAAAAAAATGGCCGCACCGGAGAAAAATGCGCGCACGGGCGAAAAACGGCCTCCCGAGCGAAAAATGGTCGCCCGGGCAAAAAATGGCTGCCCGGGCGAAAACGGCCGCCCGGGCGAAAAATGGCCGCCCAGGCGAAAAAAACGCGCACGGGCGTAAAATGGTCTGCCGGGCGAAAAATGGTCGTCCGGGCGAAAAACTGTCGCCCGGGCAAAAACGTGCGTTCAGACGAAAAAACGGTCGCCAGGAGAAAAACAGCCTCCCAGGAAAAAAACGGCCGCCCGGGCGGAAAAACTCACTTGGGCTAAAAACGCGCGACAAGGCGAAAAATGGCCGCCCGGGCGGAAAATGGCCGCCCAGGCGAAAAAACGGCCCTCCCAGGCGAAAAATGACCGCCCGGGCGAAAAAAGCGCGCTCAAACGATAAAACGGCCGCTCGGGCGAAAAACGCACGCCCGAGCGAAAAATGGCCGCCCTGGCGAAAAACGAGCGCCCAGGCGAAAATAACGAGCGCCCGAGTGAAAAATGACTGCTTGGGCGAAAAATGAGTGCCTGACCAAAAACGAGTGTCCGACCGAAAATGTGCGCTCGGATGAAAATGCTGGAGTTTTATGTTGCGAGATGAAGTTAATAAAAGAGAAAAAGCTAAAAACAGAAGAAAAAATGGTTTTTAGAAAGCTATGTTGGACTGACTTCTCAAAGAGCCTCTAAAACAGCTTATTTGAAGAAGCTCTTTTCAAAAAGCTGTTCATTCAAATAACTAAAAAATAGCTTTAATTGTTCGAATAAAACTCTTTGAACAGAAAAAACTACACCAAACAAAGCCTAAGACACCCCAAAACAGAAACTATAGACTGAATTTGTATGCTTTAACATTAAGTGAAATGGTAAGGGAAAAGAAAAATCAGTGAAAATAAACCCAACAACAAAGCCTCAACTTCAAGCCTCATGCATGAACAAATCTAACTTGATAATTAGATGCAAATCCCCCATTAAAAACTTCCCCATATACGAAAACTGGAACTCCTCCAAGCTTAACAACTGACCAACAAGAACCCCCAAATCTTAAGATCCCACCACAATTTGCCCCCAAAAAATACTAGTAGCCGGCTAAACAAAACCCACAATAAAATTCAACAAAAAATACTTAACATAGCTGACCAAACAAATCTTAATCAAATCCCGGAGATCCAAAAAACATAGCATGCACTTACCATGAAATCCAACATCTAGGAATAGGAAAGAAGGGGGAGAGGAAGAAGGAGAGCTTACATCAAGTAACTGAAACTAGGGCTTAATTTTGAACTCAAAAATCTCTGCCAACACCTGTCCTTGACACAAAATTTGTACCACAACCGACATCAGTGAGAAATCCTGAGCATCAACAACAAAAATCCTCAAGGGAGAGTGAGAGAGAGAGAGAGAGAGAGAGAAAGACAGAGAGGGTGAGGAAGAGAGGTCGGTAAGGCCATCCCTAAGAGAGACGAGAATGAGAGAGCGAGAGAGAGAGAGAGTCAACAAATGAAATTGAATGAGAAGGAAATCGATGTTTCTTAATTTAACCGTCTCCTTCCACCACTGACTATAATAATGCCACCCTAATATGATAATTAACTCATCTTAATTATACATAAATAAGGTCCAAAGACAAAGTCAAGTGACAGATAAGTTAATCTCTAAATCAAGCTAACCCAAAGCTTAGGACAATAAGTCGGTCCAACAAAATCCATCAAAAGGAAACCAGCCACACAAACTAATTTAATAAGCTATCAGTATAATGATTATTTTAATCATAATGAAGCTTAGTCGATCCAACCCTAACCAACATCTCCAGCCAACAACAAGAACACGCCCAGCCAATTGAACCCAGCCGGCAAAATACTGACCCAATCGACTCATGCCATATATCATAAATGTGCACCTTAATAAGATTTCATGTACCAATGAAATGACAACTAAAATAATAAATATAAATAACAAAACTGTTGGATCTGTAGGCGCCCTTAAAGGGGGGGGGGGTGAATAAGGGTTTTAAACTTTTTATGATTATTAAAGAAAATAATTCTCTGTTGCTACCATCAACGGTAGTGTTACCGCTCGGCATTAGTGACAGGGAAAATACGTTTAGGTTAAACCAATGAAAATCAGAGAGCACGAATCAGAGATGAAGAAATAAACATATTTTCATTAATATTAAATTAAAATAGTTATGATTACAAAAACTTTTCCCAATGACGCTTGGAAAGAGGCGACCAATGAAAACTCTTTTGGTTTTCTATACCGACCCATCTCCCAAGGACCGGTTGGCTTTAGCCTATCTCTCTCCAGATAAGGCCTCAAGCCGCTCTAGCCTTTCTCTCCCCAGAAAGGCCTCGAGCACCCCCTAGATCTACTCCCTAGACCTAGTCACCGTGTGGCGAATTCCTCCCTAAGCCCCACAAGACCTAGTCGCCAACGCGAGGCGAATTTCCCCTAGTCCCCGCAAGGCCCTAGTCGTCGTGTGGCGAGTTCCTCTACCGAACAAAAGATATAAAGTTTACAATTAGAAAATAAAACAAAACACAAACTAAAAACTCCCTCAAAAGTAGAACTTGATGTCGATGTAGATGCGATCGCATTGGTCTTCAAGTTCTTTGCATTCACGAATGTTGACGGAGTTCTTCGGGCTGCTTGGTGAAGGATCTCACGAATGCTCTGAATATATGGCTTCAATTCATTCTGTAGCAGCAAGTAACAACGGAGGAAGCACGCGTCTTTAAATAGAGTCAGACGCTAACGCCTGTGGTAGTACTACCGCCCTGCGGTAGCCACATTAGGCAATGATCAAGCACACGAATCGTGGCAGTTTAGGTAACTTTTGAGCGCCAAACTTAGAGCTCCGCCTTGCGGGCCGCAGTAACGCAAATGCCCCGCGATAGCAAGATAACCTTCCTTCAGCCAATATCTCCTTCTATATTTTCTCCTCAATCACATGCAGACGAGAGGTTTCCAAAAGCTACCGTCGGGCGTTAGCCTTAACGCGCCGCGATAGTACTTGCCAAAATAGCATCCCGTCGACATTCCTTTTTCTCCATTGTTTCCTTCCAGTCAATTGTTTCCATATATGCTAGCGCCAGCGGTAGTGCTAACGCTTCGCGGTAGAGCACATCTCTTTTCGTCGAACGCATCTTCGTCGAACTGCCTCACATTTCGTCGAGCGCTATTTTCATTTCGTCGAACGCTAGCGCCAGCGGTAGTGCTAACGCTCCGCTGTAGAGCACATCTCTTTTTGTCGAACGCATCTTCGTCGAACGACTTCACATTTCGTCAAACACTGCTTTCATTTTTTCGAACTCAATTTTGCCGAACACCATTTCATCGAGCGCATCTCATTTCGTCGAACCGCTAGCGCCAGCGGTAGTGTTACCGCGCCGCGGTATCAACAGACAATCATCCTGATGTCGCTTCCACGTCTTTCTTTTTCGCACTCCTTTGGGGATTGAATGTTGAAGATCCTGCACACTATAAACACAATGCAAGTATGATCAAATACAATTGGATTTGTAATTGTCAAACCAAGAGATGCGAAAAACATGTTCCAACAAAAACTCCACCGTAAAAATTTCTTCGCCAAAAAACATTCATCGTAAAACACGTAAAAATTTCAGAAAAACTGAGATGACAATATTCGACACTAACATTTTTATTTTCATCATTGAGAATAATTTATATGTTAAGGTTAAGGTGACTTACGTGAAATACCTGTAAGATTATTTCTATAACTAAGGCATAGCCTAGAACGCAGCAGAGAGCAAGGATCGAGTATAGGGAATTTATACCTCCAGCCATTAGGCTACTCTTGGACGAACGGCTTCAATGAGCAAGGCTCGGACAGAGCAACTCCAGCAGGCTGAAGGGGTGGAGCACCTCCAAGGCTGAACAGAGCTCAGGTGGAGCACCTCCAGGAAGTGAGCAGGGCTTGGGCGAAACACCTCCAGGAAGGGATCAACGACGCAAGATGTCGGAGTAGAGTGGCTCAAACTCTAGAAGCAGGCAGGCGATGCCGGAATCGGTATGCGCCGGAGGGAAGAGGACTCACACGGATCGTCTGCTGGAGGAAGACCAAAACGGGGGAAAACACTAACGTTGGCTTGCGGCTTCTGGATTTTGGCGGAGAAAAATTAACCGGACGGGATTAATGAGATGGGTTTTAATACCTATTTATATACCCCAATCCAGGGCCTCAAGGAGAACCCTGAACGATCTGAACGATCTGGGTCGTCCATCCTCCCATCTAGAGGATCTGGACTAAAACCTCGATCTTACTTAAACCACTCATCACACTTGAACATAGCGAGTCACCTCCTTATACTGATCACCCTAACAGACTAACACGGGTTGAATCAAATTAGATAATCTAACATTTTCCCACTTGATTCAACACGTGGAAAATCCTCTTATTATTTAAAAATAATTATTTTGTCCTATAATAGTAAAAGAACACTAGACTCATAGGGTGAGAGTGAACAGCAGAAAAAACTTTTCGTATGGCCATACATAATAATACAAAATAACAGTGACTCTTGGCCAAACCTTATGTGACGTCTTTATACTTGTATAGGACGTCGCGATTACATGAACTGCGGCGGTTGTATCTGTTGGGTATTGTATCCACAATCACCTGGATTTGAAGGTGTCCAAGACTCTGAGTGATAGTGACTCAAATGAGTCTAACTCAGACGAAGAGGCATTCTTTGGACTAATGGCCATGTCAGATGATGACAAAGATGTTGTTCCTTTCACCGGTCAGGTATTATCTTCTACACCTCTTTCATGTTCAGAAACGGCATCTGATGCAAATGAAAGCTACTGTTCGGAAGAGGATTCTGAGTTGACTGCTAAGTATGAGGAAATGTTGAAGGGTTTTAATAAGTGTCGAAAGCTTGTTAAAACTCAATCAAAGGAGATTCAATCCCTAAAGGATCAAGAATCAAACTTGAGAAAGGAGATTGAAGAATCTAACCTACTCAGGGATGAAATCTTGTCCTTGAAGATTGCTCTCTCCGAGGCCACTTCAGCAGGCATTCAGAAGAGTGAAATTATCAATGATTTAATGAAACAGCTTGAGGCTGAAAAGAAGATCACTATGAACTTCTCTAAGCCCAAGACAGTTCTGCCTATCATAGACACTTTCACTGCTGGTTCTGGTAGTAGTGGTTTGGGCCATGTTGCTGAAAAGAGTCTAAGTAAGTCAGCCAAAAGAAGAGCCTCTAAAGCCAAGGGTAAAGGCCCACAGTGTGCTCCAAATTTCAAGAAGGTGATTTTTCCTACGAACACCTATGATTTTGAGAGCATGTATGGTCACTTCAGCAGACCAACTCATGTTGAGCCTGCCAAGGTGAACTCAGTGTGGACCAGACCCAGAAACTTTGGATCTAGCTCCCTCAAGGCTCCTTATGAAGAAGTTCAATTAAAGCATCATGGACCATTCGTTCATGGATCAAATGCTAAGAAAGCACCGCAGGTCAAGCCTATTGTGCCTAAGAATTGTGTATGTTGCACCAACGAGGCTTCTACCTCCAAGGTTGCTCCTCCTGCAAAGCCACCCGTTCAAAAGGCTCAGCAGAACACAAAGAGGAGATACAATAGATTTGAATGCTGGTGTTGTGGCAAAATTGGTCATTTTTCCATTGATACGTAAAATTTAGGATATAAAATTTCTCCAAATTCTACGAACTATAGGCAAGAGCACCTATCATTCATAGTATAGGATATTTAGAAATAAATATCAAGTGTCGTATTCCACGGGGTTGTTGATTACTTCTACTCACGCAAATTAATATTATTTTATCTAGATTTAAGAAGATTTTTAGAATAATAAAAGAGAAAAGAAAGAAAAGAGCATTTGATCGGAAATCCTTCTTGAGTTAAATAAATTGTAAAATCTAAATTCATAACCAAAAGCGATAGAATAATTCGACCGTGGAGGTTCCCAAATTATGGTAGAGCCTCTCTCGAGAGAACTACCACCTAACCTTAGGTTGATCGATTAAGACCCCTCGGCCAGTCGAAACACCTAAGCTTGCTTTATGCGGTGAGCCCCACTATTGGATTTGACTCCAATCCGGAAGATTTGTGTCACCCTCTCTCGAGGAATGCATGCAACTCTTTCCACTAATGAATGATCTACACAAATTCATGGATCTCTCGATCACTAGAAAATGGATCAAGAATTGATATTCATATACCGGCAATATGAGATCAATCGAGAAAAATCAAAAGTGGATCGTAATATTTCTTAAACTAAAGCTCCGAAAATGAGAGATTACAAAATAAGAAAAGCTTAAGAATTCATCCGATCAAATGCTATAAATTCAACTAAACATATTTGAAAAGAGAAACATTTTTATAACTAAGTAAAGAGAATTACAATTGCAGGAATTGGAAATCTAAACTATGAATTGAAATTTGCAAGACATAAAGTAAATCTGCATAAAGAAAATACAATAAGAAAATGCTGAAAAAACTAATATAAAAATGACCCAATCTAAGCTAGGATCGGATTCCCATCACTTTGGCAGTAGCTGGCTTTTATAGGCAGAAAATTGGTGAGTCACACCCTTGGTCACGCCCGTGACCAAGGGCGTGTAAGCTGCGTAATTGCGTCTTGAAAGCCCGGGAACGTTGGGGAAGAAAAACCGCCAAAATTAATCATCTCGACGGGTCACGGCCTCGGTCACCCCCGTGACCTAGGGCGTGACTTGACCGAATCTGGAAACGGCGGGAAACAGCGCGATCTGGAGTTATTCTGGCAGTTGCGGGAAGGGTCACCCCCTAGGTCATGGCCGTGGCATGGAGTCACGCCCGTGACAGAGGGCGTGACTTGACCAAATCTTGAAACGGCGCGATCTGGAGTTATTCTGGCAGTTGCGGGAAGGGTCACCCCCTAGGTCATGGTCGTGACATAGAGTCACGCCCGTGACCTGGGGCGTGTAGGCTGGAAATGATGTGACGGCGTGTTTTGGCAGCTAGAAGATGGCTGGGTTGAGTCATGGCCGTGACTTGATGTCACGCCCTTGGTCATGGCCGTGACCGAGGGCGTGTAATACTAAATTGGGCTGGCGGCATGATCTGGCAGATGTAAGATGGTTGGGTTGAGTCATGGCCGTGACTTAAAGTCACGCCCTTGGTCATGGCCATGACCGAGGGCGTGTACTGAAGATTTTTGCATACTTGTTCCATTCTTTCCCCTGAACATGGCTGTGAGCTTAAATTTGCTATTAGCAGCCCTAGATTACCTGAAAACACAAAATAAAGCGAATTAGATATATATTAAACTAAAATTATATAAAAACTAATTAATTACTACTAAAATACTATATAAAAATAACTATAAATAATGCACTATCAAATACCCCCATACTTAAGCTTTTGCTATTCCAGAGCAAAAACTAATTTATAAGTACGAGAAGAATTTATAGGACATTTCCAAACAGATTTACTTCTAATTATGTACTCCAAATCTTATAAAACTCATGTCAAAATAAGTTAAGAAATTAAAATTCAGATTTATAAGAAATAATTTATAATTCATAAATTGAGATGACTAGAATAAATATTAGTTTCAAAATTCTCTAACTAAATCTTCATAAACAAAATTGCATTGAATTAAGTAAAATAACCAAGATTAAAATTATAGAAACTTTAAACATCATTAGAAACTTTTAGAAAACTACAAAATATTAACTATGCTCTCTCAAAAATATCTTAGGATAAGCAAATAAACTTGGCTAATTGGGGTAAAGTTGGCATTGAAGAAGTTACTTTGCATATAGGAAATGATGAATTTTATCCTCTCATTTCCATCTTTTTTTAATTTCTTCTTCTTTTTTTTATATCCCAAATGTATATGTTTAGGAGTGATGAATTTTATCCTCTCAACTCCATGCCATATAATCTTTAACTAATTTGGGTGCATATGTTTAGGAATGATGAATTTTATCCTCTCATTTCCATGACATATGATCTTTTCAAATATTTTTTTTTATATGCCAAATAAAAGGGTTAAACAAAAAGGTAGGGGAAGGGCTAGGGTTTAAAGGCTACAAAAATTCCAAAGAAATATTTTAAGAGCATAGAAAATAAATTGAGCAATCTATAAGAAACTATGAGTTCAAGTTAATATAAGTAAAATCTAAAGATATTTAACACAATTACTACAAAATTGAATTATGATATTTTAAAGAGAGAAAGTAAAACTAAGAAATATTCTAAACAAATCAAAATAATGAAAAACTCATTAAATCAAATTCATCTAAAAATTAAATCTAACATATTTTGAAGAGAAATATATGATTTAAAAATTCATAAAAAGAAAACTCTTAAAAAAAACCTATAAAGACAACTCATAATTAAAATTAATTTTGCAAAAATAAAGTTTGGAGAATTTTAATATTACAAAATTTATCTTATTGGAAAAATAGTTTTTTTTATAAGTTTTTTAAACATTTTAAAATAAAACAAATTTTTTTTTGTATTTTTCATATTTTTAAATCAAAATTGCAACAGAAAACAAAGAAACAATTTTTTTATGATTTTTAACATGTTTTCAATTTTTTTTTGATTTTTTTATAAAAATAAACATTAGAGAACACGCCCCCATACTTAAAGATAAACATTGTCTCCAATGTTTATAAATAAGAATGGAAAGGCCAAACAGGAAAAGAAAATGCATAAAATAAAAGAAAAATAGCAAAAATATAAAGATAAGCAAGGGGTGCCTCCCAAGAGCGCTTTGTTTAACGTCTTTTAGCTAGACGTTAAGGGTTAGCTAAAAGGATATTCAAATTGAAAATGCACAGGCAACTCCCTTAATTCACGCTGAGGTGAAAATGCCAAAAACTGTTGCCCGACGACTCCTCCGCTATAATCCTGATTCTTTTGTTTTCCGTTAGCGCGAAAAGGTGAATCCAAATTACCTATACATACCTTAGGTAATTTGGATTGCTGGAGATGAGCGGCAAATGGATCGGTGAAGACGTTTGGTTGCACGGGCTCATCCTCTACATGAAAATCGTTAGAAGAAAAAGAATCAAAATTAAGCGAGTCAGAAAATATTTCACAAGGAGGAGTTTCTTGTGAAAACACATGATTAAGCTCCGGTTGTTCATTTTCAAAAATAAAATTCGTATCCAAAAATTTATTTGAAATTCCAAGTGGACTAAATTCATAGGACACAATATTTTCATGAATTTCACTTTCAAAGTGAATAATTGGCGAGAGAGAAAATTCATGAAAAAAAGGAGGAGATTCGGGCGGAGGAGGTGAAGAAACATGTTCTTCATCAATTTCGTCCGGTGTCTCCATGACTCTTTTAAATTCGTGGTAAATAAGTTCTTCTTGAGCTTGGGTATAAATATTTAAATTTTGATAAATAGAATCTGGAGAATACCCAAGAGTAGAAGAAAAAGAATTTTGTGGGGTAAAAGAGGAGGAATGAAAATCTTGATTGACTGAATTTCCTTCATCGCACCGAAAACTATCCGGGTGATCTTGCCACCATGAATAATTAATATCGGAGCAAGAAGAAATATTATTAGAATCGGAAAAATCATTCGCATGAAAACTAGATGAATTATTTTCATCAAAGTTTGAATAATTATTTTCATAAATAAACTCAAAATTATTTCCATAAGAAAAATTTTGAGAGTAAAAATTAATATAACAATCCTCACTTCGATGCGGTGCTCCACAAAAATTACAATTAACTTGGCGCTTTCGTGCGGCTTCCAAAAGATTGACTTTATTTTGAAGCTCGGCAACTTTGGCGGCCAATTGAGATAACATTTTTGAAGAAAGAAAATTGAACAACCGTCACTTAATAGAATGAAATTTGAAAATAAATCAAAAAGAGAAATGGGGGCGGAGAAAGAGATTGATAAAAGTAATAAAATTCACGCTTTCAAAATATCAACAAAAATATGTCCCCGGCAACGGCGCCAAAAACTTGATACGTAAAATTTAGGATATAAAATTTCTCCAAATTCTACGAACTATAGGCAAGAGCACCTATCATTCATAGTATAGGATATTTAGAAATAAATATCAAGTGTCGTATTCCACGGGGTTGTTGATTACTTCTACTCACGCAAATTAATATTATTTTATCTAGATTTAAGAAGATTTTTAGAATAATAAAAGAGAAAAGAAAGAAAAGAGCATTTGATCGGAAATCCTTCTTGAGTTAAATAAATTGTAAAATCTAAATTCATAACCAAAAGTGATAGAATAATTCGACCGTGGAGGTTCCCAAATTATGGTAGAGCCTCTCTCGAGAGAACTACCACCTAACCTTAGGTTGATCGATTAAGACCCCTCGGCCAGTCGAAACACCTAAGCTTGCTTTATGCGGTGAGCCCCACTATTGGATTTGACTCCAATCCGGAAGATTTGTGTCACCCTCTCTCGAGGAATGCATGCAACTCTTTCCACTAATGAATGATCTACACAAATTCATGGATCTTTCGATCACTAGAAAATGGATCAAGAATTGATATTCATATACCGGCAATATGAGATCAATCGAGAAAAATCAAAAGTGGATCGTAATAATTCTTAAACTAAAGCTCCGAAAATGAGAGATTACAAAATAAGAAAAGCTTAAGAATTCATCCGATCAAATGCTATAAATTCAGCTAAACATATTTGAAAAGAGAAACATTTTTATAACTAAGTAAAGAGAATTACAATTGCAGGAATTGGAAATCTAAACTATGAATTGAAATTTGCAAGACATAAAGTAAATCTGCATAAAGAAAATACAATAAGAAAATGCTGAAAAAACTAATATAAAAATGACCCAATCTAAGCTAGGATCGGATTCCCATCACTTTGGCAGTAGCTGGCTTTTATAGGCAGAAAATTGGTGAGTCACGCCCTTGGTCACGCCCGTGACCAAGGGCGTGTAAGCTGCGTAATTGCGTCTTGAAAGCCCGGGAACGTTGGGGAAGAAAAACCGCCAAAATTAATCATCTCGACGGGTCACGGCCTCGGTCACCCCCGTGACCTAGGGCGTGACTTGACCGAATCTGGAAACGGCGGGAAACAGCGCGATCTGGAGTTATTCTGGCAGTTGCGGGAAGGGTCACCCCCTAGGTCATGGCCGTGACATGGAGTCACGCCCGTGACAGAGGGCGTGACTTGACCGAATCTTGAAACGGCGCGATCTGGAGTTATTCTGGCAGTTGCGGGAAGGGTCACCCCCTAGGTCATGGCCGTGACATAGAGTCACGCCCGTGACCTGGGGCGTGTAGGCTGGAAATGATGTGACGGCGTGTTCTGGCAGCTAGAAGATGGCTGGGTTGAGTCATGGCCGTGACTTGATGTCACGCCCTTGGTCATGGCCGTGACCGAGGGCGTGTAATACTAAATTGGGCTGGCGGCATGATCTGGCAGATGTAAGATGGCTGGGTTGAGTCATGGTCGTGACTTAAAGTCACGCCCTTGGTCATGGCCGTGACCGAGGGCGTGTACTGAAGATTTTTGCATACTTGTTCCATTCTTTCCCCTGAACATGGCTGTGAGCTTAAATTTGCTATTAGCAGCCCCAGATTACCTGAAAACACAAAATAAAGCGAATTAGATATATATTAAACTAAAATTATATAAAAACTAATTAATTACTACTAAAATACTATATAAAAATAACTATAAATAATGCACTATCATCCATAGATTGTTGGTTCAATCATACTGTGCCAAGAACTCCACGAGTTAACAGTGCAAGACCGACCACTTGCAAAGTTAATGTTCCAAGTGGTGTTCCACTAACAAGGAACCAAGGGCCCAAAAATGTTTGGGTTCCTAAGGGGTATTGATCATGTGTGCAGGAATGTCCAAAGGCCAACGAAATTCCCATCTGGTATTTGGACAGTGGTTGCTCTCGGCACATGACCGGGAGAAGAAGATTACTTCAGGATTACGTTCCAGTTGAGAACGGGCCTAAAGTAAAGTTTGGCAGATCTGAACGAGGTATTATTATTGGTTATGGCTCAATAACCAACGGCTCAGTCGTTTTCACACGTGTAGCTCATGTGAAAGGATTGAAATACAATCTGATTAGCATAAGCCAACTGTGTGACAAAGGCTATACCGTTGAGTTCCTTAGAGATAGATGCCTGATAAAGATGTCCGTGTCTGCGGAAACTATTTTAACAGGCTCTAGGAGTAGTGGTATTTATTGTTTGGATTTTATATGCTTACAGTCTTCTACCCCAGTGTGTTTTGTTGCCTAAGATAGTGCATCTCTCTGTGACCAATGGCACAAGAGATTAGCACATATTAATTTCAAAACTATATCTATGTTATTTTCTCACAACTTGGTAAGGGATGCCCCCAAAGTTAAATGCATTAAAGAAAGCCCTTGCCATGCTTGCCAAATGGGTAAGCAAACAAAGGCTAGCTTTAAGAGCATAATTGGCAATAATTCTACCAGATGTCTTCATTTGCTGCATATGGATTTATTTGGTCCAATGTCAGTTAGAAGCTTAGGTGGGAAAGCTTACACCTTGGTTATTGTTGATGATTACTCCCGGTTTGCATGGGTGTTCTTTCTAAAACTTAAGTCAGAAACCTTCAGCATATTCACTAATTTTGTCAAGCTTATTCAGAATGAACTTTGTTGGGAAAATGATTTCTCTTAACCCAATGAAAATGAGTTAAATATGAATTCCAAGAAAGGAAAATCAAGATAAGTAAATATGTGATAAGAAAAATTAAACTTCTTCTTCTAGGGGTTTATGATTTATAAAAATGCGAAGAAGACTGATGATATTTTCCAAAACTATATTCGATGAAGGCAAGTGTACCTTATCGTATATAATATAGGATATTTTATAAAAATACCAAGGTCGTATTAAACTCGGGTTTGTCGAGTACTTCTACTTCGAGAAAGCGGACTATTATTTTATCGGAGAGAGAGCGGAAAAGAGAACTAAATTGCTACTAAATAAAAGAGAACGAAAATAAAGAAAGAAAATAAAACTTGATTAAAACTCGCTTTGAAATGAAATTAAAAGATAAATACTATCATTCAACTCTAAGCCTTGACCGTGGGGATTCCCGAAGCTCGAACATGCCTCTCTCGAGGTTAATGCCCAACTAAGCTTAGGAAAAATCAACCGGACACTCGTCCTATAATTGATTACCTAAGACTTGCTTTACGCTGTGAATCCCACTATAGAATTTGACTCCTATCCGGAAGATTTACGTCATCCTCTCTCGAGGGGTGCGTGCAACTCTTTTTATTCTCGAGTGATCGATTCGTACGCACGTCCTCTCGGCTAGCTAGAATACGAAAACAAATACCGAAATTCATAATCGGAATATGAACTCGATATCGTTATATTTCGAGAATAAATCGAAGGAGAGAAGATGCGAAAATAAGGTGTAGAGATAATTTTGATTCAAAACTTGCTAGAATCAAGAATAACTAATTACTAGCTAAAGGAAAAAAATTAAAACAAGAAAAAGAGAGAAAGAGGAAGAAAGAGAGTTTGCATAAAAGAAAGAGATAACAAAATTTCATTTCATAAAAAAGGAGATTACATAAATTGAAAGCTACATTACATTGCATGAAATTAAAGCTAAGCTGCCTTGCATGGAAGAGAAAACAAGACATTAAAAAGGAAATAAGAGAATTACATGAAATTAAATCTAAACCTAAAACATGAAAAATAAGGAAAACTATACGAGAACAGCCCAAATGGGCAGGGGGAAGGGAATGGAATGCTGGAGGGGAGCCTCTGAATTTATAGGAAAAAATTCCAGGTTACACGCCCTCGGTCACAGGCGTGAGCTAGGGCGTGTAATACTTGTTCTGCACGGCTGCGACATCGGCGTGGGTCTTGCGTGACTGTGTCGCGAAAAAGGACATTACACGCCTGTGTAAATTTGGTCACGGGCATGTACCTGGGCGTGTACTTGGGCGGCTTCATCAATGCGGCGTGGGCTTGAGTGCGGCGCTGCAGCGAAAAGCGATCACGCGCGAAAAGTCACGGGCGTGACTCATGGGTCACGGGCGTGACTGGGGTCAACTCCATCAATGCGGCATGGGCTTGAATTCGGCGCAGCAGGGAGCAGGGATCACGCGGGAAATCACGGGCGTGACTTTGGGTCACGGGCGTGACTTGGGTCAACATTGGATTCGGTGGCTGACAGGTCCACGTGGAAAGCTTGAAGTGATCTTTAAATTTACACGCCCTTGGTCACGGGCGTGACTATGGGTCATGGGCGTGACCGAGGGCGTGACTTGCTGTGGACTAGCTCAAATGCGCGGCAACAACTCCTGGACTGATCTTAATGTTACACGCCCTTGGTCACGGGCGTGACCTAGGGCGTGTATTATGAAATTTGACCAAAATCTCCAAAAAATCTTCAAAACAAAAATACAATTATATTTAGAACTAAAATTATAAAAGAAGTGATTTTTAACTAAAATATAAATAATATTTACAAAATTATATTAAACTTAACCTAAATACTATAATTAAAATAAGCATAAATCCTTCTTATCAAATACCCCCAATACTTAAGCTTTTGCTATTCCAGAGCAAAAGTATGAGAAATATTTATAAGACATTTAATAAAATTTTTAATTAAGACTAAAAATTTATTGAATCACAAGTAAGCTAAAAAGAAAATTTAAGGATCGACGAATTAAGTCCTAAATTATGAAATTAAAATAATAAGAGAAAAATATTTAGCCAAGAGTTCTCAAAAATATTAACTAGTTAACAAAATTGAGTAATAAGTAAACAAAATTAGCTTTAAAATTTATAAAAACCATAACTTTGAAAAATCTAAAGGAAAAATGTAACTTACTAAGTATTGCTCTCTCCATAACATAATTTAAATCTAGATCAAAGATATTGGGTTAGGGGGGGTTTCATAAAATTTGGCATAAGAAGAGATCTTTGAATGAAGGTGATGGATTTTCCATTTCACCAAAGTGGTTTTTTTTTTAGTAAATATTTTTTTTCTCTTCTAACAACAACCCAAAATGTATATGGTGGAGTAATGAATTTTATCCTCTTACTCCATGCCATATAATCTTTTCAAATATTTTGGGTGCATATGTTTTAGGGACTAATGAATTTTATCCTCTTATTCCCATGACATATGATCTTTTAAAATACTTTTTTTATGCCATCAAAGGGGTAGGGTAGAGAAAAGACTTTTAGCTTATAAATTAAATTATTTTGAGAGCAAATTTTAGTACTTTAAACTTTCCTAAGATTTTAAAAGCTTGAGGTAGAAATAATTAAAATCTAAAGGTGTTTAAGCAAGATTACTAAAAATTTGTAACTATTTAAAATAAAAGAGAAGAAGTGCTAAAGAAATACCTCTAATCAAATTAAAATCATAAAATATTTCTTAACACTAAATCACTTAAACAAAAATTAGATTTAGCAAACCATGATAGAATAAATGATTAGCAAATAAAAATGTATAAATGCTTATAAATAAACTCAAAATGATTTTGGAAATGACAAAAACCAAAGTAAGGGCTTATTATATTTTTGGGATTTTTTTATAAGTTTTATGTAATAATTTTTTTGGAATTTTTTTGATATTATCTTTGTTTGGAATTTTTAATATTATCTTTTTTTTTTGGAATTTTTTAGGATAAGAAATAAATACTAAAAATGCTAAACATAAACTAAAAAAAACCTAATTTTTTTTTTTGTTAATTCTTGGACTTCCCGAGGTCTACCCGGTGAAGGGCTCGCAAGGTACTAGAGGCTGTGATGGGAATTCAAGCCCAAGGCGTCCTTTCCGAGAATTTAAATTTTCGATTATCTATTTTTTTTTTTGAATTTTTTTTGGGTTTTCTAAATTTTTTTTTTGAAAAAGCTAATTTTTCTTTTGTAAAAGACAATAAAAAGGAAATAAACTATTTACAAAACTATGTACACAAATATTTTTGGAATTTTGTGATTTTCAAAAAAAATTTTGGAAATTTTCTACGATTTTATAATTTAAAAGAAAGGGAAATACACCCCCATACTTAAAGTTCAACATTGTCCCCAATGTCGAAAGCTAAGTATGGAGAATAATAAAATAGAAAATACAAGAGCATGATTATGAAAGAAAAAGAACAAGGAGAGGAAAAGAAGTACGTCCCTGATGGAGACGGACGGCCATCACGATTACCTGCAAAAATTTTCTTTCAAAAACCATAAGACAAAACACAAAATCAAAAGAATTAAAACATAAAAGTTACTTATTATTATTATTATTATTATTATTATTATTTTGATAAAAGTAATAGTGCTTTCTCTTTTCAAAATATCGACAAAATATCCCCGGCAACGGCGCCAAAAACTTGATAAGAAAAATTAAACTTCTTCTTCTAGGGGTTTATGATTTATAAAAATGCGAAGAAGACTGATGATATTTTCCAAAACTATATTCGATGAAGGCAAGTGTACCTTATCGTATATAATATAGGATATTTTATAAAAATACCAAGGTCGTATTAAACTCGGGTTTGTCGAGTACTTCTACTTCGAGAAAGCGGACTATTATTTTATCGGAGAGAGAGCGGCAAAGAGAACTAAATTGCTACTAAATAAAAGAGAACGAAAATAAAGAAAGAAAATAAAACTTGATTAAAACTCGCTTTGAAATGAAATTAAAAGATAAATACTCTCATTCATCTCTAAGCCTTGACCGTGGGGATTCCCGAAGCTCGAACATGCCTCTCTCGAGGTTAATGCCCAACTAAGCTTAGGAAAAATCAACCGGACTCTCGTCCTATAATTGATTACCTAAGACTTGTTTTACGCTGTGAATCCCACTATAGGATTTGACTCATATCCGGAAGATTTACGTCAACCTCTCTCGAGGGGTGCGTGCAACTCTTTTTATTCTCGAGTGATCGATTCGTACGCACGTCCTCTCGGATAGCTAGAATACGAAAACAAATACCGAAATTCATAACCGGAATATGAACTCGATATCGTTATATTTCGAGAATAAATCGAAGGAGAGAAGATGCGATAATAAGGTGTAGAGATAATTTCGATTCAAAACTTGCTAGAATCAAGAATAACTAATTACTAGCTAAAGGAAAAATTAAAACAAGAAAAAGAGAGAAAGAGGAAGAAAGAGAGTTTGCATAAAAGAAAGAGATAACAAAATTTCATTTCATAAAAAAGGAGATTACATAAATTGAAAGCTACATTACATTGCATAAAATTAAAGCTAAGCTACCTTGCATGGAAGAGAAAACAAGACATTAAAAAGGAAATAAAAGAATTACATGAAATTAAATCTAAACCTAAAACATGAAAAATAAGGAAAACTATACAAGAACAGCCCAAATGGGCAGGGGGGAGGGAATGGAATGCTGGAGGGGAGCCTCTGAATTTATAGGAAAAAATTACAGGTTATACGCCCTCGGTCACGGGCGTGACCTAGGGCGTGTAATACTTGTTTTGCACGACTGTGACATCGGCGTGGGTCTTGCGTGACTGTGTCGCAAAAAAGGACATTACACGCCCGTGTAACTTTGGTCACGGGCGTGTACCTGGGCGTGTACTTGGGCGGCTTCATCAATGCGGCGTGGGCTTGAGTGCGGCGCTGCAGCGAAAAGCGATCACGCGCGAAAAGTCACGGGCATGACTCATGGGTCACGGGCGTGACTGGGGTCAACTCCATCAATGCGGCATGGGCTTGAATTCGGCGCAGCAGGGAGCAGGGATCACGCGGGAAATCACGGGCGTGACTTTGGGTCACGGGCGTGACTTGGGTCAACATTGGATTCGGTGGCTGACAGGTCCACGTGGAAAGCTTGAAGTGATCTTTAAATTTACACGCCCTTGGTCACGGGCGTGACTATGGGTCACGGATGTGACCGAGGGCGTGACTTGCTGTGGACTAGCTCAAATGCGCGGCAACAACTCCTGGACTGATCTTAATGTTACACGCCCTTGGTCACGGGCGTGACCTAGGGCGTGTACTATGAAATTTAACCAAAATCTCCAAAAAATCTGCAAAACAAAAATACAATTATATTTAGAACTAAAATTATAAAAGAAGTGATTTTTAACTAAAATATAAATAATATTTACAAAATTATATTAAACTTAACCTAAATACTATAATTAAAATAAGCATAAATCCTTCTTATCATATGTGTCGAATAGTATTCGACCCAACGTCGAAGTTGTGTCGTCGTTTCTATCAGAATGAGTCGAAGTACCTCCAAGCAGAATTCGACGTATCCTATGTCGACGTAGCTCTGACTTCTAGTCGACGTATCTTGAGAAGTCGACGCACCCTAGTCAACGCACCTTCCTTATTCTCCTCTCGACGCTCTGCTAGGACGAATTCGACGCCTACGTCGAATAGTAATCGACGCACGTCGATTTCTATGATTAATTCAAAAATTGCCAGATCTCTTTCCTTCTTTAATAGATCTGATTTATATGGAATCAATTTATTCTTTATAGCCGTTCTGAATCATTCTTTCCTCTAATAGATTCTTGGCTAAATTGATTAAATCCTTTATGGACATTATTTGAAATCAGATTGAATACTTTCCTTCTATGGATATAACTGTTATGGAAATTTCTCTTTCTTTCTAATACTCTGCCTGCTAATTGATTACTCTTCTATAGTGTTATTTTAATGAACAGAGCTATAAATAACAAGGTGGTCGGCAGAGAGCAACAAGAAGTGATCCACCATTTTTACATTTGAAAAGAGGAAGAGCTCCCAAGTGAAAAGAGAAAATTGAGAGATAGTGCTGCAACAAAGATCAAGCTTCCATCTTCTCCTGCTTCTGAAGCCACTCTGCTGCATACTCTGATAGCTCTCACAAAAGAGAGAAAAAGGGCTACAATCTCCTTCTCACTATAGAAGAGAGATTTTATTCACTACTTCTTGTGCTTCCAATCTTCTTGCTAGGAAGAAGATTCTTTCTTGTCTTTTTATTATCTCTCTTTCTTCTTTACCTTATTTTCACTTTCAAATACTGTAAAAGAGTTTTTAGAATCTCTCTTCAAAAAATTCAGTTGTACTGGTTCTAAGAGTCTCCTTTTCAAAAGACTCAGTTGGTTCTAAGAGTCTCCTTGTCAAAAGACTCAGGGTGGTTCTAAGAGTCTCCTTATCAAAAGACTCAGTGCAAGATAGTGAATTTCCTACCAAGGGGGTAGAAGAGTGGACTACCCAAAGTTTGGGGAACCACTATATTTCCTTGTGTTGTGCTGTGATTTCTTTTCTTGCATTTATTTTCTTTACTTGGTTAATTCTTGTTGGTGTGTGGGAAGCCTTAATCTGTGATCACCACATATAAATATATATATATTTGCACAAAATATTTTAAATCTCTATTCACCCCCCCCCCCCCCCCCTCTAGAGAATTCTAGTAAGGTTAACTGTGCACTTTCAATTGGTATCAGAGGGAGGTTGATCTAAAAAGGATAACTCCTTGGTCAAAAATATCCTACCTCTTATTTATATATATATATATTATTCTAACAATTATTTTTCACATGGCACAAATCAAAGATTATGCTTCCACCAGACCACCAATGTGCAATCTTGAAAAGTTTGCAGTTTGGAAAACAAGAATTAGGATTTATATGAACTCTATTGATGAAGATTTATTTAATGTTATCTTGACAGGTCCTCCCAAGCCTTTTAGAAAAGACTCAAGTGGTGAAGTGACTCAAACACTTGTCCCAAAGGCTGAGTGGACAGTTGAAGAGAAAAAGGCAGGAACATGTGATGCAAAGGCTGTAAATATTCTGGTCTCAACCCTCTCTGATGAAATCTTTCAAAGGGTTGTTGATTGTGAATCAGCCAAAGAAATTTGGGAGGCTCTCATAAAGATGGTAGAAGGAAGTGCTGATGAAAGAAAAGATAGGAAGGCTCTATTGATCTCTCAATATGAGAACTTCCAAAAGAAGAATGAAGAAATCATCTCTGAGATGTATGACAGATTTAGTCTGATCATCAATCAACTAAGGGACTTGGATAGAGAAATCTCTCTTACAGAAATCAATGACAAATTGCTGATGAGTCTCCCAAGCTCATAGGATTCAAGGATATGGGCAATAAGAGACACAAGAGGACAAAGGGAAATTTCAACAGATGCTCTTTTAGGAAAACTCAGATCCTATGAGCAACTGCTGAAAACCAGAGAAGAGAAGAAGAGAAGAGAAAACACCCCAACTTCTTCAAAAGATAGGAACATTGCATTAAAAGCAACAGAAGAAGGAAGCACTATCACTGAAGAAGAACTATTCAGTTTCCTGGCCAGAAAATTCAAGAAATGGGTCAGGACAGATGGATCAAGAAGGAGAGAGTCAAAACCAAGGTATGACAAAACTCCTACTAAAGAAATTATTTGTTACTCTTGCAGGAAACCTGGAAATATTGCCCCAGAATGTACAGAAAATGCTGAGACAAAGAAAGATCTGAAAAAGAAAGATCTCAAGAAAAAGGGGAAGAAGAAATAAAGAGGCTTTATAGCAGAAGCCTGGAGTGATACAGACTCTGAGGACAGCTCATCTTCTAAGAGTGACAATGAAGAGCCTAAGCAAGAAGATCTGTGCTTGATGGCCCTTGAAGGATCAAAGAATGATGATGGTGCTAAATCATGGAGTGAGACAGGATCAGAAGAAAGCATATCTTCTGAAGATGAAAAAGAAGATAGCCTTACTCTCATAGAGGAATCTGAGGATAAGGATGAGGTAAGCATTTTTGATGAAATAGATTTTCAAAGTGATAATTTCAGAAATGATTTTATGGGAATGTGTCTAGATCAACTAAAAGCTACACAAGAAATTAAAGATCTAAAGGAACAAATTAATGTGGCTAAAAACCAGAGAAATAGAGAGGATAAATGCTCTAAAAATTTTGAAGTAAACATCATAGAAAAGGAAGTAGAAAGGGCTAGAATAGAAAACCAGCTGCTTAAGAACAAGGTATCCCAGGCAAAAGCCTTTGAAGAATCAATAAACATGAGAAGCCAAACTCTCAAGGAAATCACTAAACAACAAACAAGGAGACATAAAAATCTTGGTCTAGGGGCTGATCCCTCAACTAGCCAAGTTCCATCCAACAAACCTGCTTGGATGATCCCTGTAAAATTCACAAAACCCATCAAATCAAACCAAGAAAAAGACTCACTAAATAAGGAAGAAGACTCCCTCAAGGAAATAAAACAATTTGATGAAACATCATATTATTCAGCTGATGACTCTCAAACTTCATCTGAAGAAGCAACTAAGCCAAAAGAAACAATACATAAAAGAACAAAATCAGAAAAAAGGGAAAAAGAAAATGTGTGAAGATACAGTTGCGTCGACTTTATATCGACGCATGAATGATAATGCGTCGACTTTTACTCAACGCACCCTCTCAGATGCCTCGACCTCTACTCGACGCTTGAATAAAAGTACATCGACTTCCAATCGACGCAACTTTTTCCATGCGTCGATATCAGATCAACGCTATCTGGAGAAAGCGCCGAATATAAATCGAAGCAACTATCAACATGCATCGAATAGTTATCGACGCACAAAAATTCAGAGCAACTTAAATGCCTATTCTCCAAAAACCTTCTATAATTCCCATTCAGGATCCATTCATCCTAACCAAAATTTCCATCCTAATCAAACTTTCTATCAACCCTTCTATCCTTCTCTAAACTCAAATTATCATAAGAATAAAATAATCAAGTGCCATATATGTAACAAAACTGGCCACCTTGCCAAACAATGTTGGCACAACCAATCAAACTATCTATAAAAAGATTAGTCCTAGACTGACTTAGAACTAGGAAGAGATAAAAAGAAATAAACACCTAAAATTCTTCAGGAAAATCAAAAGTCACGTTGACTTCTAATCGACGCACCATCGATGACTCAACTCAATAAGTAAAATCAACACATACGTCGATTACAATCGACGCATACGTCGATACGAAACCCTAACATCTTAACGCAGGCCGTATCGACGCTTACGTCGAATTCCACTCGACGTAATGTCGACTTCATAAAAACGAGCGACAATGCTAAAATATTTACGGTCACATCCACTAAAGTACCGAATAAGCCTCGAATTGAGTCCCGTTTCGACGCTTCACCTGACTTAAAAAGATTCTTCAGTTAGAAACCTTCACTACTCTGCATCATTTATCCTTCTTGCTCCTTAGTCCAGCCATTTCCTCCTCTCTTTCACTGACCTAAAATGGCTCCCAAGATAAACTCTGGTTTCGACATTGATCTCGACTCCTTCCAAGCCGCTGCAAAAAATTATAAGAACATCATAGCTCTCTTCACTGAAGCTGGATTGGACAAACTCATCTCCACAAGATGCAAGCTCCTGGAAACAGAGCTCACAGAGCTGATGACTCATGTTCAGATATCTGAACAAGGAGAAATCCAGGGAACAATCTATGAGACACCAGTCTCAATCTCTGCAGAACATATTAGGACCACCTTTGATCTTCCTTCAGGTATATCCTAATATTATCTTTGTTCAAATAAAATAGGGAAAGGAAATCAAATTTCAAAAGAGTAACCTTATAAGTCTTTATCATTCCCCTATTAGGTGATGAATCTATAGACCTCACACCTGATGAAATCAAGCATCTGCTAACCACCATGAAGTTTTCAAGGGATAAACCAATCCATCTAAAGAAAATAGACTTTTCTGAGGAGTACAGACTGCTAGCAGATATAGTAGGAAAGATACTACTATGCAAAATTTCAGCCCATGATGTAGTACCCAAGCAGCAACTGAACATCATGGGGGCCCTTGTATTGAAGAAGAAAATAGACTGGGTCAGCTGTCTGCTCAAGATGATAGGCTCTAGATATTCTCACAAAGAGAATGCCTACATGAGGATTATGAGTCAAGTACTCTTCCAATCCTTCCCTGACCTCTATAGGTCAAAAGGAATTCCTATCCCTCCTAGAAAGAGGATGTCCATTGACCTCTTCTCCAAATGGACCAGGCAAATCCCCAAGCCTGGTTCCATTCCTGACAGAACTCCCTCTCCTCCTAATTCTCCTGGTCATCCATCTTCTCCTCCTCCTCCTCCAAGAAACACTCCTTCTCTACCACCATTATCTACTCCACTAGTCTCTTCCACTCTCATAACTCCTACTCCACCTACCTCTTCTCAAACACCTGCTCAAACAGCAGTTTCTCCATCTCTTCCTCCTCCTACATTCTCATCCTTTCCACCTCCTTTATCACCCATACCTCATGTATCAACTAACTTCTCTCCAGCTTCATCACCACCTCCTTCACTCTCTACTCATCACCAACCACAACATGAACCATCTGCATCCACTGAAGCTCTCCTCACTCAGTGCATTGCATCAGCAGCTCAAACATTCAAGCAATGCTGGATGAGCACTACTCCCAGATTAATTCCTCCATCCTACACATGCACACCCAAATTGATGGGTTCAGTGCCTCTGTGCAAAGTCTGAAAACCTCTCTCTCTTCCTCAAGAGTTACCAAGTCTTTCTTAACCTCCTTGGCCAAGAAGGTCAAGAAGGGGGAGAAGCTAGATGAAGAGCAGCCCTCCAATATTAAATCTCCCTCACACAAATCCCCTCCTTCTTCAAAATCTGACAGTCTTGCATTACTCAAGACAATTGGAAATGAGAAAGTACCTGAGCTACATATTGAAGAACAAACAATAGAGGTACTCAATATAGCAAGAGAGGCTGCAAATCAAGTGGTACTATTACAAGGGGAGGCAAGCAGGGCAGAAAATGAAGCTGAAAAGGAAGATGTGGCAGATGGTGAGAAAGACAAAGAAACTGAAACTCAGGGGGAGCTGGATACTGCTATGAATGAAGCTGAAAATGAAAAAGGACAGCCAGATGCTGTGTTGGCTGAAGCTGAAGCTCAGGTGGAGCCAGATGCTGTTTTAATTAATACGGAAATAGAAATAGAAGGCTATGAAGTTCCATTCTAGGGGGAGCACACCACTGTGACTCAGGGGGAGCTGAGGGTACAATCTGCTACTGAGAAAGAGCAACCCACCAAAGTATTCAAAAGAAAAAGAAAGACTCATCCTACCCCTCCTGAATCATGATTGAAAATAATGCTGATATGCTTTACCTTATAGTTGAATACTAAACATGAAGTCTGTTTATATAAATCTGGGAAGTTTGTTTATATGATCTCTCTTTCTAATTGCTCTTCTAATTGTTTGACATATTTCTGTTCTATATAATTGCCCTGCTTAGTTGATTAAATGCTAGTACAATTTCCCTCTAAATAGGGTTAAGACAAATAGGGGGAGATTGTTGGGAAAATGATTTCTCTTAACCCCTGAAAATGAGTTAAATATGAATTCCAAGAAAGGAAAATCAAGGTAAGTAAATATGCGTCGAATAGTATTCGACGCAACGTCGAAGTTGTGTCGACGTTTCTATCAGAATGAGTCAAAGTAGCTCCAAGAAGAATTCGACGTATCCTATGTCGACGTAGCTCTGACTTCTAGTCGACGTATCTTGAGAAGTCGACGCACCTTCCTTATTCTCCTCTCGACGCTCTGCCAGGACGAATTCGACGCCTACGTCGAATATTAATCGACGCACGTCGATTTCTATGATTAATTCAAAAATCGCCAGATCTCTTTCCTTCTTTCATAGATCTGATTTATATGGAATCAATTTATTCTTTATAGCCGTTCTGAATCATTCTTTCCTCTAATAGATTCTTGGCTAAATTGATTAAATCCTTTATGGACATTATTTGAAATCAGATTGAATACTTTCCTTCTATGGATATAACTGTTATGGAAATTTCTCTTTCTTTCTAATACTCTGCCTGCTAATTGATTACTCTCCTATAGTGTTATTTTAATGAACAGAGCTATAAATAACAAGGTGGTCGGCAGAGAGCAACAAGAAGTGATCCACCATTTTTACATTTGAAAAAGAGGAAGAGCTCCCAAGTGAAAAGAGAAAATTGAGAGATAGTGCTGCAACAAAGATCAAGCTTCCATCTTCTCCTGCTTCTGAAGCCACTCTGCTGCATACTCTGATAGCTCTCACAAAAGAGAGAAAAAGGGCTACAATCTCCTTCTCACTATAGAAGAGAGATTTTATTCACTACTTCTTGTGCTTCCAATCTTCTTGCTAGGAAGAAGATTCTTTCTTGTCTTTTTATTATCTCTCTTTCTTCTTTACCTTATTTTCACTTTCAAATATTGTAAAAGAGTTTTTAGAATCTCTCTTCAAAAAATTCAGTTATACTGGTACTAAGAGTCTCCTTTTCAAAAGACTCAGTTGGTTCTAAGAGTCTCCTTGTCAAAAGACTCAGGGTGGTTCTAAGAGTATCCTTATCAAAATACTCAGTGCAAGATAATGATTTCCTACCAAGGGGGTAGAAGAGTGGACTACCCAAAGTTTGGGGAACCACTATATTTCCTTGTGTTGTGCTGTGATTTCTTTTCTTGCATTTATTTTCTTTACTTGGTTAATTCTTGTTGGTGTGTGGGAAGCCTTAATCTGTGATCACCACATATAAATATATATATATATTTGAACAAAATATTTTAAATCTCTATTCACCCCCCCCCCCCCTCTAGAGAATTCTAGTAAGGTTAACTGTGCACTTTCAAACTTGACTGTTCAGTGGTCAAAATCAGAAGTGACCATGGAACAGAATTTCAGTTTGGGGCCATGACAGAGTTTTGTGAAGGTCAAGGTATCTCCCATGAGTTTTCCTCTCCTCGTACTCCACAACAAAATGGAGTAGCCGAGAGAAAGAATAGAACCCACATAGAAGCTGGCAGGTCTATGTTGAGTGATTCTGCTCTTCCAGAATATTTCTGGGCAGAAGCTATCAACACAGCTTGCCATGTGCAAAACAGAGCACTCATCAATAAGAACCATCGTAAGACCCCATATGAGATTCTAAAGGGCAGAAAACCAAAGATTTCATATTTTAGAATTTTTGGCAGTAGATGCTATGTACTTAACAATGGGAAGCATCCTACAACCAAGTTTAGTGAAAAATGTTTTGAAGGTATTTTATTAGGATATAGTAGCCATAGTAAGGCATATAGGATTTTCAATAAGAAAACTCTGGTGGTAGAGGAAACAGTCCATGTTGTATTTGATGAGACGAGCCTGCTACATAGCAACTCGTCTAGTGTGTTCATCGAAGATGCAGGTGAATAGCTAAAAGAACTCTCTATGCAAGATGGAGTAAAAACCACAGATGATGCTTCAAAGTTAGCAGAAAAGATCTCGGATCACTCAGAAGATGAACAAGAAGTTCATGAAGAAGAAGATACTCCAGAGGTGGCTGAAGCTCAAGTTGCTCCTGAAAATGCAAATAACTTGGGAGTCAGATTTTCAAGAGATCATCCAGCTGATCAGATTATCGGAGATCCTTCGAGCAGAGTTCTAACGAGAAGAGGTACAACTAACGAAGTTTTACATTTAAGTTTTCTTTCACAGATTGAGCCGAAGAAGTTTGAAGAAGCAAACACTGATCCATCATGGATCCTTGCTATGCAAGAGGAGCTCAATCAATTCAAGAGATGTAAAGTTTGGGAACTAGTACCAAGACCCAAAGGACAAAATGTAATTGGAACCAAATGGGTCTACCGGAACAAGCTTGATGAAAAGGGCATCATTACAAAGAACAAGGCAAGACTGGTTGCACAAGGATATAGGCAAGAAGAAGGAATTGACTTTGATCAGACTTTTGCACCAGTAGCAAGACTTGAAGCCATCAGACTTTTTATGGCTTATGCTGCATATAAGGGCTTTAAGGTTTTCCAGATGGATGTGAAGTCAGACTTCCTGAACGGAGACCTTAAAGAGGAAGTATATGTAGCTCGGCCTCCAGGTTTTGTAGATTCTAACTTTCCTGATCATGTATATTATTTACATAAGGCTTTGTATGGTCTCAAACAGGCACCCCGAGCCTGGTATGAGACATTGTATAGGTTCCTTCTTGAGAACAAATTCACAAGAGGAACAATAGATAAGACATTGTTTCTTAGGGAAGTAAAAGGCGAGATTTTGCTTGTGCAAATCTATGTCGACGATATTATTTTTGGCTCTACAGATGACAAACTTTGCAAAAAGTTTTCTAATTTGATGCAAGGTAAGTTTGAAATGAGCAGCATGGGAGAGCTGAAATATTTCTTAGGACTCCAGGTGCACCAATCTGAAGATGGAATTTTCATCTCTCAGACGAAGTTCACCAAAGAGCTCCTTAAGAAATTTGGAATGGAGAGTGCAACCTCTATGAGGACTCAAATGGGCTCAAGTATGTCTCTGGACAAGGATGAGAAAGGGAAACCTTTTGATGAAACCAAGTACAGAAGCATAATTGGGTCCTTGCTCTACCTTACTGCCAGTAGGCCCAATATAATGTTCACAACATGTGTTTGTGTCAGGTATCAGGTGAACTGTAAGGAATCTCATTATGCCGTTGCAAAGAGGATTTTGAGATACCTTAAGGGTACACCAAATCTCGGCTTATGGTACCCGAGAAGCAATGATTTTGAACTAATTGGTTTTTCAGATGTTGATTTTGTAGGTAGCAAAGATGATAGAAAGAGTACTTCAGGAACTTGCCAATTCTTGGGAAAAAGACTTGTGTCATGGAGTAGCAAGAAGCAAAATTGTGTTGCAATATCAACTGCTAAATCGGAGTATATCTCTGCCGGTAGTTGCTGTGCACAACTTTTGTGGATAAAGAATCAGCTTGAGGACTATAACTTAAAGCTCGCAGAAATCCCCATGTTCTGTGACTCCTCAAGTGCTATTGCCATAGCTAATAATCCAGTCTCTCACAGCAGAACAAAGCACATTGAGATTCGCTACCACTTTATCCGGGAACATGTTGAGAGTAAGGATATTAATTTGTTATATGTTAACACTGACAAACAAATTGCAGATATTTTTACGAAGCCTCTGGATGAAACCAAGTTCAATTTCTTCAAAATGGAACTTGGAATGCTCAACAAGGAATCATGAGGTCAAGACTGTTGGAATTTTATGAAATTGCACGAGATATCACGGGATATCTCAGAAAATTTTATGAAATTTCACGGGTTTTCACGAGTATTCTCATAAGATTAGTGCTCATTCTCTAGAGGATTTCACGGGATTGCACGGGTCAAGACCTATATCTTCTCGGACACGTTTCTTTTATTAAATACGATTTATTGGATCCAAAGAGTCTTCCTTAAAATCAGGTACGCGCCCAAATTTAATTTATATATATATATATATATATAAAGAGAACACGTGATTCCACGCATTCTTCCGTGAAACCCTTCCCATCCTTTCGTCTCCCTTGCGATAAAACACTGTTCTTCTTCCCCGATTTCGACGAGCTCGATGGCGCCAAAGGCAGGTCTGCATTCCGGTGGGGAGCTGGTGCGAGGTGCTTTTCGAGCAGCTTCAGATGAGTTCAGAAACATCATCGTGATGCTTGATGTGGCCGGGCTCAGTTTTGTTTTGGAGGAGCCGGCTAAAATCTTAGAACAAGACGTTCTTGAGTACTTAGAAATGCAAAAATCACCAGTCAAGGTAAGAAGATCAAAAGCTCAATTAGGTCATGCAAAATTATCCTAAAGGCTAGTGGCATCAACAGACTTTTGAGGATGCCTGAAGTCGAAACAAAAGAACTGTTTGCTGAAGACATTCTCAGGGCCAAGAGATTCTGTGGTATTCTTGATGAAAGCTCTAAAATCAGAAGGAAATTCATGAATGATGGAGGTAAGCTTCTGTGTGACATTTTAGGAAAAGTCTTATTGTGCAAGGTAGGCTCTCACGACTACCTCTCTGAAGAAGCTTTCAAAATTCACACTGCTATTATCTGTAGAAAAAATTTTAATTTTGGTGAAGTAATTTTTAAAAAGATTAAAGAGAGTTTTCTTGCTCCCAATTTTGGAAGAATTCTCAGTCTGCTTCTAAATGGTAGCAATCCAGATTTTTTTAATCTTGGAAGAGGTATCCACATTCACCACACCAAGAAAATCAACTCATCCATTTTCTCCAAATGGGAAAGGGTCATTCCAAAGGGTGGAGTTAAGACTGCTGTTAGTGGTGATGAGGACCCTCTGCATAATGAGAATAGGACTCTTGAAAGTCAACCCTCAAGGGGTAGTGGACCCAGTCCAGCTCCTGCTCAAGGCAGAGGTGATCATGTTGAGGGGGAGTTTCCAACCCCAAGAGGTGAACCCAGTACAGTTTCTGATCAGGGCAGAGGTGAACATGTTGAGGGGGAGCCTTCAACCCCAAGAGACATTATGACAAGTGGTGCTGCTTCAAAGGAAATTCCTCCCAGTGAAACTGATCCAGTGTATGTTGATCCAGTCAATCCTGTTGTCCCTGATACTGTTCCAGACCTAGAAGGTCAAGGTAAATCTGCTGCTGAAGATGAATCTGCTATGTTAGAAGACTCCAGAAGATCCCCTGCAGAGTTTGCTTATAATTCAGAACATAGTGAGGACTTGGCAGATCATGAATCTGTTCCTTCTGAGAACTCAGATTCTATGGAGATGGGCAGTCTTGGTGCTCAGTTGAAGCTAGCAAAGAAGATGTCTTTGACTGAGGGGGAGAAAGAACAGGAAGACATATTTATGGGTGAATCTGCAGTCCCTCCTATGATGCTCTTGCCCCCTCCAGAGAGTACTTTGAGAAAATCTCCAAGAGAAACTGTGCTTGATAAGCAAGCACAGTCTACTAGTTTTGTAGCTGATAGAGTCTCTCCTGATGATTTTGAAACTGGAGAGAGCTCTCACTCTTCCCTGCTCAAGTCAATTTCAACCCTGCTGCAAGCTCAAACAGAGCATTTTGATCAGTCCATCAAATCAGTCTATCAGAAAATAGATAAAGTTGATAGTGCCTTGAGGCAAGAAATGGTTGAAATGAGATATGAAATGGGAAAATTCAAGAGTGATCAAGAAGCATGGATGACCAAGGCAGGAAAAGATTTGGACCACACCAATCAAGGAGTTGGGCATACTCTAAAGAACCTGCATCAGGTTAGTGAAGATGTTGTAAATCTGAATGCTGCTCAAACAACTCTCAACACTGCTCATGATCAAGGGCTTGCTTTTCTGGATGATCAAGTTGAGAGGCAGTTGAACAAACTTTATACCCTCCTACATGAAGATGTCATAAAGGGGGAGGAAAGTATTGTGTCTAAAATAGAAGAAAGTGCTGGTAGAGTGAATGATTTGGATGGAAATATCTTCTCCAAGATGCAAGAGCTTCAAGAAAACATCATGCAATCTGTTAAAGATGTCCAGGGGTACACTCATGAATCAACCAGCTGGCTATTCAATGAAGTTGCAGGTATGCTTGGTTTTACTGTTGTAGATAAGATGCCAGATGTTCCTCCCTCAAGTGTTCCAGGTCCAAGTGCTCCCAGTTCTTCTCAAATTCCTGTTGAGGTTTCTGATTTTGCTTCAGCAGACATCCCAGTTTCCTCCTATCAAGAATTCTGGGATGACCCAGTGCTTGAAAGCTCCAAAGCTTCTGAATCTTCTGAAAAATCTGTGAAAAGGAAGATCTTTTGTGATAAACCTTCTGCAAAAAGGTCTAATCCTCACAAGAAGATCAGAGAATTCTATGATATGCCTCCTCCAAGAAATTTCCAAGAAAGTTGGAGTCCCTCTTCAAAGGATATCATTCTTACAGCTTTCAACCTTATTAGTAAGCAAAATGAAAGTGTCAGTAAACATTATAGTCAGGAGGAATGGGAGAAGTTCAAGAAAAGGACAACTGAAAGGAGAATTCATTTCAAGACAGGTGGATCTAAATAGACTGCTCCTGATAGATATTGGCCCAAGCCAAAGGCATTCTTTGAGAGAATGGAATCTGAACAGAGAAAGAGAGCTGAAGCAGTGGACAGAATTTTTGGAAAGATGAAAGGCAAGGACCAAGCATGAGCTGAACTGCTCTGGAATCATGCTGATTTCTTTGTTTATATATATCTATTTTTGTGTTTGGATAAAACATTGTTTCTCTCTTTAATTATTACTGCCTGGTTGTGCTGTTTTATTCAATTATACTTTCTGTGCAATTCAACTTAGTGCATAGGGTTATGACATCTTCAAATAGGGGGAGATTGTTGGGTATTGTATCCACAATCACCTGGATTTGAAGGTGTCCCCTAGTGAACTAAATTGAATTGAGTGTGTATTTCATGATTTCTCTTTAGATGTATTGTGATAGGTCATAATGCTAAGTGCACACCAAAGTCAGGTTGCAATGAATCACCAAACACAGTTCTAGACAATATAATCCCTCATTATGTAGAACAAAGTGTTGGTTCATGTGTAATCTCTCTTTTGGGGTGCACTTCATATTCTCACAACTGAAGGCTTTCAAGGTTGAGGAGTGGAGCAGGTTTTCAGAAGAAAAAGAATTTTTGCTAAGCCAATTCGTCGAGATGTCACGTGAAGTCCCGATGACTCCCGACAAATCCTGACAGAAGCCAATTCTCCTTTTTGAAGAAGAAAATTTCTGCTGCCAAGTCCATTCATCGGCTGTTCTCGTGAACTCCCGACGAATGTCGACGAATCCTAACAGAAGCAAATTTTTCAGTTTGAAGAAGAGATTTCTGCGGCCAAGTCCATTCGTCGGATGTTCTCGTGAACTCCCGACGAATATCGACGAATGCTGACAGAAGTCAAAAAGGCAGCTTTGTGAAGGAATCTGTGTGGCTAAGTCAATTCGTCGAAAGTTCTCGAGAACTCCCGACGAATCCCGACGAATGAAAACAGAAGGTGTTTTCCACGGCTTGATCAGCATTTCCAATGGCTAAGTCAATTCGTTGAATGTTTACGTGAAGTCTCGACGAATGACGGACAGACGGATTTCAAATTTATGTTTCATTTTTGAAAATTAGGGTTGGCCGACATGTCCAGTACACGTGGCGACCTCTCCTTGTCTGTCGCCCGAGCCGTTGGAGGTTTCCCTTTAAATACTCCTTTTATTTTTAGGGCAAACACGCATGTTAAGAAGAGATAATATTCTAGCCGTCTTCATCATCTATTGCTGAACAAGTTTCTCAGATCTAACTTCTGCGCCGCTCAAGATTCGTTCTCCAGTGCTGCTAAAGATTTCTCAGATAAGAAGGCCTTTGATCTTGTTTCTGCTCTCTCTCTCTATTGAAGATCTTTTCAAATAAATCAAAGGGCCTAATCAGATCAGGTTTGCCGAGTTTCTTCTCTTCTAAATCTTTGAAGATCCAAGCTTTCATTCTCAAGGAAGAAGAAGACTCAGTCTTTTAAGATCTGAAGTTAATCTCTGTTGAGATTTAGAAGAAGTATTTTATTTCAATCTCTATTTGATTTCTGTAGGAGTTTTTACTCCGAGTCATTTTGTAGGAGTTGTTCACTCCGATTTGTAGGAGTTTATCTCTGTGTGTTTTTGTAGGAGAGGTTGTTCTCCGAGCTTGTAGGAGTCGTAGTCTCCGAGTGTAGGATTTGTTGATAAATCCGAGTTTTGGTGAAGTTGCCGACGCTAGCCCGAAGTGCTAGATAGGCGGAGAGGGAGAGAGGAGTACCCACCTTGGGGAACCTCTATAAATCTTGTGTCTCTGTGCTGTGATTTTTATTGTTGTGTGTGCTAAATTTTTATTCCGCAATCACAGTAGAGATCACCTATTCCCCCCCCCCCCCCCCCCTTAGGTGATTTAGGTAGACAACTAGTTCTTTCAGTATCTTAAATGGTAGATACTTTCCTTCGACAATTACACGGTAACCATTCGATCCTATCAAGCACTTTATGTGGTGTCAATTCTTTATGAGTGGGTGCTCCCACTCTTTAATGCAATATAAGATCTCCAATATTACTTTAGTGTGCACAAAGAGATAAAAAGACTGAAATACTACAATAATCCAAAAGGAGAGTTACAATGAATGTCATGACTATTTAACCATCAAATGAGTCCACAAGTCCCATTCTGTCAACATGACTTTTGTACAACTTAGGTGGGAGCCCTTTAGTCATGGGATCTACTACCATAAGCAGTGTGCCTATATGCTCAATGATGATCTTACCCTCCCTTACATTTTCTCTAACCACCAAAAACATTATATCAATGTGCTTATTATGGCTCCCGCTTTTATTGTTCTTGGCAAAGAACACCGCTGCAGCAATATCACAAAGAAGCTTTATTGGCTTAGGAGCAGTATCCATCACCCTAAGCCCTGAAGTGAAATTCTTCAACCACAATGCTTGTTTCGTTGCTTCATAACACGCAATGAACTTTGCCTCCATGGTCGAGGATGCAATAAGAGTCTTCTTGGTACTCTTCTAAGCTACTACACCACTGGCCAACATGAAAATGTAGCCAGAAGTTGACTTCCTCGAATCTTGGCAGCCCGCAAAGCCTGCATTTGTGTATCCGACCAAATCCAGATGTTCGAACTCTTTATATGTAAGCATGTAATTCTTTGTCCCCTGGAGATATCGCATGACTTTCTTAACAGTTGTCTAGTGCTCTATCCTCGGGTTACTTTGATATCTACCCAACATCCCCACCACGAATGCAATGTCCGGTCTAGTGCAAACATCTAAATAGACCAAATTGCCAAACACAGATGCATATGGAATGTTTTTCATGGACTCCAATTCCAGAGAATTCTTGGGACATTGTGATAAATTGAATTTGTCACCCTTTACTATAGGAGCTATAGAACTAGAATAATTTCTCATATTAAACCTTTCCAAAATTTTGTTGACATAGGCCTTCTGAGATAACCCCAAGATCTTTCTAGATCTACCTCTATGCATCTCAATTCCTATGACATAGGAAGCCTCCCCTAAGTCTTTCATGTCAAAATTTTGAGAGAGATTGTTTAGTTTCCCTTATCATTCCTAAGTTATTGCTCGCAAGAAAAATATCATCAATGTACAGGACTAATAGCATGAATCGGCTCCCACATACCTTGATGTATATACATTGGTCCACAATGCTTTCCTCGAAACCAAATGAGGTAATGACATTATGGAACTTTATATACCATTGTCGCGAGGCATGTTTTAGCCCATATATTGATTTCTTTAATTTGCACACGAGGTTGTGGCCTTTCTCTGAAATGAATCCTTCAGCCTGATTCATATATACTTCCTCTTCAATTTCCCCATTTAAGAATATCGTTTTGACATCCATTTGATGTAGCTTCAAATTAAAATGAGCTACGAGGGCCATGATAATCCTCAGTGAATCCTTCTTTGAAACCGGAGAGAAGGTGCCATGGTAATCAATGCCCTCCTTTTGAAGGAAACCTTTGGCAACAAGTCTTGTCTTATATCGTATGATATTACCAGAGGCATCAACTTTTGTCTTGTAGAACCATTTGGAACCTACAACACGAAACCCTTCTGGTAATTCTACTAGATCCCATACTTGATTGTTTGCCATTGAGTTTAATTCATCCTTCATAGCTTTATACCATTTTTCAGAATCTGGACGGCTTACGGCCTCTGAAAAAGTGATGGGGTCTTGATTGAGTCCAGACATGTAGTCAGTCTCTTGTAAGTATACAACATAATCAGATGGAATAGCCGACCTTTTGACTATTGAAGATCTCCTTAAATTTGATTGATCAAGTGACTGTGGTGCAGTCTCCACTGGTGGTGGTTCCTGAATGACTGCTTCACTAGCCACATCTTCATGAAAGCTCTGGATAGGAGGATTATCGATCACTCCTTCATAAGTTGGGATCCGAATAGGTAGGTGTTGAGCCACAGTAGGTATGAGCCCGCCAGGTTCAAGACCACTACCTGAAGGCGCAATCTCCTGCACCTCTTCTATCACAACTTTATGAGAACGTCTTTCATCAGTGTGAGATTCCTCAAAAAATCTGGCATTCCGTGCTTCTACGACTTTAAGTGTGTGAGAGGGACAATAGAACCTATAACCCTTGGATTTTTCTGCATAGCCAATGAAAAAACCACTGACTGTCTTTGGGTCTAATTTCTTTTCAAGTGGGTTGTATACTCTAAACTCTACTTGACAGCCCCATATGTGCACATGGTTCAAATTGGGTTTCCATCCATTCCATAATGTTGGATCGGTCGGCGCCCTTAGAGGGGGGTGAATAAGGGTTTTAAAAACTTTAGATTATATTTAGAAAAACTTCGGAATATTGCAAGATTAATAATGAGACATTAAGTAAAACAATAATAAAGAGATATGCTTTATTGATATTAAATAATGTTTTACAAAACTTGATTTCTTTGACGCTAGAAATCGGAGGCGACTAATAAAAATTCTTTTTCGTTTTCTATACCGACTCGTATCCCCACGAACCGGTTGGCTTTAGCCGATCTCTCCCCAGATACGGCCTCAAGCCGCTCTAGCCGATCTATCCCCAGAAAGGCCTCGAGCACCCCCTAGATCTACTCCCTAGACCTAGTCGCCAACACGAGGCGAATTACCCCCTAAGTCTAACCCAGACCTAGTCGCCAACACGAGGCGAATTCACGAACCGTTTACAAGAATTAGAAATGAAATAATAAGACAAATAGTAATATAAAACTCCCTCTATGTGGATCTCCTGGAGAAGTGGACGAAGGCCCGCAGAGTATGATCGTAGTCGATGCGGCCTTTCGTCACGATGATGACGCGTGTTGAAATCTTCTCCATGGATCTCCTTCAGCTTTTCAGATTTGTGGGAGTATCTCTCTACAACTTCCTCTCTCTGCTGTGGCACGAGGCTCTGGAGTTTAGGATCTAAAGAGGATGAAGAATACGAAGGCAAGGGGTCCAATTTATAGCTTTCACGCTACCGCCGGCGCTAGCGCTACCGTCGGCGCTAGCCCGGATTAGGCAACGTTTTGCGCGGCAGAATCTCCCATCCGCGGCAACCTCTTGCTCTATGCCTTAAGTGAGTCATGCTACCGCCGGCGCTATCCACTACCGCCGGCGCTATCCCTGATTAAGAAACTCTTTGCGCGGCAAGATCTTCAATCCGAGGCAACAATTCCAGCAAGCCTTCTGTGCATCGAGCTAGCGCCGGCGCTATCCACTACCACCTGCGCTAGTGATCAGATTGGAATTGATGGCTCAATTTCGGGGGCAACAACCATATGTAAACCTTGAGTCATTTTGACCTGTTATCCTGCACACTTAGATCACACAAGATTAAATACACACATAGGATTTGTTATTCTCAAACCTAGGAGATGCGGAAGACCGTGTTCCAACAAACTCCCCCTTTTGATAATAACAAATCCATTAATGATAAATCAGAGCATTAATCTAAATAAGCATGAAGAAACATATTTGTGTGTGTGTGAAAAGGATGACTTAGGATAAATAATGATTATAGCATTTTAGTATTGCTCCCCCTAAATACATGCTCCCCCTATGTGAATGCTCTCCTAATATGTAAGCTATCATCTTAATTAATCATGTTGGGTTTTATTTTGATAGCGAATTGTATTTATAGGTCTCCCCCTTTTGTAATTTATCATGTTAATTCTCCCCCTTTGTTATTAGCAAAAGTGGGTTAGGAGGCACCTACAGAGAAGTTTGATAATAAGATAAAGCATGATCGAGCTTCTTAGTGAGAGGAAATGATAAGAAGTTTTTAGAATAAGGTGTATAGAAAAATAGATCAGAGTTTTGGCCTAAGAAAAATAATGATTTCCCCTTTATATAAAAAATTTCAGAGTTTTAGCCTAAGATAAAAAAAATTATGATTTCCAAGTAACTAGTCTACCCAGACAATATGTCTACACCCTAGCCCCGTACTAAGTGACGGATGGGCATGAGGAGCTGCAATCATGTCGTAGGTTGGGGTGTTAGTCCCATATGCAAACACTAGACAAACACTTAACCTAACACTCTTTCCCCCCAGTGCCTCGCAAGGCCCTACTGGAACCCTCCCCGGTTAAGGACAAGACATGACTAGAGATAAGGTTATCTAATGTCTACAACCCTACGCCCCCGCTATGGTGAGATATGAAGTCATAGATAATAATTATTGGAAACATTAAGCATATAAATCTAATGATAATTTATAGCCTATGGGTTTTTATTTTTATTTGTCTTTATGTAAAACACTCCCATAGCTATATTGAAAAATCATGAATGAAACAGAGTTTGAGCATTTCGGAAGATTTCAAAAAAAAAGAAACATCATAATAAGAGTTTGAGTTAGAAAAAAAATAGATTTTTATTGAGTTTAAAGAAACAAATTTTATATAGATAAGAGTTAAAGCATTTTTCAACATCCTTTTAGCAATTAGAAATAAGAGGTAAAATTTGATTTGAAATTCAATAATAAGAGGATGTTCGATAAGCAATATTTCACTTGTTGGAGGAGTGATTAGCATGAAAGTTTTACATTTGAAATAAATCAGAGTTTGTATTATAAAGATGATATGCGTGTTAGAATAACCAATATAAATTTTACCAAGCAAGTCTATCACTTGTTTTTAAGAAAAGTTGAGTTTTAAGACTTGATATAAGCATGAAAGTGCAAGGTAAAAATTATACGGTGATGATGATGCGGAAGACTTGTAGAAATACAAGAAACATCTTATTGTAGTTAAGTATGATCTAAAAATATATGAGTGATATTTCAAGAAAGAAGATGTTTTTGTAAATCATGTTTCAATGAAAATCTTTTATGGTTGACAAAAATAACCAAGCATGAAATAATACTATCACAAAGAGATTACTACAATGTTATTTCAATTCACAATTTCAAGTCATACCAAACATTGTAGAAAGCATGCTAGGTTATCTAGTGCATTTCATAAGTAAAGAGTAGTATAGAGTTTGCATTAGGATCCAATACTCATGAGAAGAAGTGTTATGGAAGATAATGATGTGCACATTAGTGTATTTTTGAGTAGAGTAAACAAATGTTTTAATCAAAAATACAAGTAATATGTAAAGTAAAGAGCACAATAAAACACAAATAATTTTACTTCCACTCACTTCAATGCACAAAGAAAAATGTACAACAACCAAGGTGCTCTGCACACACAATGCTCATTAAGACTTATCAGGGTGCAAAGTAGTGCTTGGGGGATCACATAATTTTATTCTTGTGTTTTTTTTTATTGTGATCCGGTGTACTTAAGAATAAGTGGTTTTTATTTTGAAAGAAAGATATGATTTGCACAAGATACTTTATTATTCTTTCCAAGGTGCTCAACCTCACAATGCTTATTAAGACTTATCAGGAGGTTCAAGTAGTGCTTGGTGGAGATAACTTTGTTAAATTATTTCATGATTTTTTGTTTTGTGCAAAGTTCTCTGAATACACTTGTTTTGCAAACCAATATAATTTATAAGAAAGATAACCACTTTTCTTAATTTGTAAAAGTGCAAATAAAGGAGTGTAGGAAAGATACTTGTGCAATTTTAATTCATTGTACTAATACAAAACATACACAAGCATTCTTAGATTTAAACACAAATGTAGACAATGCCAAAAATAAGTGAGTGAATAAAGATCATTATCAAACATAAAACATTTACTCATACTTAGAGGCATGCTACGCATAGTTCTACACAACTTTTACAATATAATTGATGCACATATTAATAGATATATCTAAGCATGATGAAAACAATGTTCAAAGTAGTTTGAGATGATAAATCGCAACATTATAGAAGTACTAAATAATATATTAAATCATGCTTGATTTTTACAATAGAGTCCATACAGTAATTTTTTGATATTTTTGAAAAAATAATCTTTATTTAAAGTTTGAACTTATAAGATTGATCTTGGACTTCCCGAGGACTACCTTGTGAGAGGTTCGCCCGTTACTAGGTGATATGATGGGATGATAGCCCAAATCACCCTTTCGCAAGATACATAGACAAGTTAAGTTCAGAAGAATAATTTCGATGCTTGTTTTTGTTTTGTTTTATATTTTTGTAGTTGATTTTTTTTTTCAAATAAAAGCATATTTTTGTAATTTTTGCTTTTGCAACTTTTATATTTGATTTTTGCATAAAAATGAACTTTAAATAAAGAAAACAACACAAGCAAAAAAATATTTTTTGTAATTTGGTTTTTGTAGTTTTGTATTTGATTTTTCAAAAAATAAAGAAACACATAAGTGCAAAACTAAGTAGAAAATATAGATTTATATATTTTAAGGGATTTTTAGAAATTTAAAAAATACAGAAAAATGAACCTCGACGCTAGCGCTTGCGCGGGAAACAGTAAGTGATTTTTTTAGGGTTTTGAAAATTTTGATGCTTGGACTTGATTAGGTGTCCCATTAGTAGTTTCATGCTGAATTTTCAGATTTTTCGGAGATGTCTAGATAGTCCAAATTGCATGAAACATTAGCGATCTTGTATATGACTTTTCCAAATAAACTTTGCAAGTGATATATCTCATTATATCTCCATTTTAATATTTTAGGGCTTATATTTACCAATGTAGTTAGAAACGTAAGCATGATTGTACATGAATGAACAAGTCAAATATGCATGATTTTAGAGATTAATAATAATGTTCATGCATAATCATACTAAGGATATGCCCTAGATGAGAATACCTAGCCTGTATATCTTGGTAAACAAATAAAGCCTAACATAGACACAAATATTCTTTAGGTGGCAATGTTAGAGTGATAAGTTTGAGATTAATGTTATACCAAGTTTTGATTGTGTTTCAACTTAGAGACCTAGAATGAAGTGATGATTTAATTTGATTAGATATCAAGATGATTTAAAGGTCTAAACTTGAAATAAATCACAATACACATAATATACCAATCATAGTAAGTGATTATAATACCAATGTGATAGATAATTCTTGATATGAATTATGATTTTAGAGAGTTTTAGCAAAAGGTATCAATAGATCATAGTGATGTTTGTGAATTCAATATTCATTATGAAGATAAATTCTTTCAATACATTTTAGTGATTTTCCTTTAATTAAGAATTTTGAATATATGTGATTTTTGATAGGTGAACAATAGTGATGGTTTAGATCATGTTTGACATCAAGGAGTGAACACAATATATTTTTTGTTGTGAACAATGACAACCATATTGAAAGTTGAACTTTTATTTAGATCTTGAATTTTCTTTAAGTAATTTCACTAAACCACTTGTTGGTGAAGGCTAAGAATCTTAATAGCCTAATAACCGGATTTAATTGAAAATATCTTATAGCAAATTTAAAGTTTGATTCATATGGATAATATAAGATATTTAGAAGCAATGAATATAAGAATAAAAGATAGGTCATCAAAATAAAAATATGATTTTGAATTTGATCAATTTGATTTTATAAATATATTAAGCTTTTAAGAGATAAGATCATATTTTCAATATTGTATAGGATGACCATGACATGATAGTTCAAAAGCAAAAGAAAATAAACAAAAAAAGGTTTAAGCATATCATGAAGTAGAGAAATGATATTTCATTTTTAATTGATTTCTACTTCATGCAAATGATGGGATACTAATGAGTAAGAGATTTAGGTATCCAAAGAGGACCGGGAGTAGTGGTTCCTTTGGGTACCCAAATATAGCGAGATGACTTTTGGGGAGACAAGTACGAATGGACCCTTTCAAGTGGAGTTGATGTTTCATCTTTAATTTTGGGTCTCCACTCATACTTAGGTTTAATATTATAATTTTGCATTAAATTTCCATATATATTAAATTTAGGCTTAAAATAATGATGACTATTGAAATCATTTTTCATAGGAAACTTTTGCAAATTTGATTTTAATTTTGAAGAAACATAGTTTTGTAAATGATGGTGATTTTGATTTACAAATTATTTATGTTTTTTATTCCCATTATTAGACTTAGTTATGATATTCATATTCATGTTCAACTTGCTTTTGGATATTTCTTGATATTGAGAATTTGTATTTACAATTTTCATAAGCAAGTTGATTTTTGATTTTAATTCATCATTTTTAATTTTAAAATTATGTCTAGCTTTATTATAAGCGATTGTGCTATTTTTAAGAGTGGAAACAATTGAATCTATATGATCTTGATAGTTGTTTCTATATTCATCAAATGTTTCATCCATCTCTTTAATTTCAATTTTATAGTCCTTACACTTAGCACAATTACTTTTTAAAGATGAATTTTCTAAACTTAATTTTTCATTTTGTTCTCTTATAAAAATAATTTCTTTTTCAAGTTCCTTAAGTCTTTCCTTAATAATATCACAATCAAAACAAGGTTTTGTGTTTTCAAGTAAAGGACAAGATGGTGAAAACACATCACAATTTGATTCTAAATTAACATTAGCTTTTAATCGCTTATTTTCTAAATGTAAATTTTTAATAGTGATTTTCAATTTCTTGATCTTACGTTTAGCAGTTTTTAGTATATTGAAACTAGAAATGGAAGTTATCACAAAAGAAGAAGATTTAGTCTTCCTTACAGTGCTATTGGAGGAGGCAGATTGTGAACATGAAATTCCTTCGTCATCTTTTAGTTCTTCCTCCATTATAGATGGATCTATATCTTCCCTTTCCCTTGGTGTATTGTTCTCCTTTTCTATTTCAATATTCTCCATGGCTTCGCTCCGAGAGAGATCTTCTTGGATGATTATGGATGTTTGTACGTTCTTTTCCTCCTGTGTTTGTTCCACACCTGCGAGAGGAAGATCATACATTTCTTCAAGAAAGCGTCATATTTTGTATGCACTAGAAAAGCAATATACAAATTTGAAAACTTCATTAGATAGTGCACAAAATAAATAATGTTTGGCTTTGGCATTTAGCTGACGTTCCTTTTTATTCGACTCATCCGTACGTCTTATAATTGCTAAGTTCCATACTTCGATGTCTAAAGTTTTAATAAATTTTTCCATTAATAATTTCCACCCTTTATAATTTTTCCCTTCGAATAAAGGTGGTTTAGGAGATTTTTCTTCTTCATAAAAATTTACCCCACTAGTAGAAGCGAGATCATGAGACGCCATTATTCCCGGTTGTTAAGACGATTGGAATAAAACCTGCTCTGATACCACTTGTTGGATCGGTCGGCGCCCTTAGAGGGGGGGTGAATAAGGGTTTTAAAAACTTTAGATTATATTTAGAAAAACTTCGGAATATTGCAAGATTAATAATGAGACATTAAGTAAAACAATAATAAAGAGATATGCTTTATTGATATTAAATAATGTTTTACAAAACTTGATTTCTTTGACGCTAGAAATCGGAGGCGACTAATAAAAATTCTTTTTCGTTTTCTATACCGACTCGTATCCCCACGAACCGGTTGGCTTTAGCCGATCTCTCCCCAGATACGGCCTCAAGCCGCTCTAGCCGATCTATCCCCAGAAAGGCCTCGAGCACCCCCTAGATCTACTCCCTAGACCTAGTCGCCAACATGAGGCGAATTACCCCCTAAGTCTAACCCAGACCTAGTCGCCAACACGAGGCGAATTCACAAACCGTTTACAAGAATTAGAAATGAAATAATAAGACAAATAGTAATATAAAACTCCCTCTATGTGGATCTCCTGGAGAAGTGGACGAAGGCCCGCAGAGTATGATCGTAGTCGATGCGGCCTTTCATCACGATGATGACGCGTGTTGAAATCTTCTCCAAGGATCTCCTTCAGCTTTTCAGATTTGTGGGAGTATCTCTCTACAACTTCCTCTCTCTACTGTGGCACGAGGCTCTGGAGTTTAGGATCTAAAGAGGATGAAGAATACGAAGGCAAGGGGTCCAATTTATAGCTTTCATGCTACCGCCGGCGCTAGCCCGGATTAGGCAACGTTTTGCGCGGCAGAATCTCCCATCCGCGACAACCTCTTGCTCTATGCCTTAAGTGAGTCATGCTACCGCCGGCGCTATCCACTACCGCCGGCGCTATCCCTGATTAAGAAACTCTTTGCGCGGCAAGATCTTCAATCCGAGGCAACAATTCCAGCAAGCCTTCTGTGCATCGAGCTAGCGCCGGCGCTATCCACTACCGCCTGCGCTAGTGATCAGATTGGAATTGATGGCTCAATTTCGGGGGCAACAACCATATGTAAACCTTGAGTCATTTTGACCTGTTATCCTGCACACTTAGATCACATAAGATTAATACACACATAGGATTTGTTATTCTCAAACCTAGGAGATGCGGAAGACCGTGTTCCAACACATAATTCAAAGGGTGTTTTAGGAACCGACTTGGATGGAAACCTATTTAGAATATACATGGCTGTTTTCAAGGCTTCACTCCACATGTGAGAAGGGAGATTTGAGACACTTGTCATGCTTCTTACCATGTCCATCAGTGTATGATTCCTCCTTTCAGCTACACCATTTTGTTGTGGTGTGCCATGAGTCGTATATTGAGCTACGATTCTATGTTCCTGAAGGAATTTAGCAAATGAAATAGGTCTTTGGCCTCCATTTGTGAACCTACCATAATATTCACCACCCCTATCAGATCTTACAATTTTGATACTCAAGCCAGATTATTTCTCTACCTCTGCCTTATAGACCTTGAAAGCATCGAGTGCTTCGGACTTGTCATTCAGAAGGTACAGATACATGTATCTTGTAAAATCATCAATAAAAGTAATGAAATACACTTGACCATTCATACATGGAGTGGTAAATGGCCCACAGATATCAGTGTGAATTAGCTGTAGTTTTGCATCACTTCTTCTAGCTCCTTTATTGGATTTGTTGGTTTGCTTTCCCTTTATGCAACCTATACAAGTTCCAAAATCAGTGAAGTCAAGTGTCTGAATGACACCTTCTTTCACCAACCTTTTAAGGCATTCTATGGAGATGTGACCCAATCTTCTATGCCATAAACTAGAAGAATGATTATTTTTCACAATGATACTACTACTATTATCATGTGTTGTAGTGAGGGATTGCATATAATTTAAATCTAGATCCAGACTATATAACCCATCTGTCAATATACCAGAGCCAATAGTAACTGAATCTTTAATAATTAGGAAAGAAATGTCTTTAAACTGAAAATTAAAGCCCGTAGGCGCAAGTCTAGATACAGAAACTAAGTTTTTAGAAAAACTAGGAATATAAAAAGTCTTCTCCAGATCCAAAATGTATCTAGTCTTTAGGACGAGCCTGTATGTCCCAACACCTTCAATAAAAGACGACATCTTGTTCCCCGAATAGACGCAGAGTTCTCCATCACTGGGTTTCCTTAGACTTTGAAACCCCTGCATGACAGTTAAGACATTGATTGTAGAGCCTGAGTCAATCCACCATGTGTGATGAAAATTATGAAAATTCACAAAATTTGATTCATAACACACTAAAGATGTCATACCTCCTGTTTTTGTGAGTCATGCCTTATACTTATGGCAGCCCTTCTTCATGTGACCCTTTTCTTGCAGAAAAAATAAGTTGATAGCTTTCGGTTATCCGGTTTCTTTATGGAACCTGCTATCACTTTGCCTTTCTCCCTTGGATCACCCTTAGGCTTGTAGGACTGTCCTTTCTTGCGAGACACAAGATTAATTGATTACAATTTCTCTTGCTTCAGTCTGCCCTGTTCTTGAATACACATGTTCAAGAGCTCATTGACTGACCACTTTTCCATATGTGTCATATAAGACACCTTAAAAGCAGTGTAGTCAGCAGACAAGGAAGTCAAGATGAAATGGACCAGGAAGGACTCTGAAAAATCAACATCTAAAGTCTTCAGCTAAGAAGCTATGTCTCTCATTTCCAGAATATGTCCCCTTACGCTTTCTGTTCCATTAAGCTTCATGGAACAAAGCTTTGTCATTAGGGTGCTGGCCTGAGATTTATCGGAGCTGACAAACTGCTCATCAATGGCCCCTCATTAGTTCCTTAGCAGTTTTGCATTTGGGGATGGTTCCCCTTATGCTCTGGATAATGTGGGTCTTGATTACCATCATACTGAGACGATTGGATCTCTCTCATCGCTCATATAAGGTACGGTCAACTCTAGAGCTTTGCTCCGTAGGGATAGTTGGCTCCTCCGTACGAAGAGCTAGATCTAAATCCATGCATCCTAAGGCTAGAAGTACATTATTTTTCCATATTTTATAATTGACCATGGAGAGAGTGGGGATAAATTGAGTTGGGTCGATTACGGTGTTAAAACTGCAAAAACCATAAAATCGCATGCTTACTATTAACTTACAAAACAACGAAATAATAAAAGATAATTTTAGCATTGTGAATGAAAATTTAATTTAGCAATTAACCCATATTAATTGCTAATGATAAGAATCCAGTCTTTCTTTGGGCAGAGAGCGCTATCGCATTGGATTTTTATCTAACTTTATTGATAGATATAGCTAGAAAGGAAATATACCAGAATTAATGGGTCCCCATACCCACAGGTACCTCCCTCTGATACCAAATGTAAGACTATTTCTATATCTAGGGCATAGCCTAGAACGCAGCGGAGAGCAAGTGTAACACCCAAGTTTTGTCGATCTGAGAGTTAACGCCGCGCTTTAGGTCTTCTTCGCTGGGAACCGCCGTAATGGCAGATTTTTCTTGACGCACGATCATGCATTTTTCTTGACGCACGATCGATCCGACCGTGCGTGCTTTTCGGCTAGCAAAATGGCGTTCCGACTTTGGTCGTGCGTTTTAACGCACGGTCGTGCGTTCGACCGTGCGTTCGGAACCAGATCCGTAAATAGCTAAATCTGGGCGTCTGTTTGGTTTAGATCTTGATCGGACGGCTGTGAGGGGTTCATGGGAGAACCCTAAGTAGGGATGAGAGAGCTTTCCCTCTTCATTTCTTTCCATCGTGGGTTTTGAGGGTTTGAGATAGAGAAGGGGTTTGGAGGAGGAAGAGAGCTAGATCCCGCCATTGTTGGAGCTTCAGAGCTCCGTTCGCCTATTCGAGACCGGCAGCGTGTAGGGGACGTCGAGGCGCTTCTTCTCCTCCATGCTTTTTCAAGTTTCCCATGGCTAGGAGGAAATCTCAAAAGGTAACGACATTTCTCCTCCCGTCTTTAGGATGCGTGCATGGCATCCCTTTTCCTCTTTATTTTATGCATTTTGGCACCAGATCCTTCGAGTGAGAGGGATCCGGGTCGCTTGGTTCAAGAGAAACCATCGGGTCGATTGAGTCCATCCCCGATATGATTTTGCATTAGAGATCCGCTCCATTAGCGGATTAGGCATTGTGGTTGAAGACGGAATCGCGACCGTTGGTCCGATTCGGTGATGTTGTTTGATGCGCATTTTAGGGATTTTACTAGAAATCCGATTACGGCGAAAACGTCGTTGTAATGCCCTTGTATTTTCGTATGAGAATGAATGTTGGTTTGTGGGCGTGGAAATATTATGCGTGAGTTATGGCTTGTGATGCCTATTTGTATTGTGAAGGCGCGGAATTGCCTTGTGGTCGGCTGGCCCGCCCGTGATATTGCAAGTCATGTGTGGAGGGTGTCCCGGCAAGACAAGTCCCCCCTTTTGTGTTGATTGTAGTGAAATTGATGAGATTGTATGAGATTGAGAACTCCTTGGAATGAGGACAAGCTCGATGGCGCTGTGAGCCATGTGCGGGTGGGGTCCAGGCACGAGTGCCTAGCATCGTTGATGCTTGATGTGATGATGGAGGCAAGAACAGGTGAGTTGATGGATGAGCCCGATGGCATGGTGGGCCAGGCGAGGTGGGATCACGACATGAGTTCTTGGCCTTCGGCTACGATGCCCTTTGGGGTAAATGATGAGTACCCCATAGTTGTGATGTGATGGATGATGTATGATGATGTGTTAGATTCATACGCATTAGGGTGCCTTGGGTGAAACTCGGGTTGCATTAATATTTGCATTTGTAGGCCCCTTTTTATTACTTGCTCAACATAAAAATGTGGATGATGGTTGTGACACTCATGTTTGTTGTTTATGTTGCTTTTCTTTATATACATATGCATACAAAGTACTGACTTGCAGGGTGATGTAGTTCCCCGGTGTCCGCTAGGACGGTCGGGAGGAGGGGTGTTGTTACACCGTTTGTGGTCATCCATAGCTGACCCTCGTTTACCGCTCTTTGTGATTTGGATGCAGGCCAAGGATCGCAGGCTGGACCTAGCTCGCCGGACAAAAAGGCCTAAAGCCTCATGAAGTGTTTACTTTGCTTTCCTGCATTTGTGTACTTGTCTTTTCTTGTTTCCGGCTTGCATGCCGAGGTAGCTTAGGGAAGCTAGTTTTTCCCTTTTGGGGATTTCTTTCTGTGTTGAATGTTTGATGACTTGGACACTGGTTTTGTAAGGCCTTAAGGCCGGTTTTACTCCTATGTAGTCATGGACAATCTCTGTGTTTCTTAGTTTTGTTTCCGCTATTTTATCTGAGTTTTGAGTTGGGTAGCTTATATCATCTTATAATACTGAAACTGTGGCGGTTATATGTTGTGGGGTCCCGGCCGGACCTATATTATATAGTCATTACAGGGGAGGTGTTACAATTTGGTATCAGAGCTAGGTTGAGTATTCTTGCGTGGTCTAGTCTTTTCGGATCGCGTAAAGAGATTGTCCACATAGGAGTATTGCGCGGGATCATGAGTATCCCTGTGTTCGAGTCTCGCGAGTAGAGCTTGATTAGTTTGTTTCCTTGCTTGTGCTAGGATGTTGGTGACAATGCGGGGACGTCGAGGAGGCAGGAGGAGCCTCTGGGGAGTAGTGCTACTGCTCCGGGCCTCATGATTGTGGGCATATCCCCGGCCAATTTCTGTCATATGCTAGCAGAAGCTTTGGTGTCTGCTCTAGCGGTGAGAGTGCCGTCGGTTGCGACGCATGTCACACCAGATGGAGCCCGAGAGTTGACAGTTCCTAGAGCGTTGGAGAGATATTCTGACCAAGCCAAGAGTCGAAAGGACGTTGGAATAGAGCGATGTGAAGGGGAACCTTCCAAATCACAGTGGAAATCGGAGGGAAGCCGAGGAAGGAAAAGATTTCATTCCTTTAAGCCTAGTGAGAGAAGCGGTGCAGCTTCTGGGGAGATCCGCTCCAAAGGACCCATGTCGTGCTTTAAGTGTGGCAAGGTGGGCCACATCGCTCAGTTCTGTTCCGAGGGTGGAGCTGAGTTGGAGTAGGGGCTGGAACAGTCGGTGCGTTCCGGTCTTAGTTATGCGGAAAAGAAAAAATCAGTGGAGTCGAGCGCTTCACGCTTTCCTCCGGTGCAGCCTAGTGATTTTGCCCTTAGGTAGCAAGAGACGTTTCGTCAACCCGATGTGACGGTAGGTACGAAAAGCTTAGATTTTCGTTTGTTATCTTAAAGCTGTTTGCAACCTTTCGTATTTGTTGTGCTAGTCTTTGGTTACCCCTCTCGAGTGTTGTTCGACATAGGAGCATCACACTCATTTCTTGCGGGAAGCTTTACCCGGGGATCAGTGTTGAGTCTGTCAAGGTAGAGGTGGTACTGAGTGTGCGCATGCCGAATGGGTCTTTCATGACCACCGTGAGGGAAGGACGCATCGTGTTGCAATTTGCGATTGTGTTTTTGAGTTGGTAGCAGCGATTCTGCCACTAGCCGAATTTGATGTTATCTTAGGGATGGACTGGCTTGCAGAGCAGCGAGCTAGTATCGACTGCCAGTTGAAGGTGGTAACCCTGAGAGGCAAAGGTAGAGCAGAGGTCAAGTTTGAAGGCCTAAGCGGAGTGGCTTGCTCCCTGATTTTTGCCGTGCAAGTGAGGCGTGCGGTAAACCAAGGAGGCGAGGCGTTTATAGCTTTGTTGGAGACTCACTCCACAAGGTTGGCTTTTGGAGATATTTCGGTGGTGGAAGAGTTTGAGGATGTGTTCCCCGAGGAGCTTCCGGGAGCACCTCCTCAGCGTGAAATCGATATTTTTTTCGATAGAATTGGTACCGGGTGCGAGGCCGGTGTCGCGTCCTCCGTTTAGGATGGCAGCAAAGGAACTGGCCGAGCTTAAGGTTCAGTTGCAAGAATTGTTAGAGCAAGGGTACATTAGGCCCAGCTCTTCACCGTGGAGCGCGCCGGTATTGTTCGTGAAGAAAAAGGATGGAAGTATGCTGTTGTGCATTGACTACCGCTGGCTAAATAAGTTGACCATCAAGAATAAATATCTGATTCCCTGAATCGATGATTTGTTCGGCCAGTTAGTGGGGTCGGTGGTGTACTCCAAGTTGGACTTGAAGTCGGGGTACTACCAGTTGAAGATTCGAGAAGAGGACATTGCCAAGACAACGTTTGGGACTCAGTATAGCCACTATGAGTTTTCGGTGATGTCGTTCGGACTGATGAACGCGCCATCTGTGTTCATGGATTTGATGAACAGGGTTTTCGACCATTTTTTTATTCGTTTGTGGTGGTGTTCATAGATGATATCTTGGTATATTCACAGGTACCTCCCTCTGATACCAAATGTAAGACTATTTCTATATCTAGGGCATAGCCTAGAACGCAACGGAGAGCAAGTGTAACACCCCAATTTTGCTGATCTGAGAGTTAACGCCGCGTGTTAGGTCTTCTTCGCTGGGAACCGCCGTAATGGAAAATTTTTCTTGACGCACGATCGTGCGTTTTTCTTGACGCACGATCGATTCGACCGTGCGTGCTTTTCGGCTGGAAAAATGGCATTCTGACTTTGGTCGTGCGTTCGACCGTGCGTTCGGAACCAGATCCATAAATAGCTAAATTTGGGCGTCCGTTTGGTTTAGATCTTGATCGGGCGGCTGTGAGGGGTTCGTGGGAGAACCCTAAGTAGGGGTGAGAGGGTTTTCCCTCTTCATTTCTTTCCATCGTGGGTTTTGAGGGTTTGAGAGAGAGAAGGGGTTTCGAGGAGGAAGAGAGCTAGATCCCGCCATTGTTGGAGCTTCGGAGCTCCGTTCGTCGATCCGAGACCGGCAGCGCGTAGGGGACGTCGAGGTGCTTCTTCTCCTCCATTCTTTTTCAAGTTTCCCATGGCTAGGAGGAAATCTCAAAAGGTAACAACATTTCTCCTCCCGGTCTTTAGGATGCGTGCATGGCATCCCTTTTCCTCTTTATTTTTTGCATTTTGGCACCGGATCCGTCGAGTGAGAGGGATCCGGGTCGCCTTGGTTCAAGAGGAACCATCGGGGTGATTGACACCATCCCCGACATGATTTTGCATTAGAGATCCGCTCCGTTAGCAGATTAGGCATTGTGGTTGAAGCCGGAATCGCGACCGTTGGTCCAATTCGGTGATGTTGTTTGACGCGCATTTTAGGGATTTTACTAGAAATCTGATTACGGCGAAAACGTCGTTGTAATGCCCTTGTATTTTTGTATGAGAACGAATGTTGGTTTGTGGGCGGGGAAATATTGTGCGTGAGTTATGGCTTGTGATGCCTGTTTGTATTGTGAAGGCGCGGAATTGCCTTGTGGTCAGCTGGCCCGCCCGTGATATTGCAAGTCATGTGTGGAGGGTGTCCCGGCAAGACAAATCCCCCCTTCTGTGTTGATTGTAGTGAAATTGATGAGATTGTATGAGATTGAGAACGCCTTGGAATGAGGACAAGCCCGATGGAGTTGTGAGCCATATGCGGGTGGGGTCCAGGCACGAGTGGCTAGCATCGATGATGATTGATGCGATGATGGAGGCAAGAACAGGTGAGCTGATGGATGGGCCCGATGGCATGGTGGGCCAGGCGAGGTGGGATCATGACATGAGTTCTTGGCCTTGGGCTACGATGCCCTTTGGGGGAAATGATGAGTACCCTATAGTTGTGATGTGATGGATGATGTATGATGATGTGTTAGATTCATACACATTATGGTGCCTTGGGTGAAACCCGGGTTGCATTCATATTTGCATTTATAGGCCCTTTTTTATTACTTGCTCAACATAGAAACGTGGATGATGGTTGTGACAATCATGTCTGTTGTTTATGTTGCTTTTCTTTATATACACATGCATACGATGTGCTAACTTGCAGGGTGATGTAGTTCCCCGGGGTCCGCTAGGACGGCCGAGAGGAGGGGTGTTGTTACACCGTATGTGGTTGTTGGAACCTTAGTTTTGATTTGAGTTAGGATCCACCTTTAGTGTCTAAGTTTCTATCATAACATATCTTATAACTTAGATCATATCCTATTAAGTTAGAAGGCTGAAAATAAATATATTTAATAGGCTGAAAAGAATATATATATATAATATACTAAGAAATATATATATATTTAATTGGCTGAAAAATAAGAGAAGATTAAAAATAACATAAGTTCTCTGCATTCGACAAACGTCCATCTGTGTTCGACGAATGGCGCCTTGCGCTCGACGAATGGTATTCATTCTGCGCTCGATGAAATCCAGCGGTTCAGCGTTCGACGATCCCGTCTCAGCAGTTCAGCGTTCGACGATCCCGTCTCAGCGGTTCAGCGTTCGACGATCTCGTCTCAGCGGTTCAGCGGTCGACGAACAGATTATCTCAGCGGTCGACGATCAGACCCTGTCTCAGCGGTCGACGAAATCCTGCGTTCAACGAACTCAAGTTGGCATTCGACGAACAGCTCAAATATTCAGCGGTCGACGATCCAGCCAGTCTCTGTGTTCGACGAACTCCAGTCTGCGTTCGACGAATATTCAGCAGATGTTCAGAACAGTGAATCAAATGTTCAGGTCGACGAATCAAATGATGAGGTCGACGAACTTGAAGCTCAGCTCGACGAAATATCTGCAGTATTATTTTATATCATTTAGCTCGACTAAAATTATATATATGCAGTCAGATTTATTAAAGCAATATTTTATTAATTTTATATTGCTATATATATTGCTGTCTTTCCTTTGTTTGAAATAGCCGTTGGCAGAAGCATTAAATGTTATAGCCATTGCAAAAGCTAAAGACGGCAACTTATGTTCTCGAGGATCTGAGAAATAAAAGAGATATTATCTCTTTCCTCTTCTGTCGGCAAGGATTCAAATCAGCCGAAAGTTCTCCAGAATAAATATACAGAGCAGAGAAGAGAAAAACAAGATAGCAGGAAGATAGAATATATCATATTGCTGTACAGAGAAAAGAGAAGAAGAAGAAGAAGAAGAGAAAAAGAAGAACAACAGCAAAAAGAAGAAGCAGATCAAAAATACATCATATCTTCTTTTTGCTAAACTCTTTCTTGCAGATCATCTACATCCTGAGACACCAAATCTATATCAATTGCTCAGGGATCAAAACTGTAAGAAGAAGAACAGAGGATTTGCAATCTAGAGAAGGAGCTCCATACACAAGGCTGTCATCTAAACTAAATCAGACAGGGGGAGCTTTCTTCAACATCATCATCAAGATCTAAACTCAACACCCTATCAGGATCTTCAAGTGTCTTCTCAGCAAAGAGAAGAACAACATATCTTTTTGTTTTCTTTATTTCTCTCATCTTGTAAAGGGTTATAACTCCCTTCAAAAGTTAACTCCCGGTGACAGGCCACCTTAGCAAAAACCTGCATCTTGGTTTATAAGCACCTTATCAAAAGCTTATAGGTGATTTGGGCACCTGATCAAACCTCCATTGGTGTGTGGACACCTAATCAAAAACCCCTTGGTGTGAGGGTACCTTATCAACAACCTCCAGTGGATTCCTACGAGTGGGTAGAAGAGTAGATGTACCCAGGTTGTTGGGAACTACTATATATCTTGTGTCATCTGGATGTTTGTTTTTTATGTTTTTATTTATGTTTTATGTGTTGTGTTTACTTATGCACTCTTACTGTTTGTGTTTATTACTCATACAGCACTCAGCACAATCATCTATATATATATAATATTACTTTGAAGTAAAACTTAAACAAGATCTTTTAAAATATATAAGAACTAAAACTCCACTTTCAATTGGTATCAGAGCAGGTTGATTACTTTCAATTTCTTGCAACTGATACTCAATTGAACACTTTCAATTGGTATCAAAGCAGGTTGATTTTTCACACAGGCTAACACCTGAAATCACAAAGATCACTTAGTTCTTAAAAATATTTTTTTTTTGTTTTTCTAAATGGCCCTACCAGATTTTTCTATTTCTGATCCACCTATTTGTAATTTGGATAGTTTTCCTTTATGGCAAGTTAGAATCAGACTATATATGAATGTCATAGATGAAGAAATTTTCAATTCCATTTTGACAGGACTTTCATCTTCAATCCCTTCATCTGATGATCAAGTAAAGCTGAAAAGTGTTGATGCCATGGCCATGAACATATTGGCTAAATCAATGTCCAAAGACATTCTTCTCAAAGTGGCTGACTACACTTCAACAAGGAGCATCTGGAACTTCCTCTCAAGGATGGTAAATGAATCCACCTTTACTTCTTCCACTAACTGCATTTTTGATGCAGAACCATCTTCAACTCTAAGTGAAGAAGAAGAAGAGGAAGAACAAAAAGCAAGAGATTTCTGCATGATGGCCATATATGGCTCAAGCTCATATCATAAATCAGATGCAGACGCTGAATCTAAAACAGAAAAGGTAACTAAGGTAACCTCCAACTTTATTTTTACCTCTGATACATTTCAATCTGTTTTCAAATCACCATGTACAGCTTTAATAAAATCTGAAAATAGAATCAGTAAAGAACTAATAATAAATAAATTAATTTCTGATAAAATTAAAGAAGATTTAAAATCATCAGAAGAACAAATTACCTGTTTAAAAAATGAGTTAATTAAAGCAAAAGAAAAAGAAAAATTTTATGATCAGCAACATCAAAGAAAATTTTCAAATTTATATTTTAATGAAATAAAGTGGCCAACATATCAAACTATAAAGCATTTGTTTTTACCTATTTTAAAACATTTATAATTAAACAATAGTTATTTAATTCTCTTGAATTTTTCTATCTTAAAACAAAGTCAGATAACCTTCACATTCTTCCAGATTTTCTCCAAAAAATAGTTTGAGCATTCTACTCAAATAGCATAGATCAGAAATGATCAGAGCTCTGAGTGTGAGTCTCTTCTGATTAAGGGGATTCTATAGAAAGAAGGTATCAGGCAATGTCTTTTTTATTTTAAAAATTCCTTAGAATCCAATAACAACTAGCAATTCATCATTAAAATCATATTTAAATCAAAATCTAGGAAATCAGAATTGCTTAAATGAATTTTATAAGAAGAAAATAATCTCTGACCCTAAAGCTTCAAAGACTTTTTATGCTTATGTATCCTAAACCAAATAGGGGGAGATTGTTAGAACCTAGTCTTAATTTGGATTAGGATCCCAACTCAAATAGGGGGAGATTGTTGGAATCTTAGTTTTGATTTGAGTTAGGATCCACCTTTAGTGTCTAAGTTTCTATCATAACATAATTTATAACTTAGATCATATCCTATTAAGTTAGAAGGCTGAAAATATATATATTTAATAGGCTGAAAAATAAGAGAAGATTAAAAATAACATAAGTTCTCTACGTTCGACGAACGTCCATCTGCGTTCGACAAACCGCGCCCTGCGCTCGACGAATGATATTCATTCTGCGCTCGACGAAATCCAGCGGTTCAGCGTTCGACGATCCCGTCTCAGCGGTTCAGCGTCCGACGATCCCGTCTTGGCGGTTCAGCGTTCGACGATCCCGCCGCAGCGGTTCAGCGGTCGACGAACAGATTATCTCAGCGGTCGACGATCAGACCCCGTCTCAGCGGTCGACGAAATCCTGTGTTCGAAACTCAAGTCTGCGTTCGACGAACAACTCAAATATTCAGCGGTCGACGATCCAGCCAGTCTCTGCGTTCGACGAACAGTTTCGTTCGACGAACTCCAGTCTGCGTTCGACGAATTATCAGCAGATGTTCAGAATAGTGAATCAAATGTTCAGGTCGACGAATCAAATGATGAGGTCGACGAACTTAAAGCTCAGCTCGACGAAATATCTGCAGTATTATTTTATATCATTTAGCTCGACTAAAATTATATATATGCTGTCAGATTTATTAAAGCAATATTTTATTAATTCTATATTGCTATATATATTGCTGCATTTCCTTTGTTTGAAATAGCCGTTGGCAGAAGCATTAAATGTTATAGCCGTTGCAAAAGCTAAAGACGGCAACTTATGTTCTTGAGGATCTGGGAAATAAAAGAGATATTATCTCTTTCCTCTTCTGTCGGCAAGGATTCAAATCAGCCAAAAGCTCTCCAGAATAAATATACAGAGCAGAGAAGAGAAAAACAAGATAGCAGGAAGATAGAATATATCATATTGCTGTACAGAGAAAAGAGAAGAAGAAGAAGTAGAGAAAAAGAAGAACAACAGCAAAAAGAAGAAGCAGATGAAAAATATATTATATCTTCTTTTTGCTAAACTCTTTCTTGCAGATCATCTACATCCTGAGACACCAAATCTATATCAATTGCTCAGGGATCAAAACTGCAAGAAGAAGAACAGAGGATTTGCAATCTAGAGAAGAAGCTCCATACACAAGGCTGTCATCTAAACTAAATCTGACAGGGTGAACTTTCTTCAACATCATCATCAAGATCCAAACTCAACACCCTATCAGGATCTTCAAGTGTCTTCTCAGCAAAAAGAAGAACAACATACCTTTTTGTTTTCTGTATTTCTCTCATCTTGTAAAGGGTTATAACTCCCTTCAAAAGTTAACTCCCGGTGACAGGTCACCTTAGCAAAAACCTGCATCTTGGTTTATAAGCACCTTATCAAAAGCTTATAGGTGATTTGGGCACCTGATCAAACCTCCATTGGTGTGTGGACACCTTATCAAAAAACCCTTGGTATGAGGGCACCTTTTCAACAACCTCCAGTGGATTCCTACCAGTGGGTAGAAGAGTAGATGTACACAGGTTGTTGAGGAACTACTATATATCTTATGTCATCTGGATGTTTGTTTGTTTATGTTTTTATTTATGTTGTATGTGCCGTGTTTACTTATGCACTCTTACTGTTTGTGTTTATTACTCATACAACACTCAGCACACTCATCTATATATATATAACATTACTTTGAAGTAAAACTTAAACAAGAGCTTTAATAATATTTAAGAACTAAAACTCTCCTTTCAGTGGTCAGCCATAGCTGACCCTCGTTTACCGCTCTTTGTGATTTGAATGCAGGCAAAGGATCGCAGGCTGGACCTAGCTCGCCTGCCAAAAAGGCCTAAAGCCTCATGAAGTATTTACTTTGCTTTCCTGCATTTCTGTACTTGTCTTTTCTTATTTTCGGCTTGCATGCCGAGGTAGCTTAGGGAAGCTAGTTTTTCCCTTTTAGGGATTTCTTTCTGTGTTGAATGTTTGATGACTTGGACACTGGTTTTGTAAGGCCTTAAGGCCGGTTTTACTCCTATGTAGTCGTGGACAATCTCTGTGTTTCTTAGTTGTGTTTCCGCTGTTTTATATGAGTTTTGAGTTGGGTAGTTTATATCATCTTATAATACTAAAACTGTGGCGGTTATATGCTGTGGGGTCCCGGCCGGACCTATATTATATAGTCATTACAGGGGAGGTGTTACAACAAGGATCGAGTATAGGGATTTTATACCTCCAGCCATTAGGCTACTCTTGGACGAACGACTTCAATGAGCAAGGCTCGGACAGAGCACCTCCAGCAGGCTGAAGGGGCGGAGCACCTCCAAGACTGAACAGAGCTCAGGCGGAGCACCTCCAGGAAGTGAACAGGGATCGGGCGAAACACCTCCAGGAAGGGATCAATGACGCAAGACGCCGGAGTAGAGAGGCTCAAGCTCTGGAAGAAGGCAGGCGATGTCGGAATCGGTACGCACTGGAGGGAAGAGGACTCACACAGAGCGTCTGCTGGAGGAAGACCGAAACGGGGAAAACCCTAACACTGGCTTGCGACTTCTGGATTTTGGGGGAGAAAAATAAACCGGACGGGATCGATGAGATGAGTTTTAATCCCTATTTATATATCCCAATCCAGGGCCTCAAGGACAACCCTGAACGATCTGGGTCGTCCATCCTCCCATCTAGAGGATCTGGACTAAAACCTCAATTTACTTAAACCACTCGTCACACTTGAACATAGCGAGTCACCTCCTTATACTGATCACCCTAACAGACTAACACGGGTTGAATCAAATTAGATAATCTAACAATACCAAGTGTCACACCCGGTATCGGGTGCAGGAGGACAGCTGAGAGGAGTCCGGAAAGGGTTGTCACCTACGGCGATAGCTGGGAGACGACCTAAAAAACCATATCGAACTTCTGCTCAAATTTCTACTTATGTGCATCTATCGAGGTCGCACTTCCCGAGCTAGGGCTAAACCTTCGGGCGAACACCCTCGATGTTCACAGTTATCCATATAGACCTGCTGTTCCTCGACCGACTCGATCTGAAGATCGCTTGTTCGATCTGTTGGTGCATAAATTGCAATCCTCGGCCTCACACTTTACTAAGATAGAAACGAGGGGTAAACTGAGAGAGAGGTTAGATACTCTGAGGTCGTTATGGATGAGCTAAACGAGAACGAGTGGATGCCGAAAGCGGCGAGATCAGACTTCCCGCAACTGCAACTCGTTGCGAGTGATTTTAATGCTCACTAAGAATCAGTTACACAAAAATGTCACCACTAGTAGGAGCTCGCAGTAGTTAGGATACAAACTGGAGTCAGCGATAGGAAGAAGCTGGGTCTCAGATCTCTTTCAAGGTAATGTTCACCTATATTTATACTAGTGGGCATGCTCGAACGGACGGGGAGAAGAAAAATGAGCTCCCCTAGTTACAAGAGAAACGAGCATGGATGATATGCAAATATCCTAAAAAGCTAGACCGTGCAGACACAACATGATTGTCAGTGCGAGTTTAGGCAAAGAAGAATTGCACTGAGAAAATAGAACTAAACTAACTATAGTATTGAGCGGGCTCTGGAGGCTGACTACCCGAAATGACGTCTATCTTGATTCTTGAAATGACTAGAGATACTGGGCTGCACGGGCGTTGAAAACCTGTCCGCCTAGACTGTTGAGGAAGACATCAACTCTCTTGCAGATAGCTGAAGCATTAGGCTCAGCAGACTCCTAGGGAGTGACTGCCAGAGCACCCCGAAAAAGGAATAATTGTGACTTCCAATATTGAACATGAGGGTCTGTGCGAACACCACTATCCTGCCGCCCGGACTGCTGAGGAAGCAGGGCTGCCTGACTTGAAGACAATCGGAACCGCTAAACCGGGGGAACACCGAAGGGTTGACCACTTGAAGGATAAGACTAGTTTGCCAATAACTGAAAGGAGATCTGAGCAGACGATTTTAGTTTGATGACAAATGTTTTTCCCCCACAATATAAACACTTAAGTGCTTCTTATCCATTTCTATATATTTTAAGTTGAATTAAACAGTTATCTTAGAAAATAAAACACATTCCGAAGCCGATTGGCATCCGATTCTCAATCGGACGGTTGTAATTTATTCATCCCGTTCTTTCTCGGCCCTTCCGAGCTTCTTTCTTCGACGGATTATTCTTTTCTCTCCGCTTCTAAATAACGAGAGAACCTGGAAAGTGGGTTACGGCACTTGGCGCGACATAGATTGGGTTGCGATTCGCACCAATGATTGTTTTATTTCGCGCGACAACCAGAAGATTTAGCCTTCTCACCTGGTTCTTCTCCTGCTCTTTCTACGGCCAGCTTTCTGAGATTTTTTTGTAAAGAGGTTTCATGTCTAGGCTTGTTCTTGAATGCGACTAAGCGATTCTACGATGCTGGGATTCTTACGATTCTTTTTTTTCAGAAGTTGATTCGTCTTCCTTAAGGTTTTCTTTGCAATTGTAAAGAAAATTTGCAATTTGTTGATAAAAATCCCGTGCGTTTCTGTTCCTAAAGCATAGAGGCCTAAATTCCGGAAGAACAGAGATGGACGATGTTTCTGGTTCCCCGGTGCATGTTCTGCTGGCGGTTTCGATTTTGTCGGGGGTCATCATGTGCAAAACGGTAAGTAAATTTCTATTGCCAAAATCATTTTTTTAAAAAATTTTATTGCTACCAGTGTCATTGGGTTGAGAACTGAATAAAGCTTAGTATATGGGTTTACCTAATCGTAGTCAGTATTGTTTATCAGAATCTATGTTAGCTTCTACATTTTAACAAAGAGATGTGTCACAATTTGTTCAGCCAAGATCATGTTTCTTTGATGTAGTTAACTTGATTTCGTTTTTGACCATTGAAGATTTAGAGGAAAAATGCCATCAATTTTATGTTGCTACTTCATCTAAATCTCCATGGGTCCACTCGTTTGGACGGAATTGGTGCCCTAGAATTAAAATTGGAGTTCCATTGCCATTGGATATGACCTTCAATTCCAATTCCGAAGCCCAAGTCCCATCCAACCGAACTAACCCTAATTGATATAGGTTTCTTCTGGTGAAATTGTTATGATACATTACTGAAAGTAAGCAGTTAGGAGCCGAATTAGTAATTTTGCATTTACCTGCTTAAAGAGGCTTTAGTACAAAATACTGATAGTAAGTTACGTAATAGATACCTTTGATGTTGAATAAGAACTGCTTAGTTTCTCCAAATTCTCCATTCCGATCTTACTAGGAACTCCTATGTGAGGAGTCATTTTCTACTTGTTTAGGGACTCCTAAGCTCTCAGGGAAGATTATTGAATCCAATAGTAGCTGCTATCAATGGTATCAGAGAGTTAACCAGCAACACGCCTATGACAATGTCAATTGCTGATAATTTGTGACCTCATGATCTTTGTAAAAAGGTTGAGCAGCTTTCACGTTCATATGATCTGACGGGAAAATCAATCCTAGAGTTCACAAATAAACAAAATCAAGCATTAAAAGAGATGCGAGAAATGTCCGCTGATCTCTATTAGAGTAGAAAAGCAATATGACAGGCAAAGAAGTATAAGCCGAATCTCAATCACCATTATCAATTACCAATAGGGTGTCCACGTATTGAGTTTCTGAGATCGCCATGATCTGAAAGATTAATTTTATCATTATGAAAAGTTCTTTGAAATTGACAATACACCAAAGTGCGTTAAGATCACATCAGTTCGACTCGATGGAAAAGATCTTTAATGGCATTCAGTTTCTTTGAAATCCAAGATGACTCGCGCTTGGCCACATTGTGAAGAGTATGCTCAGGCAATTAGTGGTCAATTGTTATTAAGAGATCTTATGTGTGTTCTTTAAAATATTTAACAACAAAGTATGGTTTAGTCGTATTGGAACGAGTTTGATGAGTTGCTGAATGTAGCTTATATACCTGATGAATATGCTATCAGCTTTATTCTTACAGGATTGAAGAATGAATTTGAACTTCCCGTCTGAATGGTTACTACTAATACTCTATCCCAACGTTATTATAATACATTACTAAAGTAGTAAAAGTAGACTTTAAACTATTACTAGGCTGCATTCATTTACCCGCTTAAGTAGGCTTTAGTATAAATACCTGAAGCAAGTGATCAATCGATACCCCTTTGATGTTGACTACTTACAGGCAGGGTACCGTTTGAAAAAATACAAATGCTATTTTTTGTTACGCACACGCGCACAACATCTTATTTGTATTTTGCATCTTTAATTTGTAGGACATTAGGATAAAATGTATGTGAGCCCCCCTTCCTATATAAGGAGGTGACTTGGGAGTTTTAGTTATCTTTGATGTTTTAGGGTTTGAGATCTCTCTTGAGAGAGGAACTTCAAGGTGGAACTAGCCTCCTGAGGTTAGATACGAGTATTCCTCGTGATTGTATCCAATTTTCTTGTTTTATTGCAATCAATTTTCTTTTGTTTGTATCATTGGTCCGATATGCCGACCCCGTCCTCTATTTTGCCAGCCTTCGGGAACATTCTTCCAGCACAAGACTCGTCTCGCCGCACCCGCTCGCGTTCGTCCAACACCGCCTCTCCGCGCATCTAGGCCCTCTTCGCGACCTCCTGGAATCGCTCGCATTCGTCCAACACCGCCTCTCCAGCACATCCTCCTGGAATCGCTCGCGTTCGTCCATCCGCGCCTTTCCGCGCTTCCAGCGCCTCTTCGCGACCCCTCTCGGCCCGCCGCTTCTTCTGAACAACTTCTCCCACACATCTCTTCCAGCACGTAACTCTTCCCGCACCCTTCGACCGACAATGCCTCTTCCCGCACCGTATGCTAGCGTCGATTGTGGCCTCAATCGCTTGCCTCTCCCCGTGCAATTTACGATTCTTCCCACAGCTTCCTATTCTGTTTGCTGGCCTGATTCGGCTGCCCCGTGCGTGTCCCCACTACTCTGTCCGAGCTCGACAAGCACTGCTCCAGGACATCCGCTCCAACTCCCGCTCCTGCGCACGTCCTTTCAATAGTGGGCTTCTCCTACTGCTGCCTTCTTCTCCACAGCCGCCCGTGCCATCCCTTCTTATGCCAATGGCTCGTCACTCGATGGAATTTTGTGTGGAGGCCCTCACAACCATCAACTCTCGCCTCGAGTCCCAAGCCGAGCAGTTCAGTTTAGTTATGACCATGCTCCACAACTTGCAACCAGTCCAACACTCCGGGCCTAACACCGCCTCTTCCTTGGGATCCCTCAATCCATTGTCCTTCGAAGAACCCGCTTTGGCGGGATTTCCTCCTTTGCATCTCCCCCGCCTCGACATTCCCACATTCAACAAGACTGACCCCCTCGGTTGGATTGCCCGCGTCGAGCAGTATTTTGACATTTAGCAGATTCATCAGGCACAAAAGGTCTCCACATCTCTTATCGGCATGGAAGGCCCCGCTCTCCATTGAGTCCGCTGGCTCGGCCAGTCCTCTCCCGACCTCACTTGGACAGCTCTCACTGAGGCACTTATTCAATGGTATGATCACCGCTACTCCGACGCCGTGATTGAGAGCCTTTACGGGATTTGTCAGACTGGCTCCATTGACTCGTATGTGGATGAATTTATTGAGTTGGTCAACCACGTTCCGGGTCTCCCACCCGACCATTACTTGAACTATTTCATGCACGACTTACATCCTCATATCTGAGCTCGTCTCCGCACCCTCCATCCGTTTACCGTCAACCAAGACATGAACCTCTCCCTATACGTGGAGGCCGAATTTCTGGCGACGTTCGGGGACCCTCCTTCTATCCTTCCAAACCTGCCCACCAACCATAATATGCCCACCCGGTCTAAACCACCACTACCTCCTCAACCTCGCCCAACCATTATGTATGCATGCAACAACCGTCCTATCCTTACTCACCGCTTTTCAACCAAGAGTATCATGACTTGATTGTCTTTTCAAGGAGTTTCACGCCCTCATTGGCGATGACTGGGTGGAGATTGGCGTAGATGACTTTGACGCTTTTGCGATCACAAAGGTACCACCGTACGGAGCCCCTGGCACCTTGCCGATAGCCAACCCGCAGGCGTAAAACTACTAGATGGCGGGCGACATCTTGACCTTGGGGACAAGGTTGATTTTTTGGCGGGAGATATTGTTACGCACGCTCGCGCAATATCTTATTTGTATTTTGTATCTTTAATTTATAGGGCATTAGGATAAAATGTATGTGAGCGCCCCCTCCATATATAAGGAGGTGGCTTGGGAGTTTTAGTTATCTTTGATGTTTTAGGGTTTGAGATCTCTCTTGAGAGAGGAACTTCAAGGAGGAACCAACCTCCTGAGGTTACGCACGAATATTCCTCGTGATTGTATCCAGTTTTCTTGTTATATTGCAATCAATTTTTGTGTTCATATCATTTTTTTGCCCACTTGAAACCGCGGATCCTCTAAAACACCATTTTATGCCCAATTCCAACTACAGGGATGGCTCCTTTGTGAAGACTATTGAATCCACAGAGATAACTCCTTTGTAAAACCCCATTTTAAGCCACGTTCAGGAACTCTGTTATATCAGTTGAGTTTATTAGTATTAGTATATTTATGTATGAGTGAGTTTAGTCCCACATCGTGTATGTGTGTTAATGTGTCTATGTAAGTCTTATATATTGCCCTTGTGACTTATGAGGAAGAATAAGATTGCACCAATATATTTCCCTTTCATCTCTCTACTTGGTATCAGAGGTGGAATTGACTCCTCCCTGAATTTTTGTCGTCCTGCGACCTAAGTTCTCGGTGGCTTCCGCTCTCTGATTTCCGCTTCTCCCTCCCTCTTGTCACGTCGAGCCGATCCCTGCGCTGCTAAACCTCCCGTTGAGCCCCTCTGTTCCCTCTCCCATCGACGCAATTGTCGTTTGATTCCATCGATGGCAGTGACCGTCTCTTCCCTCGATGACGGAGTTTCTCTGCGCTATCGTCGACGAGTCTGTCTCTACTCCTGCGATCCCGTCTCGTCCGACTGCTGCCAGAGGGAGCGACGTCTTCCCCCGACGATCTCGTCGACAGAGGGCTCTGTGCTGCTTCCTGTTAATCCACCTCCATCATCTTTGTTTCTGTCACAGATCGTCGACGACGATCCTATTCCCAGTTGGTCTTCCTCTCCACTGCAGCATCCCTTCTTCTTCGATGCGATCCAGAAACTCCTTCCTTCTCTCACCATCAACAACTCCTTCTGCAGTGATCCCGTCCACGGGTGCATTTGCCGCTGCTTCTCTTTTGTCGATCCAGTGGACCTCTTCTCTCCCGCTTACTGCTTCTCCTGTCCGATTGATGCGTGTGCTCTCGACTGTTCTGGTGGTATTTCTGATGATGGCGCCTGCTGCTGCCCCGGGGCTGTTCTTTGTTGTTGTCCATGGTTCCGCTGTTGTTCTGCTGGAGATTTGTCTCCAGCAGCAGGCCTTCTTCTAGCTCAGTCTTTCTGCTCTCCGGGGATATGGATCCGCTGCCCGCTTCTCTCGTCGATGATGGTGCTAATGCAGTTTTTTGCTATTTTTTCTTTGAGTTTTTTGTGTTTTGTTGTTTTATGTTGGGTATGTCTATATGCACGTGTTTTTCACGTGAGGGGGAGTGTTTGGGACAAAGGCGACTCGGATGATCTTTCTCGACCTTTCGCCTTCGTTCCACACGGCCTCTAGGCTTATGTTGTGTGTTGTTTGCGTCTCCCCAAGTTTTTCCTTGAGGATTAGTCTTTGGTGGTTGTCTTTTTCCCTTTCTCCCTTATTCCCGCGGTCTCGTAGATTCGTGTGTGTGGTGTTATCCCCGCTGTCTCGTAGATTCATGTGTGTGGTGTTATCCCCGCGGTCTCGTAGATTCGTGTGTGGTTTCCTCTCTATCTGTCTTGTCCGCTTTGCCTACCACTTTTTTATCATTTCTTTTATGATGTCCAAGCTTAAGGTTCCCCCTTCAGCTTGAGGGGGTTCCCCCCTTCAGCTTGAGGGGGTTCCCCCCTTCAGCTTGAGGGGGAGAGTTGAGTTTATTAGTATTAGTATATTTATGTATGAGTGAGTTTAGTCCCATATCGTGTATGTGAGTTAATGTGTCTATGTAAGTCTTATATATTGCCCCTATGAGGAAGAATAAGATTGCACAAATATATTTCCCTTTCATCTTTCTACTGTATCTCCTATCTCCAACCACCATGGCCCTCCCAAACAGGCCCAAGTCTTTCCCAAAATTATCTCCATTCCGATCTCTCCAAGATCTCCTCAGTGATGACTCCTTTTCTCCTTCCTGCTCATGCCCAGGGCTCCAACTCTTAAGCTCTTACAAAATTAGGGGAGACTATCGAATCCGGTAGCTGCTATCAGAAATTTGTATAAATAATATCATGTCATGTTTTTTAATATTGTTTTTCTTTGTCAAGAATAGCATAATGCCATATCAATTAGGAGAGTGTAAAGAATAAAAGAATTCAACAGTCCATTCTGGCATCGGATGGGAAAGGGGGAGTATTGCCTATTCATCATATTTTCTCTACTCTCTATTCGAATTTGAATGAATAAACTTCTCAGTTGCCATTTTTTTCATCTTTATAAGAGCAAAAAATGATTTAATATCTGATTGGCCTAAATAGGTTTATAGTTTCCTTATATTTCTGGTTTTGTTGCATATTTTCCTTTTGTAGATATATGAAATCACAGGTTTGATCAGCACAGCATATTTCAAGGGTTACAGCAGCCTTAAAAAATCAACAAAAATTGAGTGGAAAAATCGGTTGGGTATTTTTATCTTTGTATTACGCCTGCCTTCGCTTTTATACTTGTTTTGACATTTTATTCATCCATGTTTGTGCATTGTTCAAATAACTTTCATGCAGGGGGTTTTCAACATTCCATGCTATTCTTGTAGCAGCTGTTTCTTTCTATTTGATAGTGCTATCAGATCTCTTTAAGGATGGTGCTCCAACTGGTTCTTTTGTACATAGAAAATCATTGTTGTCTGATTCCTTACTTGGGGTAAGTTCTTTTGATTACAATATCAACTTATGGTTGTAACATTGGTCTTCTTTTTTTTCCATTATAGAAACTGAATTTTGTAATTCGTTCTTCTGTGATCACTAGATTATATAGTTAAATCCTACAGTAAAAAATCCCTACAGTATTTCAAATGTACTAGTAATATTGACAAAGAGTTCTTGGATCCCCACAAGGAAAAACAGGAATTGTCCCCCTTTCTCCTGCTCAAACTCACCAGCTTAAACTAAGAGAAAAGATGATAAAAGAGAAGGCGAGACAAGGAAAGTGGAATAAGCCTCTTGTTGTGCATTTGTATTAGTGAGGTAAAATCTGAGAAATCAAGCTTTGGATAGTTGCAGTTTGTTTTGATAATAGCCCCTTGTCTTTGTTTACTACCATTGCCTCATCTGACACCACCTCTCTCCATGAAAAGCAGTTTAAAAGCGGAACTGCTTTTTCCCGTGACAATATATCATTGAGTGTCAAAGAATTGGGACTCAAAGATGGTCCTGATACACTAGTGGTCATATCCTTTATCCCTTTTCAACCAAAAAGTTTAAGCTTACGTTAGAGAGCCCACCACTTGTATTTTTATGCCAATATAGCATTGACATATTTCATACTCGATTATATACAATACTTCAATTTGTCTCACCATTTCTCCCTCACATGAGATCTCTTCACACCATCTATTACTTTTTTTTCTACACCATCTATTACTTTTCTTCATACAAAAACTGTTTTAAATATTATTAAATATCATGCACTAAGGCCCATTCAATCACGTGGAGTCGTCGTGAGAGTTACCCATGTTTAAATCTTACTCAATCATGATAGAAAGACTAAATCTATGATGCCAGATACTGCATGCATATGTTATGGGCTTTTCCTGTAATGGAATTAGCGTCGCCGGAGGAGGTGATGACGGCAGCCGAGGGTACTTGTTGTGTGCTCGCCGGAGGAGTGACCGTAAGTGGAGGGGATACTTCGGAGCTGGAACTGTGGTTGCCTAGGCTGGGCTTACTCGGTAGGAGAGAGAGCTACTAAAATATCTTAGTCAAGACAAAGAATGAGAAATAACTACTTTGATAACATTACAAGACCCACACTTGTCTTTAATAAGCTAAAAGACTATTCTTAAACACAAACCCTACCATCTAACACTAATCACACTACCATAATGAGATTGGGACTATTACATCCCATCCTTCCTTGAAATCGAGCTTGCCCTCAAGCTCGAGCGTGGCATGATCAGTGTGATCCTCGGATTTCTTAACTTCTTGCCAGAATAATTCTTTGTAGCGTGAGATCAGAGCAGATGCGTCATTGGGTAGGGGCTCATGGCGTGCTCACAGATGTCACGGAGGTCTGCAGGGATCTATCTTTGCACGATCGATAACTAAGGAGAGTCTGTCATGCATAGGGGAGGTGGGGCAAGTGTGCCTGCTGAATGTGAGTCGTGTCTATCAGAAGTGGCGGCGCCGACTGGGGAACAATCACCAGAAGCAATGGCGTCAACGGGGCCGGCAGAACATGTAACTGGAGCATATAGCGTTGGATGGAGGTGGCTGACATCACGGTTGGCACATATTGCGGTGGAACAATTAACGAGTTCGATGGTGGCGGTGCAGGGAGCGGTGGAGGCGCTTGACTGTTAGTAACTTGACCATGGATTTGAACAGTGGTGGTTGTAAGATCAGTGAGCTTATTGTAGTGGGTGACAAAGTCTTCCCGACGACGTGCGCCAGCTTCTTGAAAGTGTGCTTATAGGGAAGCCAACAACATTTGCATCATGTTCCTTAGTGTACTCATGTGATTGGACAAGAGGAGATGACCGAATGGATGTCGCAAATGACGGCTTGGAGGTTAAATGGGGTGTTGTCAGCACGATTCAAGCAATACGACGTTGAGTCGAGCGAGGGCGGAACTTCCTTATTGCGGGCTATGTTGGGGTCACCGGCATGCACCACAACGGTTGAGTGGAAGGAGGTGAGGTTGGGAATATGTTCTGCGGAGAGTGGAAAGTGGAAAAGTGTTTGGGAGTGCTACTGGACAGAATCAACGTAGAGTGAAGGCACTGGCCAACGATGTTGTGGAAGGAGGAAAGGTGAGGAAGATGGTCTAGAATGGCGATGGACGCAATCAGAGTGGTTGATTCGGGTGGGGGATCAACGAATCCCTCAAGTGCGCGTTTGACCTAGCCGACGTGAAATGTTTTGCGAGCACATGGAAGGACACGATCGAGGAGCTGGCTCTGAGAGGTGGTCGGACCAGTTGTTTGGCGATGTTGTCGGGCTTTTCATGGATCGTTCCTGCTCTAGTACTGCTCGAAAATAGGGTAATTGGGAAGGTGCTTGTTTGCCAGCTTCCCCTTTTTCATTAACCGGATAAAAATAAAAAATGCCAATACAAGACTTGGCCCTTCATTTATATATACTAGGAGGGCCTACTACTTAATACACGAACAAGCGATACATGAATGGAAGATACACCGTCGATCTTCACCCTTGTGCCGTGGTTTGATCCCGTGGTTGGTGTAGACAGACTCTCTCACATCGTCGCCCGTAGCAGTGTCACTCTTAATCGTATCAAAATACTTGAACCATAAGATTACATTGACCTCATGGAAAACACATTATGTTATTTCGACGGCTTTTAGATTTGCATCATTACCTCTTTTTGGCTATTTGAGACTTTAATTCCAAATAAAATTTCCTAACTATTTGATGCCATATGCTTAACAATTTCTTATGTTGTAGCTATCTTCTATGTTGGCAATCATTTTCTACTGGTGTATATTAACTTACGTGATTGTGCTATGTGACTTTGAACTATTCTGAAGCAATCTGGTATGGGTCTTCTCAGTAACAGAAATTTGAGACTATTTTAATGGTGACATATTGGCACATTTGTTAGGCATGGAAGCTGCACATCTTATTAGTGTTTTAACTTTAGATTTCTCTCAACTAATTCGACTATGATTCTTGTTTCATTCTTTCTTGTTGAGTATTACATGATGTGTTAATTTTACTTTGTGGAAACCTTCTGCACATCTTGTTGTGTCATATTACTCCAGTATGCATTTTTTCTTTCATTATCCTTCCACATTAATCACATCTATTCAACATAACGGTGCTTCTTTTTTTCTTTGTTGTACCCTTTGAAATAACCTATATCTAATCTCATCAGATGCATCTTTAATAGGTGTTATTCCCAATTGTCTCAGTGATTTAGTCATATGTACTTTCAAGTTTTAATGAACACCAACATTAATAATTCTATTTATACTATCTTTACAAGCTACTTTGTTTGTTTCCCAATTCTTTCGATATATAGAGCCTATACAACCTATACGATTTAATTGCATTTCTAATTATTACCTTCAGATATCTACATGTTATTCTCTCAAGTCTTATCACACACCATACTTTTGCGGTCCACCGTTTACTAACCTAATTTTATCTCTTATCCCCATTCTTTTCTAAAAAATGTAAGGGCACTTAAATCTATCTATACATCATTTCATCATTAAGCAATATTTAGGCTATTAACTGATGTTTTTTTAACTTCCAATCAAATAGATTACATATTATGTAGTCAATCTTTGTTTACTTGGAAGTTGCTGAAAATTGAGATTCTCATGGCAACGTTTGAGCATTGTTCTAGCTAGGATTAAGTTCAGTATAACAGTTAATTAGGGAATGATTTGGTAAACCAAACATGTTTGCTAGGCAAACTTTGGTTCATCTATAACAAGGAGTTTTAATTAAAAATTGTTATCATGAAGGATCCCGGTTAGCTATACATTATGGATTTCATTGCTTTATGATCCAAAAGGATGATCTGAATAATGTTAATGATCACCAGGCCTTGCCGTGGCATTCCTGGCAAACAAATACTTAATGATGACCTGACGCATTGAGAGTGAACTTCAGAGCACATATATACAATTTAGCAATATGCATTAAACAACTTATAAATTACCGGAGTGTGCTTAATTGTTGCACTTTCTCAATGTATACCTCTGATGATGTAGTTCTACAAACTACTCTTAAGGCAAGTAAAGTAGTTTTCTTGGTGATAAGGCTAATTGTTATGATTTATCTGTCTCCTGCTAATGACGCCTCATTTTCCTTTTTGGATGAAGAAAAACGTGTCATCGTTTTGCCGTTTATATTTATATACATGAGCTTAAGTGATCTTATTTTGGCATCCTTTACATTTCTTTGAATAAATTTTCTAATTAAATGAGTTTTCTTCTTAAGCTTCTTTCAGTGTTATGGTAGAATGCTGTTAAACTTACGTCTCTGTTTTTTCTACAATTTGACTTAGGTTTCCATTGGTTATTTTCTTACCGACTTGGGGATGATCTTGTGGTGTTTTCCTGCTTTAGGCGGCATGGAATATGTAGGTATCCTGATGACTAAGTTACTCTAAAGGTTATTTATGTCTTTATAATAAAACTATGATCTTCCGCAGGTTCTTCATCATGGGTGCTCCTTGTACGCAATAACTCTATCCTTGATAACTGGACAAGCTCAATTTTACATTCTTATGGTTCTGTTTTCAGAAATAACGACTCCCTTTGTTAACCTTAGATGGTCTGTTTCAGGAAGCCTAGTGACTTTGATCTTATTTAGTTTGTCATTCTACTTACAATTAATGTGTGTAGGTACTTGGATGTTTATGGCAAGAAAAGTTCCATGCTTTACTTCTGCAATGGTGTGGCTTTGTTCCTTGGTTGGCTGGTATGAGAAAATCTATCTTCTAAGTAGCTTTCATTGTAAAATTTGTGCTCTCTTGTTAGTTTTTAAACGAAAGGACAGTTGCAGGTAGATTAAAAATGCCAGACTACAAATATTTTTATAGGCCTTACCCCTCAGCCTACATTGCAGGTTCAAGGTGGTGTTGATGAAGTCCTATAGGAACACCTTTAGATGAATAGGGCCCGCAATAATATTTCTATTGGCCAGGCATGTTTTCTATATAGGGAGCCCAATAGGAGCGTATCGGGTCCCGGTAGAGACCTGCTTTGGGATCCTGATAGACCTTATAGGGGTCTCAATAGTGTCCGTGTGAACTTTCATTTCACAATTTTTTGGTTTTGTAGGGGAATTTACAGTTTTTTGTGCTCATTGTACGTAACCATCAGGGTATTGGAGTAAAGGTTAGCAGGTTTTCATCAGGGTATTGGAGTAAAGGTTAGCAGGTTTTCACTCTACCTTTTCTCCTCTTTCTCCTTCTCCCCAATTTTCTTCCTCTAGGTCAAACCGGTAGCTCCCGCCGCCCCCTCTTCTAATGGGCAATTCTTCCCTCTGTCAACACTATGAAATATAAGAGCAAGGAAAGAGAGGGCTCAAGCGGTTTCCTTTGAGCCTATCCTTCAATGACTAGGGATGCGATCATTTATGAGGAACCACGCCTACTTCGTTTCACAGACAGTTGTCATGGAACACCTGATTAATCAATTTGGAGAACTAATCGAGATGCTTCAAAAATTCCTCTCTGATTTAGCATCAAATCAGCCCTAGGTTCAACACAATCCAGTCTCCTAGATGGCCTGTTGGGTGTCAGCTCTAAATCTACCGCATACACAGTACATTCCGCTTGCGATAGTCCATGACCATGCAATGCTCAACGTCCAGTCCCTATGGAGGTCCGTACGCAACAAGCGATAAGAGGGTCTCACGACTTAGTGGGCTCAGACTCATAGTAAGTTCAACGAGAGTGCCATCCAATCCATACTCGCACTCTAGGGAATCGGTAGTGCCAACCCATAGACGTCGGTCACACAGGATTCAATGGGGATTGATTCACCTACAACTTCAATTAGACTTTACAGTATCTGAGCACTCAACCAAATTATACTGGAGGGAGCACCGACACCGATTGCATTCCTCCTTGTTAAGTTGAACTTTCCACCGTTTGAGCGGAGAGAACAATCCTTGGAATGGCTTATTCAATGCGATCATTTTTTTTTATTAATCAGCGACACCTTTGTTGGAATGGATCATCCTCTCATCCTTCCATATGATAGGGGCTGCACAACTCTGGTTCTTTCAATTTGAAAGAAGTCATCCAAACACGCCTTAGAGAAAATTTCAAGTAGTCTTGTAAAATGCTCTTTGATCCACTGCTACTGAGCAACCCATTGGATAAATTAATCCCGTTAAAGCAAACATAATCAATGGAAGAGCATCTGAAAATGTTTCAAGCAGTATTGGCTTGCGCCACCTCAATTTTGTCGGAGCAACATATACCAATTTTATTGTCGATCTTCAAGACAAGTTGCAAATGACATTGAGTTTGAGCACCTGTTAGATCTGAATACAACCATGTGTTATGAAACACGAATACTTACAACGGCCTTATGTATTGTATCCGAAATGTTTTAGAGTTGAAAAACTTTAGGAAACCCGTCTCCGGAACTCTCAGAATTTTTTCTTTTAATTTTGTATATGAAATTTTTTGAATACTTTGTGCATCCCTTTGACCTTGTTCATTCAGACATCTAAGGTCCTAGTCCCACCAAGTATATTGGCGGAGGAAGTTTGTATTTTGTTGATTTTATTGAAGATTACTCTAGATGTACTTGAGTGTATCTTTTAAAAGAACAATTTGAACTCTTCACTGTTTTCTATACATTTTATAATAAAATTTACACTTAATTTTGTCTTGCCCTAAAAATTATATGTACAGAGAATGTGAAGGAATATATGAGCCAACATTTTTCCTTTTTTTGTAACTCTAATGATATCATTCATCATATCAGTTATGTGCATACATGCCAACAAAATGGGGTGGCGGAAAGGAAAAATTGACTTCTCCTCGATGTTGTCTGACCAATCCTGTGTCAATAAATATTCCTTTCCCCTACTGGGATCATGCGAATTTCATTTCTTGTTTTCTTATTAATTTCCTACCTTCTCCTCTTCAGGGTAAGACATATTTTTCTCTTCTTCATCTGGACGGTACTCCTTTTCACTCACTCCCTTGCACTGCCTTTGTCCATACTTCTGCGTCTAGTTGGGACAAACTCTCTGCTCGCGCCATCAAGTGTATTTTCGTAGAATACTCTCCTAATTAGAAAGGGTATCATTATTTTGTTCCTATCTCTAAACTTCATTATGTCTCTGCTGATGTCATTTTTTTTCGAGTTTACCCTTTATTTTTTTAAAGGACGAGGGTCTCTTACTCTCGAGTTACCTTCTCCTCTTTTTACCACCTCTCCTCCCTCTACCTTTGTATCTTCCTTTCCTATCATTCACGACGATAACAAAAAAATATCTTCGAGCACATTTTGTTATATAAAGATATAGGTCCTCCCTTATACTTTTTAGGAATTGAAACTGCGAGGCACAATAACAATGTAGTTCTTTCCCAACGAAAGTATGCCTTAGATCTACTCGAAGAAACTGGTCTTTTTGCTATAAAACTGCTCGGAATTGCATGCTTATGGGCACTGATAGACTCTGGGATGAGACATCTCCTCTTTTACAAGATATCACTAGTTATAGGTGTTTGGTCGGTAAACTCATTTATCTCATTGTAAACAGATCTGACATCTCTTTCCCTATTGGAAAGGTCTGCTGGTTTATCCAAACTCCTAGAGAGTATCATCTGGAAGTTGCGTTAAAAATATTAATATATATCAAAAGATTTTTGGGGGAAAAGACTACGTTCAAAAGAAACAATCACTTACGTATTGAAGAATATTTAGATGCAAACTATGAAGATTGTAACATCCTTGGCCTGCAAATAATATATAACATGAGTCCGATCGAGATCCCACGGCATACAAAATCCACAAACCTAAATAAAATGTTAATAATTGATATAAGAAAACTACTAAACATCTCAAAGCTAAAAACGAAGCGGAAACAATACTAACCAACAGTATGAATGTCCACTAACAAGTCTAAGAAAGAAAATAGTTTGGCCTTAAGGTCTTACATAGCTCTCAAAATAGCATGATAGTAAAATTGAAGGAAAGCCCAAAACTGGAGAAGAGATCTCCAGGTCCTCAGCATCACTTGGGCTCCGGCCCACTACACACCACTACGAGCTACTCCACCTGAAACAAAGAACACACGGGTGGAAAATGAAGCTCAACATAGGGCTGACCAACACAATGTAACGACCCCTCCCCTCCGACCATCCTAGCAAACTTCGGGGCGTACATCGCTCTCCTGCAAGTACACACGTAAACCAAAACATGCAAACAAAGAACAAAGGGACACACTAAGCGTTAGTCCTGTGTTATTAAAGGCTCGCCTCAGGCGCCAGGCGCACAGCCCCTGCCTCTTCGAGGCACACCAGGCGCACAACCCCCCTCCTGAGGTACACCTGAGGCGCAATAAGACTTCTCCCTTGTCGTTGCGCAGCACCAAGCCGATGCCGGTGTAAGAAAACCATCCACATTAAATTTCAGCACGGGGGGCACCAAGTGGTAGGTACAAACAGTCTTCTCGACTGCTTGGGGCCCGGTGTTCCTGGATTGGAAATTCATTCAAATGTGTGAGGTTTTTCAAGATATTAATGGCCTTGATTGTCAGTGTAGCAAACTTCTAGGGGTGCACCTTGGCATTGTGAATGCACCAGCATTGGTAAACCACAAAACAGATCAGCATGATGTTTCTTCAAGCAAGGGAGCGACAAAAGGAATAATCGAGCATGGAGCATAGAACTTCATCAAGCAGAAACTATGGATGAGCAAGAATGATGACATGCGTAAATTATAGAGCAGAAGCCGACTCTTGCTCAGTGTTACTTCGATGGAGAGCGAAAAGGGCTTCGTCGAGGTGCTGGAGGATGAATAGGTAGTGTCAAACAGAAAGGAGAATGATGGGACCTTGCAAAAGATTTATCAAGCCGTGCGAGATAGTTCCTTGAGCAAGAAACCTCTTGGATGTTGTTATCGACAATTGCAACTTTTTGCAATTAAATTTTGAGTGATTTGACAAGGTAAACACCTGCGATCAAGCCTTCAATGATCAGATGAGGTGCTTGTCTGTGATACTACCTAATGATGGCTGCCCTAGATCAGCACTAGAGAACTGTAGGATAAAAGAGTGCTCAAATCTTGATTCATCAAAAATATCTTTCAAAAGTTACAACTCCCAAGCATATATAGCTAGGGTTAGGAAAACATTAAATTGCAAATGGATCCCGAAAAAGGAAATTCGGAACTAAAATGCGTGTAACATAAAAATGCATAAAAAATAAACATATTGGACTCCTTGATTAAGTTTCAATCGTGTCGTCTTATGAATTAATTACTTGGATCACCACATCGGGTCCCAATGTGAACATGATCTGGCATGAGTCAGTTGGCTTGTAAACTTAAACTTCACAAAGTTTATCCCCATATTTAACTTAAACTTTCGATTTGCTATGCTTTAACTTAAAATGCTTCTGAGGTCTTACTTCTTTTACACATGACAATTAACTATGCCAACAGAAACAAGAAGACAAATTTTTTTCAATTAAGCACTTAATTTATAAGCCATAACCTGAAAATCATTTAACTATTCCAAGTTGATTTGCATGCATCAAAATGACGATGACTGATTCCAATTTTTTTTCTTTTTCATTGTAATCATTGCAGGCTGCAAGAATTTTCCTATTTATTTTCCTTTTTTCCCACATGTATCTACATTTTGATCAGGTATTTCACAATTCTTTTAGATTTTGATCTTAGCAATTTGGTGGTGATAATTTTGTTATGAAAGAAAATGAATTAATAGTTCATATCTGTAGATATATTGCATTGGCTGACATTTTTTTTTTGCATTTGCATATTGAAGTTCAAATGAATCATTAACAGTTTGTTTTAACTGCATTCAGTAGACCGTTATTGTCACTTTGTTATTTAAGCCATCACTTACAATACATGATTTTAATTTACTCAAATGCAAAGTCATAAAATGCCAGTTGGGACCGAGTTAACATGGGTATAGAACATTTTTTTAACCTAAAGCTTCTTTCTATATATACCTAAAACTTCTTGATGCTATACAATTGTGATGGGAGGAGGGGATGTGATGTAAGTTGTCTTAGGGTCTAGAATTTTTATTGGATAACTATTATGAGATACACAAGATCATGCAATTGATAGAAGTTGATAGTGAATGAATTGATAAATTGTAATAAAATAATATTAGAGTAATCAGATAAAACCAGCATTCCTTAATGCATGAGGATCAAGCTTTAAGAGTTTTCGCAAAAGAAAGCGAAGTCTCCGAACAATATGGACCTGGTGAAGAAATCAATTATCTGCGACTGAGATAAAATATGTGGGCCATCATCCCAAAGATACTTCTAGCGAATATTGTGACAATTGTTCCCTACTTGTTTCATTTGTTTATGAAAAATATGGCAAAATGCAATCTGGATAGCACTAGTGTTATTACAATATAAAGAAGCATAAATAATCATGCTCATGTCAATTAGAAACTAGCAGTACCAGATGACCTCAACTTTAGTAACCATAGCTCTATACTCAGCTCCGACATTGGATTGAGAGATCATATACAGCTTCTTTGATTTCCAAGAAATAAAAAAATCTCATAGGAATGCACATACCCAGTAGTGAATCTTTGATAAGTGCATCTCTAAATCAATATCAAAGTAAACACAAAGCTAGCTATGAGGCTAAGGAGAATATAAAGATCTGAACCCGGTGCCCTGTATTTGATGAATGATAATCAATAAAGTAGCAAAATGAGTGATACATGGTATAAAAATAAACTATCTGATATTGTGAACTGCATGAGAGATTTCAGGATGACTAATAATTAGATATCAAACATGTCAACTAACTTTTCTATAATTTCGTTATGCACTGAAGATTCAACTAAAGGGGTGTATTTGCTATGTGAGTATTAATAATTCTATTATGTTAAGTATTTCATGAATAAACTGTTGCATTGAGAGGAATTATCCATGAGGAGAACGATCAAATTCCAACCCAAGAAAATAATGTAGATGACCAAATACTTCATTTCAAACTGAGTGCACAAGAGTTGTTTCTCTTTCCTAATGCGTAGAATCTTCTCTTGTAATTATCATGCCATCATTATACAACACACTAGAAGTCTTTGAAGGTGTTTGAGTAGATCATGATCACTAGAACTTGCAGTGAAACTATTAGCATGAATGCAACTATGACATGTACCAACGGGTAATGGCACAAGATCCTATTTATAGCTGCTCGCCACTCAGGTATGGTTTCAACCCCTTGGTATGTCTGGAGCTTTGAATGACTAGAGGTAGGACCAAGAAATGATTGTAGTTCATCTGCTCATGTGTCAAGATGGTGGACAATGCCAAGTAATCAAGCGGGTGATGTTGTCTAGTAGATTGACGTAGAGATGGAGAAATGAGAGTATGATCCACAAGGCAAGTGGAAGCCGTCGATTTTTTGGAAGGAATCAACTAGACGTGTCGATCCATGGAAGAAATCAGGTGGAAGCAATTGATCCCTGAAAAAGAAGTCGATCGAGTGGATGTCAAACTTAGCGGAGCGGTCAATTGTGCTTGAGCAATCTATCGAGTGAGTTGATCGAATAAAACCAGTCAATTAAAGAGAAGCAATTAGTCAATCGAGCAAAGGGGTTGATTAAAGAAAGAAGTCAATTGAGCTGAAGTTGGCATCGAAGACAATGGGGTCGGGACTTGGGAAATCAACCTAGCTACGCTACCATGATAGAAGTTGAGAATGAATAAATGAGTAAAATGTATTCTTCCGAAAGAGTGGTTTACAAAGAAAGACAACCCTATGACCATGCAATGCGGTATTTAACATCAATACGTATTGAAAACTTCTCATAGAAATAAGATATTTGAAATAATGCCATCCGTCTTCTGTTGTTTCCACCATGATCTCTATAGATGGGAGATTTAACTAACTCCACCTCAACCCCACACCACAATCACTCAATACTACCATCGACTATTCAACCTTTGAACTAACTCTCACAAGAGCTGAAAATACCTCCACCAACCAAGACCTCCCATTCGCTTGGATTTTCCACGCTTTGATGGCATTAAACATCTTGGGGGGAGATACTCTAGAATAGGCGCAGGATGAGATCGGCAATGCTTTAGGAGGGGAGGTGGAAGCCACGCCCCTCGACTTTGGCCAGGGAAGGATTTTTCAAGAAGAGGCTCGACCGTTTCTTCTCTCCGGGGACGCTCGACGACAAATTCGTGCAGGATTGAGCAGTTCTGGAGGCGCATGATGATATTGGTGATGCTCTGGGAGGGGAGGTGGAAGCCACGCCTCTCAACTTTGGCCAGGGAAGAATTTTCCGAGAAGAGGCTCAACCGTTTCTTTTCTCCAGGGACGCTCGATGACAAACTCACGCAAGATCGAGCAGTACTGGCGGTTTTCCTACAATTTTTGAATGGTTACAGGGGAAACTGTAAGTTTACGCGGGGAATAGAGGTTGATGAGCAGTTGGGTTGAAAGGAGGGCTTGGTCAAGTGATGGGAAATAGAGAAACTAGGCTTCAACACTTAGGTTTCAAGGATTCGGCACCGTGAAATGATCACAAACTTTGAAATCACTCCAAATTCCTTAATGATCTGAAATGAACTCAAAATCCTATATTTATAGGCCATAGGAAAGCAACGGATGACTATGATTGGCCAGTACGAAATACACATGAAAGATACATAAATAGCGTATGGAAAAAAATGAAAATACATAGGTAGTGTCCTGTTGACGCTCCGAACGCGAATACGGACTCGGATCATCCATACGACGATCCTAACTCCTCCTTCTATGAATATAAACCCGAACGGGCCCCGATACTGGTTGGCCCGCCCGAGAATTTTGATCCCCATCACCTTGACAACTTTCCTCTTATCCCCCTGAGTAACAAATCTCAGTGGTTATTTTAAATTCACTTACCAGGTAAGTCCCCTTGTAAGAATGCATTATTGGCATGTAGTTGAAACATAGGTCAATATCACATTAGTGCTAAAGAAACTAAAATCCAAACATAAAAAAGTTTTGCAATATGAGAGTTTCGACATAGTGAACACCATAGTGTGGACCTATCCATTGACAACAAGGTGACCCTTTAACTGATATACCATACCATCGGGGAAAAACTTGTCTATATGGACCCACCGACACCCCATTGCAATCTTGTTAGTGGGAAACAAAAATTATAAATGAATTGCATGTGATGAAGAGCTTTGATTATCTCTGATTCTCTTCCATAACTTTAGAATGAGCTAAAGCTTTTTTTAAGGTCCGCGGTATTCTAGTAAATGACAAACAAGCAAGAGAACATATATAAGTAGAAGAAAATTGTCATACTAGACATAATTGGCTATGCAATGTTTGGAGGTACAGGGGCATTTTGCTCGTGCGATGAGCAATGAGGAGATCGTCGATGATAAACTTATGTAATTACTTTTTCATATGGAATAATACAAGTGAATCGTGCACATGAGCAACATTTTCTTCATTTAGGATTGGTAAAAGTATCATATGAAGCATCTGGTAAGAATGTTGCAGTATATATGAGGTATCATTAAAAATTTAGCATGATAAGAAACAAAGTGATGATGCAAAGTTGGGTTATACCACTGATATTCTTTCTGAGTATATAAATAGCCCAGATAGGTACATTTAAAAGCACATGATACAAGTTTATCTTGACCCGAGAGTATGTTATGACAAAAACATGTACCCAAACATGTGAAAAGAAAGCAGATTGTGAGAATTTCATTGGAAGAGTTATAGGAAGTTTTGTGCCTTAATATGGGCTTAATTTATATAAGATAACAAGAAGTAAGAAAACATTGCTTGAAAGTAGCTATAAGCATGGGTGCAAGAGCATCATATGTAATAGAAGAGGGTTTGTAATGGTTGATGAAATATGGGTTCTGGTGGATGAAGTATCATCCAAAGAATAGTCGTACAAACCATTGATATCATGCCCTCCACGGGTCTTGGGTTTGGTTTGGTTTAAATTAGCATTTTTTATGTTAGCAAGACTTTTGTAAGTGAAAAGTATGTTCTAAACCCTTTAAATTATAAGGTCGTCCTCTTTTTTTTTAATTTGATGTCTCAACCTCAATATATGGATCATGTATGCTGTTGATTTTTTTTAGTTTTATTAGCTCTCCCAGAATTCCAAACCTATATCAAACCATATTATACAGAAGCCCACTATAGTTGAGGCTTTTGATAGGATTCTTCCATTTAATAAGAGGAATTCACACAGAATTGTGCGGCTTGGTTTTGATTTGAGTGGTAATCATGCAGATTGAGGCCAATTGAGAAATCCCCCAAACATATTCGATTTGGGTACTCAAATTTTTTTTCTGTGATGACATGTTCTGTACATTTTTTTCTTTATAAACTACTTGTTTTTAAAGATTTAGGCTTCATTTGTCATGATAAAAGGGAAATATAAACTACTTGTTTTTTAGTAGAAAGATGAAAGGGAAATATAATGGTGTTGTCTTATTCTTTCTCATAGGGGCAATATATAGGACTTACAGACACATTAACTCACATACACGATGTGGGACTAAACCCACTCATACATAAATATACTAATACTAATAAACTCAACTGTTTTTGCTCCGGTGAGTTTGGACAAAAATGTCACCGCCGTAGAATGTTGTTTGGCATGACAATGGTTATGACCGCCTTGAAGAAAAGAAAACTAGTTTCAAACATAAAAGTGGATAAAGTTCTTTGGGTGAGGTCGGATGTTCACGAATGGCGGTTCATAACCACCACGTTCACGACCGCCACCACCATGCCAAACAGAGCCTTAGACTACTATTCTCTTAAAAGGAACTGCGGTTCCCTCTTCCTCCCATTTATTCCCTCTTCCTCCCATTTGTTTGCTCTTCCTCCCGTCTCCATTCCACTGGATGGTGCACAACATAGATAAACGGATACTAGAAGAAGCGTAGATAAGCATTTAGTAGCGCCCTCTTGTGTTTGCATTCAGCCCCAGAACCGTTCTAGGGTGTTCTCATCCGAGTGTACTTTATCAACTTACGATCCTTGCGGCTACCTTTTATGAAGAAAGAGGTGAACCAAGCAAACAAAAATTTAGTCTGAATCCCAGGCACAAATCACACGATGTCACTCTTATGATCCCACATATATTGATGCACGCTGCGTGGCCACTTCGTGATCCCCAAAGATTAAATTTTGACCATGGGAGATCACTTTTGTTGTTCCGTGTGACCATCTTTACGATCGTGCAAGATCAATATTGATCTTGCTGGATCAAATATAGACCGCACGCCATCAATTGTGATCTTGTGGGATCACAGAAGTGATCACGGAACTCACATATCATATTTGGAAATAAGAAATCATGATCCAGCGTGCTCACTTTTGTGATCCCACAAGATCAATATTGTTCTTGTTGGATTAATATTGATCTGTAATCTTGCAGCATCACGAAAGTGATAAGCAGTCTATCATCTCTTATCTTTTGTGCATGAACATTTATCCATTTTGTTTAATATTTTAAATCACTGTTTAACTATAAATTTAAATATTTTATTTTCTTTGATTTTTAGGTGAAGACAATATTTCCTATAGGATTCTACAGTGTGCTGTCAATTCCATCCCTGATTGCGGTGATGAATGTGTATTGGTTCTGGAAGATCACCAAGGGCTTGGTTAAGACTGTTTCAAGAAAGAGACATCCCCAATAAATGTATGCATGTCTTTCGCTAAAGTATTTAATCTAATAGAATATTATATATATATATATATATATATATATATATATATATATAGAGAGAGAGAGAGAGAGAGAGAGAGAGAGAGAGAGAGATTATAGGGTGGAAGGGAAGATATATATTGAAATAAGGTCATTTATGAGCTTATATTGCATATGTTGTCATTGATTTAAGAATTTGATTCATCTTATTACTTGGCTTGGATGTAAATATATATATATATATGAGTGAAAATGTGAAATAAAATGATGCCTTAAATTTATATATGAGTGAAAATGTGAAATAAAATATAATATTCATCCAAAAATCAACTTAATATCTTCCGGGGGACACTCAACCAATGACATCCAAAGTTGACAGACCCCCTTAAAATTGCTCCGAAACTAAATTGCTTGGCCTATGCCAGGAGAGATATTTAGGTACGGGTAACGCATGGTGATCATAATAGATCATCGTGTGGGAGTAGATATAGCCTTATGATTCGTGATTTCAATGGTGTGGATTATTTGCTGAAATATATGGTTGTATTTGTGTAATACGGTCATATTGAAAAGTGATCGTATTTTAGACAATCATGCGCCAAAATTTGTGATTTCGGAAATACACGGCGGGATTAGGGGTTGCGCACGGTGATCTAAGGTGCATTACATGCATCAACTTTTTTTCCCTATGCCAGTCTCGCTGTTACATTCTAGATTGGGCTGTTACTATGGTCGTTTGTATCATTAATGATACAAACTACCATAGTATTCTTAATATATACTACTTTATATTAATTTTCATATTCATAATATATTATTGAATACAAGGAAATTTGAAAATGAACATACAATACAAAAACTGTCAACAAGATAATAATGATCTAATAGTGGAAGAAGTTTTGAGAGCTTAAAAAGGCCTCGTGATATTGGGTCCAAATCAAGATGAGGTGAAGCCGGGATAATAGAATCAATCTGTTATCGGCGTATTGTTGTCGTGGCGTCGCTTCTGAGTCATTGGAGAACGAATGTCATGTCATTGCAATGCCCTTTCTCATTTCTTAGAGGTACGTCTCCATCTCACACTAATTAAAGAAACTTGTAAGCTGGGAGAAAAGTTGAATATAACAAACACACAAGACATCAAAGGGGAAAAAAATACAAATTATAATATATTTTCAACTATTATTAGATGAGTGATTGGTTGGATGAGTTCTAACGGGAATTTATTAAAATGCTAAGAGTAAAATTTTAAGTGAGTAAAGAGATCGAAGTGGAGAGGGAATGAATGTTGTTGGAAAGTTTAATCGAAATTTATTTCATCCATACATGAAAGGAGAAATTTTTGTACACGGGCTTCGTCGAGCCCTTATGATTGTGGCACGTATGCTTCGGGCGAATAAAAAGTGTGCTTCATGCGAACAAAAAGTGCGCTGTTGACGATCAAAAGTGCTTGCTGGCGAACAAAAGTGCGCTTCGGACGAATATAAGTGATTGATGGCGAACAAAAGTGCTCGTTGACGAGCAAAGTGCACTCTAAACGAATAGAAGTGCGCTCCCGATGAGTAAAAGTGCACGTCGGGCAAACAAAATTATGACCCCCAAAGCACACATGACGCAATCGTTGGGTGGGGATCAAAGTAGAGTGGCAAGTCAAAATAGTTGACTTTGAGGTTAATAAGGTCAATCCAAAGGGATTTTTAATTGATTTGCTTAGAAAAAATGATGTATACCTCACAAGTCGCAACATACAAAATGACGTAAATATGTGTATTATTAATTAAATGTCAAATTACACCACATAATATATGCCTCATTATATGTGCGTATTAGCGTAAGTACATAAACAAGTCATATAAGAAGAATATTATTAAATAAAAATAAAAGTACATATATTTGATATATACAAAAAGTAGTACTTCGATCCACATCAATTTGAGTTATATTTGATAGCAAAATTTTCGCCCAGGCGATTTTTTTTTCCGGGCGCAAATTTTTCGCTTTGGCGCAATTTTTCCCGCGGGCGCAAAATTTTCGCACTGATGAGAAATTTTCGACCAGGTGCGAATTTTTCACCCGGGCGCGAAATTGTCCCAGCCGCGATTTTTTCACACGCGTGAGATTTTTTCGCTCTGGTGTGAATTTTTCGCCCGGGAGTGAAATTTTTGCCCCGACGCGAATTTTTCACCATAAACGGCGAACTAATCAAGCATAACTGAACAATCGCGCCCGGACGAAAAAATTTTGCCCGGGCGAAAAAATTACGCCCAGGCAAAAAAACGCGTCCCAACGAACGGACCCTTATGAGTGAATGAAACTTTATATAAGCACTTATGGTCATGAACAAACTATCCAAAAGTCTAATGCTTATTCATCATTGCATTTATAAATTTTATATTCAATCATCACTTTTCAATCAGCAACTTATTCATCAACATAAGCTGTCCCAAACAGAGCCTTAAAGGACTTTGGAGGCCATGAGAGGCTTTGTGACCTGGATTGAATACCAAGTGGCCTAGACATAAAGTAGCAAAACGATGGCGGTGTGCTGGATATTGAAGGATTCGGGTTCAATGACTACTGAAGTGAAATGCACTTGAATGCAAAATGAACAATTGGTTTTGTTGTAATCGATGACATATATGCGTATCAAAGAACTTATAGCCAGCTTGACAACGTAATATAAAGCTATGAGGTCGCACATTAAGAATTTATGATAAGACTGATGGGGTCATGCTTTATAAAACATATGCCCCGAATATAATAATAATGACTGAATAACTAATTTGAATTTTTTTTTTTGAAATACTTAATTTTGGTTTTGAACTCAAGAGGAGACTATTTATGAAAGAGACAAAGCTAGCATTTTGTATAAGAGACTGATGTTTTTCTTCCTTTAGCAAGGCCATTGAATAGATTGCATCGAAGTTTCAAGCGTTTTGTGGATATTGACAGAGACAATTTTTTTTGCTTTAAGTCAATAAAATCTCTGAAAATCAAACTGGATATATTATTTTGTTACAAATATGAATAGCGATTCTTGATTAGTTAATTTCACATAGATCTTGTGAGAGTTTCATGTATTTCCGCTATGTATTGGATGCCCTCAAACTCAATAATGGTATCAGAGTGACTTGTGAAATTGCTAAGTTAGAATGCATGTTCTTTTTTGCTTTCGTTGGAACCGTCATTTGTTGAATGTCGTACATCGACCATCGATTGTCCAATGTTGAATGATTATACGATCTCTAAGTTATTTATGAAATCATCGATTGGCATATTTGATCATTGATCGGTGATCGACGATCATAAATTGATGAATGACTTAAGATTGTTGAGCGGCTATTTGCATACCGATTTCCGATCATCAACCGATAATCTTCGACTTGCAAATGCCCAGCGCCTACTTAATTTGATGTATTGCATCATTCATGGTTGTGTTAAAAATATGTGCAAAATTTAATTAGTTAATAAACATCATGTAATCACTTAAAACTAAACTTTAAGTGTAATCAGATGCCTTGCATGTGTAATGTTTTGATCGATTAAGTATGGGCATGTCAAAGCAATGTGCACCATCTATTTCGGTGAGGTGTAATCAGATAATTGTAATATCCAACTACTAACATTTGGGTTATACTTAACTAGATACTCTTAATATGATTGATTGTTTAATGGCATGGAGTTAGAAAACTCCATTAGATGGAATATAACAAATGTTGTTCATGTAACATCTAACCTGCAAATATACTATAACGCGGTTCCAACCGGCCCCCACGACATACCACATTCGCAAGCTAAGCATTATATAAGATAACAAAGTTAAATACACTACTCCAGAGTATTAAAAGCTAGCGAAAGCAACTTGTGACACAACAAACTAGAGAATGTCCACCAAAACTTTAGGAATGAAAACAAAAGCAACACAGTTCGGTCTTAACATGTCCAACATAAAAAGTATAAACAAAAGTGCATAAATATACCATGGTACGCAGACCGGGAACTACTAATAAAGAGTAAAGAAAATGGTAAAAATCATATTTATCTGCTCTGTTGAAGCAAGGTAAATCCTAGCTCCAAATGTTCGGACCTAAGCGCAGCTGAAGGATACTGATTCCGCGCTCCGGCGATTTGGGTCTGAAGGCTAGCGCAAATAAGGAAGAGAGAGAGACCACAAATAGACCCCAGGGAGCCTCAACAGGGAGATCCCGCCACATAGCTGGAAGTTTAAGTAAAAACTTCCCCTCCACGTCCACAGATGACTGAGCTTGGTACTAGGAAGGCACTGGCTTGATGAGAATGGGGGGGGGGGGGGGGGGTGATCTCTGATTTACAAGTGTCATTCCTGGTACTGATGCGCGGATCTAGCACACCGCCATAGGCGGTAGCAAGACTGCGGCACGAAACGGCAGTGGACCGGTCGTTGTCAAGTAATAATATGAGGAAGTAAATCCCCATGTATCGAATCTCTCAAGGAACACAGTAAGGTGTAGTTAATAAATCATGGAGGACTTGAGATCGAAGTCCTTGTGGCAGATGGAATGCGGACGAAAAGGATTTTGGTTTTGAAAATAAAATAAAATAACTACAACTACTCCTATGCAATGCCGCTATGTAATGCTTCGCTTGGCGAGATGGAAACTAGGCAGACCTTGAGTGCACTGCTTCGCAAGGCGGATGGACGAGAAGGCAAGCGGATGAGGTGAGTTGCACCGGCGAAATGGTGGTCGCAAGCACCTCGTAACAAGGTTCACACCTACCAATTGCTAGTGTAGCAAACCCAAACACTCACACCAAAATCACCACGAAAGCACACCTCAAGCAATCATGCAACATGAAAAGATTTCATAATATATAATAAGTTCAACAAATATAGAGTGCAACATCATCAACATAAAGAAGATTACACTAACAACAGTAGTCCAAGAGGAGAAAAATGTAAGAGATACAACCGAATCCGGAGGCTTGTTGTAGATTTGCGATAGGAATCGTCGGGGCGTCAATCCGCGTCCTAGCTTGGTCCCAACTATCGTCCGGGGTAGAGGAGGACTGTCACTTCCGCCCAATGGACTCGTCTTCTCCGGTAAACTACAATCCGACCACGTCCGATGCGAAGAACTCCTAGCTTGGCGATGAAGATGAGTGTAGGATCCTCTCCTTGAAGCGCATGGATGATGCGAGGTGGCCTCAGGCAAAAGGGGGATGAATAGTGGGAGAAAATGGAGTAGTCGCCCCTTCCGGCGGAAGAAATCGCGGAACAGTTCGGGATGCTGAAAACCTAAAAATCGCAGCTAAAATAGAAAAGTTGCAGAATTTTGTTCATGCACGATCGTGCGTTTTAGAAACGCACGACAGTGCGTGAGAAAAATAAAACATAATAATTTTTTAGACAAAAGAGGAGCTCGTGCATTTTACACACGCACGATCGATGCGTGTCGAAGCCGACCGTGCGTAAAAAACGCACGACCAAATCCAGAATGCTATTTTGGGCCATAAATGAACGCGCACGGTCGGATCGATCGTGCGTCAAGGAAACGCACGACCGTGCGATTCATGTAGACATGAAATCTGGGCATAATGGATGATCTACCCATCCACGAAGTACCAAACAGCAATCACACAGCTGAGAATACCCTTCCAGCTCAATCCAAATACAGAAAAAGAGTTGGGGAGCACCATGTGCTTACCCCCAACAAACATAGCACACAATTGCACACCAAAATGGGCCCAAAATGTGCACCTCATGAAGAAATGTGTTTTAGAGAAATATGAGTGATTATGGATCTAATATGTAGTGCATTGACTATAATACCGGCCCAGATGAGTCCAAAAATGTTTATACAAATGAGACTCATCACACCCCCAGACTTACCTGTTTGCGCGTCCTGAGCAAACCAATTCAAGCTAAGGGAAAAACAAAGTAGTTGGTTAGGAGATTGTGACATAGAGTAAAATGAGAAGTCACATACTCACATGCGTAAAAATATAGCAACAAAGATTTCTAATTATACTACATAGTTTATAGATTTCAAAAAAGGGTGCAGAGTTATCATTCTACTCAAAATAGGAAATGTGGTGAATCGTCTAGTCATGCGTAAGGGGAAAATAGATGGACCGCTGAGATGAGCATTGCCTAAGATTAGGATTCGGGATGACCTCAACTAAAATCCATTAATGTCGGGGACCATATGCTTGCTTGTTCACATTCTCTCCACGGCACTAGATCGGTTCACTACACGAGTCGGTAGTTCTTTGGGTTTTAAATGGGGCTTGGGTTACGGTGAGGTAAACAATGGTAAACATAAAGGCTACACGCACCAAACCCAAATGAGCTAATTATAAAAATAATCTAGCAAGCAACCACCAAGAGCACGAGTGCACCACACCCCCAGACTTAAACTTGACAACATGGGTGTGTGCCCCACCTAATCTAAACACAAATCTCAAACATATTTTCATATAAGCTCTTTTTTGTTCACATTTTATTTTCTTTTTCAATCATTTTTTCCTCTTTCTCAATTTTTTTTCAAATTACTTTCAGCATATTTTCAATAAAAGCACAACCACCACCACAACATTTTCCATATTACACTCCCAAAATAGTAAATATAATTCTGCTCTTGCTTGGTGTTTAGGTGCATGACTAAGATCGACATTTTGGCTTTGGTGATAACTAGGTAGAGCTGAATCAAATGACATGGATAGGCTCAAGGAGGCTAGCAAGGGAAGATGATAGGAGCGAAAGACAGGCTTAACCGGGCCAAAATGAAGGCCTACGTCACTCTCATGAAAATGAACTATCCTATGCCCATGCTTCAAGAATAGCCTGGGACAAGTTCTTAGCCCCCGAGAAAGACAATCCTTCCTCCGAACTCAAACAATACGAGTCTAATGATTATCTACACTCGTCCCTACGCTACCACTCGATTCACACCGCATTCAACAATTTGAGTAGAATAATTAACAATTACACTTAGAGAAATAAAATAAACTAAAAGTATAAGGAAAAATCTACTCTACACATATTTTTATACAAATGAGAGCACTCGACTAGGAGCACTGCACGAGTCACAACTTACTCTGCTACACAATCCTAAACCAGCACCTCAATTTTCCAATTAAGCAGTAAAATTGAATTAAACTCGGAGCATGCTCGCGGGTAAGTGCGCTCTTAAGAGGGTGTAGTGTTGTGCAATCAACATGAACACTACAAAATAACTAAAATAAAGACTTCTAGCATGCTATGCAATAGTACACGTGAGTGAGTACAATAAATATCTCTCCCCCAGACTTAAACTAAACAAACCAGTATAAAATATCAACATGAAATTTAAATGAGGGATATGGGAAGAGAGTACCCAGTGCTCAACAAGTGAGCATACCAGAAGACGCGTGTAAAACCAGGGCATAGCCGCGGCATCCGCCATCCAGAAAAAGTACCTGCAGGGGGTGAGCTTCGCAAAAACAAAAGAAAATATACTGACTAAAATGAAATACCACTAACAAAACTAAACTAGATGAAATAAAAATGAAGGAAAAGTAAGATAACTACTGAGGTTATTGTCTTCCCAGCACGACTTATTAAAATTTAAAACAGTTCTAGCTAATGGGTCTATGAAAAGAAAAGAGCACAGGTAACTGTTATAATATCCGTGTCAGTAACGGGTACCGATACGGTGATAAAACAGTTACCCCTCTACCCAGGGACGGAGCCAGAAATTTTTTTAAGGGGGGGGGGGGGGGGGTCAAAAAATAGTAACAATATTAACTTTTTTTCTAGCTCGTTTATCATCTTAACTGCAATCTTTCACTATCATTCTTCTCACAAAGATGTGATCCTGATTTCGGCGATGACAAGACTTTAAAATATTTATCCATGATAAATCAAACAGATATGCTGAGAAAGAGATAAAAATTGATAAAAATTTTGATATGCCCACGACTTCGTGATAAAAAATTTGCAGGAATTTTACCTTGAGAAACTGGGAATGGTGAACAATGAGAAGATAAAAGAATCAAGATTAACCTCCAAATTAAGTCCAAACCCAAACTTGATGTGCACACAAAGATGGCCACGATTTCGAGGAAGGTATTTGACTTCTCAGCATTGGAAAGATGAAATAAAGGAAGGGGAAGATGATCAAAACTCAACAGTTCAAAATAAAGAAAAAAAAGATTGGCGAAATAGAATACCCCTCAAAGACCCTTTCAGACTTTCAGTTCTTCCTTTTTGCTAGCCACATCAAGATTACCCCTCCCTTTTGCTAGCCACATCAAGATTCAAGAATGTATGTTTTCCCTACTGTTTGGAGATCAGCTATTCATGTCTTCAATCTCCCCTCCACGCAGCCCGACGGAGCCAGGTAGACGGAGCAGCTCGTGATACACGTCAAAATGAGATCCCCAATGTTGAAGCTATTTGATTTATTATGAGGGGCATGGGATCTTCCAGACTTCCAGTAGCCTGGCTGACTGACTTCCTGAGACTCGGAGAGGCTGAGAAGTTGAGAGTGAACTAGTGAAAGAACTGAAGCAGGCTGATGGGGAAGAAGATGGACGACCGGACGGGAATGGGATTGCGTGGCGCCGGTGGCGTCGCAGGTCGCCGCCTCGCCGGAGCCGGAAACGGGAAGGACCGAGGACGGGAAGAAGACGGGATCGCCGGGGATCACGCGAGGTCGCGAGCAGCGGAGCCAATTCGCCTATCGGGGAAGTCACCGTGCGGGCTTAGGGTTTAGCCTTTAAGGACATTTTTTTAATTCAGGGGGGTCAATTGACCCCCCTGGTCCCTTAATACATCCTCCCATGCCACTACCTAAATAATAATACCTGCTCGTCACAGGTAGAGGGAAGAGAAAAAAAGAAGTTGAGGAAGAGTCCTCCTCACTATTTTCACCAAAATAAATGTCCTTGCCAAGCAAGGTGTCATCCTCAGGGAGGCAGTAGGGGGAAAAGACAATAAATGAGGCATCCACTGTGGAGGAGGGATCAACCTCCTCACACAAGATGATACTCTCATCTTTGACTTGAGCAACATGCTCCTGGTTGATCCTCCTGACATTCCCGTGAAGATTCATCTTGCACAGTCTCAGACAAAGAAGGGGGGGGGGGGGGGGGGGGGGGGTTAGGAAATAAAAGAGAAGAATGACATAAATAATCAAAAATCGGGGGAGCGGTCCCGGTCTCACTCCCATCAGGTTGGGGTAGTAAAATAATGTTGGCATTGTCAACAATGCTGCACGGTTCGACAGGATCAATAGTGACCTTGCCCAAGATTTTGACTTCCTCCACTGGTGCTGAGGTAAAATCCTCTTCACCTAGAAGGTTGTCCTCCTCCATAGGAATAGGCATACTATATAGATCACCTACCTCATCATGCGATGCATCATCAACAATGTCGTTAGCGACGAGCATAGTGGTGTGCACAACATGGGGAGGAATAGTGCTTGGATAAAAGTCAAGCACCGATTCCTCACAAAGAATCGAATCTACACATGGTGGTATATGCATATGGGAGATGGGCTCAGCCATGTCAGAGCCTAGATCAACCAGACATCTGATAACTATGTCCACATCATTCCCTTCAAAACATGAAGGTGGCACAGACACATAACCAGATGTTGAAGTTGTGCCGCCAGAGGTAGGAGTCAGGATAATCCGGATATCCGGCTCGTCATTCTCGTCCAATTGGCGAAGATAAGCAACACAATCCTTCAAGGCATGATCTGTGCTCCGACAAAACAAGCACTGCCTTGATGGCTTCCTTGGCATAACAGGTGCTGATGCCGCAAAGAAGTATGCCGACAAAGGCTCAAAAGAATAGCCATAGGACTTAGGCGCAGTGTATGAGGTATCGTACGGTGTCGGTGCCCGATACATTGAGCCTTGTGGACTAGGGCTACCATCTCCCGATGGGCATCTATCACTAGCATGAGAAATATCTCCACACCAACGACAACGAATATTAAATGAGGCCCACATTGCGTGAAGATAACCATATTCAAAAGAAAAAAACACTATTATGCAAAATACTACACCCAACAATAATTCACTAAGGCATCCTAATAAAAAAGAAGAAAATGGAATAACAGGAACTGAAATAAAATAAAGGATGCAATTTACAAATGGAAGAACTTCTCTTGCAGGTTCTCCCTTTCCAGAAAACTCACACGACTGTGTTCCCCGGCAACGGCGCCAAAAACTTGATGCGCGGATCTATCATACCGCTATAGGCAGTAGCAAGACTGCGGCACGAAACGGCAGTGAACCGGTCGTTGTCAAGTAATAATATGAGGAAGTAAATCCCCTAGTATCAAATCTCTCAAGGAACACAGTAAGGTGGAGTTAACAAATCAAGGAGGACTTGAGATCGAAGTCCTTGTGGCAGATGGAATGCAGACGAAAAGATATTGGTTTTGAAAATAAAATAACTACAACTACTCCTATGCAATGCCGCTATGCAATGTTTCACTTGGAGAGATGGAAACTACGCAGGCCTTGAGCGCACTGCTTCACAAGGCGGATGGACGAGAAGGCAAGCAGATGAGGTGAGTCGCACCGGCAAAATGAGGGTCGCAAGAACCTCGTCACAAGGTTCACACCTAGCAATTGCTAGTGTAGAAATCCCAAACACTCACACCAAAATCACCACGAAAGCACACCTCAAGCACTCATGAAGCATGAAAAGATTTCATAATATATAACAAGAAGTTCAACAAATATAGAGTGCAACATCATCAACGTAAAGAAGATTACACTAACAACAATAGTCCAAGAGGAGAAAAATGTAAGAGATACAACCGAATCCGGAGGCTTGTTGTAGATTCACGGTAGGAATCGTCGGGGCGTCAATCCGCATCCTAGCTCAGTCCCAACTATCGTTCGGGGTATAGGAGGACTGCCACTTCCTCCCAATGGACCCGTCTTCTTCGGTAAACTACAATCCGGCCACGTCCGATGCGAAGAACTCCTAGCTTGGTGATGAAGATGAGTGTAGGATCCTCTCCTTGAAGCGCTTGAATGATGTGAGGTGGCCTCGGGCAAAAGGGGGAGGAATAGTGGGAGAAAATGGAGCAGTCGCCCCTTCCGGCGGAAGAAATCGCGGAACGGTTCGGGATGCTGAAAACTTAAAAATTACAGCTTAAATAGAAAAGTTGCAGAATTTTGTTCATGCACGACCGTGCATTTTAGAAATGCACGACCGTGCGTGAGCAAAATAAAATATAATAATTTTTTAGACAAAAGAGGAGCTCGTGCGTTTTACACACGCACGGTCAAAGCCGACCGTGCGTAAAAACGCACGACCAAATCCAGAATGCTATTTTGGGCCATAAATGAACACGCACGGTCGGATCGATCATGCGTCAAGGAAACGCACGACCGTGCGAATCATGCAGACCTGAAATCTGGGCATAATGGCTGATCTACCCACCTGCGAAGCACCAAACAGCAATCACAAAACTGAGAATACCCTTCCAGCTCAATCCAAATACATAAAAAGGGTTGGGGAGCACCATGTGCTTACCCCCAATAAACATAATGCACAATTGCACACCAAAACGGGGCCAAAAAGTGCACCTCATGAAGAAATATGATTTAGAGAAATATGAGTGATTATGGATCTAATATGTAGCGCATTGACTATAATACCGGCCCAGATGAGTCCAAAAATGTGTATACAAATGGTACTCATCAGGTACCCCTGGGGGTCTATTTATAAACAAATTCTAAAGAGGGGGATGCATGTGACTATACCTGACCCCTGTGAGATTGGATAGTTGAACCTGGTGAATAGACGACTATTGAAGGATCTCTCCCACACCTAGCAAGATGTTGTTGATAGTCACCACTTAGGAGGGATCTCTCCTATGCCTGGCGAGCTGTTGTTGATAGTCACCACTTAGGAAGGATCTCGCCCACGCCTGGCGAGATGTTGTTGATAGTTGCCACTTAGGGGCGAGTAATCTTGATACTCGCATCTTGCATTGAATACCCCTATAAATTGTTGGCTATCTTTGAATTGATCTTTGACTTTGACTTTTGCCCGCGTGGCCTGAACGAGTCATACCCTCGAAGAATATGGGTTGTACATGCTGAAAACTCGTAACTATTGAGCAAAAACAAAGTGACAAGTAGTATCGCATCGACCTATGAACTTTGCACAACCTGAGCTTTGTCCCGCTATGCACCACCCTGAGCTATACTCCATGCAACCAAATATGTGTCAAGAAAATATGGGTCAGCACAGGGCTTAACAATGCTATGTAATGACCCCTCCCTCGGCCATCCTAGAGGACTCCGAGACTAGTTATCACACTCCTATGAGTACACATATAGCCAAGCATGCATATATAATCAAACTGAAAAGTTAAGTGCAAGTATAAGAAAACTACTCTACACTGGGTGAATGACTCAATACACATATGTGTTTAAGTTGAGCATGTAAATAAAGTGGACTTAGATATGCATGATGACTGGGTTCACCTAAGGTATCCTTACAATCTCCTATTCAAACATCATGAATTCCAACAAATTAAAACATTAGTCCATCAAAATGAGGGTTGTGAGGTTTCGTGACCCAACGACCTAACCCATTCATAGCGTTCAAAACACATTAATTGTGACATAAAGCACATGTGCACTATCCGTCCAATCCCCCAGCAACGAAGAGAGTAGACCAAATTCACCTACCATCCAAACACAATGACAAAGAGGATAGATTTTCCCCACTGCCAAACCTCATAGTGACAGAAGCAATGTTTTCTGTCCAAAAGCGTAGCGATATGGAAAAGGATCTCATATCCAAAACATAGTGACAGAGGATGTGGATTCATCCTCGGTCCCGACCCACGAAAATGGGAAGAGTATAAAACACCAACTTCCGGTCCTAAAGTAGTGATGAGAAATATAGGCTCATTCATCATCCTCAATCAAACATGAAACCAAAGAGCCATAAGGTAGTACTGAACAAATCAAAACTCAGTCATAGATATGAGAGACCGGAACCTACATTCCCAAAGATGTGACATGTATGATTTCATTGTAATAACCCTATCCTAGAATAGCCCCAATATCATTGTCCTTAAAGCCCCGTTATGGACTGACCTAGGATATGAACCCCCAAACCAAATCTATACAATGAATAATCTAGGGACCCCCCTAACGTTGTGCACCTAGAGCCATCGTAATGCACACAAATCAACATCACCGATCTGGACCTATTGCCACAGGTAGGCTTCATATAGCTTGTCTAAATCCAACTCGCACGTTGGAATATAATGCAGGTCACGCCTGAGGCGCAATCTCACTCCCTAGCGGAGTACGGATCCTCTTTCAAAAGATGAGAGGGGATTCTTCATGGTAGAAACGTAAAACCTCACACCAGGGACATATCCCACGCCATGGCAGAGTCTCGATCCTCTACCAATCATGTGAGGGGGTCTCTAAAATGTAGAGAAGCTATACCGCATAGCAGAGAAGCAATCTCACGAACTGGCAGAGTCCCCATCCTCAACCAGGTGGTGTGAAGGGACTCTCATTGCATTTACATGAACTATAAATATCCAAACAACGGTTCTAATATCATAGGAAAGAGTTGTTACCCTTGGAGCGTGCCTCAGAGCAACGAAATTGCTGATAAAGATGGATGAAGAGGACTGCATTCGAATCCTCTCTGTATATATGGTCACAGCTTACGATTTGGTGCTCCGATTTGGCCTCTAATGGTGGATTTCTCCTTGTTCTGCCCCCTCTCTAACCTAAGAAATAGAATTAAGGGTCTGTTTGGGACAGTGGTTGCGGATTAGAAATATGATTTCTGATCCACAACCGTGATTTTTCTCTGTTTGGAGCGGAGGTTGGTGGGCGCGGATTTCAACACTGCCACAGAAAACTGCCGGAAAGGCGTGAATTTCATCAACGCCGAGGTTCCCGCAGTTGCGGATCAACGATACAGATGAAATCCACGCCCGCCCAACCTCTACGCCAAATAAAGCCTAAGTGTTAGGAATGAGTTGTTTTTGGCCTTCTTTTCAACCTAAAAGCCCAACTATTGTTCCCCACCGCTAGATCTACCGCATCGAATGGCTCAAAAAAATGAGCCTAAAATTGACAGAGACACACAAAATCGATTTCCTAGGTGATACACGCCCTCTTAACACACCTGTATTCCAGGGTTTGTAGCACAACATGTCCGGTTTATACGACGTGTAAATATGACATGCAAATCACTATTTTGCTCTACATTCACCAAAACTTCCCCAAACAGTCCTCAATCTTCATGGGGCTTCCTTAGGCCCCTTAGGTCTCTTATGACCTCATTTAAAATGAGTTTTTGGTGGTCTTACAACACTCTCCCGCTTAACAAAATTGTCCTGAAATTTATAAAATGAAACACAACAATTGAACTTATCATACCTGAGTGAACAAACCAGGGTAATCACGCATAGTATGCTCTCTCTCAAGAGAGGACCTCATGACCAAATTGTCCTATCGGACTTTCACCATCTTCATCACCTTATTTCACAAATGTCGGACATCTATATCCTGAATAGAGATAGGCGTCACCTTGGTGGTTAAGCCATTATCCATGGGCACTCTATCGACCACCAACACATGCTCGGGCTCCTACACTGCCTTTCTCAGTAATGAAATATTGAAGATGTCGTGCAACCCACTAATATTTGATAACAAAGAAAAGTGGTAAGTCGCATCGCCAATGCGTTCGGTGATCTCGAATGGTACTAAGTACCTCAGATTATATTTTTCAAGCATCTGATCCTCGATACTCCCTTGAACGGCTTATGCTTCAAGTACACCCAATCCCAAACAGCAAATTCAACATTCTGTTGCTTGGCATTGCAATACTTTTTATCGATCTTGGGCAATTGATGAGTAGTTTTTATACTCATCTTTTAGTATAGTTTTAATATAATATTAATATAAATTTATAAAATCTATATGTAGTATCTTAATTAAATTGTACCTTTTTCTATTTATTTACTAACTTAAACTTATTTTCTATTTTTGCAGGTTTTCTGGACATTTTAAGCAGAAATTGCAAGTACACGCCCTAGGTCACGGGCGTGACAACCTAAAATAATGTTCCAGACCTGCTGCCACCATTCTGAGCTCATTCCGAGAAGATTCACCAAGTACACGCCCTGGGTCATGGGTGTGACCGAGGGCGTATCAATTTAAACCACTGTTCCAACTCAGCCGGCCGTGTCCTGAAGCCATGTCGTGACTTTCGTCAAGTACACGCCCGTGTACATGGAGTTACGCACATGACCTTTAACTGTCATGCCCATGTAATTTCCAACCGATCTGTCGCACCTTCAACTGTCACGCACGTGTAACTTCCAACCAATCCCGTCGCTCTAATCCATCCATGTACACGCCTGTGACATCCAATGTCACGCCAGTGTAACTTCTCTGCCGCCAGATCACACATCGTCCCGCTAAAAGTCTCCCGCCAATTGCATTTTCAATTATTACACGCCCTTTGTCACGGGTGTGACCGAGGGCGTGATGCGTGATAAGGATTTTATATAGTTTTAAAAATAATTCCAACTAATATCCCGATGTAGGCAAGTATACCTATCGAAATATAGTATAAGAAGGATGTCGTATTTGCCCGAGGCCTGTCGAGTAATCTTACTCACGTAAATTAATATTATTTTATCGGTAGAATATTTAAAAGGGGTTTATAAAAGAAATAATAAAAGAAAGGAAACATTTGATCGGGAATTCTTCTTAAGTAAAATATTTCGTAAATCTAAAATTCAAAAGAAATCGATTTAAACAAACTTGACCAGGGAGGTTCCCAAAATATGATAGAGCCTCTCTCGAGAGAACTACCACCTAACCTTAGGTTGATCGATTAATATCCCTCGGCCAGTCGAAACCCCTAAGCCTGCTTTATGCGGTGAGCCCCACTATTGAATTTGATTCCAATCTGGAAGATTTATGTCACCCTCTCTCGAGGAATGCATACAACTCTTTTTATCTATGAGTGATCTCCTCGTTCGCATGGATCTCTCGATCACTAGCATACGAATCTTATATCGAGAAACATATTCGCGACATATGAATTCAAAGCAGTTAAATTCAAAGATAAATCCTAGTTTTCCAAAACCAAACTATGAAAAAGAGATTACAAAATACCACTACTTAAGAATTCATCCGATCAAATGTAATAAAATTAGCTACTCATGATTAAAGAAAAAGAACATTTTATAACTATGAAAGGAGAATTACAATTGCTGGAAATGGAAATTTTAAACTACGAATTGAAATTACAAAGCATAATGTAAAATTGCATAAAACGAGAAATAAAATGCAAAAATCTAAGCTAAAAATGAATCAATCTAAGCAAGGACTGAATTCCTATCTTCAAGGCAGTAGCTGGCTTTTATAGGCAGAAAATTGGTGAGTCATGCCCTTGGTTACGCCCGTGACAAAGGGCGTGTAAGCTGCGTAACCGCGTCATGAAAGCCCGGGAACGTTGGGGAGAGAAACCACCAAAATTGATCATCTCGATGGGTCACGGCCTAGGTCACGCCCGTGACCTAGGGCGTGTCTTGACCTAGTCAGGAAACGGCGGGAAACAACGCGATCTGGAGTTAATCTGGCAGTTATAGGAGAGGTCACGCCCCTTGGTCACGCCCGTGACCAAGGGCGTGTAAACTGGAACGGCTCGGCGGCGGAAACTGCTTGTATTGAATGCTTGTTGGGCGAGTCACGCCCGTGACCTAAAGGTCACGCCCTAATGTCACGCCCGTGACAGGGGGCGTGTAACTTTAATCTGATGTGGCGGCGTGTTCTGGAAGATGGAAGACGGCTCGGCTGGGTCACGGCCGTGACATGGAGTCACACCCCCAGGTCACGCCCATTACCTGGGGCGTGTACTTGAGATTTTTGCAGATTTGTTCCTTTATTTCTCCTGAACACGGCTGTGAGATTGAATTTATTATTAGCAGCCCCAAATTACCTGAAAACACAAAATAAAGCGAATTAGATATATATTAAACTAAAATTATATAAAAACTAATTAATTACTATATAAAAATAACTATAAATAATGCACTATCAAATACCCCCATACTTAATCTTTTGCTATTCCAGAGCAAAACTAATTCATAAGTATGAGAATAAGTTATACGATATTTCCAAAGAGAATTACTTCTAATTATGTACTCCAAATTTTATAAAACTCATGTCAAAATAAGTTAAGAAATTAAAATTTAGATTTATAAGAAATAATTTATAATTCATAAATTGAGATGAGTAGAATAAATATTAGTTTCAAAATTCTCTAACTAAATCTTCATAAACAAAATTGCATTGAATTAAGTAAAATAACCAAGATTAAAATTATAGAAACTTTAAACATCATTAGAAACTTTTAGAAAACTACAAAATATTAACTATGCTCTCTCAAAAATATCTTAGGCAAGCAAATAAACTTGGCTAATTGGGGGTAAAATTGGCATTGAAGAAGTTACTTTGTATATAGGAAATGATGAATTTTATCCTCTCATTTCCATCTTTTTTTAATTTCTTCTTCTTTTTATATCCCAAATGTATATGTTTAGGAGTGATGAATTTTATCCTCTCATCTACATGCCATATAATCTTTTACTAATTTGGGTGCATATGTTTAGGAATGATGAATTTTATCCTCTCATTCCATGACATATGATCTTTTCAATTTTTTTTATGCCAAATAATGGTTTAAAAAGAAAGGTAGGGGAAGGGCTAGGGTTTAAAGGCTACAAAAAATTCCAAAGATACATTTTAAGAGCATAGAAAACAATTTGAGCAATCTTTAAGAAACCATGAGTTAAAGTTAATATAAGTGAAATCTAAAGATATTTAACACAATTTCTACAAGATTGAATTATGATATTTTAAGAAGAGAAAATAAAACTAAGAAATATTCTAAACAAATCAAGATAATGAAAAACTCATTAAATCAAATTCATCTAAAAATTAAATCTAACATATTTTGAAGAGAAATATAAGATTTAAAAATTCATAAAAAGAAAACTCCTTAAAAAGCCTATAAAGACAACTCATAATTAAAATTAATTTTGCATAAATGAAGTTTGGAGAAATTTAATATTACAAAATTTATTTTATTAGATTTTTGGATTTTTTTATATTAAAACAAATTTTTTTTGTTTTGAAAAAGATTTTCTAATTTTTTTTGGATTTAAAAAAAAATAGAAAATAAGAGAATACACCCCCATACTTAAAAATAAACATTGTCTCCAATGTTTAGAACTAAGTATGAAGAGAAATAAACATGACAATAAGATGCATATAAATAAAACAAAAATTGCAAAAACATGATAAGCAAGGGGTGCCTCCCAAGAGCGCTTTGTTTACCGTCTTTTAGCTAGACATTAAGGGTTAGCTTAAAGGAAATTTAAATTGAAAATGCACAGGCAACTCCCTTAATTCACGCTGAGGTGAATATGCCAAAATCTGGTGCCTGGCGACTCCTCCGCTATACTCTCGACTCTTGTGTTGTCCGTTAGCTCGAAATTGTGAATCCAAATTACCAATACACACTTTAGGTAATTTGGATTGTTGGAGATGAGCGGCAAATGGATCGGTGAAGACGTATGGTTGCAACGGCTCATCCTCTACATGAAAATGATTATAATAAAAAAAATCAAGATTAAGCGAGTCAGAAAATGTTTCACAAGGAGGAGTTTCTTGTGAAAATACATGATTAAGCAGCGGTTGTTCATTTTCTAAAATAAAATTTTTATCCAAAAAATTAATACTAAGGGGAGAAAATTCATGGGACATAATTTCTTCACAAATTATAATTGCATGAGAAAATGGAGAATGGGCAGGCGAAGAAGAAGAAGAAAAATTTTCGTGTTCTAATTCGCCCGGTGTCTCCATGATCTTGCAAAATTCTTAGTACAATTGTTCATCTTGATCTTGAGAATAAACATTGAAAGTGGGAGAAATAACATTAGGAAAAATTTCAAGATCAGAAGAAGAACAAATCTGTAGAAAAGGCGAGGAATGCAAATCATAATGGAAGGAATTTCCTTCTTCGTACTGAAAACTATCCGAGTGACCTTGCCACCATGAATAATCAACATCAGAGCAAGAAGGCAATTCACTCAAATCATTATTTAAGGAGAAATTATTTTCAACATAAAAATTATTATTTTCATTATAAAAATTATAATTTTCATTAGAAAAATTAATTTGATTTTCATGAGAAAATTTTTGAAACGAAAAATAGCATTCCTCACTAGAATGATGACCCCCACAAAAATGACAAATAATTTGGCGCATTCGTGCGGCTTCCAAAAGAATGACTTTATTTTGAAGCTCTACAACTTTTGCGGCTAACTGCTATAACATCATATTTTTTTGAAAAAGAAAATTAAACAACCGTCACCTAATAGAAAGGAATTTTAAAAGAAAAAGCAAAAAGAGAAATGGGGGCGGAGAAAGAGAATGTTAAAAGTAATAAAATTCATGCTTGCAAAATATCAACAAAAATAATCCCCGGCAACGGCGCCAAAAACTTGATAAGGATTTTATATAGTTTTAAAAATAATTCCAACTAATATTCCGATGTAGGCAAGTATACCTATCGAAATATAGTATAAGAAGGATGTCGTATTTGCCCAAGGCCTGTCGAGTAATCTTACTCACGTAAATTAATATTATTTTATCGGTAGAATATTTTAAAGGGTTTTATAAAAGAAATAATAAAAGAAAGGAAACATTTGATCGGGAATCCTTCTTAAGTAAAATATTTCGTAAATCTAGAATTCAAAAGAAATCGATTTAGACAAACTTGACCATGGAGGTTCCCAAAATATGATAGAGCCTCTCTCGAGAGAACTACCACCTAACCTTAGGTTGATCGATTATGACCCCTCGGCCAGTCGAAACCCCTAAGCTTGCTTTATGCGGTGAGCCCCACTATTGGATTTGATTCTATTCCGGAAGATTTGTGTCACCCTCTCTTGAGGAATGCATACAACTCTTTTTATCTTTGAGTGATCTCTTCGTTCGCATGGATCTCTCGATCACTAGCATACGAATCTTAGATCGAGAAACATATTCGCGACATATGAATTCGAAGTAGTTAAATTCAAAGATAAATCCTAGTTTTCCAAAACCAAACTATGAAAAAGAGATTACAAGGGAAACTCATTTTCGAGCTGTTTTAAATAGAGGTTTGCTGTCCAGGAAAGCTAGCACCGGCGGTAGTGCTATAGAAGGGCGATAGCAGCAGTGAGTAGTTTCCTTCCTTCTATTCTCATCAATTTCGTGGGCTTGGCTTCTATCTTTGGATATACATGATTCCCCACAAAAATATGATATATTCTTGCCTTCATAATGATATTGCATGCTCCTTTTGGTTTCTTAATTAAATCTTGATTGATTGGAGTTTCCAAATCATGATTAATCAAATCTTGGTTGATTGGAGTTTCCAAATCTTGATTGATTGGTTTCATATTGATATTTCATACTCTTGATTTATTATTCCTTCCCGCGAGATCTCCTTCCTCATTTGCTCCTCAATCAACATCATGATGGCGGGACATCCAAAAGTTACCGTCGGGCGTTAGCCTTAACGCGCCGCGATAGTACTTCCCAAAAATAGTGTCCCGTCAACATTCCTTTTTCTTCACTGTTTCCTTCTTGTCAAATGTTTCCATTTATGCTAGCGCCAGCGGTAGTGCTAACGCTCCGTGGTAGAGCACAACTCTTTTCGTCGGATAGCATCTTCGTCGAACTGGCCTCACATTTCGTCGAATGCTTCTTCCATTTCATCGAATGCTAGCGCCAGCGGAAGTGTTAACAATCCGCGGTAGAGCATGCCTTTCGTCGAACGCCGCGGCGGAGCATGCATTTCGTCGAGCGCCGCTTTCCTTTCGTTGAACTCAATTTTGTCGAACGCTAGTTCGTCGAACACCATTTCGTCGAGCGCATCTCATTTCGTCGAACCGCTAGCGCCAGTGGTAGTGTTACCGCCCCGCAGTATCAACAGACAATCATCCTGATGTCGCTTCGACGTCTTTCTTTTTCACACTCCTTTGGGATTGAATGTTGAAGATCCTGCACACTATAAACACAAAGCAAGTATGATCAAATACAATAGGATTTGTTATTGTCAAACCAAGAGATGCGAAAAGCATGTTCCAACAGTGCTCTCTCTACACAGGAAGATATACTACTGCTTCTTCTTCATCATTATGTTGGTGTTTCCAAGGTGATCTCAAAGCAATCAAATAGTTAGTCTTACTGCCAACATAATTTGAGCCAATAGGGTCGCACATAACAGTGTTGGAAAAATTGGATGAAGGATTGTGTTGGCCTTACTCATATTGGATATGAGTATAGGATTAATCCTATGACTGATTGGAGTTGTGTCAAGAACGTCTCGATGGGAAGGGAAGTACACAACGAATCAGCGAGAAGTGTCTCGATGAATTGAGTTAATTCATCTTGTCGAAATTCGTAGAAATGTATCGACGAATTAGATATACTCGACGAATCATCGAGATTGTCTCGATGGAACACGTAATGATTCGTCACGTCGAATCGTCGAATTGTATCGACAAATTATGTTATACTCGATGAATTCGTCGAATTGTCTTGACAAATTTGGTCTACTCGATGAAAATCTGTGTTAACTCCAATAAAGTCTTGGGTCTGCGGATAGCGTGTTTTATGCCTTGAGTATAAAAGGAAGCGATTAGGTTTCCAGCAATAAGTCTTCTCTTTTCGTGAGTTTGAGAGAGCCTAAGCGGAAGGGTTCCATCTAAGTCTCGCTCATTCTGTTCGCATTCCGCAAGATCGCCGCCGTCGCCTCTCCTTGTCGTCGGATCTAGTAGTCCATGGGAGACGAAGAGGGCATTCCTTCTCCGACCTACTTCTTGTTCAACAAGAAGCTAGGGTTCTTCTTCACTCGTGTTGATTTCTATAAAGGCGCTGATCGATTTCTGCGCTTGGGAATCAGAGTTTGTCTTCGAGATTTCTTCTTGGAGATTCTTGGTTGAGTGTTGACTCAATCCCCTCAAGGTACTTCGTTGTTGTTACCTTTTCTTATTTCTTGATTCATGAAATCGTAAGATCCTTAAACTCTTTTGGGTTGTTCTTGTTTGTTATTTCCGCTGCGCATATATGATATGTTGTCCATATTGAAGTATAGAAAACCCAACAGTGATATTTGAGGGAGGTTTTTGATCCCGTGCGTGTAAATCTAGAAATTTAAAAGTATTCTAAATGCCTAGATTTCTTCCTAGAGCATCAATTTTGATGTATATTTTGAGAGGATTCTGATGAAGTGTTCAAACTTGGAACCCCGCCAGGAATGCATGTGATTGCGTTGCGATTTCATTATTTTAGAAATTGTTTCTCCTTTGCAGTAACCATCCCTCTAAATGGTTTGTGAAACCAAATGTCTTAGATTTTTAATCTGACATTGAGAGACGAGCTTGTCTACTACATAAGTGGAGTTGTTATTCATTTGTCCAATGCATGCAAATCTGGATATTTAGAAGAGTTCTGAATGTTCAGATTTAGCTCTTTTATCAAAGTGTTGATGAGTTTATTTTGTGCACTGGGATGTATTTGGATTGTGAATGTTGTATTTTTAGTTTTTGTGAATGTGCACAATGATTAACTGTTAATCACGATGAAATGTTCATCGATTAAATCATAAAATCCCTTATCTAGTATTAGGTATTTGGATGCCTTCCGATGGATGACATTCTTCCTGCCTCGATCGATGAAGTGTAGGCTTGCCAAAGCAAGGTGCATTAATCTATCTTGGTAAGGGTGTGAGCGGATAATTGTGATATCCCATTGTCGACATCAGGTCCAACTTAACTAGGTGACCTCAAAGGTTGAGTGCCTAGAGGCATAGGGTTGGCATGCACCATATGATGGATGCGACTAAAGAGTTATTCACCAACCATACAAGAGTTGCATAATGATGCAATAAGCAAGTGTTGTCTACCAAATTAACTACATTATGAGAGAAAGGCCAAAGCGGACTCATTGTGTTCGTGAAATACGGATCTTGTCCACTAAGAGAGTAGCTCGCATAAACTCTCCAAATTGATATTAAGTATTATCAGTTTGAATAAAATAGTGGGAGCTCTTTAATAAAAGTCCTTATTAAATAAAATGTATTTTGAAATATAGTACTAAAATCAATTTTGCATAATTATTATAGAATTTCCATGGCAAGTGGATCTCACTCCATCTTGTCCCTAAGAGCCATCCTTGAGAAGGATAAGCTCTACGGGTCTAACTTCCTAGACTGGTACAGAAATCTGAGAATTGTTCTCAGGCAAGAGCACAAGCTCTATGTCTTGGAAGGGGAAGCCCCTATAGAGCCGACTAGAAATGCTCCTCGAGTAGATAGAGATGCTTACAAGAAGTATCAAGACGATACCTTAGATGTGGAATGCCTCATGCTTGCTACCATGTCCTCTGAGCTTCAGAAGCAACACGAGAGCATGCGTGGTTATGAGATAATCGAGCACCTCAAGAAAATATTCGAGGGGAAAGCTCGGCAAGGGAGGTTTGACATATCCAAGGCATTATTTCAGTGCAAAATGGGAGCTCGAGACTTGGTAGGGACTCACGTACTCAAGATGATTGGGTATATAGAGAACTTTGAAAGACTGGGTTTTCCCTTGGGCCAAGAGTTGGCCACTGATCTGATCTTGCAATCATTGCCGGACAATTATGAGCAGTTCGTCTTGAACTATAACATGAATGAAATAGACAAGATACTTCCCGAGCTCCTAGGCATGCTGAGAACTGCCGAGAACAACATGAAGAAGGTCAAGCCTGCTAGCCCCATACTGATGGTGCATAAAGGCAAGGCCAAGGCCAAGGGATCGAAGAAGACAAAGATAGGATCTAAGTCTTATCTTGATCTCAAATCTTCTGCACTAAAAAAAAAGGTCTCGCAAAGGAAGGAAAGTGCCACCACTGCGGTAAGTCAGGGCATTGGAGGAGGAACCATCCCCTCTATATTGAGGATCTGCTAAAGAAGAAGGGAAGTGTGACTTCCACTTCAGGTATTTATGTTATTGAAATAAACCTTTCTGCTCCTTCATCTTGGGTATTGGATACCGGATGCGGTTCTCACATTTGTACAAAAGTGCAGGAACTGAAAAGGAGAGGAATGTTGGGTAAAGGGGAGGTAGACCTGCGTGTAGGAAATGGACAAGAGTTGTTGTCATTGCCATTGACGTCTATCATCTTTCTGTGCACACTGGGCTTGTAATAGAATTAGATAACTGTTATTTTGTTCCAGCCATAACTAGAAACATTATATCTATTTCATGTCTTGACATGAAAGATTTTTTGTTTATAATTAAGAACAATTGTGGTTCGATTTTTATGAATGATGTTTGTAATGGTGTAGCCCAATTATTTAATGGATTATATGTTTTGAACTTAGACCATCCGATCTATAATGTAGAAAATACTAAAAGACTAAAAACAAATGACTTAAATTCTACATATCTCTAACATTGTCGTTTAGGCCATATAACTGAGAAACACATATCCAAGCTCTATAAAGATGGACTATTGGACTCATTTGATTATGAATTATTTGAGAGATGCGAGTCATGTTTATTAGGCAAGATGACAATGGCACCTTTCACTAGTTATAGTGAGAGGACTGATGATCTCTTGGGTATAATACATAGTGATGTATGTGGACCCATGAGTTCTATGGCTAGAGATGGGTACTACTACTTCATTACATTTACTAATGATTTCAGTAGATACGGATATATATCTCATGAAGTGTAAATCCGAAACCTTTGAAAAGTTCAAAGAGTTTAAGAATGAAGTAGAGAACCAACTGGGAAAAAGGATTAAAGCACTCCGATCTGATCGAGGTGGTGAATACCTAAGTCATGAGTTTCGTGATCATTTGAGAGAGTGTGGTATTGTATCACAACTCACTCCACCTAGAACACCACAACATAATGGTGTTTTTGAGAGGAGGAATTGTACTTAGTTAGACATGGTGTGGTCGATGATGAGTTATGCAGATCTGCCCATTTTCTTTTGGGGATTTGCTCTAGAGACTGCTGCTTTCACTTTAAATCATGCTCCAACGAAAATGGTTCTAAAGACACCATATGGGATATAGACTAGGAAGCTTCCTAGTATGTCTTTTATTAAGATTTGTGGCTGTGAGGCATACGTGCGACGTCAAATGCCTGACAAGCTGGAACCCAAGTCGGATAAGTGTTACCTAGTGGGGTATCCTAGGTAGACCAAAGGGTACTACTTCTATCTGCCATTTGAGGGCAAAGTGTTTGTCGCAAGGACTTGTGTCTTTTTGGAGAAAGAGTTCTTATTCAGAAAGACTGCAATGGTAGAACTTGAAGAAGTTCAAGAACCACAAACTGAGAACGAATCGGAATTAGAGCCTGAGCAAGGACTACAAGAAGATGTATCTAGAGAGCCTGATCAAGAAACACAAGTCCTATGTAGATCTGGTAGACCAAGATTTGAGCTTGAGAGATATGGATTTCTCATGTCACAGATAGGTAATGTGTTGCTTATGGATCATGATGATGAGCCTGCAACCTACCAAGAGTCTATGAATGGATCGGACTCCGAGAAGTGGCTTGAAGCTGTGAAATATTAAATGGACTCCATTTATGTAAACATAGTTTGGCCTTGGTGGAACCACCTAAAGGGGTACGACCCATAGGGTGCAAGTGGGTCTTCAAGAAGAAGACCGACATGGATGGTAATGTATAGACATTCAAAGGGCGATTAATGACAAAAGGTTTCAAGAAAATTCATGGAGTTGACTGTGATGAGACCTTTTCCCCTATTGCTATGGTCAAGTCCATCAAAATTTTATTTGCTATTGCTGCGCATTATGACTACGAGATCTGGCAAATGGATGTCAAAATGGCTTTCCTTAATGGAAACCTCCTTGAGGAAGTGTATATGACACAACCCGATGGTTTTGTATCTCCAAGTGAAGCCACTAAAATATGCAAGTTGAATCGATCCATTTATGGATTGAAACAAGCATCTCGAAGTTGGAATCTGCGTTTTGATGAGAAGATCAAAGAGTTTGGTTTCATAAAAAATGAGGATGAGCCTTGTGTTTACAAGTGGTTTAGTGGGAGCATTGTTGTTTTCTTGATATTGTATGTGGATGACATACTGTTGATCCGGAACGACATTCCAACTCTGCAAGTTGTTAAGAACAACCTAGGAAACTACTTTTCTATGAAAGACTTGGGCGAAGCGACTTATATACTTGGTATTAAAATCTATTGAGATTGATCTAAGGAGTCGTTGGGTTTGACCCAGAGTACGTATATTGAGAAGGTGCTGAAACGGTTTAGCATGCTTGAATCCAAGAAGGGATTCTTACCCATGTCTCATGGTGTGAGTCTCTCTAAGGACCAGGGTCCTAAATCTTTCGAAGATAAAGACCGCATGAGGTTGATTCCATATGCTTTGGCAATTGAATCAATCATGTATGCAATGTTGTGTACTCGATCCGATGTCTCATATGCTTTAAGCATGATGAGCAGTTATCAGTCTGATCCTGGTGATGGTCACTGGATAGCTATCAAGAATATCCTAAAGTACTTGAGAAGGACTAAGAATATGTTCTTGGTGTTTGGTGGAGAGGAAGAGCTTGTTGTAAATGGATACACGAATGCTTGCTTCTAGACTGATAGGGACGACTCAAAGTCTCTATCAGGTTGTGTATTTTGCCTGAATGGAGGAACTATAAGCTGTAGGAGTTCCAAGCAAGAGACAGTTGGCGATTCTACAACAGAAGTCGAGTACATTGTTGCAACAAATGCAGCAAAGGAGTCTGTATGGATTAGGAAATTCATCGACGAGCTAGATGTTGTTCCTAGCATTGTTGATCCTGTTGTTCTCTACTATGACAACAAAGGTGCAATTCCCCAAGCTAAGGAACCTAGATCTCATCAGCGCTCCAAGCACATACTTTGGCGGTTCCATGTTATTCGAGAGATTGTCGATCGAGGAGATGTGAGCATATGCAGAGTACCGGCTGAAGAGAATATTGTGGATCCACTAACAAAGCCCCCTGCACAGAGAGAGCATGATTGTCATACTAGATCAATGAGTATTATATACCTAAATGATTATCTCTAGTGGGAGTCTTGTGGATTATATTTGTGTCGATTGTTATTCTTGTGATGAATAGAGTATTTTATATTTCATTTTACACTTATGACAAGTACTTTTATTGTGTCAACTAACTCTATTTGATAGATTAATTAACATGATGAATGCCCTTAGAGTGTTTGCTTCCATAAGAATTCAAGTGCGTGACTTGAATATGATAGCCTATGTTTAAACGAAGCATCATTCTTAAATGGTCCCTGGTCGAGGCATCATCCTAGAAATTAGGGCAATGATGATACATTAAGACTAGCATGTGCGTTGATTGATGACCGGTTATTACATGTCATGATATTGTGATATCAAGTCATCACATGGGTACTTGTTAATGAACAAGTTGTACTAGACAGACCCACCTTGAGGGTACTTTGTGGACTGTTACATGAACGTGTTACAAGTAGATCTCAACTAGCAATGGTGTTTGTGGTTCTTTGACCTGAAGTCACAACATTCATCAAGTGAGGAAGAGCGTACTTTGATGACATCAAAAGTCTTCATTGAAAAAGGTTGATGATAACGGTCGTTATTGGGTATGCTACGTTTCATTTGGGTGTTTGTGTGTGGACAAATATTGGATTTGTCCTCCTATATGACAGGAGTTACATCCAAGGGCCCCCTGATGGAATGAGACTGAGAAATGCATGGTCATGCTTGGTTGAGTCAGTATATGATATTGAGCTCACCAATTTCAAACAGTCTATTCTAGATCAGGAAACTAGGATTGAACGATTATGAGGGTGACACGGTCCATGCCTCTAGTTCTATCCGGATGTAAGGGACAAATGAACATGACAACACTGGTACATTGGTCAAGGCAGGCTTATTGAGTTATGAACTCTTATTGATTGGGTAGCAATGATGTATTGCTAGATGCCGCTCATTATTTGTGAGAATTTTGTTAATACATTGTGATCAAGTGGGAGACTGTTGGTGTTTCCAAGGTGATCTCAAAGCAATCAAATAGTTAGTCTTACTGCCAACACAATTTGAGCCTATAGGGTCGCACATAACAATGTTGGAGAAATTGTATGAAGGATTATGTTGGCCATAATCATACTGGATATGAGTAGAGGACTAATCTTATGACTGATTGGAGTTGCGTCGAGAACATCTTGATGGGAAGGGAAGTACATGACGAATCGACGAGAAGTGTCTCAACGAATTGTGTTGTACTCGATGAATCATCGAATTGTCTCGATGAAATATGTGTTAATTCGTCTTGCCGAAATTTGTCGAAATGTCTCGACGAATTAGATATACTCAACTAATCATCGAGATTGTCTCAATGGAACACATAATGATTCATCACGTCGAATCGTCGGATTGTATCAATGAATTATATTCTACTCGATGAATTCGTCGAATTGTCTCGGCGAATTTGGTCTACTCAACGAAAATATGTGTTAAATCCAATAAAGTCTCGGGTCTGCGGATAATGTGTTTTATGCCTTTAGTATAAAATGAAGCGATTAGGTTTCCAACAATTAGTCTTCTCTTTTTGCGAGTTTGAGAGAGCCGAAGCGGATGGGTTCCGTCTAAGTCTCGATCATTCCGTCTGCATTCCGCAAGATCGCCGCTGCCGCCTCTCCCTATCGTCGGATCTAGCAATCCATGGGAGACGAAGAGGGCATTCCTTCTCCGACCTACTTGTTGTTCGATAAAAATCTATGGTTCTTCTTCACTCGTGTGAATTTCTATAGAGGTGTCGATCGATTTCTGCGCTTGGGACTCAGAGTTTGTCTTCGAGATTTCTTCTTGGAGCATCTTGGTTGAGTGTTGACTCAATCCCCTCAAGGTACTTTGTTGTTGTTACCTTTTCATATTTCTTGATTCATAAAATCATAAGATCCTTAAACTCTTTTGGGTTGTTCTTGTTTGTTATTTCCACTGCGTATATATGATATGCTGTCCATATTAATGTATAGAAAACCATACACATTATATAACAACAGAACTACAATAAGTGCTGAGAGAAAAGGATCATGCAAAACAACCCTTGCAAATCATCACTATCATAAGCAAGGGTTCATCATTTCCGATCCAGTGATAGAAAGACAGAAGCAGCATCAGAGCTTCTGAAGAATTCTGAGAACTGAATTCTTACCTTCTCCTTCTTACTTTCTTCTTACTATTTCCATCAACTGTAAAAGAGTTTTAAGAATCTCTCTTCCAAAGGATTCAGTGGTTCAAGATCTCCTTATCAAAAGATCTTTGGTTCTAAGAGTCTCCTTACCAAAAGGCTCAGTGGTTCAAGATCTCCTTATCAAAAGATCTGTGGTTCTAAGAGTCTCCTTGTCAAAAGACTCAGGCACAGGTTGTGCAATCCTACCAGGAAGGTAGAAGAGAGGACTACCCACATTTTGGGGGAACCTATATAAAAATCCTTGTGTCTTTGCTGTGATTTTCTGTGCTGTCCCATTTACTTTTTATGTGTTCATTTTCAGCAAACTTTATTTCATTTATTTTGCCTTTGGTTTTCCTATGTGCTTAATACCTTAGTATTTTTTTTATAGTGTGTGCACTATTAAGGTAGAAAATATTTTAATCTCTATTCACCCCCCCTCTAGAGAATTCTCAGAGGCACACTGTGCACTTTCAATTGGTACCAGATGGAGGTTGATCACTAAAAGGTTAACACCTTGATCAAAGGATCTCCTCCTCTCATTTATTTATTTTAAAATTAAATAAAACTATTTTTAAAGAAAATGAGTTCTAATGATTATGCATCAACTAGACCACCAGTGTGTAACCTAAATAAGTTTACACTCTGGAAGGCCAGAATAAAACTTTATATGAACTCTATTGATGAAGACATCTTTGATGTTATCATTTCAGGTCCTCCAGCCCCATACAAGAAAGATACCAGTGGATCTTCAACACAGGAATCTGTGCCCAGGGCTGAGTGGACAGGGACTGAAAAGAAGCAGAAGACATATAATGTCAAAGCTATGAATATTCTGGTCTCCACAATGTCAGATGACATTTTTCAGAAAGTAGCTGACTGTTAATCAGCAAAAGAGATCTGGGAATCTCTCACCAGAATGGTAGAAAGAAGCTCTGATGAAATAAAGGACATGAAGTCCCTTCTCATATCCGAATATGAGAACTTTCAAAAGAAAACTGATGAAAATGTTGCTGAAATGTATGGCAGATTCAGCATCATTATTAATGAGCTAAAGAGTCTAGACAAGGAAATTTCCTTCACAGTGATCAATGATAAGATCCTAATGTGCTTCCTGAGCTCATGTGATTTAAGGATTTGGTCCATCAGAGAGTCCAGATGCCACAGAGAAATCTCAACTGATGCTTTGCTAGGAAAGTTTAAGTCATATGAGATGCTTCTAAAGAGTAGAGCTAAATCAGAGCCAAGGGAAACAACCTCAATTCCCATACAAAAGAACCTTTCTTTGAAGGCTGCTGAAGGAGAGTCCTCCACTCCTGAAGATGAAATGTCCAGCCTCCTAGCAAGGAGATTCAGAAAATGGGTCAAGACAGAAGACTCAAGGAGAAGAGAAAGGAGCTCAAAGCCCAGATATGATAAGAGTCCAAAGAAGGAAGTGATTTGCTTCTCCTGCAACAAGCCAGGGCACATAGCCCCTGAGTGCCCACATGAACAAAGGGATAGAAGCAGTAACAAGGATGAAAAGAAGAAGACTTACAGGGGGAAAGACGGTTTCATTGCTGAAACCTGGAGTGACTCTGAAGCAGAGTAAATTTCCTCTTCATCAGGGAGTGATGAAGAAAGAGATGCAGAAGCAGCCTATATGATGGCATTGGGGATATCCTCAGATGATGAGGAAGAACAAGTATCTTTGTTTGATGGTTTTGATTTCAATTCTGATGACTTTAAAAAATGCTTTACAGAATTTTGCAATGATTTCCTCAATATTCAAAAATAAATAATTGTAGTTAGAACAGAGTTAGAAGAATTTAAGAAAGATGACTTATATTTGAAAAATCAGGATTTCATAGATGAGATTAATAATAAGGAATCAGAATTAATTGAAATAAGAAATGAAAATAAAAAATTATAAGAAGAGCTAACAAAGGCAATGGTCTTTGAGGACTCACTCAATGGGAGGAGTCAAAAGCTCAAAGATATCATACAAAATCTCTCCATGAGATTTAAACATCTAGGTCTAGGAGCAGACCCTTGCACCAACACTGATGTCACTAGTAGACCAGCCAGGAAAAATCTAGTTAGATTTATTAGATCTAGTGAATATCAATCAAGTGAGAAGAATGCAATATTTAAGGATCATAATAGTAATGATCCAAATAAATTAACTGTGCTTAACAGAATAATTCTAAACAATGAGAAGAAGTCTCTAGGCAAGAATAATGCAGAGAAACTAACCAACAATAATCAAAAGGTTAAAACCAAAAGTAAAATAATTAAACATTCTATTGATCTATTATATTTAGATATACATTTTATACACATCTGAAGTATCAAAATATTAGATCAAGGTTTGATAAACTCACTCTCTGCCATCCAAAGGGATATCGTGAAAGACCCTTCTACACTTTCATAGAACCCTATAATGGTAAAAGCAAAGGGCCCAAGGTAACATGGGTACCTTCTGATGTTTGAGTTACTTGTGCAGGAAAATATAGAGTTCTTTTCCCAGAGAAAGTGGGGAAAAGAAAGAAGTTGATGATCAGTTATAAACAACTCATATGCAAAGGGAGTAATATCCACTCTAAAATTCTCTGATGAGTTTATAATCCATGAAAATATTAGTATAAATACTATTTTCAATAAAAATCATTTCTGAGAAAAACATCAAGAACTTTCTTAGAAAATAGAACTATTTATTCAGAGTTGCGTCGAATAGAATTCGACGTACCGTCTATTTCTACTTGACACTTGCTTCAAAATAATATGCAATAAATAATTCGAGTTGCGTCGAATAGAATTCAATATATCGTCTAATTCTATTTTGTCGCCAGCATCGAGAGCCATCAGAAGCAGATACTTCGAATAGCATTCGACGCAGCATCGATTTCGTATCGACGCATCCGTCGAATTAATACTTACTCATCAAAGTCGAAGATGTGTCCAGTTCTAATCGATGCAACGTCGACATGACAAAGCGCGCGCAACCTCACTTCTGGAAGCTGCTTTGACACAATTTGGCGCGCTAATCATTAATCTTTGTCAACGGTGCTTCGAATTCAACCCTAAGTTATGACGAATCATCTTCTTTTAAGCAACATAGGCGTCAAATTCATTACGCTTTTGAATTCTCTCTCTCTTGCTCACGCATCCTCTTTCTCTCCAGCTCTATTGCATTCTTCTCTCTCTCTCTCATTTTCTAGTGTGTTTGCAGGTACCAAAAATCGATGGCTCCACCTAAAGTGAACTCATGTTTTGATGTAAATGTTGACTCTTTCAGTGCAGCAACCAAAAGTTTCAAAGCCATTCTCGGCTTGTTTCAAGATGCTGGTTTAACAAAACTGATCTCAACAAGATGCAAGATCTTAGATATCGAACTGACTGAGTTCAAAAATAATGTCTAAAGAGGAGAGGATGGATCCCTCAAGGGAAAAGTTTATGAGACAGATGTACAGATAACAGAGGAATTACTGAATCAGACATATGATATTACAACTGGGAATGACTCAGATGAATTAATAGGTGATGAGATCAAAATGGCTCTGGAGATTATGAAGTTCAAGAAAGACAAGCCCATCAATCAGAAGAAGATTGATCTTGGAGAAGAATACAGGTTCCTTGCTGACATAGTAGGGAAGGTGCTGGTGTGTAAGATTTCAACACATGATTCCATTCCAAAGCAACAACTTCAAATAATGAGAGCTCTTGTTCTTAAGAAGAAGATAAATTGGGGGAGATGCCTCCTGAAAGATTGGGCACAAATATGCTCACAAAGAAAATGTCTATATGAGAATCATGAACCAGGTGCTCCTCTATCACTACCCAATAGTTCGCAAGTCCAAAGGAGTGCCCATTCCTCTAGGAAAAAGGATGAATATAGGAATATTCTCCAAATGGACCACGCAGATTCTGAATCCTGGTTAATCTGCACCTTCTCCTCCTTCTCCAACTCCACCAGACACAGTCCCAGATCTCTCAAGAAATGGCATCCCAGTACATGGTCCTGCAGCAGCACATTAAGGTACCATCCCACATGATACTCCTGCCCAGAATGTTCAGTCCACCCCATCCACTACAGTTTTAAATCCAAAACCTCACATTCCCCTCCAACCACAGCAACAAACATCCACCTTACTTCCAGACAATCAGTTTTCTCCACCACCACCAGTTTATATCTCTCTAGAAACCTATCAATCCCTTTTCCTTGTCCACTAGGATCCTCCAGATCTGAATGAGAACTTCAATCCAATTCATCCAGAAATCTTATCCACTCCTCCACCTGCTTCTACCTCTCATTCAACACCCCCATTTAATGTTGAGCAAGCAATTGCAAAAGTAGTAGGGTTGGCTTCCAGCACCTTTGCTGGCCTAATGTCCACTCAAGCCAGAAGGTTTAATAAAAAATACTCTCAGATGAAAAGTGAAATACTTAATTCAAGAGGGTCTCTCCTAGATCTCAAAGAATTTGTGTCATCCACCATGGTCACTAAAGAGTTCTTAACCTCACTTCTCAGCAAGGCTAAGAATGGGGAGAAAATTTAGGAGGAGCTCCCTTCAACTTAGGGGTGCTCCTAGAAGGTGAACAATCAATGGATGAGTTTGCAATAATTGCTAAGGAAGCTACTCAGGATGCTGAGGAGAATGCACAATCTCAGAGGGAGATTCCCAAAGATGATGAAACCAATAAAGAAGCAGAGAGGAATTCTGAAGAAGAGAATGAACCACTAACATTTGCCCCCAAGAAAGGTAATTCGAAAAGTATTCTCAAGAAAAAGGAAAACTCCTGAGAAGGAGCATTGAAGCACATCTATAAAATTTGTTAATATACATAGGGGGAGATTGTTGGGAAAAACTCCTTTTGATTTAACTTAACAAATTAACTATAAGTGATTTTACTTCTTAGGTTTATTACCCACATTGTATAGAAAGGGTAAATTATCCATTAGATGTCTTAGGATGTCACACTCAACTTAAAGTGTCAGGGCCAAGTCAAAGCAATCACAAAATAAGTTAAGATAAGACTTGCGTCGAATAAAAGTCGACGCAACTTCAACTGAATATCGACGTAACTCTGACTAGAAGTTAGAGCAACTTATTCAGTTTTTGGAAGTATAAAGTCAAGTCGACACAACGTCGAAAGGGACTTGACGCAGAAGGAAAAGCTTGTTGAAGCCATCTCAGAAGTCGACACAACTTCAACTACAATTCGACGCAAAAAATTAAGCTCAAGTCCAAGGCTTCAACTTGACGGACACGTCGATAAGGAATCGACGTAACGTCTACATCTGACTTCAGCCAAAGCTAAGAAGAAATTCGAAGCTAAGTTGATTAGAACTCAGGGGTGTGTCAACATGAAGATTGATGAAGTCAACGCAGCGTCGAATACAGTCAAAAAAAGGAAGCTTTTTCAGCTGTCCTTTTGGGACCATTTCAGAAGGACCACCAGGCTAGAGATAGTTCTCCAACAGCTTATTTGTTGCCAAGAATAGAATGAAGCTTTCCAGGATACAACAAATTACTTTTGAATTGTATTCAAAATGAATGGACGGGTCGAGAACAAAAGGAGAAAGAAATAAGGTGGGTAAGAGGAATTCTTTTTCAGGATAAGCCAAACGAAGAAAGATTTTTAAAAACTCAATCATACACCATAAGTATACAAAAAGAGGAGAAGAAAACAACAACATATAATTATCACATTATTCTGTCTGTCGAATAAGGTCTTCATCTTCTTCCCTCTCAAACCCTAAAAGACAGATATACAAAAGTGCTCTCTCTACACAGGAAGATGTACTGCTGCTTCTTCTTCATCATTATACATCAGTAGAACTACAACAAGTACTGAGAGAAAAGGATCAAGCAAAACAACCCTTGCAAATCATCATTATCAAAAGCAAGGGTTCATCATTTCAGATCCAGTGAAAGAAAGACAGAAGCAGCATCGGAGCTTCTGAAGAATTCTAAGAATGGAATTCTTACCTTCTCCTTCTTACTTTCTTCTTACTATTTCCATCAACTGTAAAAGAGTTTTAAGAATCTCTCTTCCAATGGATTCAGTGGTTCAAGATCTCCTTATCAAAAGATCTTTGGTTCTAAGAGTCTCCTTACCAAAAGACTCAGTGGTTCAAGATCTCCTTATCAAAAGATCTGTGGTTCTAAGAGTCTCTTTGTCAAAAGACTCAGGCACAGGTTGGACAATCCTACCAGGGAGGTAGAAGAGAGGACTACCCATATTTTGGGGAACCTCTATAAAAATCCTTGTGCCTTTGATGTGATTTTTTGTGCTGTGCAATTTAATTTTTCTGTGTTCATTTTCAGCAAACTTTTTTTCATTTATTCTGCCTTTGGTTTTGCTGTGTGCATAATAACTTAGTATTTTTTATTGTGTGTGCACTATTAGGGTAGAAAATATTTTAATCTCTATTCACCACCGCTCTAGAGAATTCTCAGAGGCACACTGTGCACTTTCACACATTCTCCCATATCAGGGAAGAAATTAGGTAGAATATGAGCAACTTTATGATAATTATATGAGATTTCTCAATAAATAATCCAAGAGTGCAAACATCTATACTCATAAAGCAAATGGTTATTATAATTCTCCCACCATTTCAACCTGTTATGCTAATTGACTCCCACAATATCCCAAGTCTCCACACCTAGTGCATTAAATTCTCTCTATCGTAATTAAAAATCTAATCAAATCTCATGGATTTCTACCTAAGCTAATTGTGAGTGTTCACAACTTTGGGATCCTTGGGGATAGTCCTTCAACTATTTAAGCAATCCCCAAATGGGTTGGGAATCACGAAGCTAGGCGGGAGTTTCTTCTCAGTAATTATACATCATATATTTTTGGTTGCCTTTCACATTGCTTCCACAATAGGGGAGAAATTAGGCAGGTATTCGAACTTCTTGAATGTATTATGCGATCATGTCCGTACTCATATGACTCGCATACTTGTATGTGGTTATTGATTTTTTTAGTTGTAATGATTGGTATGCGTTAAGTCCAAACATCTATACTCATTTACCTTTTACAACAGTTGATGTTGAAAGAGCTTTATATCAAGTAGATGTTCATAGAGAAAAGTGGTGGATAGCTAAATCCAAGAGAGAAGAGGAATTATTTGCAACTGTCAGAGTTAGGGTATTTGAGAGAGATATGAGCAACATATTTCTCTTCCTTTGAGAGTGTATATATATAGTATTCCTTCCAAATATGCCCAACTTCCCAACCCATTTGGGCTTGCTTGAACAGTGGAAGGGCAATTCGCAAGGATCCCAAATTTGTGAACACTAACGATTAGCTTAGGTTGAAATCCATGAGATTTGGTTGGATTTTTAATTACGACTAATATAATGTAATGCATTTGTTGTGTAAACTTGGGGTATGGTAGGAGTCAATGAGCGCGACAAGTTGAAATGTCGGGAGAATTATAGTGGTCATATGACCATATAGTATTTATTGATAAATCTCCAATAATTATTGTAAACTTTCTCATATTTGAAAAATAATTAAAAAATGATGAATAATTACTAAGAAAAGGCATTTAAGAATCACTTGATGAGAAGAGGACTCTTTCACCAAGGCTTTGGGACCCCCTTCGTACATTCTATTTTATAGGATATGCAACGCACTCATTTAGGATTATGAAGCCCATAATAAGCCATTAAATTTATTGCCTCCATTAGGATCATAGGCCCACATGACCAAGCCGGTCATGAATTGCATATGAAATTACATTAATAATGGCTGGCTAGTTAATGACTTCGGTGATGTGGGATTAATGAAAGCCTGCCAGCTGACTCACGCTGCGTTAAAAATCTCAGGCATATTTTCAATGTCTCCCGCACCTCTCCCGATCTCTATAGAAAAACTTTGCACGGCTAACACAATCCTCACCCAACCCATTTGGTCGTGGTGGAATGGAATCATATTAGAATATGTGCCAAATATTGCTCTCCATTTAAGAGTGATATGAAAAACATATTGCTCTTCTTTTGAGGATGTATATATATATAGTATTCCTTCCAAATATGACCAAGTTCCCAATGTTGGATCTGTAGGCACCCTTAGGGGGGGGGGGGGAAACTTTTATTATATTTTAAATGACTTGAAACGCTAAGAGAACAAAATAGTGAAAAAGCAAACAAATCAAGTGAAATAAAATAAAGACATGATTTTATTAACTTGAAATATAAGATTACAAAACTTGTTTTCTTATGAGGCTAGAAATCGAAGGCAAAAAGTAAAATTGAAGTATCTAGTTGCCAAGCTAAATCACCTAGAGGGGGTGAATAGGTGATAACTGCGTCTTTTGCGGAATTAAAAACTTGATAAAATAGAACGCACAGAAAGCAAATCATAAACACAGATGACACAAGGAATTTATAGTGGTTCCCCGTTCTTGGGTACTCCACTTGCTGGCCTCGCTAATCTAGCACCACATCTAGAATTGACTACTTCACTATAACTCGGATCCAGAATGATCCTACAATCTCGGAGTCAACACTCCTACAACTCAGAGACAAATCTCCTACGAACTCAGAGAAAATCTCTCTTACAACTCAGAGAAAAACCTCTCCTACAACTCGGAGACAAACCTCTACTACAATAAATGTAAATTGAGATTGATACAATACTTATCAATAGAATAACAGATCTAAAAACCCTGAGAGATCTTCTTCCTTCTTGAGACTTGAAAAGCTTTGACTTGTTGTCGGAGAGGAAGAATTGAAAATAACTCAGATCTGACCTTCCACGATTCGACTTGATCCAATAGATACAGTAGAGGATGGAGCAATGATCAATCGAACCTTTTCTTCCACCAGAGAAAATAGATTCAGAACAACAGATCGATCTCCAGCAATGGCGACAGGCGGCGGCACTTTCTCGTTCTTACGGATCGAATATTGATTAGGGTTAATGATAAGAATGATTGATTCTTTATAATCCTTAAAAGAGAGACTTATATAGCTAAGGATTTAACGACATGAAATAAGGTATGATTAACCTTAAATGAAATCAAATGAGCCGTCACTTCTGACAGAAGGAATTAACGTCCCGTCAAACAGACTGAAAATCAATTAAAGGAGAAAATAAAATTTCTCGAGAGATACAAAACTTCTCGAGAAATAGAAGCTACTACTCGATAAAAGATATTGAGTGATTTTTCGGAGGTTGAGATAAACTTCTCGAGAGATAAATGATTTCTCGAGAAATGAATGGACTTCTCGATAACTATTGATTTCTCAGGAAAACGAACTTCAGAAAAACTTCACTGTGCAGGCGAGAAAGACTTTCCGAGAGATAGACAGATTTCTCGAGAAACAGTTTTAACTTCTCGAGAGATTTAAGACTTGCCGAGAAACCTTTAGAAACTTGGAATGAAGGACTGAGAAGGATTTCTCGAGAGCTTACAAAGACTTCTCGAGACATCATTTGGATTTCTCGAGAAGTAACCTGATTTCTCAAAAAATTAACTTTGAGAGAATTTTATTCCTCCTTCTTTTGGACACCAGCTGCACCTCCAAACCATGGGCTTCAATAGTCTTGAAAATGAAGTGTATCGCAATAGAGAGATCACACATGAGTCAACACCATGTTCCACACAATGCGGAATTACATTGTATGAAGCTGTGCTTATTGACCCACCGTGACCTGACATTGGTCTACACTTAGCAATGTGAACCTGCAAAAACAATACTAGAAAGACATATCAAATACACTAGCAATTCAATCTTGGTTCAAGGGTGACTTCCCACAAATCAAGGTTATTGTGGATACAATACCCAACAATCTCCCCATATTTGTAGAAGTCAGTACCCTATTCACCAAGATGAATTGCATCAATATAAAACACAAACAAAACATACCATAAAGGAAAAGATATGAAAGCAGAGAGAGCATCCAAATCAATAACTATATATATAAGATTGTCTTTGTCAAAATCAATAACTATATATATTTAAGATTGTCTTCAGGAATTAATGTTCACACAATCAGATTGAGTAAAAGTTTTGATGGGTCTCATAATCCTTCCTTCAGGCATTGCTTCTTTTCTTCTGTTCTTGTCTTGCAAAATAAGCATATGTCTTAGGATGGTATTTTGGAGGAGGGGCTGGAGCTTCAGGATTGATACAACCATAAGTCTTGAAGTGTATTCTTCTCTTTGTCATGCTTGTCTCATACTTTTTCCATTCAGTTGTACTGAAATAGTCTGAAACTTTCATACCACCTTCATCCACTAGCTAATGAGTCAAGAATAATTAACTTAGAAATAGGACTCAACACCTCTGGAACTTCTTTAGTAGCAACTGCCTTTCTAGAGCCTGCAGAGCTTGACCCATGGAAAGACCTACTAGCAGATGACCCTTCTCCATACTTCCTTTTCCTTGAAATAGGCACCTTAGACTGAATTTCAGGTTGCCCTGCAGGCTAAACCTGGGAATAGTCAGCAGGAGATTCATATTCAGGTTGCTCTTCAGGTCTAGGTGAAAATTGAGGTTGAATTGCATACTCAGGAAAAATCTCATTACGTATCCACACATCAGTCTTTATTGTGTGAGCATTGATATCTGCAACCCGCATTTGGACACCAGAAGAAAATTATTCATGCTGATTTCCCAAACTTCTTTGAAGTTCAGACAATGAATGATCCAAAAGCTCTGTCATCTTATCCTCCCCCTTTCTGACTTCTACAGTAAGGGTTTGGATTACAGATTCTTTGAACAAACCAACCTCATCAATGATTTTGAAAGAATTTTCTTCAAGTTTTGATTCTATAGATTCTTGAGTCTTTCTAACCTGTATAGTTTCTGCCAACACCCTTGCTACACCCTCAATTGTATGGTCTATGGCTTTTCCACCTTGAATTACAAGCTCTTTGATTTTGTCTGTATTGACTTTAATTTCAGCTAGGCTTCTACTCATTTCTTTTTCAACATTTGAGATTCTAGTATGAACTCCCCTAATTGAATTTTCAAGCTTGTCACTCTGCTTCTTGAGCAACAACTCAATCTTGCCAAGAATAGAATCTTCCTCAAACAAAGGTGGAGAAGGAGGTGGAGGAGTAATATAAGATCTGAAATCATCAGGAAATTCATCAAGAACCACATAACTCATAACTTTTGGAGAAGAAATTTTAACCACATCTCCTTCCTCACAAATTATCTCTGCTTGAGCATCCTTGTGTGCTTCCTCACAGAACTCTATCTCTACCTCAAAATGTGCTGGGGGAGGAGATAATCCATGAACTGACACATCATCAACTTCATTAGTAAAGCCAAAATATGCACCAGACCCTGCCATTTGACCACTGGAACTGTGCTCTGCAATATTATCCTTTAAAATATCATCAACTATATCTGCAATAGTGGTAGCTACAGAATCTGCCTGAACACCTTCAATAACAACAATTGGAGGAGGAGGAGGAGATGGAACAACATCATCTTGTATAAGAGGGGGATTATCCCCCACTTGAGCATCTTGAAAATCTGGATCATTAGAAACAACTGGATCAGTTGTAGTTTGAGCTGAGATCAGAGGCTGAACTGGTTCTGAAGATTTAATAGGTTCTTGAGGAACTGAAAACTGTGGTAGAACTGAGGCTTGGTGCTGATCTGGTGGCTGAGATGGAATTGAAGTAGCATCTGGAAATGAGTATCAGAAGGAGGAGCAGGACTTACACTCTGATTCTCAGGAATGACTGAGGTAAGAAACTCCTCCTGGGAATTTGCAGGGACAGAGGGAAGAGGCTCCCCCTGGGAATTTGCACCTGCATCTATTGTTTTATTTATCCTGATGTCCCACCTCTGAATCGTGGAGACATTTAGCTTCTTCAGATGATGAATAACTACACCTTTGGACATGTCAAACACTGTTGGATTAATCTGATTCAAAAATAAAGTAAGTATCCTTGCATAGTTTGGAGCAAGCAGACTTGCTTTAATTCTAGAAAGGAGAAGTGTGGCCCAGTCACATTTCTTCCCAGCCACCACTGCAATCATCAGGTAGAAGACATCTTCAGAGACATATCCTAAGCTTCCTGTTTTGCAGAGAAGAACTTTAGAAATAATGTCAACCAGCAACTTTCCAACATCATTCATCCAGTGTCTTCTAACAGATGTATCAGCCTTATCTAGACCATAAAAGGTCATTGTTCTGGCCCAATCAAGATCATCAAGATCATCTTTAGATTCTATAACCGGTAGCCTCAGATATTTGGTTGAAATCTTGATCTTCAGATTGTCCACAAAGGATATCAACATTTTTCCTTCCTTTACCACTTTCACATTTATATAGAACTCTTCAACTTCTCTGAATAGAATTCGACATGGGTGTTCCAAAATGAAGGACAAACCGGCTACTTCTAGGAGATAGAATAAATTCTGAAAATCGTCGAAGAGATTGTTTAGACCTAACCTTTCAAGCTCACTGCCGACGCCTATCTTAGCTCTTGGACAAGGAGCCATCGAATCGAGTCGGAGATCCTGTTGTGGCAAGGAGAGGTCACGAGAAGAATCAAACCAGACGTCGAATGTCGCGAGAAGAGAAGATGAACAGTCGAGGAGCTTTCGAGAAGGGATGTGCGTGAACATCAATTTATTCGAGATTTTTTTTATAGTTTTGATTTGATTTGACAATTTAATTAATTTTATTTAATATTTAAATAACAACACATGTACCTGCCCTTTCGTATTCCCAAAAATAAATACTTCTGAATTCCAAAAATGAATAGTCATTTCTCGAGAAGCTGGTCTATGTCTCGAGAAATCAAATTACCTCTCGAGAGATCAAGAAACTCGACAAAATCATCTTCGCAAGTAAATTTCTCGAGGGATATATCCATATCTCGAGAAGTATAATGTATTTTTCGAGAACGGCTAGAATTCTGTCCATTAGCCTTTTTCACCAGAGAAAACTCCATTTCTCGAGAGATGAATGCCATTTCTCGAGAAATCTCAAAAAATGACTTAGATTTTTCTTCCAAATTTCAGACCTTTGCTTCCTTTAGAGTTTGAACATATGAAGATCTACCTTCCTTCTTGTCTTCTTCCTGACTTGAATATTACTCCATGTTGAGCAGTCCAAGCTCTGTGTTGGAGAAAGAGAACTTGGTCTCATCCAGTGGCTTCGTGAAAATATCCGCAACTTGCTTGTCCGTCGCGACATAACATAGATTGATGTCCCCATTCTCCACACGCTCCCGGATGAAATGATATCTTAATTCAATATGCTTTGCCCGGCTGTGCGAGACTGGATTATTTGCGATAGCTATTGCGCTGGAGGAGTCGCAAAATATTGGAATGTCCTTGATCTTCATATTATAATCTTGAAGTTGATTTCTTATCTAGAGAAGTTGTGCGTAACAACTGCCTGCATAAATGTATTCTGACTCGGCGGTTGAAATTGCAACACAATTCTGCTTCTTGCTACTCCAGGAAATAATTCTTCTTCCGAGAAATTGGCATGTCCCGGAAGTACTTTTCCTATCATCTTTACTACCTCCAAAGTCTGTATCTGAAAAACCTATTAGCTCGCTATCATTACTTCGTGGGTACCATAAGCCAAGATTTGGTGTACCCTTAAGATATCTCAAAATTTGCTTTGCAGCAGTATAGTGAGATTCCTTAGAGTTCATCTGATATCTAGCACATACACATATATAGAACATTATATCAGGTCTACTAGCAGTATGGTAGAGCAAAGAGCCAATTATGCTTTTGTACTTGGTTTCATTGAAAGGTTTCCCTTTCTCATCCTTGTCCAGAGACATAGCTGAGCTCATTGGAGTCCTCATAGAAGTTGCACTCTCCATTCCAAATTTCTTAACCAACTCCTTGGTGAACTTTGTCTGTGAGATGAAAATTCCATCTTCAGATTGCTTCACCTGAAGTCCTAAGAAATATTTCAGCTCACCCATACTGCTCATTTCGAATTTCCCTTGCATAAGTTTGGAGAACATTTTGCAGAGGTTATCATCCGTAGAGCCAAAAATAATGTCATCGACATTGATTTGCACTAGCAAAATCTTGCCTTTGCTTCCCTAAGAAATAATGTCTTGTCTATCTTTCCTCTTATGAACTTGTTCTCAAGAAGAAAGTTAGACAGCGTCTCGTACCAAGCTCGAGGAGCTTGTTTCAAACCATATAAAGCTTTTTGTAATAAATAAACATAATGAGGATAATCGGGATTAACAAAACCTGGAGGTTGTTCCACGTATACTTCTTCTTTAATATTACCATTGAGAAAAGCTGACTTGACGTCTATTGGGTATACGGTGAATCCCTTGAATGCAGCATAAGTAAGAAACAACCTAATAGCTTCGAGCCTTGCCACAGGAGCATAAGTTTGATCGAAATCGATTCCTTCCTCCTGTTTGTATCCTGTAGCTACAAGTCTGGCTTTGTTCTTTATTATCGTTCCTTCTTCATCCAACTTATTTCTGTATACCCACTTTGTGTTAAAATTTTGATTTTAATCGTTTAGGAGTAAACAGGAGTTGCATCAACTGAGTTATAGCCAAATAACCACAATGCCACACAACAACATAATAGACTTTATTGAATCACAAAACTTCATTTACATTGCGAGACATACACGGCGAGACATGATTCATAAAAATCACGAAGGAGAGAGAAACAAAACACTCTAAAAAACAAAACTGGCGGCTTGACAAGCAGAGACCGCACAGACCACTGAACTCCAGAAATCGCTCGGCTTAACCTGAGGCCGCACGAACAGAAAACAGGCAAGACCGCAACTCAGAACACCCGACTTGACCTGTACTGCCAGACCGCCACCTCAGACCGCACGAACTGGAGCTTATTGAGCTGAACAAAGAACTGAAGCTGTTGCCAGACCGCAACTCAGATCGCCTAACTGCTGAAGGTCGCCTGATCGCTGAGCTCGCTGCGAACAACACAAGAACAACATAAACTAGTTCACAGACAAGCCGCTGCCGAACTGTTTATTCAAGCCGTTGGGAAATCACCAAGGAAGGAGACTGCAACCTGCTGACCGCAAACCTGCGAACACAACAAACAGTCAACTCGCTTCCGAGACCGCCCGACCTCAAAGTGAGACCGCACGAAATAACCCAGGCTCTAGTTCTTACAGTTCTCATTATGAATGACGGGCCGTGCACCCCTATTTATAGGCGGGAAGACAACTGTCGTCACCACACAGGAGAGATACAATCACCACCCGTCAGATCGCGAGCAGTCTCACAAAGCAGACTACGCGATCAGACCACTTGGACAACAGCATGTCCAAGACTACAAGTCAGTAGCAGACCGCGCATAAGCCGCGCAGACATAAGAACACTCCTTCCTTAGATCATCAGGAGCAAACCAAGAACATCTGGCGGACTTCAGATAAGTCGCCAGATCGCCCAGCATAAGCCGCCCGGTCAAGAACAGACCGCCCGATCTTCTACAAAGAAGATAGACCAACCAAGTAGAACAACCCGGGAAGAGACCGGAACACCACTAGAACAATCCGGCCAACCAGCAGAATGCCAGAACCAGACCGGCAGAGAACCAACACAGAGACCGCGCGGTCTCTATGGTAATCAAAAACAGACCGCCGGCCACCTTCCACTCCACTTCAATAATTTCAACACTCCCCCTTGAAGTGGGAAGTGGAAACTAGCCCAAGCAAACTCCGCAACCAAGTAAACGGTCCTTTCGCCAGCGGCTTTGTGAAGGTGTCTGCAACATTGTCCGCACTCCGAACATGCTCGACCATAAGAGATCCTCCCAACACTTTCTCACGAATGAAATGGTGCTCAATCTCAATGTGTTTGGTCCTCGCGTGACAGACTGGATTATTAACCAGCTTGAGAGCACTCTCATTGTCCCCGCGTAGCATAGTGGGACCTCAAGCCTCCTCATGAACGTCCTCCACCAACCTCCTGAGCCAAATGGCTTCCTGAGCTGCCAAGGATGAAGCCTTGTATTCCGCTTCTGTGGTAGATACAGACACCGAGCCCTGCTTTTTGCTGCACCAAGAAATAGCTGCGGGGCCTGTCATAAAGACAAAACCAGACGTTGATCTACGATCATCCACGTCTCCCCCGTAATCAGCATCCATGTATCCAAGCAACTCCAAGCTTGACCCTCTCCTATATAGGAGACCCAAATCAGAGGTCGACTTCACATATTTCAGAATTCCTTTTGCCGCCAGAAGATGAAGCTTCCGTGGCTCCGCCATGTACCGACTCACTTTACCAACTGCATAAGCAATATCTGGCCTCGTGATGGTCAAGTAGATCAAGCTCCCAACCAGATCTCGGAATACCAACGGATCAGTTAGAACTCTCCCCTCATCCTTCTGAAGTTTATGATGTTGTTCCAGAGGTATAGAGCTGCTCTTCCCTTCCTCCATGCTGAATCGTTGAACGATCCGCTCCGCATATCCAGCCTGAGAAACAAGCACTCCGCTCTCCCGCCTCTGAACCTCGAGACCAAGGAAATGGTGAAGCTCACCCAGATCCTTCATCTCAAACCTGATAGCAAGCTCGGCTCTCAGCCTCATTACTGCCTCCTTCGAGTTCCCGGTGACAATCATGTCATCCACATACAGCAGAACAATAACCCGAAGCACCCCTTCCTTCTTGACGAATAAGCTAGAATCAGAGTCTGAAGAAAAGAACCCGCAGAATAGAAGATACTCCACGATCTTCCCATACCACGCCCGAGGCGCTTGCTTCAACCCATACAGGGCCTTCTTCAATTTGCAGACGTAGTACGGACAAACCTCCGAGATGAAGCCCGATGGTTGGATCATGAAAATATCCTTGTAAATCTCTCCGTATAGAAAAGCATTCTTCACATCGAGCTGCCAAATCTCCCATCCACTGGATGCCGCCAAAGAAATAACAAATCAAACCGAAGTCATCTTTGCCACTGGACTGAACGTCTCATAATAATCTTCTCCATACTGCTGTGAGAACCCGCGAGCCACAAGGCGAGCCTTGTATCGCTCGATTTTGCCATCAGCTTTCTTCTTGAGTTTATAAACCTATTTGCATGTCACAGGGGTAATGCCCTTGGGCCTGGGCACTAGAGACCAAGTCTCATTCTTCTTGAGCATCCATCTCCTCCTGCATAGCAATGTCCCACTGCTTCACGCCTTTGGCCTTCTCAAAGCTCGACGACTCCCTCTCATCCAAGGGACCAGCAAAGAAACATGAGACGAAGCTCACCATGTTTCCTTCTGTGTATCGATCAGGTGGCTTGATAGTCCTCTTCGACCTGCTAAGAGGTTGCACCTGACTAACCACCTCCTTAGCTGCTTCTTCTGTGCTAGCTCCTCTTCCAGACGAACTTGGAGCATCGCCCCCATACTTCCAGAACCTGAAGCCTCCATCTCAGAGCTTGACACAGCTGGAGCTCCTAGTAAAACAGGCAACTCCACTTGAAGATTTCCCGCAGCTTTCCCTTCTTCATCAACCCTGTTCTCCGGTAGTTCAACTCCTGAACTCCCCTTGTAGGAAGTTACCTCATCGAACACCACATCCCGAGATACCACTGATCTTCGTGTCTCGGGATCCATACATCTCCATCCTTTCTTCCGCTCATCATATCCAACAAAGACTAGCTTCCTTGCTTTCGCATCTAGCTTTGTCCGAAGAGCATCAGGGATATGCACATAACAGGTTGACCCGAACACCCGAAGGTGTGAAACACTCGGCTTCTCCTTGAACATCAGTTCGTGAGGGGTCTTCATGTTGATAGGACTTAGAGGCATCCTGTTGATGATGTATGCCACACAAGACATTCCCTCCGCCTAAAAGGACTTTGGGATACTCTTGGCATGAAGCCAGCATTTGCAGGTTTCTGTCTAATGACGGATCTTCCTTTCCGCAATGCCATTTTGCTGTGGAGTATGGGCACAAGTGAGCTCTCTCCAGACGCCGTACTTCCTGCAAAAACTTGAGAACTCACCAGAGGTGAACTCCCCACCATTGTCAGTTCTCAATTTTTTCACCCGCAGGCCTAACCGACCTTCCACCAGCTCCTTGAACTCCACGAACTTTGCAAAGGCTTCTGACTTCTCTTTCCGAAAATACACCCAGACATATCTGGTGTAATCGTCAATCAACACCAACATATATCTATTGCCTCCAAGGCTTGGGGTGGCAGTCGGTCCCATCATCACTGTGAATGCACTCCAACAGCGCTTTGCATCTTGTTTGCGATTTATCAAATGGAAGTCGATGAGACTTACCAAACTGATATCCCGCACAAACATGACCGTCTCCATAAGAGGACAAGCTAGGCAAGCCCTTGACAAAGACCCTTACCTCCATAGCCTTCAATGTGTCCATGCCAACATGCCCCAACCTTTCATGCCAGATAGCCGCGCTATCATTGGTCTTCATCTTATCAACATAGGTACTTGTCAATAACACGAACAAGTCCTTTTCCCACTTTCCAACATGAATAACATCTCCCTTTATCTCCGGGTGAGTTTTAAGAAACTTCACTTCTGTTGGGCCAAACAGAACGTGATAACTAGCATCGACCGTATTGGTCACAGAGAAGAGATTCTTCTTCATACCAGGCACGTGATAAACACTCCTAAATGTGAGTGGACCCTTATCACTGCTCAGAGAGACAACACCTTATTGTTCTACTGCATGAACAGAATTATCAGCCGTAATGATAGCATCATTACCTGAGTAAGGCGCCAAAGAAGAGAACTTTGATTCATCCCCGGTGAGGTGATGCCCACACCCTGAATCCACAATCCAATCCTCTTCGAAGTTGATGGAAGCCAAGGCCTTAACGGGCATCGCCGTCATATTAGCCGCAAAGGCTCCTCCCCATCCAGCTTCATCAGACTTTGGCTTCTTCTTCTCCGCTATATGGCCCGACTGAAGATTAACCCGGCAATCCTTCTTGAAGTGACCGGTCTTATTACACCTGAAGCACCTTGGTCCCTCTCCCTTCTTCTTCCCTTCAGACTTAGAAGCATAACCTCTATCCTGCTGACCTGAAGTAGAGGGTCCATCCTGACCTGGCTTCTTCTTCTCCCACTTCTTCTTCTTCTTCCCAGAGAACAACACATCACTATCTCCCCCAGAGATAGAAGTCCCCACCATCCATCTTGCCAAACTTTCCTGCGAAGCAAGTAAGTTATCCAGCTCCAACAGAGATGGCTGATTTTCCCAACCCTGAACTGACGTCATAAAGGCAAGATACTCCTTCCGCAACCCGCGGATGATATGCCTCTTCAGTTTTGCCTCCGCGATGGGCTCATCGGGGTCCAATGCAGAAATCTCTGCTGTGAGGTTCTTCATCCTGAGAAAGAAGGTAGAATTAGAAAGATCACCTTGAGAGGCCTTCACCAACTCATTTTCAAGAAACTGTAGCCGAGCTACATTCTTCTTATTGAACAACCCGTCCAAAGACGACCAAATCTCAGCAGCAGATTTACATCTAATGATGTGATTGAATAGCTCTGGTGAGATAGCCCTCTTGAGTTTGAACTCTGCCTTTGCATTAGTCCTCCTCCAAAGTCTCAACTCTGCCATATTATCTCCTGCTTGAAACACTTCTTGTGTGTCTTCTCCTCCAACTATCTCCCATAGATCCTCGCCAAGTAAGTAACTCTCCATACACGACCTCCATTTTTTGTATTTAGTCGATGTGAGGAGTTCAATACCAAGCCCTCTTGCATATCCAGCTTCCATGGCAAACTATGTGGTCTCTTCTTCACAAAGACGATGGCAACTCAAGTTGATCACTGCTTATCCACTCCAACAACCTCCCTCTGATACCATGTTAAAATTTTGATTTGAATCGTTTAGGAGTAAGCAGGAGTTGCATCAACTGAGTTATAGCCAAACAACCACAATGCCACACAGCAACACAATAGACTTTATTCAATCACAAAACTTCATTTACATTGCGAGACATACATGGCGAGACATGATTCATAAGAATCATGAAGGAGAGAGAAACAAAACACACCAAAAACAAAACTGGCGGCTTTACAAGCAGAGACCGCACAGACCGCTGAACTCCAGAAACCGCTCGGCTTGACCTGAGGCCGCACGAACAGAAAACAGGCAAGACCGCAACTCAGAACACCCGGCTTGACCTATACTGCCAGACCGCCACCTCAGACCGCACGAACTGGAGCTTATTGAGCTGAACAAAGAACTGAAGCTGTCGCCAGACTGCAACTCAGATCGCCTAACCGCTGAAGGTCGCCTGATCACTGAGCTCGATGCGAACAGCACAAGAACAACATAAACCAGTTCGCAGACAAGCCGCTGTCGAACTGTTTATTCAAGCCGCTGGGAAATCACCAAGGAAGGAGACCGCAACCTGCTGGCCGCAAACCTGCGAACACAACAAACAGTCAACTCGCTTCCGAGACCGCCCGACCTCAAAGTGAGACCGCACGAAACAACCCAGGCTCTAGTTCTTACAGTTCTCATTATGAATGACGGGCCATGCACCCCTATTTATAGGTGGGTAGATAGATATCGTCACCGCACAGGAGAGATACAATCACCACCCGTCAAATCGCAAGCAGTCTCACAAAGCAGACCGCACGATCAGACTACTTGGACAACAGCCTGTCCAAGACCGCAAGTCAGCAGCAGACCGCGCACAAGCCACACGGACACAAGAACACTCCTTCCTTAGATCATCAGGAGCAAACCAAGAACATTTGGCCGACTTCAGATAAGTTGCCCGATCGCCCAGCATAAGCCGCCCGGTCAAGAACAGACCGCCCGATCTTCTACAAAGAAGATAGACCAACCAAGTAGAACAACCTGGGAAGAGACCGGAACACCACTAGAACAATCCGGCCAATCAGCAGACCGCCAGAACCAGACCCGTAGAGAACCAACACAGAGACCGCGCGGTCTCTGCGGTCATCAAAAATAGACCGTCGGCAACCTTCCACTCCACTTCAATAATTTCAACACTTTGTTCCAATAATGTTGTTATCTTTGGGTTTCAGAATGAGAGTCCATACTTTGCAACGCTTGAACTGATTTAGTTCTTCTTCCATAGCAACTATCCAAGAGGGGTCTTCATTTGCTTCTTGGAATTTCTTTGGTTCAACCTGCGAGAGGAAACTTAAATGCATATTTTCATTAATAGTACCTCTTGTGGTTCTTATGCCGCCATGAGGGTCTCCTTTGATCTGATCAATAGGATGATCCCTAAGGTGTCTAAATTCAAGATTCCTTGCATTATTTGGAACACCAGGAGCTATTTCTTCTACTGGAGTGTCTTCCTCCACTTGGACTAACTCTTCATCAGGATGATCTTCCTCTTCAGTTGAGGTTGGGGGAGGGATCTTGATGAAGTTTTGAGCATCTTCTTTCAATGGCTTATCCAAGCATAAGTCTTGCAACCTTCAACCTGCATCTTCAACAGAAGCACTAGAGGAACTGCTATGTAGCAAGATCGTCTCATCAAATACAATGTTACAATATTCTTCTACAACCAGAGTTTTCTTATTAAAAACTCTATAAGCTTTGTTATGGCTACTATAGCCTACGAATATGCCTTCAAAGCTCTTTTCACTAAACTTGGTTTTGTAATGCTTCCCATTGTTAAGAACAAAGCATTTACTTCCAAAGATTCTAAAATAGGAGATGGTGGGTCTCTTGCCTTTTAGTAGTTCATAGGGAGACTTTTCATGGTTTTTATTTATGAGTGCTCTGTTTTGCACATGGCATGCAATGTTGATGGCTTCAGCCCAGAAGTATTCCAGAAGTGAAGAGTCGCTCAACATTGTTCTGCATGCCTCAATGAGTGTTCTGTTCCTTCTCTCAGCTACCCCATTTTGTTGTGGAGTTCGAGGTGAGGAAAACTCATGAAAGATACCAAGGCTTTCACAGAAATCTGTCATGGCTCCAGATTCAAATTCTGTTCCATGGTCACTTCTGATTTTGACCACCGAACAATCTAATTCGTTCTGGATTTGCTTGACAAACTTAGTGAAAATATCAAAGGTATCTGACATGTGTTTTAGAAAGAACACCCATGCAAAACGTGAGTAATCATCTACAATAACCAATATGTAAGACTTTCCTCCTAAACTTCTAATTTGCAAAGGACCAAACAGGTCCATATGAAGCAGGTATAAACACCTGGTAGAGTCTTTGCCAATATTGCTCTTAAAGGTAGCTCTTGTTTGCTTGCCTTTTACACATGCATGACAAGGTCTATCTTTAATGCACTTAACATTTGGCGCATCACGCACTAAGTTTTGAGAAAACAATTTATTTATAGTTTTGAAATTAATATGTGCTAATCTCTTGTGCCATTGGTCGACAAGGAATGCACTATCTTTTGCTAAAAAACACACTGGTGTAGAAGATGTTAAACAAAGAAAGTTCAAACAAAAAATATTTCTACAGCGAGTGCTTGATAAAATTGTTTCTGAATTTTCAGCCGACCTTATCAAACACTTATCTTTATGAAAATCAACTATGTATCCTTTATCACAGAGTTGACTTATGCTTATCAGATTATGTTCTAACCCTTCCACATAAGCTACATCTGAAAAGGATGCATTACCATTAGTAATCATACCATAGCATTTTGTTATTCCTCTGTCGGATCAGCCAAAAATAACTTTTGGACCATTCACAACTGGAATAAAATTCTGTAAGAGGCTTCTAGTTCCGGTCATTTGCCGAGAACAACCACTGTCCAAATAACAGATAGGATTTCTGTTGGCCTTTGGACATACCTGCAAAAACAAATTATTTTTCCTTAGGAGCCCAAACAAATTTGGTTCCTTGGTCATGTGTTAGTTTAACACCACGTTGAATGTTAACATTGTGAGTGGTCCTTCTTGCAACGTTCACTTGTGGTCTATTATCACAAATTGTATTAAACCAGCAATCTACGGCAAAGTAACCTATTTTGCCACAGCACCAACAATCAAACCTGTTGTACCTTCTCTTAGTATTCTCCTGCTTCACTTTTTGAACGTTGGTTTTAGCAGGGAAAATTCTTCTATAAGAGGATGCTTCATGAGTACAGCACACACATGGTTGAACTGTCTCCTTAGGCTTAGGTGCAACAACCTTCACTATTGGTGCTCTCTTAGCACTGGGACCATGAGCATAAGGACCAAAATCTCTCAGATTTAACTCACTTCCACCAAAGTTTTGGGGACGAGCCCACCCCTTATGGTCATTGACAGGCACAAAATTAATTGGTCATGTCAAGTGACCATAAGTGCTCTCCATATCATAGACATTTGTAGGAAAGATAACTTTCTTAAATTCCACTTGATCTTGATGGGCTTTCCCTTTCTCTTTGGTGGTAGCTTTCTTAGCATTCTTATCTTTCTTCTTGGCATGGGTGTCCTTAGAAGAATTACCAGGACCAGCCACATGACCTAATCCACTGCTACCTGCTTTAGCAGAGAATCTACCAATGATTGGTATAACAGTTTTTGGTTGAGAAAATGTTTCAACTAACTTTTTCTCAGTAGCAAGCTGTTCTTCCAGTACTTTGATGGAATTCCCTCTCAGGGCAAGGAGCTCATCCGAGCTTTTGATCTTGTTTGTCAAGACTTGGATTTCCTCTCTGAGATAAATAAGTTGTTCAACTTCTTTTCTCATATTAGATTGCACTTCCTTTAGTGACATGATCTCCTTGGCCTGGGTTTTGACAACCTTTCGACATTTGTCAAAGCTTTTAAGCATTTCGGTATATTGGCTCATGAGTTCTGAGTCATCATCTGAGGGTTAATCCTTTTGCTCAGCTGAGGCATAATCAATATCAGATAATACGGTGTGAGCATTTACCTTCCCGGTATACGGAGGTTCTTCTTCATCATCAGTCATTGCCATTAGCCCAAAGTGGGCTTCTTCTTCATCACTAGATTCGTTTGAGTCACTATCATTGAGAGTTTTGGACTTCTTGGCGATGAAGCTTCTCTCATTTTTCTTTTTCCCATGGGTGGATTTCTTTTCATCTTTTCTTCCACCCTCTTTCTTCTTGTAAGGGCATTCAACGATCATATGCCCTGGCTTATTATAGCAATAACAAATAATGTCAGAAGAAACGTGTTATTCGATTTTGATTTGTACCTTTCATTGTTACTTGAGCCCTTTTTATGATGATCACCATCACGACGAGAATGTCTATAATCTGAGGAGGAGGGCTTGTTCTTCATATGCCTTCTCATGTTTAGCAGTTTCTTGAACTGACGGGAAATTAAAGAGAACTCCTCATCAGACAGTTCAGAGCAGGAGGAGCTAGATTCTGATTCTTCTTCATTATCAGTTTCTTTTTCCCTGATCGGAGACACAGCTCTGCTTTTCCTAGAGCTTTCTGCCTTCAGAGCCAAGGTCCTTTCCTTGCCTGAGGCCCGATTCATTTCTTCTTCAGATTTGCGGATATTCATCTGTAGTTCATGAGATAGAAGCTTCCCGAACAGATTCTGTGGGTCGAGGTTTGGTAGCTTTCCAAACTCCCGGATGGCCACGATCTTGATATCCCATTCTTTCGTCAGGGAATGCAGGAACTTGTCATTCAGTTCGCCGTTAGTAAATTCTCAATCATAATTTCTCAGGCCGTTTACTATCTTGAAGAATCTTTCATACGCATCAGCAATGCACTCCTTCTTGTTCTGCTTGAAGGCCTCGTACTCTTGGTTGAGTAGAGATCTTCTATCTTCCCTAACCTCTTCGGTGCTTTCCATGAGGACAATCAAGGACGTCCACATCTCTTTTGCAGATTTACAGTGGATCAAGTTCTGAAGCATTGAGTCGTCCACTACACTGCCAATTATGTTCTTCGCCTTTTTATCTAAGGCAACGATGGGGATTTCATCCTTGGTTAAATCCATCATTTTCTTCGGTACCTGAATAGTTGGGTCAGTTGTAGAGGCAGTCATTGGTGTTGGATCGATAGGTGCCCTTAGAGGGGGGGGGGGGGGGGGGGGGGGGTGAATAAGGGAATAAAAATCCTTTTTATATTTTTATGAAAATTACTAAATTGTTTTATAATATAAGAAGACAAAATAATAATTTAGTTAAAGAAAGAGAATTTTGTAATTTGCAATTTAAGATTTAGAAACAAGTGCTAAATTGTTTTATGATGAAAGAGATTGAAATAAACAATTTAGATAAAGTGATACGAATTGAAAACTTTGTAACCAATATAGTAGAGATTATGCCAAAAGAGAGAAATCAAGTAAACACAAAAAGAGACATGATTGTATTATATGAAAAAGTGTTTACATAAATTTGATTTCAATATCCCTAGAAATTGGAGGCGTACAAAAGTAAATATCTTTTCCTTTTCTATACCGACTTGTATCCCCACAAACCGGTTGGCTTTATCCTATCCTTCCCCGGATATGGCCTCAAGCCGCTCTAGCCAATCCTTCCCCGGATATGACCTTGAGCCCCCTAGATCTAATCTCCTAGACCTAGTCGCCAACTCACGCGGCGAATTCCCCCTAAGTCGCGCAAGGACCTAGTCGCCAACACACCGCGAATTCTCTAAACAGTTACAAAAATATATGGAATGAAAATAATGATAACAATAATAAAAACTCCCTATATGAGATCTTCTGAAGTCGGAGATGAAGGATCGCTGTAGTATGAGCGAGGTCGAAGCGATCGTCCTTCGGATGTAGTGTGACGTAGCCCTCCTCCAGAATTCTCCTTAAGCTTTTTGTGGGAGATCCATCTTCGGCAGCATAGCAGCAGTAGAATTGTGGCACAAGCAATCTCTCTTGGATGGATAGCCAAAACGAGAAGCAAAGCTCCAATTTATAGAACTTTTCGCTAGCGCCTGCGGTAGCTCCTAGCGCCTGCGGTATCGATCATGTAGAAGCGGTTACCAAACCGTCGCGGCGTGGCGCTCTGCACGAACTCGAGCTAGATCCAGGCGGTAGCGCTAGCGCCAGGAGGTATCACTAGTGCTGGCGGTATTGCATTCTTCCAGATGTTGATTTCATGCTGCCTTCTACCTGTGAAGTATTGCACCTATAGTTCCTGCACACTATAAACACACGACAAGGAAGATCAAATACAATATGGGATTTGTTATTCTCAAACAAAGGGATGTGACACACATGTCCAACAATCTCCCCTTTTTGATAATAACAAATCCTCTTAGCAAGAAATCAACAATAGTGTTTATAGTATATGCTAAGCAAGATAATAGTGCAACTATAGTATATGATAAGCATGATAATATGCATACTCCCCTACATAAATGCAATTTATGTTTTACTCCCCCTAAATGATAGATTACATGAATTAGTCTCCCCTTTTCTTCTATATTTCTCCTATATAGATTTCTTCAATTAATCTCCCCTTTTGGTATTATCAAAAGAAGGTAGAGTGAGGGTAGTAAGGAGGCATTTCTTATAAATGATAAAGCATGATTGAGCTTTTGTAATATAGATAATGATAAAGATTTTAAGCATAGTATATATAAGAGATTTCTAATAAAAAGATAAGAGTTGTAAGCAAGCGGAAGTTTTTAAGAAACATCTTTTTGTAAGCATGAAAAACATAAGTAAAAATATGAGTTTTAGTTCAAAATTGAAAGATGTTTTAACCTTTTTGAAATCTCAAAGTTTTTCATAAAGATACCAGGCATGAAATGAAGATATCAAAGAGAGATTATACTACAATGTTAATTTTAAGTTCAAGAGATACCAAAACATTGTAGAGATCATGCTAGGTTATCTAGTGCATTTCTTATATAAAGAGTAGTATAGATAAAGCATTAGAATCCAATACTCATGAGAAAAAGTATTATGAAAGATAATGATGTGCATATAAGTGTATTTTGAGCAATGTTAACAATTGATTTAAATAACAAAATATAAGACATATGTAGAGTAAAGTGCACAATAAAACACAAGTAAATTAACTTTCACACACTTTAATGCACACTATTTTATAAAAAGTGGTGTATTAATCAAGGGTTGCACAAGACACTTTACTATTCTTTCCAAGGTGCTCAACCTCACAATGCTTATGAAGACTTATCAGGAGGTTCAAGTAGTGCTTGGTGGAGTTATATTTGTCTATATATATTGTTGGATCTTGTGGCGCCCTTAGAGGGGGGGGGGGGGGGTGAATAAGGGCCTTTTTAATTTAAGATTTTTACTTAAGAATTTTTAAAACAAATTTTTGCTTTTCTAAAAATCACTTATAATAATTTTCAAACTATGAAAATTTTAAATTAATTCAACACAAATTTCTAAGTTAAAGATTAATCAACCAAATTTGCAATTAAAGAAAAAGTCATAATTTTTAATCATGAAATTCACATAAAATAAAAATGATCTTAACAATGCTTAAGATCAATGCACAAGTTTGATAATAAAATTTCTACAATTTGAGTTTACCAATCCTTCTCCCAAGGATCGAAAGGCTATCACTTGTCTCTCCCTAGACCAAGCCCAAGCCTATCCTCTAGATCTTCCCAAGATCTAGACGTAGCACACAAGGCCACGATTTCCTACCAAGCCACACAAGGACTTGGATGCTCCGCACAAGGAAGCGATTTTCCCCTAAGCCATGCAAGGACTTAGACGTCACGCACAAGGAGATGATTTCCCTACCAATACAAAGTGAAATGTATATAAATGAAAATACAAAATGAAATGAAGAACTCCCTAGAAATTCAGATCTCTGAAAGGAAGGTTGAAGCCTCGAGATGATCGTTGATGTAGAAGCGCGTCCGATCTCGTCTTCAATTTCAAACCTTCTAAGCACAAATGGGAGTTGATGAGGTTCTGGAGATCTCTGGTTCGTATGCACTCAGGAAGGGAACTGGAATTTTCAATACTTGGAATGCACGAACAAAACAAACCACTTTATAGATTTTCACTATCGCCTGGGCGACATCGCTGTCGGAATTCCGACAGCGTCAAACTGCCGTTCGTCGTGCTGTCGTGCAAGCTGTTGCTGTAATTTCTGGCCTGTCGCCTGGGCGATATCGCTATCGGAATTCCGACAGCGCCAAACTGCTGCTCGTCATGCTGCCGTGCGGGCAGTTGCTGTAACTTCTGTCCTGTCGCCTGGGCGACAGTAGATGTCGGAAAATTCCGACATCGAAATTCTCCATACAGTCAAATTGAGCTCCAATCACAATTGTGAACATCTCATACCTGTTACCTGCACACCATCAATAAAAGTAGAATCAAATACAAACGGTATTTTGTTATTATCAAACCGGAAGAGTGCGAAACGCATGCTCCGACAATCTCCCCCTTTTGATAATAACAAATCCGTATAAAAAGAAATCATGTCTATTTAGGTTGTTGTTTTTAACATATGGTGTGCGCACAAAAATAACATGATATATTCCTCTTAAATGTAAGCTCCCCCTAGATGAATGCTCCCCCCTAAATGAATGCTCCCCCTAAATGTTATAGTAAATTGAAATGATGTATTGTTTAGGTGGAAGATTTAGGTGGAATTGTTCTTTGATTTCTTGAATGTACTTATAATTCTCCCCCTTTTGGTATTAACAAAAGGTAATTTGAAATGAATGAGTAGTTCTTAAGGGAAGAGATATGAAGTAAAAAATAAGAGTAAGCGGAAGCACTTGTGTTGAAAATGATTGAAAGGCTTGAAATAGTAGTAATATGCCATAGTATTGAATAAACTCATGAAGAGATTGTATAGCCATATGAAGTAGTAGAATAAAATAAAAAAAATAACTTAAACATTATTAATGTCATTTTAAAGTATCATAGAAAGACATAATTGTGTATAGAAATTTGGAATCTTTTCGGTCCAATTCTTATGAGATGAAGGTTTATATAACATAATGATGTGTACAAGTGTTGCTTTGATCAAACATATGAAATTACTTAATTTACATGATCATTGGAATAGAAAACATAATATAAGCATATAAAAAACAACTTTGACCTTGAAGATATAACACATTAAGAATAGAATACCATTTTTTCTTTTGCACAAGACACTTTACAATTCTGTCCAAGGTGCTCAACCTCACAATGCTTATTAAGACTTATCAGGAGGGTAAGTAGTGCTTGGTGGAGTATCCTTGTCCTCAATTTAAACTTTTTGTTGATCACATAGTTTGTGATATCTTAACTTTGGAGTTTGTATAGATATTTATTTTTAATTGACCAAGGATCTCCGAATTCACTTGAATCGCAAAAGATGGTGTATATTTGGTTGTGCTAACAAATCAAGGTTGAAAGGAGTATTTATGAAATGCTATTGTATTATGTTAAAGCAAACATGATTCATGTATATATTAAATAGAAAGACATATGTATGGATCAAAAGAAGTGGACGTGATAACTCATTATTATATAGAAACAATTTCTCATACTTAGAGGCATGCGAAAACAATTTCCAATAGTCTAAACCACTTAGCAGGAGTGTCAATACTATGATAGAGCGGAAATGAAACCATATAATCATGTAAATAGTCATTTTTTAAAAAAATAGAAAGCACATGGTTTTGCATCAATTCATGAGTTGTGGCAGTAATAATGACATATAACTAGTGTAGAGTATCATAGAGACCAAAATTGAAGATTAATCAAATTTGGGAGCTGTCGGAATATTCCGACACTCACTTCGCCTGGGCGACAGCTAAAGTATAAAAACGGCTAAAAACTGAGTCAAACCCGATTGTACCTCATTTTCTGGACTGGAAGGCGAGAGAAAACTATCGGAGTGCGGCGACAACCCTAGATCTAAGGTATGTTTGTTTGATTTTTAGGTTTTTGTCTTAATTGTTTTTAGAGATTTGAGATTTTTGAAAGTAGAGATGAAAAAAAAAATGTGTTTTTCATTTTACTTTGGATTTTGGGGTTTAAGATTTGTATTTTTACATGGATTAATTTCAAAAAAACTGAAGATGTTCTTTTTGAAGATGGTTGAAGAATATGAATAGTAAATGATATGTGAGAAGGTTTAGTTTTGTTCAAAATTTTTTTTAACAGAAATATAGCTTGATTTTGAGTAGATCTGGAAGTCTATGTTGAAAACAAAAACATTTAAAAAAAAAAGCTCACTGGATCACTGTTGGAATTTTCTGACAGTCAATGTCGCTTGGGCGACATCGTCCCAGTGCACAGAACTTGTTTAACTTAAATTTTGTTTTGTTATGTTTGCAGAATGGCTTCCAGTTCTAAGGCACGTAAGAGTATATCTGAAGATGCCCATAGTTCATATCAAGTATATCCAGGGATTGAGAAAGCAATAATTGGAGTTTCAAAATATGTAGAATTTGACTCTCCTAAGGACGACCATATCTACATTCGTCTTGCTAATGCAGGTGTATTATCAGTAATTTCAGTAGATATGTTCTCATCTGTCTTGATCCGAGAATCTTACAATCATTTGGAAGACCCGAAATACACTGAATTGTATGGGGGAGTGCGATCGAGAATCCAAGGTCAACAAGTGGAAATAACACATATTGATCTTAGAGATGAATTTGGTCTTCTTATGAGTGATCATATGCCAGACATAGTAGAAAGCTATAGAAGGGATAGAGATTGGACTCTTGTAAACATGAGTTTACATGGAAGTCAAAAGAGGACCCTAATCACGGAAGTCTCTTCACTCACTCCTGATGCCTATTTAGTCCAAGACATATTGAGAAACACAGTCATGCTAAAAAGTGGTGATACTAGGAGTATCACAGCACAATTGACGTTGTTTACATATTTTATTATAGAAGAGGAACCCTTTGATGTAGCCGACCTCATCCTTGCCCCGATTCATTATGCTTTTAGATTAAAACATCCAAAATGACTGAAGATTCATACTTTGCCAATGGGGGCTATAATTCAACGTATTCTATATAAGAAGTTTGAATGGATAGGTCAAGATTCGTACTTAGATGATTGTGTTCCTGAAATATACTATATGGGTACCATGAAAGTTAAGAAGTCTCATAAAAAGCCTCATCCTGGAATAGAGATTAGAGAGCCTACAAATCCTAGAGGAGGATCACTATGAGAGTCTATAGATGATCTTCGTGATTCATTTGAAGAACACAAGAAAGAAGTGAAGAAAGATCGCAGTAGACTGCAGAAATTTATGAAATTTCTGGTGATGGGACTGAAGTTAAATCCTACTCCTAAAGATGCGGCCGAATGGGAAATCCCAGATGAAGAACCGCCACGCTATTCGGTCAGGCGAACTCGACGTGGAAAGGTTGTAAGACGTGGATCTTTAGAAGACTGTCCAGAAAGTAGCGGGGCTGGATATGATGATTCTGAGTAGTTTCCAGCAGGTTGCTGCTTCTGACTGATGTCGGAATTTTCCGACACTCACTGTCGCCTGGGCGACAGTGATCTTACCCAAATTTCATTTTTCTGTTTACTGAACTTAATCTTATGTTGATTTCTACTGTTTTTCTCGAACAATTTGTATGAATTATTAATGATGTGAGAATTTTTGTTAAGTCATTCAATTTCAATGTTTTGATTTAAAATGATGTTTTTCCATTATTCTTTATCTTGTTAAAACTTGATTTGTCATATTGGATATGCTTAGTTTGAAATATCTAGCATTCCTAATTCAAGCCTTAGCATTGAAAACCGGGAATCCGACAATGGTTTTGTGAATATATCGGCTAGTTGATTATCCGTTCCTATGAAGGAAATTTTAATATGATTATTTTTAATGCGGTCTCTTATAAAATGATGCCTAACGTCAATATGTTTAGACCTAGAGTGATGAACCGGGTTGTAAGTTAAATCATTTGCACTTTTGTTATCGCACCATAGCTCTATAGTTTGTTGTTTAATGTTAAAGTTTTCTAAAGTTTGTTTCATCCAAAGAGCTTGTGCACAACAACTACCAAGTGCGATGTATTCGGCCTCGGTGGTTGAGAGGGCAACAAAATTCTGTTTCCTACTCGACCATGAAATGAGTGAAGGGCCTAAAAAGCGACAAGTGCCACTAGTGCTTTTCCTATCTAGTGAACAACTGGCATAATCAGAATCAGAATAGCCAAAAAGAGTAAAATCATCGCTATGAGGATACCACAAACCAAGTTTAGATGTGCCAATTAAATATCTAAAAATTCTTTTTACCGCTTTTAAATGTGATTCTTTGGGATCCGCTTGAAATCTAGCATATAAACAAATTGAAAACATAATATCTGGTCTAGAAGCAGTCAAATATAAAAGTGAACCTATCATGCCTCTATATAAAGTTTGATCTATAGATATTCCATTTTCATATTTTCCTAATTTTAAAGATACACTCATAGGAGTATTTGCTTATTTGAGATTTTCAAATCCAAATCATTTTAAAACATCATGAATATATTTTGATTGGTTAATAAAAATTCCATCATGTTTTTGAACAATTTGAAATCCAAAGAAATATTTTAATTCTCCTACCATACTCATCTCAAATTCACTTTCCATCATTTTTACACCATAATTACACAACTCTTCATTAGTGGCTCCAAAAATAATATCATCAACATAAATTTGTAAAATAATTAAATCATCATCAACTTGCTTAATGAAGAGTGTACAATAAACACCACCCATTTTAAAACCATTTTGTAATAAATTTATAGTCAATCTATCATACCATGCTCGTGGTGCTTGTTTTAAACCATACAAAGATTTTAGAAATCTATATACGCGATTAGGAAAATTTTCATTTATAAATCCTGGGGATTGTTCAACATAAACTTCTTCTTTAATCAACCCGTTTAAAAATGCAGTTTTAATATCCATTTGCAATAATTTAAATCTTTTATGACTAGAAAATGCAACAAAAATTCTAACTGCTTCCAATCGTGCTACGGGTGCAAATGTTTCCTCAAAATCTACCCCTTCAATTTGATTATATCCTTTCGCTGCAAGCCTAACTTTGTTTCTAGTGACCCTAGAGTCACTATCTAATTTATTTTTGAAAACCCATTTGACTCCTACCACTGGATGATCACTAGGTCAATCAACAAGAATCCAAACTTTATTTCTTTCAAATTGGTTAAGTTCTTCATTCATAGCTAGAAACCAAGATTCATCATTTAAAGCGGTGGCAACATCTTTTGGTTCTATATTTGAGACAAAACATAAATTTGAAAAACTTTCATGTAAACTAGAACGTGTACGTACCCCACTTGTTGGTTCTCCAATAACAAATTCTTGTGGATGATCTTTTGAGAACCTTAGCTCAGTTGGAGGCACATATCCTTGTTCTTCTTCTTCTTCACCACCTTTTTCGTCTTCTTTCTCTACTTTTTCTTCATCATCATCATCATCATCAGCATCATTTTTCCTCAGATTTTGTTCCACATCTTCTTCATTTTTCTCATTAACTGCAACTTTAGTATTTTCTACACAAGAAATGTTTTCATCAAATTCTATATGAATAGATTCTTCAACCACTTTAGTACGTTTGTTATAAACTCTATAGGCCTTGCTAGTTAAAGAATAACCAATGAAAATTCCTTCATCACATTTTTCATCAAATTTGCCTAAGTTATCTTTTGTATTCAAAATAAAGCATTTACAACCAAAAACCTTAAAGTGAGATACATTTGGTTTTCTTTGAAAATAAATTTCATAAGGAGTTAATTGTAATGTAGGACAAATCATGACACGATTAATAATATAGCATGCAGTACTAACCGCTTCGGCCCAAAAATGTTTTGGCAATTTAAATTCACAAAGCATAGTACGTCCTAATTCTTGAAGTGTTCTATTTTTCCTCTCCACTACACCATTTTGCTGTGGTGTGCGAGGAGCGGAAAATTCATGTTTTATCCCAAATTCATTACAATATGAAATAAATTTTTCATTATCAAACTCTCCTCCATGATCTGATCTAATGCATTTTACTTTTAAATCAAGTTCATTTTGAATACGTGAAATTAGTTTTACAAATTCATCAAAAGCATCAGATTTTGAATTTAAAAACAGTGTCCAACAAAATCTAGAATAATCATCAATAATAACAAACGTATATTTTCTACCTCCTAGACTTTGTATAGTAATTGGACCAAACAAGTCCATATGTAATAATTGTAAAGGTCTAGCAGTAGAAATAACATTTTTGCTTTTAAAAGGTGATTTTGTAAACTTTCCCTTTTGGCATGGTGAACACAATGATGAAAGCTTTCCATTTAAATTTGATAAACCTTTTATTATTTTATTTTTAGAAAGCTTTACTATTCATTTAGCACTAGAATGTCCTAGTCTCCTATGCCATAATGCAAGTTCATCATTCTTTGAAATAAAACATTTAAGTGTAGAATGAGATAAATCATGAAACGTGATTGTATAGACATTGTTTATTCTTGGTGCAGTAAGTACGATTTTGTTTGTTTAAGAATCAATAATTTTGCAAAGGTTTGAGCTAGAGTCAAATAAAACATTTAGATTTTTATCACATAGTTGACTAATAGAAATTAAATTATGTTTCAAACCTTTAACATATAAAACATTTGAAATTTTAAATTCTTCGTTACCTACTACTCCAATGCCTTTGACTTTACCCTTGCCATTATCTCCAAATGTCACTGTTCCACCTTTCTTTATCACTAGGCTAAGGAACTTTGATTTATCGCCCGTCATGTGTTTTGAACATCCAGAGTCCAAATACCACACGTCTTCCTTGTTCCTAGCCTGCACGCACACCCAAGTGGTCGATCCCATGGTATAGGTGGACGCCTTAGGTACCTAGATTTATTTAACGTGAACTTTTCCTTTCTTCCAACATGAGTCCGAGATGTGACCAAATCATTGACATTTGGCACATGCAATGAATGGTGAGGAACCATTTTTCAATGGTTTCTCTGGACTCTTGCTGGAGGAAACATCTTTATGTGTGGACTTAGAAAAATTTTCATTTTGAAAAACAGGTTTTCTGAACCTGCAGCTGTCGCTGGTTCTGACATCAGTTGTCAGAAATTTCCGACAACTTCCAGAGCTTCCAGAAACGTATCCTAGCCCAAATTTTGCTGTCCCATGGCATTGGTTGGCTAAAATCATATCCAGAGATTTTTTTCCAACACCAAATTTTCCAATTGCCATGTTCAACTCATTTACTTTGGACTTTAAAATTGAATTTTCTTTTACTATCATGCCACATCTATTTCCAACATTTTTCTTATAATTCTCTAATTGAGAATGAGAGGTTTTAACAACTTTTTCTAAGTCCTTTTTCTCTTTTACAAGTAGATCAATTTTTTGATCGGACTTAGAAATAGTACTTTCAAGTTCTTTTATCCTTGTCGAAAAGTGATCACACTCTTGACAAATTACCTTCTCGTTCCCAATAGATTTCAACTCATTTGATAACTTTTTATTTACTTTCAAAAGATCTTTATTTTCACATTTTAAAAAATCGATTTCCTTTAGGATTTTATCCAAAAAATTGCAAGTTTTCATAACTTCAGAATATAAATCATCATAAGATGGAGGAGTTACCTCAGTGTCGCTTTGGACACTGCTGTCGTCATCAGATGTAATGTTGTCTTTTGTCATCAAGCATACATTAGTCTCCTCTTCCTCCTGTGTTGAGGAATCACTTTCTTCACCAGACGAAGAATCATCCCAAGTCTCTGCCTTTAACACTTTCTTCTTGTAACTTTTATCGTGCCTCTTTGCTTTTTGCTCTTTCAGATACTTTGGGCACTTGCTTCTGATATGACCAATCTTCTTGCAATGGTAGCACTCCGGTAGCGGACGCTCCTCTTCATTCTCCATTTTTCCTTTGCCTTTTTGGTAGGCAAAATCGTTCTTTTTGAAAAATCTTTTAAATGAATTTCTCCTCTCCGGATTTCTCATAAACTTCTTAAAGTTCCTCACAAACAGTCCTTCCTCATCTTCCTCACTTTCTTCAGATTCAGTTTCAACTTCCTTTTTAGATTTCAACGCCAAGCTCTTCTTTTTGGGCTCCAAATTGTACTCTTGGCTTTGAATCATCAACTCCACTTCATGGGTTTTTAGATTCCCAATGAGGCTCTCCAATTGTAAGGTCTTAAGATCATGTGACTCAGAAATTGCAGTCACTTTAGGATTGAACTTCGGGGGAAGTGATCTTAAGATTTTCCTTACTAAATCTCCATTGGACAAAACCTTACCCAGCACTTTTGAATCGTTCACGATTTTAGTGAATCGTGTGTACATTGTATCAATTTCTTCATCCACCTCCATTTTGAATCTTTCGAACTCTGACTCCAGTTGAAATAGCTTTGAATCCTTTACCTACAAAGTACCTTCATGAGTAATTTCTAAAAGATTCCAAATTTCATATGCAGTATCACAAGCACAAACTCTATTAAATTCAGTGCGATCTAGTGCGCAAAATAAAGCATTCATGGCTTTTGCATTGTTCTTACATTTTAACTTATCATTGTCATCCCACTTGTCTTTGGGTTTGACCATAGTTACATCTCCTACAACAAATGTTGGGGAAGTATAACTCGTCTCGACCATATTCCAAACTTCCATGTCGAGAGCTATTAGAAAACACCGCATTCGGGTTTTCCAATAGTTATAGTCTGTACCCATAAAAAGTGGTGGCCTACTAATTCCTTGCCCCTCAACGAACGCGTGATCGTTGTGCGCCATTACTCCCGGTGGTAAAACTGTTTTGGAGTAACCTCGCTCTGATACCACGTGTTGGATCTTGTGGCGCCCTTAGAGGGGGGGGGGGGGTGAATAAGGGCCTTTTTAATTTAAGAAATAAGGGCCTTTTTAATTTAAGATTTTTACTTAAGAATTTTTAAAACAAATTTTGCTTTTCTAAAAATCACTTATAATAATTTTCAAACTATGAAAATTTTAAATTAATTCAAACACAAATTTCTAAGTTAAATATTAATCAACCAAATTTGCAATTAAAGAAAAAGTCATAATTTTTAATCATGAAATTCACATACAATAAAAATGATCTTAACAATGCTTAAGTTCAAGGCACAAGTTTGATAATAAAATTTCTACAATTTGAGTTTACCAATCCTTCTCCCAAGGATCGGAAGGCTATCACTTGTCTCTCCCTAGACCAAGCCCAAGCCTATCCTCTAGATCTTCCCAAGATCTAGACGTAGCAAACAAGGCCACGATTTCCTACCAAGCCACGCAAGGACTTGGACGCTCCGCACAAGGAAGCGATTTTCCCCTAAGCCATGCAAGGACTTAGACGTCACGTACAAGGAGACGATTTCCCTACCAATACAAAGTGAAATGTATATAAATGAAAATACAAAATGAAATGAAGAACTCCCTAGAAATTCAGATCTCTGAAAGGAAGGTTGAAGCCTCGAGATGATCGTTGATGTAGAAGCGCGTCCGATCTCGTCTTCAATTTCAAACCTTCTAAGAACAAATGGGAGTTGATGAGGTTCTGGAGCTCTCTGGTTCGTATGCACTCAGGAAGGGAACTGGAATTTTCAATACTTGGAATGTACGAACAAAATGAACCACTTTATAGATTTTCACTATCGGCTGGGCAACATCGTTGTCGGAATTCCGACAGCGTCAAACTGCCATTCGTCGTGCTGTCGTGCGAGCTGTTGATGTAACTTCTGGCCTGTCGCCTGGGCGACATCGCTGTCAGAATTCTGACAGCGCCAAACTGCTGCTCGTCGTGCTGCCGTGCGGGCAGTTGCTGTAACTTCTGTCCTGTCGCCTGGGCGACAGTAGATGTCGGAAAATTCCGACATCGAAATTCTCCATACAGTCAAATTGAGCTCCAATCACAATTGTGAACATCTCATACCTGTTACCTGCACACCATCAATAAAAGTAGAATCAAATACAAATGGGATTTTGTTATTATCAAACCGGAAGAGTGCGAAACGCATGCTCCAACATATATAATTTTTTTGTTCCATTTGTGAGACAACATTCTCCGAATACACTTGTTTTGCAAACCCAAAATTTTTTTAACTTAACCACTTTTCTAAATTTCATAAGTGCAATTCAAATGTAGTGTAGGTAATAAACTTATGCAAGTTTTAATTCATTGTACAAATTCAATACACAAGCAAGCTTTTTTAGATTTAAACACACATGTTGATTACCAAAATAAGTGAGTGAAAGGCATGCTAAGCTTGGTTCTGCACATATTTTTAAATACAATTGATGCACTTAATTAGATATATCAAAACATGAAAAACACAACAATGTTCATAGTAATTTGAAGGAATAAATTTTAACATTGTAAATAATTCTAAATTATAGAATTCATTCATGCTTGATATTAGCAATATAGATCATAAAGTTTTTTTTGTTGTTTTGAATATTTTTAGTGAAATAAAAAAGAAAAATCACAACAACAAAAAACATATTTTGTATTTTTGAATTTTGAACTTTTGTAGTTGATTTTTTTATAATATAAATAAAACAAAAATAATAAATGTCAGAAATTCAAAAAACAAACTAGTACATATAAACTAACATATTTTTAAGGATTTTTAGAAATTTTAAAAATCAGAAAAATCAAACACCCACGCTAGCGCCGGTGCTAGTGCTAGCGCGGCAAACAGTACTTGATTTTTTGAGAATTTTAAAAATCTGAATTTTGATATTTATTAAGTGTCCTTAGAGTAGTCTTATGCAAAAATTTTGTAATTTTTGGAGATGTCTTGATTGCTCAAATTTTCATAAAACATTAGCTTTTTCAAATACATGTGTTTTACAAAAACATTTAAGCTCAAAAATATAAATTATGCAAACACAAGAGGACACTTTTTTTTATTAAACAACCCAAAATATGCATGAATTAAGTGATAAGTAAATAATAAGTTCATGCTGTGAATTATAAGTATGTCCTAAGATTAAAAACTACCCTGACTAAATGTCTACACCCTAGCCCCATACTAAGTGACGGATGGGCATGAGGAGCTGCACACATGCCGTAGGTTGGGGTGTTAATCCCATATGCACACACTAGAGAACGCTCAACCTAGCACTCTTTCCCCCCAGTGCCTTGCAAGACCACACTGGAACCCTCCCCGGTTAAGGACAAGACATGACTTAGAGGTTAGGTCTCTAATGCATACAACCCTACGCCCCCGCTATTGTGAGATGTGAAGTCATAGGTGAATAATCTTTGGACAACCTATGCTTTTAAACTATGGGTTGATTTATAAACTATGGTTTTTGTTTAATGTGAAGGATTATATATATCCACATAGTTTTTCTACTTTTATGAGATGACGATATGAGATAACTAGCATAATTACTAATATTCAAATAAGTGATAATGCTAGTATGATGAGTTTTGGGTTTAATGTCACGTCATAAGATTAACATTAATATTGCATGTATTCCAAAATAGAGTTTCAAATTATAGATCTAGAATAAAGTGATGATTTAGTTTGATTTATTCTTTCATTACAAAGTTGATTCTAGAGTCTACAAATATGAGAGATACATGCAATCACTAGCAAAGCATATCAATACATCAAATAATGTAATGAAAACATTATTCACAATTTTATCATAAGATTCATAATTCTTAAGTGATAAACATTATTGATTTGAGATATTTCTTGATAAAACATGAATTATGATTTATGATTATAGAGAATTTTGCATAGAATATATGTTAGATCATCATGATGTATGTGAATTCTCTTCCTTCTAGACTTATGACACTATGATTTGGTGATTTTCTTTTGAAAGAACATGTTTGATTTGTAAGTCTAGAACATGATGATCATGCAATCATATAAAAGACAAAGCTCACATATATAACGTTTTGAAATTTATAATAAAATTGCACTCAATAATTGACTTTATTGATCTTCGGTTTTGCATGATAATATATGATTCATGATACACATATCATATATATTCTAATGATTAATCCATAAACCATGTGTTTGTTTGGAATTTTGGTATTCTATTATAATTTCAAAATCACATAGTTATCATAAAATTTGAATAACATTGTAAATATTATACCTAGCATAAATATATAAGCATAGACCAAGAAGTGATGCTAGGATGATGAGTTTGAATGCAATGTTATTACATAGGATTAATGGAGATAATGTTGCATGTAATATTAGAAGGTTTTAAATTAATTTTCTTTAGACCTAGAATGAAATGATTAAACTTTTGATTTGAACTTAATGATACAAGTTGATTCCAAGGTCTAAATTACATGCAAACAATGGTGACACACATCACACACATAATATCTAAATTAATATATGACACAATTATACTAAGGATGGCATGTGATGAAAAATCCATAAACATAGAAATTTCCGAATCAAGCAAACTAAGATAGCTTTTAAAACGGAGTTGGAATTGGGCAAATTGACAGCACCAAAAGAACACAAATGGGAAAGCCTAGTTCTCTGTTAGATGGAGATTTCTGTGCTCTTTCCGAAAATATATAAAATGCGAAAATCAGACGAGCGGATCAAAAGATATGGCAGTTTGAAGTTTTGATCGTAAACTCGCATTTTTGAAAGATTAAACAAGCGTTTAGATGAATTTTTGTTTTCAAATTTTTCTAGATAATATTCTTTATTATTAGGGCTATCATATGCATCAAACAAAAATAGAAAAGAATAAAAAACGTTGCGCATTTTAATTTTTAGTTTAAGCCCTTTAATAAACCATTTAAATCCATTCATTAAAATAATTTCATTAGTCTTGATAATAATTTCAATATTCAATTTATGATGATAATTCAAGACATTTATGAGTAAAGGATTTAAAAGAAAAGAAAAAACAACAACAACAAATATGAGAGATAGATCACTTTTTAAAATCATATGACTTTATGTTCAATTTAATTTAATTTGATTTGTTAAACATTAGGCTTAATATGTGAAAGTCATATTTCATGATATATAAAGTGATCATAGCATGTTTGTTCAAAAAATAAACAAAAGTAAAAAAAAAACAATAAGCATATCATGAAGTTGAGTAATGATATTTCATTTTTTCTATAGTTTCTACTTCATGCATTTGAAAGATACTAAATGATAAGAGATTTAGGTATCCAAAGTTGACCATGTGTAATGGTTTCTTCGGGTACCCAAATATTACATGATGATTTTTTAGGAGACAAGGATAAATGGGCCCTTTCAATTAAAGTTGATGTGTCATTTTTCTTTAAGGCTCTCCATTCATACCTTGGTTATTTATCTTTATTCATATTGTGATTATGTGACATCTTTATATGATTATATTTGTTTGAAAAATAATTCATTTGTGATTTATGTTTATTCAAATTATTTTTCAAAATAGATTGATGTTGATAATCATAATGAATTTTATTATATAGATTCTTTGAAAGTTTATAAGAGTGATTGTCTTTCTTTAGAATTGAATGTTGAAAGAGTGGGTTACAATAAATTTTAAATGATTGATTCTTAATTTGATGATTTTCATTTCCACTCTTTCTTATAGACATACTCTTATAATATGAAGGATAATATTTTATAGTTTGATTTTCATGAAAAGGAGTTTTAAAATTTGAGTCATGATTGAAAATATATTGAGACTTATAATAGTGACTCTTGAGAATTTTGTGAGGGTCATAATTCTTTTTGAAACTAAACTCCTTTTTAGTTGATGTATGAAAATGGTCCTTTTTAGAAATGATTTTGTAAGTAATTTATCCTTGTTATTCAAAATCTTATGATGAAAGTCATTACTTGACATTTGAAATTTTTCAACAAAAGATTTTAATTGTCTTAACTTACAAGTTAAAGCATCATTTTCAATTATCAAATTTTCATTATGCTTTTTAGAAACTAGGAGCCCCTTTTCAATATTCTTGAATTTTTCTTTTAATAGATTGCAATCAAAACAAGGCTTTGAAATTGTAATAAAAGAGCAAGATGGAGAAGCCACATCGTAATTAGATTTTATATTAACATTAGCATTTAACCTTTTATTTTCTAAACGTAATTTATCATTTGTAATTTTCAATTTCTTAATTTTACGTTTAGCAGTTTATAGCATATGTAGTGTGGAAATAGAATTTGTCACAAAGAGAGAAGAAATTGATTTACTTACATTGCTATCGGGAGAGGCAAGATTTGAACATAAAGTTCCTTTAACATCTTTTTGGCACTCCTCTTCCAAAGACAACATTTCTTCTTCTCTTCCACTTGATGTGCTCTCCATGGTTTCATCCTGAGAGATTCTTTCTTGATTGCTTGTGCCAATTTGAATGTTTTCCAATTGTTGTGCATGCACCAAACCTGACACGGAAGATCAAACATTTCATCAAGAAATTTCCAAACTCTGTAAGCATTAGTAAAACAATAAATCAATTTGAAAATATCTCTTGATAAAGCGCAAACTAAAGTATTCATAGCCTTCGCACTTAAATGACATTCCAGTTTTTTTTGATTCATCCGCTGGTTTTATAATTGCCGTATTCCACATTTTGATATCATATGAGTTAAAAAAAGATTTCATTAATTTCCACCCTTTATAATTTTTGCCTTCAAATAAAGGTGGTGCCAAAGATTTTTCATTTTAAGAAAGTTTTTCCCATTAGTAGAAGCGAGATCATGAGACGCCATTATTTCCGGTTTTTAAACCGATTTGGAATAACCTCCCTTTAATACCACTTGTTTGATCGATAGGCGCCCTTACAGGGGGGGGGGGGTGAATAAGGGAATAAAAATCCTTTTTATATTTTTATGAAAATTACTAAATTGTTTTATAATTGGAGAAGACAAAATAACAATTTAGTTAAAGAAAGAGAATATTGTAATTTGCAATTTAAGATTTAAAAACAAGTGCTAAATTGTTTTATGATGAAATAGATTGAAATAAACAATTTTGATAAAGTAATACGAATTGAAAACTTTGTAACCAGTATAGTAAAGATTATGCCAAAAGAGAGAAATCAAGTAAACACAAAATAGACATTTTTGTATTATATGAAAAAGTGTTTACATAAATTTGATTTCAATATCGCTAGAAATCGGAGGTGTACAAAAGTAAATATCTTTTCCTTTTCTATACCGACTTGTATCCCCACAAACCGGTTGGCTTTAGCCAATCCTTCCCCGGATATGGCATCAAGCCGCTCTAGCCAATCCTTCCCCGGATATGGCCTCGAGCCCCCTAGATCTAATTTCCTAGACCTAGTCGCCAACTCACGCGGCGAATTCCCCCTAAGCCACGTAAGGACCTAGTCGCCAACACAAGGCGAATTCTCTAAACGGTTACAAAAATATATGGAATGAAAATAATGATAACAATAATAAAAACTCCCTATATGAGATCTTCTGAAGTCAGAGATGAAGGATCATTGTAGTATGAGCGAGGTCGAAGCGATCGTCCTTCGGATGTAGCGTGACGTAGCCCTCCTCCAGAATTCTCCTTAAGCTTTTTGTGGGAGATCCATCTTCGGCAGCATAGCAGCAGTAGAATTATGGCACAAGCAATCTCTCTGGGATGGATAGCCAAAATGAGAAGCAAAGATCCAATTTATAAAACTTCTTGCTAGTGCCTGCGGTAGCTCCTAGCGCCTGCAGTATCGATCGTGAAGAAGCAGTTACAAAACTGTCGCGGTGTGGCACTCTGCACGAACTCGAGCTAGCACCAGGCGGTAGCGCTAGAGCTAGCGGTAGTGCTAGCGCCAGGCGGTATCACTTGTGCCAGGCGCTATCGCTAGCGCTGGCGGTATTGCATTCTTCCAGATGTTGATTTCATGCTGCCTTCTACCTGTGGAGTATTGCACCTACAGTTCCTGCACACAATAAACACATGAAAAGAAAGATCAAATACAATATGGGATTTGTTATTCTCAAACAAATGGATGTGACACACATGTCCAACAATTGGCACATGAGGGCCTTCTTCCACAACTTGGAAGATTCTTGGATCAGCGGCTTTCATGTAAAATCTAACTCGTTCCTTCCACATAGGAAAGTTAGCCTTTGAGCAGATTGGCAGCTTCAATGAGGATTCCTTGCTTCTTTCCATGATTTGCTAGCAACTAGAATGGATAGATCCTGTTCAAGGTGTTAACATAGAAACGAACAACGACCCTCTGATACCAATTGAAGTATCTAGTTGCCAACCTAAATCACCTAGAGGGGTGGTGAATAGGTGATAAATGCGTCTTTTGCGGAATTATTAACATGATAAAATAGAATGCACAGAAAGCAAATCACAAACACAGATGACACAAGGAATTTATAGTGCTTCCCCGTTCTTGGGTACTCCACTTGCCGGCCTCGCCAATCTAGCACCACATCTAGACTTTACTACTTCACTATAACTCGGATCAAGAATGATCCGACAATCTCAGAGTCAACACTCCTACAACTCAGAGAAAATCTTTCTTACAACTCAAAGAAAAACCTCTCCTACAACTCGGAGACAAACCTCTTCTACAACTCAGAGAAAAACCTCTCCTACAACAAATGTAAATTGAGATTAATACAATACTTATCAATATAATAACAGATCTGAAAACCCTGAGAGATCTTCTTCCTTCTTGAGACTTGAAAAGCTTTGACTTGATGTCGAAGAGGAAGAATTGAAAATAATTCAGATTTGACCTTCCATGATTCGACTTGATCCAATAGATACAGTAGAGGATGGAGCAATGATCAATCGAACCTTTTCTTCCACTGGAGACAATATATTCAGAACAGCAGATCGATCTCTAGCAATGGCGACAGGCGGCGGCACTTTTTTGTTCTTACGGATCGAATAGAGATTAGGGTTAATGATAAGAAGGATTGATTCTTTATAATCCATATAAGAGAGCCTTATATAGCTAAGGACTTAGCGACATGAAATAAGGTAGGATTAACCTTAAATGAAATCAAATGTGCTGTCACTTATGACAGAAGGAATTAACGTCCCGTCAAACAGACTGAAAATCACTTAAAGGAGAAAACAAAATTTCTCGAGAGATACAAAACATCTCGAGAAATAGAAGCTACTACTCGAGAAAAGATATTGAAGGATTTTTCGGAGGTTGAGATAAACTTCTCGAGAGCTAAATGATTTCTCGAGAAATGAATGGACTTCTCGAGAACTATTGATTTCTCAGGAAAACGAACTTCAGAAAAACTTCACTGTGCAGACGAGAAAGACTTTTCGAGAGACAGATAGATTTCTCGAGAAACAGTTTTAACTTCTCGAGAAATTTAAGACTTGCCGAGAAAACTTTAGAAACTTGGAATGAAGGACTGAGAAGGATTTCTTGAGATCTTACAAGTTCTTCTCAAGACATCATTTGTATTTCTCGAGAAGTAACCTGTTTCTCAAAAAATTAACTTTGAGAGAATTTTATTCCTCCTTCTTTTGTACACCAGCTGCACCTCCAAACCATGGGCTTCAATAGTCTTGAAAATGAAGTGTATCCCAATAGAGAGATCACACATGAGTCAACACCATGTTCCACACAATGAGGAATTACATTGTATGAAACTGTGCTTATTGACCCACTGTGACCTGACATTGGTCTACACTTAGCAATGTGAGCCTGCAAAAACAATACTAGAAAGACATATCAAATACACTAGCAATTCAATCTTAGTTCAAGGGTGACTTCCCACAAATCAAGGTTATTGTGGATACAATACCCAACAAAAATGTCTTATTATTTTCTATCCCGACTCGTATCCCCACAAACCGGTGTCTTTAGCCTATCCTCCCCAGATATGGACTCAAGCCGCTCTAGCCAATCCTCCCCCAGATACGGCCTCGAGCACCCTCTAGATCTACACCATAGACCTAATCACCAACATGAGCTGAATTTCTGCCCAAAGTCCTACCCAGACCTAGTCGCCAACACGAGACGAATTTACTACACGATCACAAGAGTAAAGAGATGAAATAAATAACAACAATATGAAAACTCACTCTAAGGAACTTCTGAAGTTAGAGATGAGAGATTGCTGTAGAATAAGCATGGGTGAAGCAATCGTCGGTCGGATGCTGCATGAAGAAGTCCTCCTTCAGAAACTCACAGAACTGTTGGTGGGAGATCAATTCTCAGCAGAATAGGGCTCTGGAATTTAGGCACACAACCTCTCTCTGGCAGATGTGTTAAAATGGGAGAAGAGGGCTCTTTTTATAGGAGACCGAGCTATCATCTGCGCTATCGCTACTGTTGATGCTAGGTTGGATTAGGAAATATTCTGCGAGTGCTTATCTTTCATTCCAAGGAAACCCTGCCAAAATTCCTATTGTACGTCGAGCTACCGCCTGTGCTAGCACGTTCAGTAACTGCTTCCCAGAATTGCTCTAATCAGGTCTAGCGCCCGCGTTAGTGTCTACCGCCAGCACTAGTGACCATGCTGGAATTTTGTCTTCAAACTTGGGCGCAACCTTCTTATGTTATCCTTAAGTCATATGACATTATTTTCTGCACACTTAAACACACAAGATAAAATACTCATAGGAGTCGTTATTCTCAAACCTAGGAGATGCAGAAGACCATGATCCAACAAACTCCCCCTTTTGATTATAATAAATCCATTAATGATAAATCAGAGCATTAATACATAAAGGATGACGAATCCTGCTTGTGTGTGTGTGAGTGATGACTTAGGATAATTGTTGATTTTGGTATTTAGAAGCGCTCCCCCTAAATGCATGCTCCACCTATGTGAATGCTCCCCTTATATGTAGGATATCTTCTTAATCATTAATCATGTTAGTTCTCCCCAGTTGATGGCGTTTATTATTTATCATGTTAATTCCCCCCTTTTGTTATTAGCAAAAGTGGGTAAGGAAGAAAGAGACACGAGGATTTTGATTAAAAAATAGGCATGATCGAGCTTTTAAGAGAAATGTAAGGATAAGGAGTTTTTAGCATAAAAAGAAAAAAGATCAGAGTTTTTAGCAGAATGATAATATGTATGTTAGAACAACTAATATAAAACTTTACCAAGCAAGTCTACCACTTGTTGAAGAAAAGAAATTTTGAGATTTAAGTGATTATACACTCCAAAGAAAAGACTTTAAATAAGCGTGAAAGCGCAAGGTAAAAAATTATATGGTAATGTTGCGGAAGACTTATTGAAATACAAGAAACATCTTTTTGTACTCGTGACGATTCAGAAGAAGAAATATGAGTTAGATTCCAAAATAAGAAGATGTTTTTGTAAATCATTTTTCTTTTAAAATCTTTAAGGTTTACAATAAAGTAAACAAGCATGAAAGAAAGATATCAGAAAGAGACTACTACAATGTTATTTTAATTCACAAATTGAAGACATACCAAACATTGTAGAGAGCATGCTAGGTTATCTAGTGATTTTAATATAAAGAGTAGTATAGAATTAGCATTAGGATCCAAAACTCATGAGAAGAAGTGCTATGAAAGATAATGATGTGCACATAAGTGTATTTTGAAGAAAGTAAACACATGATTTAATCAAGAAATATAAGACATATGGAGAGTAAAGTGTACAATAAAACACAAATAATTTTACATCCACACACTTCAATGCACACAAAAAATGTACAACTATCAAGGTGCTCTGCACACACAATGCTCATTAAGACTTATCAGGGTGCAAAGGAGTTCTTGGGGGATCACACACTTTATTTTTCAATATTGATAATTTTGTGATCCGGTGTACTTAAGAATAAGTGGTGTAGATAAAAAAACTGAAGGTTTGCACAAGACATTTTACTATTCTTTCCAAGGTGCTCAACCTCACAATGCTTATTAAGGCTTATTAGGAGGTTCAAGTAGTGCTTGGTGGAGTTATCTTTGTCAATTTATTTCATGATTATTTTTTGTACAAAGTTCTCTTGATACACATTGTTTTGCAAACCAATGAAATTTGAAAGCACAACCACTTTTCTTAATTTTTAAGAGTGCAAATAAATGTAGTGTAGGTAAGATATTGGTACAATTTTTAATTCATTGTACAATTATAATATACAAGCAAGCATTCTTAGATTAAAAACATATGTAAACTTGCCAAAAAGTGAGTGAAGAAATATCATTATCAATCATAAAACATTTACTCATACTAAGAGGCATGCTAAGCTTGATTCTACATAATAATTTTTCAATACAATTGATGCATAGGTGTTTAGATATATCAAAGCATGATAAAAAACAATGTTCAAAGTAGTTTGAAAAGATGAATTACAACATTGTAGAAGGTCTAAATGATAGATTAAACCATGCTTGAAATTAATAAGAAAGTCAATATAGTTTTTTTGATATTTTGAAAGAAACTTTTGTTTTAAAATTTGAACTCCTATTATTGATCTTGGTCTTCCCGAGGTCTATCCTGTGAGGGATTTGCACCGGTACTAGGAGATGTGATGGTGTTACATTCCAAATCTCCCTTTCGCAAGATATATGTAAATAGAAAAAGCTATGTTCAAAAATATTTTTTTGTTTTATAATTTTGTATTTGATTTTTTTGGCATAGAGGTAGACATCAAACAAATAAACAAAGAAAGGAAAAGAATAAAATATTTTTTGTAATTTGTCTTTTGTAAATTTTTTTCCAAAAATCAATTAATGGCAGAAATGCAAAAAATAAGTAGTACATATAAAATAATATATTTTTAGTGATTTTGCAAAAATTAAAATTACAGAAAATTAGATAGGCGAGCTAGCTCTAGCGCCAAAAATAGTACACAAAATATGAAGATTTTGAAAATTCTATTTTTTGATCTTGAATAAGTGTCCAAAGATTAGTTTTATGCAAAAAGTTCAGAAGGTTTGGAGATATTTATATAATAAACAAATGCATGAAACGATTGCATTTTTGAATATGACTTAACCCAAGAGATCTAGGACACCGAATTCTAGTCTTAGTAATCAAAATCATGCATCGGGAAGAGGTTTAGTGAATATGTCAGCAAGTTGGGAGTTTGTACCAATGAAATATACTTTTACATTCTCTTTCTTAATATGATCCCTAATTAAGTGATAACGAACGTTTATGTGTTTGGATCTAGAGTGGTGTACTAGATTATTTGTAAGATCTATGACACTTTTGTTGTCACATTTGAGATTAATATTTTTCAGATGAAAACCAAAATCCTCTAGAGTTTGGCTCATCCATAAATCTTGTGCACAACAACTCCCAAGAGTGATGTATTCGGCCTCCGTGGTGGAGAGTGCAACCAAAGATTGTTTCCTACTAGACCATGCAACTAATGAGGGTCCTACACAGTGACAAGTACCACTAGTGCTTTTTCGATCTAGTGAACATCCGGTGTAATCCAAATCGGAATAGCCGTGTAATGTAAGTCAATTATTATGTGGGTACCATAATCCTAATCTAGACGACCCAAATAGGTATCTAAAAATATGTTTTACCGTTTTTAAATGAGATTCTCTTGGATTGGCTTGAAAGTGTGCACATAAATATACGACAAAAATTATATCTGGTCTAGATGCACTTAGGTAAAGAAGAGGTCCAATCATACCTTTATATAAAGTTTGATCGATAGAAATTCTAGATTCATCATTTCCTAGTTTTAATGAAGCACTCCTAGGTGTAGAAGCTTGTTTAAGATTTCCAAATCTATACCGTTTAAGCATATCATGAACATATTTTTTTTGGCAAATAAAAATACCATCATTTTATTGTGAAATTTGAAAACCAAGAAAATAAGAGAGTTCTCCTACAAGACTCATTTCAAATTCATTTTTCATTACTAAGACTACTTCATTACATAACTCTTCATTAGTGGCTCCAAAAATTATATCATCAACATATATTTGTAAAGTAATTAAATCGTTATTATTACGCTTAATGAAGAGTGTGTTGTCGGCACTTCCCTTGACATAACCGTGCTTTAACAAAAATGATGTATGTCTTTCATACCATGAACGAGGCGCTTATTTTAAACCATAAAGCACTTTTTCTAATTTATAAACATGATTTGGAAATTTTTCATTTATAAAATCGGGGGGGGGGGGGGGGGGGGGGGGGGGGGAGGGGGTTGTTCTACATAAACTTCTTCTTTTATAAACCCGTTTAGAAAAATACTTTTAACGTCCATTTGAAATAATTATATTATTTTAAAACTTACAAAGGACAAAAAAATTCGTATAGATTCTAAGCGAGCAACGGGTGCAAAAGTTTTGAAAGATATGGGTTGTCAATGATCGACACCTAGAGGGGGTGGGATTAGGTGTTTTCAAAATTTCTTTGCTACTTTAAGTTAAATCTATCACAGCACAAAAGCAACACAGAAAACACACAATGATTTATAGTGGTTCCCTGCAAGACAATGTGTCTAGAGGTAGTCCACTGTCCCTCCCACCTATCTAGTAGTGTGCTAGACTAGGCAACTTCTCCAACTCAGATCTTTTCACTATACTCAGATCTTACAACTCAGGTTCACACAGAGCCCTACAAGGCTCAGACTTTACAAGTCCTACAAACTCAGATCTTCAGCAAAATCCTACCAGACTCAGGCTCACCAAGAACCCTACCAACTCAGATCTATCACTAGATCCTGCCAACTCAGACTCACAAAGAGCCTTACAAAGTAATACAAAATTGTTGTTGTAGAAGAGAAGACTTCAGAAAATGAACACTTGAATAACATATCTTCTTCTTCTTCTAAGTCAGAGGATTTTGTGGATCAATGAACCTTTCTTCAGAATCTTCTATAGAACTTCACAGCCCAGCATCAATGAAGACTTCTTCTTCTCTTTAGAGAATATGTTCGAGAGTGAACACTTGAGAGAGTTCTGGTCTAGAAGTGTATCCTGTAAATAGAATTATCTTCTTTTTTATCCTCTGCAATCTTGCATAAAACCTCTTATTAATTATTCCAAAATCAATTTCTCGTTCGAAAACATTTTGCAGAATTGGAAATTCTTTGTCATTACTACTAGCCTTTCTTGGAACTTGCAGAGAATAAAAGTAATAAATCTCTTTCTTAACTACAGTGTAACGGCCATATTCTGCAGAGAATATTTTATTAATGGCTCCTTGATTTGTGAGCATGTTAGGCGACGTACGCTTTCCCTGATTATTCATTTCCAAGAATATCTGCGCATTAAATGCAGCTCTGCAATCTGTCAAGACAATATTGTTCCTTCAAGACGATATCGTCTTGATCAACATATATTCTTTACGACGATGTCGTCGATATACTTTCTACTTCAGTTCTTGGCTGGTTATCTCAATGAGATTGCTTCTTCTAGATAATATCGCCGAGATACTTCCTTATATGCAATATGTCTCCGATCTTCGAAGTAGTATGCTTCCATTAAGTCGACATACATCCTTCTTCAAGGATTTATGTAATATCTCAACGATATTACTATATTACTTATTCTTGACGATATCGTCGAGATATTCCTCTTCATAAGACTTAGACTTTTCTTCAAGCTGATAGCCTTTCCTCAAAATTATGATGTCTTTAAACTGATGTTTCTCTTCATGATTCCTTCTTCATGACTTAATGAGTCAAGTCATGAATCATCAAAACTATATCTCTTCTTCACGATGACGTCGTCGAAACATCTAGACTTGGTCTTTATCTGCTATTAGTTCTCTTCAAGATGATATCGTCGAGATATGGACTTAGCTTTCTCCACGACAGGCGTACTTCAAGACGATGTCATCATCATCTGAACTTGGCTTTATCTACGACAACCTTTCCTCATCCTTCAAGATGATGTGCTTTTATCAAGCCGATATCGTCGAAACTGTTTCGACGATATGATACTTTTCTCCACAATTCCTCTGCTGAGTCTTGAGATGATATTTTACTTGGTTGATTTTTATTACTTTTATCATTTATATGCTAGTGATATAGCTTTGATGTATCTGTCAAATCATGAACTTAAATACAATATCAAAAACAACTTGACTTATCTATACTTGTGTTTCTTCTTCAAATCTAGAGATATTAAAGGCATAATACCCAACAATCTCCCCCTATTTGAAGAAGCTAGAACTTATAAGTATAGATAGGCCATACTAATAAATATAATAATTGAGCATGCAAGCTCGACACACAGGCCCTTCACTGCACCCGAGCCCGCAGGCCCCTTCACTACACCCGAGCCCGCAAGCTCGACACACAGGCCCTCAAGCCCTACACAGCACAGACCCGCAAGTTTTGCATACAGCCTAGGCCCGCAAGCCCCTTCACTGCACCCGAGCCCGCAAGCTCAACGCGTTTGGACCCGTAAGTCCTCTGCCCTAGCCCTCAAGCCTCATAGATCTCAAGCCCTCAAGCTTGACACTCAGATCTGAAACAGATCTTACAAGTTCTAGGCCCGCAAGCCTTACAAGAGATTACAGTAATGAAAACTGTTTCTTCTGCCTGATGTAGATTGGCTTCTTGACTTGAAGAAGATGCTTTTGATATCAGACTTGATAGCGCAAATCTTCTCCAGGCTTTTCTTCTATCTGGAACTTCACTTTTTCAGTCGATAAATCTGAGCTGATTCTTTAGAGAACAAAGGATGATGATTGACTTGTTCTCTGTTCTTGCTTTTTCTTGTCTCCACCATTACTGTTCTATTTAAGATTGCTTAGGGAGATATTCTTAAGTTCCAGAAATTCGACTAAGTTTTAGGGCATCCACTATTCCTTTTTATAGGACTGAGATGTGCCACATAATGGTCACATGTGATGTCCTTTCTGACAGACGCCCATCCCTCAAGAGCATGCGTTGATTAGACAATCAGGCGGCGGCATTAAATACTGACAGCGCGTTCGACTGCTTTTGAATTTGTCTCTACGATATTTCCATTATTATGACGACAAGGACAATATCTCGACTACAGGACTTGTCGTTGTCTTGGACTTGGACAGATCTTTAAGTCTGCTTCCTTCCTCTTCAGATAGAGATGTCTATACGACACGGAACATCCCTTCTGCTTTTGTACTTAAGAAGACATGAAGTCATCTAACTAATGTCAGCGTAATATTCACGATTGTTTGATATCGTTGTGATCACTTTGTCTTCTCGACGGCATGATCGATATCATGTCGACAGACCGTTCTTCACCAACTACCCGTCTTTAGTGTTCTCGACGTCACATCTTCTTTTCGACGGTATAGTTGTCATCAATCTTGCTTAACCTCTTCAGCGACAAGGCTTCTTTACGACGATACCTGTCCTGTTCAGTCTTATCGACGACACAGTTTCTTGTCAATGTCATCTTTGGCACTGATCTTCTCTTTGCCTTTTCAACGACATTCATTTTAACTTAGCCTTAACCACGTCAAGGCTTCTTGTCGACCACGTCTTTGAGTCTTCTTCTTCATCTTTGACTTTCTGATAGCGTCATGAAGATGTCAAAATGATATCACCATTCTGCCTTGCTCTGCATGTTGTTGACGATATGCCTGCTGTTGTCGACGACATGCTTGAGCCTTTTCGACGACATCAGACGCAGCCATTCATCTTTATTTTTCTCATTATTTCAACGATGTCCCCATTCTTGTCAGCGCTATGTCCAGCCTATACTTATCATATATTGAAATGATAAAGCTAAGAGGATAATCAAATACATAATGAAGTTCTCTTGAATTGATGACTTCTCCAAATCAGGAATCATGAGGACAAGATTCCCAACATTAACTATCTCTTTACAATTCGAGGTATACATGGCGAGACATGATTCATAAGAATCACGGAGGAGAGAAGCACAAAACACATAAAACTACAAGTTGTCGATGACCTGACAGACTGAGATCGCCAGACCGCGCGAACAGACAAGTCATGCGGTTAACCCCTGAGACCGCACGAATAGAGCAGACCGCACATGTTAGCCCACAACCACAGACCGCTCGACCTACTGCTTATTCAACTGCTGCAAACACTTGAAAAAGAGACTGCTTCCTGCTGCAGACCGCACTCAAGACCGCCTGGTCTCTTAAGACCGCCTGATCAATTGAGTCTGATGCACAGTCCAAGAACACCTAAACACAGTCCGCCTAGACAGACTGCTGTCAGACTGGTTTATTCAAAGATGGAAGAAGGGAGAATGCTGACCGCAAATTGCAAGCCGCAAACCTGCGAACACACAAACCGGTTAGACAAAATCTCAGACCGCGCGACCTCAGAATGAGACCGGCACAATCAAGCCAACTTTGGTTCTTACAGTTCTTCGTTATGAATGACGGGCCTTGCACCCCTATTTATAGGCGAGTAGATGGATGTCATCACCGCACAAATCGGGATACAATAACCGCCCACCAACCCGCATGAGGTCTCGCAAAGCAGACCACCCGAGCTAAGCATAGCTAACAACTCTCTTATTGAACTATACGGTTATATACAAACCGCCTGGTAACCGCGGTCCCCCAAAACAGACCGCCCGGTCTTTATTGCAAAAGCAAAACACTTCTTCAGTAACCCAAACCGACTAGAACAAGTCGTTAGACCGCCCGGTCACTGCAAGAAGACAGATCTACTTGAACATCTGGCCAACTTGAACAAGTCGCCAAAATAACCCGCGCAAGCCGCTCGGACACAATGCGGTCTTCCAGATTAGACCGCCCATAACAGATCGTCTGAGACAAAACCGACCAGAGCACTAGCACAGGCCGCGCGGTCTCTGCGTGTAAGTCCCCATTTTTTTCTTTACAAAATTGGGTCTTATGCCCAGAACCGCCGCTTTGCGATGACACCCTCACTCAGGAAGGTCGCCACTACAAAATGTCGATCCTGCCGGCCATATCGATCAAAGAAGAAGAAAAGAATAAACGAACAAATAGAAGTTCAAGTCCACAAATCACATGCTATATATAATAAATGTCCACATGATATTACTTAAATAACAAGGGTTACAATAATAAAAGGGCTCATGCCCTGTACACCATGTCCTCACTACAAGGTCACTCGCGGAAGCTAACTACTAATCACTCACTGATCCTGAAATTTGTGCTCTTGTACTAGACTGGCCCGCCTCTGTCTGCACCGGCCTCTGGTGTTGTTGCGTCTCCTTGATCCCCTAAAATGATATGGTCCACCGACCGTTAGTCAAAAAGACTAAGCCTTATGTTCCCCACCCCACCCCCAATGACTCCTAGGCACCGTGCGGGAGGATGAAGCGGAGGACAGCAAAGGGCATAAAACAAAGCAGATGACGGCAGATCTTGTCTACAGGAAATGTCTACAACTACACATGTGTATATAAATAATGGAAGCAATAATATAAAGCATGGTAAAGAGCAAGTAAAGAACTGTAAGTAAAGTAGGTACATAATAGAAAAGTAACCATTGGTTTATAGGAATGCCCATACAAACCTATAGACCAAGGGGGTCGTTTAGCAAGGCCTATCGTATAAAAAGTTCCATAACCAATTTATACGATAGGAGTAGTGGTTGAAATGCAATACTTATGCCATGACATGCAGATTTATGCATCTTAATGATATGTTCATACAAGTGCAACTCACACACTTCGACTCTATGCGCACAGACCTTTAGATCCCCCTTTTTGGAGCTAGCAAGACTCCCAGGATACTCCCGTAGTGGCAAACGGAAGCGGTGGTTTGGGCCTCGCCCACCTCTAGGTTGGTATTCACACTACCTAGCCTAGACCTATTGTACGCCTCAACGCAAAACCGCGGAGCATCTGCGTACTCTTACTGGCTGGACCACCAGACTTTTATGGCTAAGTGCAAACTCCACACTTGCCGAGTCAACATATTGACGTCGGTGTGAACGACCATCAACACTGAAGACCCACCACCTTTATGCACATGCAAACATGTTTACCATCTATTCCTGAGCCATAAGATCCCCGGGCTAACCCGCCCGTCATCATAACCTTCTGAGCCACCGGCTCGCCGGACCAACCCGTCTGCACCAACAAACATTACTGAGTCACAAGCTCACCAGACTAATTAGTCCGCTGCTACAACCACCAAGCCTACCGCTCGTAAGACCAAACCGACTAATATACCCATAACAACGGGATGTGGGTGTGTGCATTATTTAGTTAATATTGCACCACCATTTATTCCTACATTTTAGGGTTAACCATGGACTTCCCGAGGACTACCCTATGAGGGGCTCGATACGGTACTACGAACTATAATGGGATCACACCCCAAAGCTCCCTTTCCAAGGCACTTAATGTTTTTAGTGACTACCAATAAGTATACCCTTCTTATCATTACACTTGGATTACACTACGCATTTTATGACTTCTAAGGGGAAAGACGATCTTTCGTCGGTCCAGAACACGACCTTACCCCTTAGCTTATCGGTTACATCCAACATATAGATTCCTTTTGGTGACCTCAAATCTTCTCAACCAGTCTAGGTACATCCTCTACCTTCCATTCCCACCTAATGATCCACAAATTACTCAAGTTTTACTGTTTTACTATACGTAGACCAAATGAGTTACATGAGTTGCATAAGAGGAGGTACTCCAAATATTCATCCAACTGACTCAAGATATTTACTGGAGGTCTGTCATGATGTTTTTAGACTAAATCCAGAAAATCATATTTTCCTTAATTATTTGCATTTATTATAATTTCTCCAACATTAGTCAAGCATGAAATTGAACATGAAGTGTAAGATCTTCTTATGATATGGCCCCCATAAAATTATGGAAAATCTATGATGTCAAAATAACAGTAAATACATAATATCAAAATTTTGCAGTAAAGGGTTGGCCTCTAATTATAATATTGAACAAATACCCCAAATTAGAAATTAAAGAAGGAACCACCAAAAATACTTATCCAACAATTATGTCAAAATTACCAGATCTGTATATTGATCAGAAAAGTCTACTGACTAAATTTCAGAATTTATCAGAACTAATTAGTCACTTAAATAAATATTCCAAGTAAACCCATTTTAGGGAAAATTGTGAAGGAACCTACTGATAAGTAATTCAAAAAATTATACAAAATTCACAGAGCTCTCTAATGCCCTAAAATGTCCTACCACCAAGTTTCATAATTTTCCAGAGGATATTTGGCCCTCATTTATTTAACATATTCTTAAGGCCAAATAGCTGACTTGTGAATGAAGCGCTAGATAAATTGAATCAATAATTACACAAAATTACGAGAGATCTATTACATGATTATGAGGGTACCACCAAACTTTCATCACCATCCAAGATTATTTAAGCATGTAAATTTCTCTTATAAGGAGGTTCCCAAAAATGATTATAACCTAAATCAGAGAGGATAAGTGGTCCTAAAATTCTCTTAAAATTTCCTAGGGAATATTTACACCCATGAACTTATGCATCAAGTTTCATGATCATCCAAGGATATATACCTCTATGTCCTTCACAAGGCTTAAAGTGCAACCCTAAGGTTAAAACTAGGGTCATATGGCATATCCACCACACATCACCCCAAATTACTCATGGGGATGTCTTATGTGGTCCTAAACCAGTGGCCAAAGTTTCACACCACCTTGATGAGATTTGACCACTTAATTCCATCACGTGCACTTTTGACCTAGTTTGACCTAGTTTGACCAAACTTGGGTTAACAAATTACCCAACCAAATTAGTCCCAATTGGGCTGAAATTTTTACCAGGGTCATATGATAATCCTAACGAGCACCCACCAAAATTTGGAGGGGAGTTGAGGTCATTAGACCCCATAATTAAATAATATATAAATTATTAAATTATTACAAACACCTTAGAAAAATGTTCTCTTAAAATTCCCATCTTTGGATATGTTAAGGGTGTAGGTACGCAGAGCCTAGGTTTAAATTTTCAAGTCAATCCCATGATCCAATCAAATGTTATTCAAGAAATGGTGGTTGTCCTACACTAGGGACCAGTCCCACAAAAATGGCCCTACAGGGAGCTACAGTACTCCTTTTGGGCTGAAACAAATATTAAAATAAAGTAGACTCTAAGGGCTACAACTTTGGTGTTGACCACTTTTTCTGTAGAGGGCCCTAAGTATTTTTAACAATTAAATCTAGGTACAACAAAAAAAAAGACATAAATACGAATTAAATCAATAACACAAATCTTGATGCAAGATTGGAGGGCATCCACTCATCTTCCTCCTCTAGCCGACGGTGGAGATTGCCCCGACCTGTATCCCCTTTATCTTGGTTTCTCGGCCACCCACGCCCCTCCCCGGCCGGCCAATGCCACCACCACCTTCCTTGAGGTGGTGGCCGACGATAGGAGGTCTTGGCCGACCGGTGGTTGCCAGAACCGGCGGTTTAGACTAGAAGAAAAACCTCCAAAAATGGAGATTTTGGCCATTTTTATTGGGGACCAATTGGCCCTAATCCTTGCCGATTTTAGATGTAGATCTATCCACTAGAGAAGAGGAGAAGAACCAGACCTTCAATCGGGCTTGATGGTGGTTGTTTCCCGGATTTGCCATGGCCGACCACCCTCCTTGAGCTCCTTGCCGATCTCTCAATTCTCCACCAAATGCAATGATCTAGGACTCGATTTCAACTGATATCCCCCTTCTGAAGGTGATGGAAGGGTCAATTTGAGGAGGGGGAGGCTTAATGGTGGAGTGCCATTAATGGCCATTTCGGTTTCTCTTGAAAATTCTTGAATCCTCCACCGGATGGCATGGGAAAGGCTGGAAAATGTCTTAGAATTCAATGGGGGAGATGAATGGAGGATGTGGGGAAATGAATGGGGGGTCAATTTGCCTTGAATGCCATGAATTCATCTTGCATGGCCACTTTCTCTCTCTTCAAATTGGGGGAAACTCCCAATTTCTCTCTCCTAGTCACCCCCTCCAGAAATTGGATGGCATTACATGTAATTTCAGCCTCATGAGGCTAGAGTGTCACTTCAATTGGGCCTAGCCGAAGTGGATTGAGCTTGAGTTAGCCTTTTCTCCTCTTTTTGGGCAAGGTTGACCATATGCTGACTTGAGGTGTTGACTTGGTCAACTAATGATTTGACTGGTCCAAGTGGTGTGTCTTGAGTCCCTTGACATCACCCAAAGTTGGTTGAGTCATGGTGGTGCCGCAATTGGGCCAATTTATCCAAAAGGAGTTGGTTTGACCAAAACAGGGCTAGAGTTAACTTGGGTCAAATTGGCCAAATTGGTGGCCCCATGATGGGGATTTTTGTTCCATTGTGTCTCTAATAACCTTATAAGGGTAAGGGAAAGTTCAATTTGTCATGGTAGAGGTCAATTGACCCTAATTAGGCTACTTTGACCAATTTGGGGTTAGGGTTGACTTTGGTCAATTTGGCCTCTTTGGTTGACCCCAATGGGTCCTTGGTGCTCTAAGGGAACCCCTAAATGGTTAGGTATGCTATGGTGGGGTCAAAGGGTCAAGGTGGGGCCCTTAAGTCCAACCCTAAGCTTGGTAATTAGAAATTACTATTTGCAGACCAAGGTGCTCTTCACCTTCAAGCCTAAGGCCAAGTGATCTCTTCAAGCTTCCTATGGCTTTGTCATGACCTAGTCATGACAAAACCACTCTTAGGGTCTAGTTGTTTGTGAGATGTTACACTACGGTCTCCAATCTACAGACCGCCCATCACCATTCCACTTCCAAAAAATTAACACTCCCCCTTGAAGTGGGAAGTGGAAGTCAGCCCAAGCAAACTCCGCAACCAACCAAATGGTCCCTTCGACAACGACTTAGTAAATATGTCAGCAACATTATCCTTTCTCTACACATGCTCCACAATCATAGATCCCTCCAACGCCTTCTCACGAATGTAATGGTGATGAATCTCTATGTGCTTCGTACGCGCGTGACAAACTGGATTGTTCACCAGTTTGAGAGCACTCTCATTGTCACTACGTAGCAGAGTAGGACCTCGCGCCTCCGTATGAATGTCCTCCACAAGCCTCCTAAGCCAGATGGCTTCCTGAGCTGCCAAAGCCAAAGCTTTGTATTCCGCTTCTATGGTAGAGACAGACACAGAATCCTGCTTCTTGCTGCACCATGATATAGCTGTAGTTCCTGTCATAAAGACATATTCGGACGTCGATCTCCGATCATCCGAATCTCCTCCATTATTAGCATCCATGTACCCGTGCAAGCAAAAGCCCAAATCTCTCCCGTAGAAGAGACCCAAATCCGAGGTGGATTTGGCATACTTCAATATACTCCTAGCCACCACAAGATGAGGCTTCCGAGGCTCTGCCATAAACTGACTCACACTGCCAACTACATAAGCAATATCTGGCCTCGTGATCGTCAAGTTTATCAGACTTCCAACCAAAGCCTGGAACTCCAAAGGATCGGTAAGAACCTTCCCTTCATCTCGTCGAAGATGAACTCCAACCTCCAGTGGAGTAGAGCTTCTCTTCCTCCCTTCCATGCCGAACCTCTTTACGATTCGATCCGCATAGCCTTTTTGGGAAACAAGCATACCTCTCTCTTTCCTCTCCACTTTGAGCCCAAGGAAATGGTGGATCTCACCCAAATCCTTCATCTCAAATCTGAAAGCTAGCTCAGCACGAAGCCTAGCTACCTCCATTTCATAATTCCCGGTGACGATCATATCGTCAACGCACAACAACACTAAGACCTGAAGCTCCTCCGTCTTCTTTACGAATAAGCTTGAATATGAATCAGAAGCAAAGTATCTGAAGAACTGGAGATATTCTGCGATCTTCCCGTACCACGCCCGAGGCGCTTGCTTCAAGCCGTAAAGAGACTTCTTGAGTTTGCAAACATATCTTGGGTGCTCTTCGGATACATAACTAGGTGGCTGGTCCATGAAGATATCCTTTTCAATCTCATCGTATAAGAAGGTATTCTTCACGTCGAGTTGCCAAATCTTTCACCCTGGCAAGCTGCCAATGCGATCACCACCCGGATCGAAGTCATCTTGGTAACGGGGCTAAATGTCTCTTCATAATCAATTGGGTATTATAGCCATAATTACCTTGATTTGAAGAAGTGTCCCTTGAACTAAGATGAATTGATATTGTATTTGATGTTGCTATCTAGTGTGTGTTTGCAGATTATAAATGACTAAGTACAAACCAATGTCAGGTTTCAATGAGTCATAAAACACAGGCCTATGCAATGTAATTCCTCATTATGTAGACCAAGGTGTTGACTCATGTGGAATCTCTCTATTGGGATGTACTTCATATTCAAATACAAAGGAAGAGCCAAAGGAAGGTGCTGCTGTTCTGTGTTCAAGGAAGAAACAAAATTTTTCTATGTAATCCTGCGTTCGATGAAAATTGGTTTGTTCGTCGATCTCAGTTCGATGAACTGGATAAAATTCGTCGATTTCAGTTCTGCCTAAGTTGAAAGCAATTTCGTCAATCGCGTTCGTCGATCATCGTTCGACAAACAGAAGAAGTTTTCGTCGACCACTGTTTTGCCTGAGTTGAAATTGTTTTCGTCGATCGCGTTAGTCTATCTCCGTTCGACGAACAGAAGAAGTTTTCGTCGACCGCTATTTTGCCAGAGTTGAAGTTGTTTTCGTCGATCGCGTTCGTCGATCTCAGTTCGACGAACTGAAATTATTTTGTCGATCTCAATCTTTGCTGAAGATAAAGCAATTTCTTCGATCGTCGATCTCCGTTCGACGAAGTGGCAAAATTTCATTGATCGTTGTTTTGTTGTAATTGAAGTATTTCTTTGAGCTCAGTTCGACTAATCTTCTGAGGCCGACGAACTGACTCAATGCTGTCTTTGATTCTCCATTTCTTTTTCCGAGAAAATTATCTATCTCTCGAGAAGATTTTCTCTCCTGTAAAATCCTTTTATATTTCTTCTTGAAGCCAAAGCCTATTTATTTCTCGAGAAATACTTTGTTCTCGAGAAATTAAATCCTTTTGTTCTTAATTTTGTTTTCTCAGAAGCTTGTTTATTTCTCGAGAAGTCTTTTTGTTCTCGAGAAATTTGTTCATTTCCTGAAATCTTTTTCCAATCCTTTTGACGGGACGTTAATTCATTCTGTCTATTCTGACGGCCCTTTTGATTTCGTTTAAGGTTAATCCTACCTTAATTCCTGTCGTTTTCTCGGATTGCTATATAAGGTTCCTTCCAGATCATTTCGACATAGAGAAATTCATTTATTCTGATAAAACTCTAATTCTCTGTTCGTTCCAAGAAGGACTAGAAAAGTGCCGCCTCCTGTCACCTATGTTGGAGATTGATCTGCTATTCTAAATCTATTGTCTCCAGTGGAAGAAAAGGTTCGATTGATCATTGCTCCATCCTCTACTGCATCTATTGGATCAAATCAAAATGAAGAAGGCCAGATCTGAGTTTTTATCGTTCTTCCTCATCGACAATAAGTCAAAGCTTTTCAAGCCTCAAGAAGGAAGAAGATCTCACAAGGCTTTCAGATCTGCTTATGAATTGATAAGTATTGTATCAATATCAATTTACATTTGATTGTAGGAGAAGTTTTCTCCGAGTTGTAGGAGAGGTTCTTCTCCGAGCTGTAGGAGAGGTTTTTCTTCGAGTTGTAGGAGAGGTTTGTCTCCGAGTTGTAAGAGAGGTATTCTCTGATTTGTAAGAGAGGTTTTCTCTGAGTTTGTAGGAGATTTGTCTCCGAGTTGTAGGAGTGGTGACTCCGAGATTTTAGGATCATTCTTGATCCGAGTTATAGTGAAGTAGTCAAGTCTAGCTGTGGTGCTAGATTGGCGAGGCCGGCAAGTGGAGTACCCAAGAACGGGGAACCACTATAATTTTCTTGTGTTATCTGTGATTGTGATTTGCTTTCTGCGTGTTCTATTTCATCAAGTTTTTAATTCCGCAAAAGACGCGGTTATCACCTATTCAACCCCCTCTAGTTGATTTAGGTAGGCAACTAGATTCCTTCAATTGGTATCAGAGGGTCGCTGTTCGTTTCTAGGTTAACACCTTGAACAGGATCCATCCATTCTAGTTGCTAGCAAATCATGGAAAGAAGCAAGGAATCCTCATTGAAGTTGCAAATCTGCACAAAGGCTAACTTTCCTATGTGGAAAAAAAGAGTAAGGTTTTACATGGAAGTTGCAGATCCAAGAATCTTCCAAGTTGTGGAAGAAGGTCTCCAAGTGCCTATGACTGCCTCTACAATTGACCCTACCGTTCAGGTGCCAAAGAAAATGATGGACCTAACTAAGGATGAGATCGCTATAGTAGCCTTGGACCAAAAGGCAAAGAATATAATTGCAAGTGCAGTGGACGATTCAATGTTACAAAACTTAATCCATTGCAAATCTGCCAAATAAATTTGGACGTCCTTAATTGTCCTCATGGAAGGTACTGAAGAGGTGATGGACGATAGAAGATCTCTACTCAACCAAGAGTATGAGGACTTCAAGCAGGGTAAGAAGGAGTGCATTGCCGATGCATATGAAAGATTCTTCGAGATCGTTAACGGCCTAAGAAATTATGGCCGGGAGTTTACTAAAGGAGAACTGAATAACAAATTCCTGCGATCCCTGACGAAAGACTGGGATAACGACATAGTTGCAATCAGGGAATTTGGAAAGTTACCAAACCTAGATCCACAGAATCTGTTTGGGAAATTATTATCCCATGAACTGCAAATGAACATCCGCAAATCTGAAGAAGAAGGATGCTCGACCTCTGGAAGGGAGAATTTTGTGGCACTGAAGGCCAAAGAGTCAAGAAGAGGTAAAGCTAAGTCATTTGTTAGGACACAATCGTCAGATGAAGATGATGAGTCTGTGGCTTGCTCATCAAGCTCTGACATGTCCGATGGAGATTTCTCATCTCTCTCCAAGCAATTCAAGAGATTGCTCAGAAAAAGAAGCCAAAAGAAAAGTCAGTCCTCTTCAGATCATAGAAGATCAAGGCGTGGTGATGATCATCACAAGAAGGAACACAACAACGACATGTATAAAACTAAATCGAATAAACATATTTCGACTGATATTATTTATTATTGTTATAATAAGCCAGGACATTTAAGTACAGAATGTCCACACAAAAAGAAGAGAAGAAATTCTTCAAAGGAAAGAAGAAAGAAGAAAAGAGCTTCATCGCTAAGAAAGTGAAGACTCTCAGCGACAGAGACTCGAATGGTTCAAGCTCAGATGAAGATGCCTATTTTGAGCTGATGGCACAGTTAGATGAGGAAGTAAGCAACACCTCATACAAGGGGAAGGTAAACTCTCACACTCCTCTTTCTGATTCTGAAACTGGATCCAATGCAAATGAAGGCTATTCTTCAGCGGAAAACTTAGATCTAATGGTTCAGTATAAAGCTTTATTTGGAAGGATTTGACAAATGCCGCAAGGTAGTCAAATCTCAAGCAAAAGAGATTGAATCTCTCAATACGGTGGAATCCGATTTGAGGGAGGAAATTGAAAAATTAACTCCTCTCAAAGATGAAGTCCAAATCTTGAAAGATGAACTTAACAGCTCCACTGAATTATTAAATCTAAAGGAGAAATTCATAAATGAATTAGAAGAAAAGTTAGTGGTGGAAAGGAAGATAGTTGAAAGCTTCTCTAAACCAAAAACAATTCTTCCAATCATTGATAGATTTTCTGCTCCTGCGAAGGGTAGTGGCCTTGGTCTTGAGGCTGAAAGTAGTAAGGCCGCTAAGAAAAGAGCTGTTAAAGGTAAGGGAAAGGTTGACCAAAGTCAAACCCCATTCAAGAAGGTAGTGTTCCCTACAAACACTTATGATTTTGAGTCCATGTATGGTCACTTTACAAGACCAACTCATGTTGAGTCATGTAAGGGGAACCAAGGATGGAGCCGTCCCCGAAGCCTCGAAACAACTGCTTTCAAGGCACCTTATGAAGAAGTAATCCTCAAGGGTCATGGTTCATTTGTACATGGATCAGTTGCTAAGAAAGCACCAAAGATCCAATCTATTGTTGCTAAATCTCTTGAAGAGAAGAAGGAGCGATGTGTATGTTGCAATTACGAGGCTTCTACTTCTAAGAATGTTGCTCCTAATTGACCTCCCGTTCAAAAGTTAAAACATGAGAACAAGAGAAGATACAATCGATTCGATTGTTGGTGTTGTGGCAAAGTTGGTCACTTCGCCATAGATTGCTGGTTTAATCCTAGAAATGTCAAGACTCCACTAGTTAACAATGCAAGGCCGACCACTCGCAAGTTTAACAATCCAAGTGGAAGCCGTCTAACCAGGAAACTAGGAACCAACTCCGTTTGGGTTCCTAAGGGTAATTAATCTGTGATTGCAGGTATGTCCAAAGGCCAACCAAAACTCTAATCAGACATTTGGACAGTGGATGTTCATGGTACATGACCAGAACAAGAAGTATATAGCAAGATTGCTACAAAGCTTAGGAAATCAGTCCAGGCACTGAAATTCTAAGGGGGAGAAAGGATTGAGGGGGAGATGATTCAATATTTTCAAAGTTTACTCCCAAATAAGGACTCCTATGCAGTTGCTGAGGGGGAGCTTTGATCTCTCATGCTTTTCCTTCCCTATCTTAAGTAGTCAGAAAGGGGGAGAGAAGTTGAAGTTGGAGTTGAAGTTGGGAGAGAAGCTGAAGTTAAAAGAGAAAGTTGAAAGGGAGAGAAGGTTGAAAAGCTAAGTTTTTAACTCTCCTTATATTTAATATATTTTATCTCTGTGCAATTCACCTTAGTAAACAGGGTTCTGACATCTTCAAATAGGGGGAGATTGTTGGGTATTGTAGCCACAATTACCTTGATTTGAAGAAGTGTCCCTTGAACTAAGAGGAATTGATATTGTATTTGATGCTGCTATCTAATGTGTGTTTGCAGATTATAAATGACTAAGTACAAACCAATGTCAGGTTTCAATGAGTCATAAAACACAGGCCTATGCAATGTAATTTCTCATTGTGTAGACCAAGGTGTTGACTCATGTGGAATCTCTCTATTAGGATGAACTTCATATTCAAAAACAAAGGAAGAGCCAAAGGAAGGTGTTGTTGTTCTGTGTTCAAGGAAGAAACAAAATTTTTCTAAGTAATCCTGCGTTCGACAAAAATTGGTGCGTTCGTCGATCTCAGTTCGTCGAACTGAATAAAATTCGTTGATCTCATTTCTGCCTAAGTTGAAAGCAATTTTGTCGATCGCGTTCGTCGATCATCGTTCGACGAACAGAAGAAGTTTTCGTTGATCGTTGTTTTGCCTGAGTTGAAATTGTTTTCGTCGATCGCGTTAGTCAATCTCCATTCGATGAACAGAAGAAGTTTTCGTCGACCACTGTTTCGCCAGAGTTGAAGTTGTTTTCGTCGATCACGTTCATCGATCTCAGTTCGACGAATTGAAATTATTTTGTCGATCTCAATCTTTGCTGAAGATAAAGCATTTTCGTCGATCGTCGATCTCCGTTCGACGAAGTGACAAAATATCGTCGATCGCTGTTTTGTTGTAATTGAAGTATTTCTTTGAGCTCAATTCGACTAATCTTCTAAGGCCAACGAATTGACTCAATACTGTCTTTGATTCTCCATTTCTTTTTCTGAGAAAATTATCTATCTCTCGAGAAGATTTTCTCTCCTGTAAAATCCTTCTATATTTCTTCTTGAAGCCGAAGCCTATTTATTTCTCGAGAAATACTTTGTTCTCGTGAAATTAAATCCTTTCGTTCTTAATTCTGTTTTCTCAGAAGCTTGTTTATTTCTTGAGAAGTCTTTTTGTTCTCGAGAAATCTGTTCATTTCCTGAAATCTTTTTCCAATCCTTTTGACGGGACGTTAATTCATTCTGTCTATTCTGACGGCCCTTTTGATTTTGTTTAAGGTTAATCCTACCTTAATTCCTGCCGCTATCTCGGATTGCTATATAAGGTTCCTTCCAGATCATTTCGACATAGAGAAATTCATTTATTCTAATAAAACCCTAATTCTCTGTTCGTTCCAAGAAGGACGAGAAAAGTGCTGCCTCCTGTCACCTATGTTGGAGATTGATTTGCTGTTGTAAATCTATTGTCTCCAGTGGAAGAAAAGGTTCGATTGATCATTGCTCCATCCTCTACTGCATCTATTGGATCAAATCAAAATGAAGAATGTCAGATCTGAGTTTATATCGTTCTTCCTCATCGACAACAAGTCAAAGCTTTTCAAGCCTCAAGAAGGAAGAAGATCTCACAAGGATTTAAGATCTGCTTATGAATTGATAAGTATTGTGTTGGGAAAATGATTTCTCTTAACCCCTGAAAATGAGTTGAATATGTTTTCTAAGAAATAAAAATCAAGGTTAAGTAAATATGCGTCGAATCGTATTCGACGCAACGTCGAAGTGGTATCGACGTTCCGTTCAGAATGAGTCGAAGTAACTTTAAGAAGAATTTGACGTATCCTATGTCGACGTAGCTCTGTCTTCTAGTCGACACATCTAGTGAAGTCGACGCACCTTAGTCGACGCACCTTCCTTATTCTCCTCTCGACGTTCAGTCAGGACGAATTCGACGCTTACGTCGAATAGTAATCGACGCACGTCGATTTCTATGTTTAATTCAAAAATTGCCAGATCACTTTCCTTCTTTTATAGATCTGATTTATATGGAATCAATTTATTCTTTATAGCCGTTCTGAATCATTTTTTTCCTCTAATGGATTCTTGGCTAATTTGATTAAATCCATTATGGACATTATTTGAAATCAGAATGAATTCTTTCCTTCTATTGATATAATTATTCTGGGAATATTTCTATCTTTCTATTTCTCTGTCTGCTAATCAATTATCCTCCTATAGTTTTATTTGAATGGACAGAGCTATAAAATAACAAGGAGGTCGGCAGCGAATAAAAAGAAGTGATCCACCATATACATATTGAAAAAGAGGAAAAGCTCCCAAGTGAAAAAGAGAGAGAATTGAGAAATAGTCCTGCAACAACCATCAAGCTTCCATCTTCTCCTGCTTCTGAAGCCATTCTGCTGCAAACTCTGATAGCTCTCATAAAATAGAGAAAAGGCCTACAATCTCCTTCTCACTATAGAAGAGAGATTTCATTCACTACTTCTTGTGCTTCCAATCTTCTTGTTAGGAAGAAGATTCTTTCTTGTCTTAAATACTTCTTCTTCTTTTTCTTATTTCACATTCACATATTGTAAAAGAGTTTTTAGAATCTCTCTTCAAACAATTTAGTTGTACTGGTTCTAAGAGTCTCCTTTTCAAAAGACTCAGTTGGTTCTAAGAGTCTCCTTATCAAAAGACTCAGGGTGATTCTAAGAGTCTCCTTAACAAAAGACTCAGTGCAAGATAGTGAATTCCTACCAAGGGGGTAGAAGAGTGGACTACCCAGAGTTTGGGGAACCACTATATTTCTTTGTGTTGTGCTGTGATTTTTCTTCTTGCATTTATTTTCTTTAATTGTTTAATTCTTGTTGGTGTGTGGGAAGCACTAATCTATGATCACTACATATATATATATAATTATTAACTTTACACAAAAATATTTTAAATCTCTATTCACCCCCCCCCTCCCTTAAGAGAATCCTAGTGAGGTTAACTGTGCACTTTCAATTGGTATCAGAGGGAGGTTGATCTAAAAAGGATAACTCCTTGATCAAAAAGATCCTATCTCTCTTATATTTATATATATATATATATATTTCTAACAATTATTTTTCACATGGCACAAATCAAAGATTATGCTTCCACCAGACCACCAATGTGCAATCTTGAAAAGTTTGCAGTTTGGAAAACAAGAATTATGATTTATATGAATTCTATTGATGAAGAATTATTTAATGTTATCTTGGCAGGTCCTCCCAAGCCTTATAGAAAAGACTCAAGTGGTGAAGTGACTCAAACACTTGTCCCAAAGGCTGAGTGGACAGTTGAAGAGAAGAAGACAGGAACATGGGATGCAAAAGCTATAAATATTTTGGTCTCAACCCTCTCTAATGAAATCTTTCAAAGGGTTGTTGATTGTGAATCAGCCAAAAAAATTTGGGAGGCTCTCATAAAGATGGTAGAAGGAAGTGCTGATGAAAGGAAAGATAGGAAGGCTCTATTGATCTCAATATGAGAACTTCCAAAAGAAGAATGAAGAAAGCATCTCTGAGATGTATGACAGATTTAGTCTGATCATCAATCAACTAAGGGACTTGGATAGAGAAATCTCTCTCACAGAGATCAATGGCAAATTGCTGATGAGTCTCCCAAGTTCATGGGACTCAAGGATATGGGAAATAAGAGACACAAGAGGACAAAGGGAAATTTCAACAGATGCTCTCTTAGAAAAACTCAGATCCTATGAGCAACCGCTGAAAACCAGAGAAGAGAAGAAGAGAAGAGAAAGCACCCCAACTTCTTCAAAAGACAGGAACATTGCATTAAAAGCAACAGAAGAAGGAAGCTCTGTCACTGAAGAAGAACTATTCAGTTTCCTGGCCAAAAAATTCAAGAAATGGGTCAGGACAGATGGATCAAGAAGGAGAGAGTCAAAACCAAGGTATGACAAAACTCCTACTAAAGAAATTATTTGTTATTCTTGCAGGAAACCTAGACATATTGCCCCAGAATGTCCAGAAAATGCTGAGACAAAGAAAGATCTGAAAAAGAAAGATCTCAAGAAAAAGGGGAAGAAGAAAGAAAGAGGCTTTATTGCAGAAGCCTGGAGTGAAACAGACTCTGAGGACAGCTCCTCTTCTAAAAGTGACAATGAAGAGCCTAAGCAAGAAGACCTATGCTTAATGGCACTTGAAGGCTCAAAGAAAGATGAAGGTACCAACTCATGGAGTGAGACAGGATCAGAAGAAAGCATATCTTCTGAAGATGAAAGAGAAAATAGCCTTATTCTCATAGAGGAATCTGAGGATAAGGATGAGGTAAGCATTTTTGATGAAATAGATTTTCAAAGTGATAATTTCAGAAATGATTTTATGGGAATGTGTCTAGATCAACTAAAAGCTAAACAAGAAATTAAGGATCTAAAAGAACAAATTAAATGCTCTAAAAATTATGAATTAAGGACTAACATCATTGAAAAGGAAGTAGAAAGGGCTAGAATAGAAAACCATCTCCTTAAGGATAAGGTATCCCAGGCAAAAGCTTTTGAAGAATCAATAAAAATGAGAAGCCAAACTCTCAAGGAAATCACTGAACAACAAACAAGGAGACATAAAAATCTTGGTCTAGGGGCTGATCCCTCAACCAGCCAAATTCCATCCAACAAACCTGTTTGGATGATCCCTGTAAAATTCACCAAAGACTCACTAAATAAGGAAGAAGACTCCCTCAAGGAAATAAAACAATTTGATGAAACATCATATTATTCAGCTGATGACTCTCAAACTTCATCTGAAGAAGCAACTAAGCCAAAAGAAACAATACATAAAAGAGCAAAATCAGAAAAAGGGAAAAAGAAAATTTATGAAGATACAGTTGCGTCGACTTCATATCGACATATGAATGATAGTGCGTCGAACTCTACTCGACGCAATCTCTCAGATGCCTCGACCTCAACTCGACGCTTGAATACAAGTACGCCGACATCAAATCGATGCAACTTTGTTCATGCATCGATACCAGATCAACGCAATCTGGAGAAAGTACTGAATATAAATCAACGCAACTATCAACATACGTCGAATAGATATCGACGCATAAAAACTCAGAGAAACTTAAATGCTTATCCTCCAAAAACCTTCCATCTTAACCCCTATTCAGGACCTATTCATCCTAATCATGATTTCTATCCTAATCAACACCTCTATCCTAACCAAACTTTCTATCCTAACCAAAATTCCCATCTAAAACAAACTTTCTGTCCTAATCAACACTTCTATCCCTCTCTAAACTCAAATTCTCACAATACTAAGATAATCAAGTGCTACATATGTAACAAAACTGGCCACCTTGCCAAACAATGTTGGCACAATCAATCAAACTATCTGTGAAAATTAGTCCAAGACTAACTTAGAAACCTTTAGGATTAGGAAGAGATAAAAAGAAATAAACACCTAGAATTTTTCAGGAAAATTAAAAGTCACGTCGACTTCTAATCGATGCACCGTCGATGACTCAACTTAATAAGTAAAATCGACGCATCCGTCGACTACAATCGACGCATACGTCGATACGAAACCCTAGCATCTTAACGCGGGCTGTATCGACGCTTACGTCGAATTCCACTCGACGTAACGTCGATTTCATGAAAATGAGCGGCAATACTAAAATATTTCCGGTCACATCCACTGAAGTACCGAATACCCCTCGAATAGTGTCGCATTTCGACGTTTCACCTGACTTAAAAAAGACTCTTCAGTTAGAAACCTTCACTACTCTACATCCTTCATCCCTCTTGCTCCTCAGTCCAGGCGATTTCTTCCTCTCTCTCTCACTAACCTAAAATGGCTCCCAAGACGAACTCTGGTTTCAACATTGACCTTGCATCTTTCCAAGCCGCCACAGAAAACTACAAGAGCATCATTGCTCTCTCCACTGAAGCTGGACTAGATAAGCTCATCTCCACAAGATGCAAGATCCTGGAAACAGAGCTCACAGAGCTGATGACTCATGTTCAGATATCTGAACAAGGAGAAATCCATGGAACAATCCATGAGACACCTGTCTCAATATCTGCAGAACACATTAGGACAACCTTTGATCTTCCATCAGGTACACCCTAATATTATCTTTGTTCAAAGCAAATAGGGAAAGAAAATCAGCTTCTGAAGAATAACTAAATAAGTCTTATCAATCCCTTATTAGGTGATGAATCTATAGACCTCACACCTGATGAAATCAAGCATCTGCTAACCACCATGAAGTTTTCAAAGGATAAACCAATCCATCTAAAGAAAATAGACTTTTCTGAGGAGTACATACTGCTAGCAGATATAGTAGGAAAAATCCTGCTATGCAAGACCTCAGCCCATGATGCAGTGCCCAAGTAGCAACTGAATATCATGGGGGCCCTGGTACTGAAGAAGAAGCTGGACTGGGCCACATGCTTGCTCAAGATGATAAGCTCTAAATACTCACACAAAGAAAATGCATATATGAGGATTATGAGTCAAGTACTCTTCCACTCCTTCCCTGACCTATGTAGGTCAAAAGGAATCCCTATTCCTCCAGGGAAAAGGATGTCAATAGCTCTATTCTCCAAATGGACCAGGCAAATCCCTAAGCCTGGTTCCATTCCTGAAAAGACTCCATCTCCTCCTAACTCTCCTGTTCATCCATCTCCTCCTCCTTCTCCTCAAAGAGACAATCCTTCTCTACCACCATCATCTACTCCATTAGTCTCTACCACTCTCACAACTCCTACTCTACCTACCTCTTCTCAAACACCTGCTCAAACAGCAGTTTCTCCATCTCTTCCTCCTCATACTTTCTCATCCTCTCCACCTCCTTTATCACCCATACCTCATGTATCAACTAACTTCTCTCCAGCTTCATCACCAACTCCACCACTCTCTCCTCATCACCAACCACAACATGAACCATATGCATCCACTGAAGCTCTCCTCACTAAGTGTATTGCATCAGTAGCTCAAACATTCCAAGCAATGCTGGATGAGCACTGCTCCCAGATTCATTCCTCCATCCTACACATGGACACCCAAATAGATGGGGTCAGTGCCTCTGTGCAAAGTCTGAAGACCTCTCTCTCTTCCTTTAGAGTAACCAGGTCTTTCTTAACCTCCTTGGCCAAGAAGGTCAAGAAGAGGGAGAAGCTAGATGAAGAGCAGCCCTCCACTCCTAAATCTCTCTCCCATAAGTCAATTGGAAATGAGAGAGTACCTGAGCTACATATTGAAGAACAAACAATAGAGGCACTCAATATAGCAAGAGAGGCTGCAAGTCAAGTGGTACTATTACAAAGGGAGGCAAGCAGGGCAGAAAATGAAGCTGAAAAGGAAGATGTGGCAGATGGTGAGAAAGATAAAGGTAAAGAAGCTGAAACTCAGGGGGAGGTAGGTACTGTGATCGTTAAAATAGGAGTTCAGGAGCCAGGTACTGCTATGACTGAAGCTGAAACTGAAAAAGAAACTGAAGAGGCAGAAGTAGAAGCAACCAAGGAAGCTCCATCCCAGGGGGAGCAAACTGATGTAACTCAGGGGGAGCTGAGTGAACTACCTGGTGCTGAGAAGGAGCAACCTCCCTCTCTTAAAACAGTTGTATTCACTAGAAAAAGGAAGACTCCTCCTACCCCTCCTGAAATGCCTTAAAAACAATGACTGATATATTTATGGTTGAATACTGATTGATCTGAACATGAAGTTTGTTTATAAGATTTCCTTTTCTAATTTTTCTTCTACTTACTTAAATGCTTTGCTGTGATTGATCAATATGCTGATACAATTTCTCTCTAAATATGGTTAAGACAAATAGGGGGAGATTGTTGAAAAAATGATTTCTCTTAACCCCTGAAAATGAGTTGAATATGTTTTCTAAGAAAGAAAAATCAAGGTTAAGTAAATATGCGTCGAATAGTATTCGACGCAACGTCGAAGTGGTATCGACGTTCCGTTCAGAATGAGTCGAAGTAACTTTAAGAAGAATTCGACGTATCCTATGTCGACGTAGCTCTGACTTCTAGTCGACGCATATAGTGAAGTCGATGCACCTTAGTCGACGCACCTTCCTTATTCTCCTCTCGACGTTCAGTCAGGACGAATTCGACGCTTACGTCGAATAGTAATCGACGCACGTCGATTTCTATGTTTAATTCAAAAATCGCCAGATCTCTTTCCTTCTTTTATAGATCTGATTTATATGGAATCAATTTATTCTTTATAGTCGTTCTGAATCATTCTTTTCTTCTAATGGATTCTTGGCTAATTTGATTAAATCCATTATGGAGATTATTTGAAATCAGAATGAATTCTTTCCTTCTATTGAGATAATTATTATGGAAATATTTCTATCTTTCTATTTCTCTGTCTGCTAATCAATTATCCTCCTATAGTATTATTTGAATGGACAGAGCTATAAAATACTAAGGAGGTCAGCAGATAATAAAAAGAAGTGACCCACTATATACATATTGAAAAAGAGGAAAAGCTCCCAAGTGAAAAAGAGAGAGAATTGAGAAATAGTCCTGCAGCAACCATCAAGCTTCCATCTTCTCCTGCTTCTGAAGCAATTCTGCTGCAAACTCTGATAGCACTCATAAAAGAGAGAAAAGGCCTACAATCTCCTTCTCACTATAGAAGAGAGATTTCATTCACTACTTCTTGTGCTTCCAATCTTCTTGCTAGGAAGAAGATTCTTTCTTGTCTTAAATACTTCTTCTTCTTTTTCTTATTTCACTTTCACATATTGTAAAAGAGTTTTTAGAATCTCTCTTCAGAAAATTCAGTTGTACTGGTTCTAAGAGTCTCCTTTTCAAAAGACTCAGTTGGTTCTAAGAGTCTCCTTATCAAAAGACTCAGGGTGGTTCTAAGAGTCTCCTTAACAAAAGACTCAGTGCAAGATAGTGAATTCCTACCAAGGGGTAGAAGAGTGGACTACCCAGAGTTTGGGGAACCACTATATTTCTTTGTGTTGTGCTGTGATTTTTCTTCTTGTTTTTATTTTCTTTAATTGTTTAATTCTTGTTGGTGTGTGGGAAGCACTAATCTGTGATCACTACACACATATATATATAATTATTAACTTTGCACAAAAATATTTTAAATATCTATTCACCCCCCTCTAGAGAATCCTAGTGAGGTTAACTGTGCACTTTCATATTGTATCAATATCAATTTACATTTGATTGTAGGAGAAGTTTTCTCCGAGTTGTAGGAGAGGTTCTTCTCCAAGCTGTAGGAGAGGTTTTTCTCCGAGTTGTAGGAGAGGTTTATCTCCGAATTGTAAGAGAGGTATTCTCTGAGTTGCAAGAGAGATTTTCTCTGAGTTTGTAGGAAATTTGTCTCAGAGTTGTAGGAGTGGTGACTCCGAGATTGTAGGATCATTCTTGATCCGAGTTATAGTGAAGTAGTCAAGTCTAGCTGTGGTGCTAGATTGTCAAGGCCGGCAAGTGGAGTACGCAAGAACAGGGAACCACTATAAATTTCTTGTGTTATCTGTGATTGTGATTTGCTTTCTCTGTGTTCTATTTCATCAAGTTTTTAATTCCGCAAAATACGCAGTTATCACCTATTCACCCCCCTCTAGGTGATTTAGGTAGGCAACTAGATTCCTTCATAATCCTCCCCATACTTCTGAGAGAAACCTCGAGCTACAGGGCGAGCCTTGTACCGCTCAATACTTCCATCAGCCTTCTTCTTCAGTTTCAAAACCCACTTGCAAGTCACCGGAGTAACTCCCTCAACCTTAGGCACCAAGTCCCAAGTCTCATTTTTCCTGAGGGCAGCCATCTCTTCATCCATGGCTCCTTCCCACTCATGACTCCAACGACATTTTCATAACAAGATGGCTCTCTCTCATCCAGGGGTCCTGTGAAGAAACATGAGACAAAACTCACCAAGTTTCCGCCCATATACCGATCTGGTGGAATAATGGTCCTCTTAGACCTCCTCAGAGCTTGACTCTGAACCACCTCTTCAACTGCAGTTTCTGGACTAGCTCTCCTTTCAGTTGAATATGGAGCATCGCTCCTCCTGCTTCCAAAACTTGAAGCACCTGACCCAGAGCTAGAGATACCCGGAGCACCAGGAGAAACAGACAACTCCACCAGAACTTCTCTTGCAGCTTTTTCTGGTCCACCATCTGCCCTGCTTCCTTGTAACTCTATAAAAGAGCTACCTTGGTATGACGTCAGCTCGTCAAATACCACATCCATAGAGACCACATATCTCCATGTCTTGGGATCCAAGCATTTCCAACCTTTCTTCCGGTCATCATAGCCGACGAAGACTAGATTCCTTACCTTTTCATCTAGCATCGTTCGAAGGGCATCCAGAACATGCACGTAGGAGGTAGAATCAAACACATTAAAGTGTTCCACGCTTGGCTTCTCCTTGAACATTAAATCATGAGGGGTCTTCATGTTGATGGGACTGAGAGGCATCTGGTTGATGACATAGGCCGCACAAGACATTCCCTCTGCCCAGAAGGACTTTGGGATACTCTTGGCATGAAGCCAACATTTGCAGGTCTCCGTTAGGTGACGGATCTTCCGCTCAGCAACTCTGTTCTATTGTGGAGTATGAGCACAAGAAAGCTCTCTTTGGATGCCATGCTTCCTGCAGAAGTTAAAGAACGCATTGGAGGTGAACTCCCCTCCATTATTTGTTCTGAACCACTTGACCCGCAGGTTGAGCCGACCTTCCACCAGCTCCTTGAACTCCACAAAACTCTCGAACGCCTCTGAAGTCTCCTTCAAAAAATACACCCAAGTATATTTGGTGAAGTCATCAACCAAAATCAGCATATACCTGCTACCTCCAAGACTGACAGTGTTGGTAGCTCCAAACAGATCACTATGTATACATTGCAATGGTCTTTTACATCTGCTTTGTGATTTGTCAAATGGAAGACGTTGAGCCTTACCAAACTGACAACCTGCACAAACGTGACCATCCCCGAAAGATGACAAGCTAGGCAGACCTTTCACCAGGCCTCTTCCCTCCATAGCCTTCAACTTATCCATCCCAACATGCGCAAGTCTTTCGTGCCAGATAGCGGCACTATCGTTAGCCCTCATCTTATCAACATAAGAACTTATTGAAAGATCAAACAAGTAATTCACCCGTCTCCCTACATGAGTGACCTCAGCTTTCACCGCTGAAACATTTCAGAGAAATTTCACTTCTGTTGGACCGAACAGAACGTGATAGCCAGCATCTACAGCATTGGTCACAGAGAAGAGGTTCTTCTTCATCCCCGGAACATGATAGACACTCTTCAATGTAAGAGTACCTCTATCATCATTCAAAGAAACCACACCCTCCTTCTCTACTGCATCTATAGTATCATCAGCCGTAATGATAACGTCATTACCTGTATAAGCTCGCAATGAAGAGAACTTTGACTCATCCCCAGTGAGGTGATAAACACACCCAGAGTCCACTATACAATCATCCTGGAAGTTGATGGAATCCATATCCCGAACACACGTGCCCGTCATGAATGCACCTCCACCACCCCAACTACCTTCAGAATTGGAACCAGCCTCCTCCTTTCCTGCAGCATGCCCTTGCTGAAGATTGACTTGGCAGTCTCTCTTGAAGTTACCAAGTTTGTTGCACCTGAAGCATCTAGGTCCTTCCTTCTTCTTCCCATCACGCTTAGGAGCATAGCTCCTCTCCTGCTAATATGAAGTAGACAGACCATCATCTCTAGATGTCTTCTTCTTCTTGTCCCATCTCTTCTTCTTGCCAGAGAAGAGAACCTCACCTTCTCCCCCAGAGACTGACATCCCAGCCATTTGCTTAGCAAAACCCTCTTGCGAAGCAAGTAAGTTCTCCAGCTCCAGCAACGATGGCTGATTGGCCCAACCTTTAACAGAAGTAACAAAGGTCACATACTCCCTCCGCAAGCCGCGAATTATGTGCCTCTTCATCTTAGCTTCTAAGATAGGCTCATCCGGGTCCAATGCCGATATCTCTGCGCAAAGGTTCTTCATCTTCAAGAAGAATGTTGAGATAGACAAATCTTAGCCAACTCATTCTCCAAGAACTGTAGCCTAGCTACATTCTTCTTATTGAACAAGCCATCCAAGGCTTTCCAAATTTCTGCAGCTGATCTACATCCGATAATGTGATCAAACAGCTCTGGAATGATAGCTCTCTTGAGAGTGAACTCGTCTTCGCATTTGTTCTCTTCCAAGCCTTCACGAGCTTAGCATTCCCTTCAGCAGGAATAACAGCTTGTCTTGCTTCTCCTCCTACAACCTCCCACAAATCCTCGCCAAGAAGATACCTCTCCATGCAAGACTTCCACTTCTTAAAGTTAGTCTGCGTAAGGAGCTCAATACCAAGACCTCTAGCATATCCTCCTTCCATTTCTATCCCACTAATTGCTAACCACCTTGAGGAACCCGAGAGAAGTAACATCACCTACTGTTCAGCAACCTCAGCAACCTCAGCAACCTACCTCTGATACCATGTTAAAAAATTTGAGGTCCGGAGTTGAAGTAAAAAAATGCGGAACACTCCACAATCTTTCCACAAGCGTAGCAACACAATGACAAGGGGAAGACCGAATAGTGCTTTGGTATTAACTATCTCTTTACAATTCGAGGTATACATGGAGAGACATGATTCATAAGAATCACGGAGGATAGAAGCACAAAACACAAAACTACAAGCTATCGACGACCTGACAGACTAAGATCGCCAGACCGTGTGAACAGACAAGCCGTGCGGTTAACCCCTGAGACCACGTGAACAGAGTAGACCGCACCTGTCAGCCCACAACCATAGACCGCTCGACCTGCGGCTTATTCAACTACTGCAAACACTTAAAGAAGAGACTGCTTCCTGCTGCAGACCGCACTCAAGACCGTCTGGTCTCTTAAGACCGCCTGATCAATTGAGTCCGCTGCACAGTCCAAGAACACCTAAACATAGTCCGCCCAGACAGACCGCTGCCGGACTGGTTTATTCAAAGATGGAAGAAGGGAGAATGCTGACCGCGAACTACAAGCCGCAAACCTGTGAACACACAAACCGGCCAAACAAAATCTCAGACCGCGCGACCTCAGAATGAGACCGGCACAATCAAGCCAACTTTGGTTCTTACAGTTCTTCGTTATGAATGACGGGCCCTGCACCCCTATTTATAGGCGAGTAGATGGATGTAGTCACCGCACAGACCGAGATACAATAACTGCCCACCAACCTGCATGCGGTCTCGCAAAGCAGACCTCCTGATCTTAGCATAGCTAACAACTCCCTTATTGAACCATACAGTTATATACAAACTGCTCGGTAACCGCAGTCTCCCAAAACAGACTGCCCGATCTTTATTACAAAAGCAAAACACTTCTTCAGTAACCCAGACCGACTAGAACAAGTCATTAGACTGCCCGGTCACTGCAAGAAGATAGATCTACTTGAACATCTGGCCGACTTGAACAAGTCGCTAGAATAACCCGCGCAAGCCGCTCGGACACACTGCGGTCTTCCAGATCAGACCGCCCAGAAAAGATTGTCTGAGACAAAATCGGCCAGAGCACCAGCGCAGGTCACGCGGTCTCTGCGGTCTCCAATCTACAGACCGCCCAGCACCATTCCACTTACACTTCAAAAAATTAACAGTAGGTTCTATTTAAAAGAAGCTTGGGCTTCAGATGCCTTGCCCTTGACAGTCTCCTTACCAAATCCTACACCACCTCTGAATGGTGCAGAGACTTGGTCATTGATGTGAAGGATAGTCTTGGGCATTGAGAAGCTAGCAATAATTTTCTTCCCAGCCAATAACATTTCCTCAAGGTCCTTGATGATCCCGTTCTTCTGACCCAACTCAGCATTTTTAATCTTTATGACATCTTTGAGTTTGTCCATTTCTTTGCTCATAGCAGTCAGCTTTTCAGCTGTCTCTTAGAGCTCAGATTGGGCATATTTCTGGGATGCTAACTCCTTAGATTTAGCTCTAAGAAGCTTCTTTTCAAAGCAATCCACAGGGCTATATTATGTTGTACTAGCTCAGATACAACCTCATGTGGGGATCTTGAGGGTATGCTATTGTAAGCAGATCCACTCTCTCTCTCTCTCATGCACAGAATCTGTCATTGATTCAGAATCGGAGACAAATAGGGGGGCTCTAATATGTACCTTCACAGGAGAAGTGTTGTCATCATGGCTTTCTTCAGTTATAGCCATGAAGCCAATGCGAGCTTCTTCCTTAGCTTCTGATGAATCTGAATCAGAATCACTAAGTGTTCTGATCTTCTTAGTAATGAATCATTTCTCAGATTCCTTATTGTCCCTTGGGCTTCTTCTATTTTTACTCTTCTTGGATTCTTTCTTCTTAGAGGGACAGTCAACAATCAAGTGGCCTATCTTCTTGTAGTGACAACAAACTAAGTTTGCCAAATCAAATTCATTGAGTTTAGAGTAATACATTTCCTCCTTTGAGGATTTGGACTTATCATGTTGACCAGATCTTCTAGAGTTTGAGGAGGATGTCCTATGGATGTCTCTTGTTTTTCTAGGCATCTTCCTTTTGAGCTGCTTAGTGAAGAGTATAGGTCATTTAACAATGTCATCATATACTGATGTGCTTGCATCAGAAGCTTCATTGTCTTCAGAGAATTTTTGGATTTTAGGAATCTTTTCCTTGGTACTTCTTAGGCTTTCACCCATAAGAACCATGGCCCTTTCTCTGGTGTTCCCTTTTGAGTTTTCTTCTTCAGTTCCCTCCAAGTAGATCTCCAAAGAATCCCACATTTCTTTTGCTATTTTGCAATGACTTAAGTTTTGAGATGTATAGTCATCCATTGCATTTTCAAGTATATGTTTTGCTCTCTTGTCCATAGTTATCAGATATACATCTTCATTGGTGAACTCTGACAAAGTTTCAGGGACTAAAGGAGTTGTTGGATTCATTGGGACATAGGGTCCCTCTTCAACAACCATAAATAATCTGGGATCTGATGCTTCCATGAACAACTTAACTCTTAGCTTCCATATGGTAAAGATCTCTTTGTGGCAGATGGGTAGCCTCATTGATCTCATCTCTTGATGATGCTCACAGGCCATTGAAAGATCACAACCCAATCAAAAACTTGTAGATCTTGTTCTAAGTTGTTAAGCCTTTGAACTTAACCTACCTCTGATACCAATTGAAAGATATGGGTTGTCAATAATCTACATCTACAGGGGGGGTGATTAGGTGTTTTCACTATTCTTTGCTACTTTAAAGTTTATCTATCACAACACAAAAGCAACACATAAAACACACAAGATTTATAGTGGTTCCCTACAAGACAATGTGTCTAGAGGTAGTCCATTATCCCTCCCACCTATCTAGCAGTGTGCTAGACTAGGAAACTTCTCCAAATCTCAGATCTTTTCACTATACAACAGTTCTTACAACTCAGATCACAAATGATCCTACCTCAGCCCTTCACACAAAAAAGCCTACTCTCAGGCTATACAAACCTTACAACAATTTTCTCAGACTTTACAAGTCCTACCAAGCACTCAGATCTATCCCGAGATCCTACCAAAACTCAGGCTCATACAGAACCCTACCAATCTCAGGCTCACACAAAACCCTACCAACTCAGATCTGGTACAAGATCCTACAAGCTCAGGCACACAAAGAACCCTACAAAGTAATACAGAAAAGTTGTTGTAGAAGAAAAGACTTCAAGATGGAAGCTTTGAATATCATGTCTTCTTTTTCTTCTTGTAGTTGTAAGCCCAGTAATCTTGTGGATTACTGAGCCTTTCTTTTGAATCTCCTCCTTAGTTGATAGATGCACTTCTAGTACAGAAGGAAGATTCTTTCTTGTCTTCTCAGCCAAGTAATGAAGATTTTATGCTTGTTCTTATTTTTCTGATCAGATTCAATATATTGTGTGGAGAACTGCTATTCTGAAATCGAAAATTTCTTCCTTTTATATTCTTCTATAACTTTGCATAAAAGCCATTCCAGAATTCTTCCAGTAATTTCCTGATAGAATATTTGAAGGAAACGGCAGAATAGATTATAATAAATGTCTTGCCGTTCTTGAAACTTGCAGAATATAAAAATAATAAATTTCTTCATTAAATACTAAGCAACGGCTATATACTGTAGAGAATATATCATTTATTGCTCCTTGAATTGTGCGCAAGATAGGCAGCATGCACATTCCCTGAATATCAATTTCCAAGAATGTCTGCGCATTAAATGCTCTTCTACAACTTGTCAAGACGATAATATTCCTTCAAGATGATATCGTCATGATCAGTGTAAACGATAGATATACTTCACGATGATATCGTCAACACACTTACTTCTTCGATAGTTTACTTGATATATCAACGATATTTCTTCTTCAAGATGATATCGTCGAGATGTTTCCTTAGATACAATATATCTTCAATCTTCAAGGCGATATGTCTTCTTCAAGACGGTATCATCGACATGCATCCTTCTTCAAGACTTTACATGATATCTCAACGATATTACTTCTTCTTGACGATATCTATCGTTGAGATATCGTCGAGATATTCCTTTTCATATTACTTAGAGTTTTCTTCAAGTTGATAGCCTTTCTTCAAGACGATATCATTTTGATCTTCAAGACAATATAAGGTCTTCAAACCGATGTTTGTCTTCATGAATCTTTCTTCATGACTTAATGAGTCATGTCATTAATCTTCAAGGCTATACCTCTTCTTTAAGACGATATCGTCGAGTCATCTGAACTTAGTCTTTCTCAACTATAATCTTTCTTCAACCTTCAAAACTATATGTTTTCTTCAAGACGATATCGTCGAGATATCTGACTTTAGTCTTATCAACGATAAGCTTTCTTCAAGACGATATCGTCGAAACTGATTCGATGATATGATTGATACCTTTCTCAACGATTCTTCTGCTGAGTTTTGAGACAAATTTTTTCTTAGTTAATTTTCATTACTTTTATCGTCTATATACTAGTGATGTAGCTTTGATGTATTTCAATGATATGTATGTTATCTCAACGATATATCCACTCCTTGGTGATTTTGGACTTATGAAATTACTTGACATATGTTCTATCTTCTGCAGTCATGAATAAAATATACCATCAAATATATAGTGCATTTATCATTGATCTGAGCACTTCTTCAAATTAGGAACATTGATAGGCACAGTTCCCAATAGTATTTGATTTTTAAAAAATCACACAGTGGCATAAAGATAAAAAATAGGTAGTACATATAAAAGAACATATTTTTAGAGATTTTTCAAAATTTTAAAAACTCAAAAAATTGGAGAGTCGAGCCAGCGCTAGCGCGGCAACCAGTGTGCAAAATTTTGAGGTTTTTGAAAATTTTGTCTTTTAATCTTGATTAAGTGTCCAAAGAGAAGTTTCATGCAGAAATTTCAGAATTTTTGGAGATGTCTTAGATAGTGTAAATTGCATGAAACGTTAGCGATTTCTTATATGATTTGACTAAATAAACATTTCATGAGATAGATTTTCTTATATCAATATTTTGATTTTTCTAAGGCTTATGTTTATCAAAATAATGTAAACTGAGAAAGATAGAAAATGTAAACACAAGATATCATGTTCGAATAAGCCAAATAAGCTTGATTTAAATGATTTTAATATGAAATGATGTTTATGCAAAGAATAAAATAGGTATGCCCTAGATAAAAGTACCCAGATTATATGTCTACACACTAGCCCCGTACTAGTGATGGATGGGCATGAGGAGTTGCACACATGTCGTAGGTTGGGGTGTTACTCCCATATGCATACACTAGTGAATTCTCAACCTAGCACTCTATCCCCCCAGTGCCTCGCAAGGCCCCACTAGAACCCCCCCGGTTAAGGACAAGACATGACTTAGAGGTTAGTTCATCTAATGCATGCAACCCTACGCCCCCGCTATTGTGAGACAAATAATATTAGTATATGATCATGGACATACAAAGCGATTAGGTTTAAGAATGATTTATAAACTTAGAGTTTGTTTGACATTTAGAATGATAATATAAAACCTCATTGTTATCATGAATTCTAAGTTCCAAATTTTCTATTTTTATATCTTTGCAATCAGATGATAACTAACAATGCATGAGATTAACATGATAACTAATAATATTCATTAGGTGACAACGTTAGTATGACGAGTTAATATTATGCCAAATGAATAATGCATGTTTCTTAAATTGATAGAGATTCAATTTGTAGACCTAGAATTAAGTGATGATTTGATTTGATGGTATTGATATCAAGGTGATTCTAAGGTCTAGATATAGTAAGATACATGCAAAAAATAGTGAGCCACATTTCACACAAAATACACCAACCATGATACGAAGTTATAATACCAATAGCCAACATATAAATCATAATTCCTAAGTATGATAAAAGTAGTTGATTTATGATACTTCTTGATAGATCATGAATTATGACAGATGATTATAGAGAATTTTAGCATAGGATATCATTAGATCATGGTGGTGTGTGTGTGACTTCAATATTCATTCTGTTGAGTTATGACAATGAATTCTTTCAATATGTCTTTTGTGATTTTCTTTTTAATTACGAATTTTGAATATATATAATTTTCTGAAACTACAAGATAATGATAGTTTCCTTTTTCGGTTATTGCAAGAGTACGCACGAGTCTATAATTAATTTGATCTTTGCTAGACTTTAGTTGGACTTAGCAATTTAGAGTGGATCTTGAACTTCCCGAGGTCTGCCCGATGAATGGCTCGTAGCAGTACTAGGAGGTACGATGGGGTGACATCCCAAACCTCCCATTCTGAAGATATTTAAGTGTTATTGGTTGCTACCCATAATTAATATTTAAAATTTATAGACTCAACATTTTTCGAAAGAGAAAAATTGAAGTTCATGACTTCATTAATCTAGATAAATATCTCATAACAAATTTAGAATTAGATTTATTTGAATAATATAAGATATTTATAGGCAATGAATTTAAGAAAGTTAGATAGGTCACCAAAATAAAATATGACTTTGAATTTTGATCAATTTGATTTATAAACACATTAAGCTTTAAGAGACATAATCATATTTCCAATAGTATATAAGATGACCAAGACATGATAGCTTAAAATATGAAATAAAAAAAAGACATTAAAGCGTATCATGAAGTAGAAATTTGTATATTTCATTTTGAAGAGATTCTACTTCATGCATTTGATGATACGTAATGAATAAGAGATTTAGGTATCCAAAGGGAACCAAGTGTAACGTTTCCTTTGGGTACCCAAATATAGCGAGATGATTTTTGGGGAGATGAGAATGAAAGGACCCTTTCAAGTGGAGTTAATGTTTTATCTTTAATTTTGGGTTTCCACTCATACTTAGGTTTAGTGTTATAATTATGCATCAAATTTCCATATTCATTAAACTTAGACTTAAAATAATAATGACTTTTGAAATTATTTTTCATAGGAAATTTTTGCACATTTTAATTTAATTTGGGAGATACATAATGAGGGTTAGAATTCATTATACCTGTATGATTAAACATTCTACTAGGTGCATGTTTAATATATTTAAAAATACTAGTAGAAGTTTTATACATTATTGATGATAAACTAGAAATAAAAGATTTCTTATTACTTGTAAATTTTTGCACAAATAGTTTTAATGATTCTAGTTTATTAGATAAAATATTATTTTTATTTACCAATTTTTCATTATGCTCTTTTGAAATTAAAAGTCCTTTTTCAAGATCCTTGAATTTTTCTTTAATATAATAACAATCAAAACAAGGCTTTGAGATTTCAATTAGAGAGCAAGATGGAGAAGCCACATCACAATTAGATTCTGAATTATCATTAGCTTTTAACCTTTTATTTTCTAAACGTAAATTTTTATTAGCAATTTTCAATTTCTTGATTTTATGTTTAGCCATTTTTAGTATATGGAAAGTAGAGATAGAAGTTATCACGCAAGAAGAAGAATTAGATTTTTCTTATAGCACAATCGGAAGAGGCAAGATGTGAACATGAAGTTCCTTTGTCGTCTTCTAGGCCTTCCTCCTTCATAGATAAATTTTCATCTTCATTTTCTCTTGATGAATTGCTCTCTTCGTCTAAGTCAATTTCCTTGATTTTCATGGTTTTGCTACGAGAGAGATCTCCTTGAATAATGGTGGATGTTTGTATGTCCTTCTCCTCTTGTGTTCCATCCATACTTGCACACGGAAGATTATATATCTCATCAAGAAATTTCCAAACTTTATATGCACTAGAAAACAATATATCAATTTGAAAATATCTTGAGATAAAACACAAAAAATACTATTCAAAGTCTTTGCATTTAGGTGACATTCTTTTTTATTTGATTCATCCGCTGGTCTTACTATTGATATATTTCACGCTTCGATATCTAAAGTCTTAATAAACTTTTTGATTAAAATTGTCCACCCTTTATAATTTCACCCTTCAAATAAAGGTGGTTGAAACGAGAGAAGACGGGTCCGATTTATAGCCTCAGCACTAGCGCCTGCGCTATCACTACCACCGGCGCTATCCCAGATTAAGACATATTCGGCACATGAGAATCTTCAATCCGAGGAAACATTTTCGTCTTGCCTTTTGTGCTCCGTGCTACCGCCTGTGCCATCCTCTACCGCCTGGCGCTAGCGCCTTCTAAATGTACTCCGGGATTGCGCTGATCATCGCTAGCGCCGGGCGCTAGGTGCTACCACCGGCGCTAGTGGGTATGTTGGAATTATTGGCCCAATTTTGTGGGCAACCTTCTTATATCATCCTTGAGTCATATGGACCTTGTTTCTTGCACACTTAAAAACACAAGATCAAATACACATAGGATTTATTATTCTCAAACCTAGGAGATGCGGAAGAACATGTTCCAACAAACTGCCCCTTTTGATAATGACAAATCCATTAATGATAAATCAGAGCATTAATATATATAAGCATGATAAACTACTTGTGTGTGTGTGTGAGAGTGATGACTTAGGATAATTATCCGTTGTAGTGCTTATAATTGCTCCCCCTAAATACATGCTCCCCCTAAATGAATGCTCCCCTAATATGTAAGCTATCATCTTAATTAATCATATTTTGATAGCGGATTTTATTTATCATGTTAGTTCTCCCCCTTTTGATATTAGTAAAAGTGGGTAAGGAAGCAAAACACATAAAAGTTTTGTTAAGTTAAAGGCATGATCGAGCTTTGAGAGAGAAGGAAATGATAAGGAGTTTTAGAATAATTTTCATAGAAATAAATATGAGTTTTTAGCTTTAAATAATATAACATTTACCATGTAAGTCTACCATTTGGAAAAAAATTTTGAGTTGGAAAGATTTGAGATAAGCATGAAAAGAACACGAGGTGAACGTAATGTTGCGGAAGATTTATATAAAAATACAACAAACATCTTTTTGTAAGATATGGTGATTCATAAAGAGAAATATGAGTGAAGGACTAATGAAAAAGATGTTTTTGTAAATATTTTTGTTAAAGAACTTTTAAAGATGATCATGAAGTAACCAAGCATGAAAGAGATGTATTAAAAAGAGACTACTACAATGTTATTCTACTTCATAAATTCAAAACATACCAAACATTATAGAAAGCATGCTAGATTATCTAGTGCATTTAGATAAGAAAAGTATTATAGAATTAGCATTAGAATCCAATACTCATGAGAAGAAGTGTTATGGAAGATAATGATGTGCGCATAGGTGTATTTTGAAAAGAGTAAACAAATGTTATAATCAAAAATACAAGACAAATGTAGAGTAAAGTGCACAATAAAACACAAATAAGATTACTTCCACACACTTTTTATGCACAAAAAAAATGTACAACTACCAAGGTGCTTTGCACACATAATGCTCATTAAGACTTATCAGGGTGCAAAGTAGTGCTTGGGGGATCACACAATTTTATTTTTCAAAGTCATTTTTTTATTTGGTGTACATAAGAATAAGTGGTTTGTTTTTTTAAGAAATGAAGGTTTGCACAAGACACTTTACTAATCTTTCCAAGGTGCTCAACCTCACAATGCTTATTAAGACTTATCAGGAGGTTCAAGTAGTGCTTGGTGGAGTTATCTTAGTCAAATTTTTTCAGGATTTTTTTTTGCACAAAGTTCTCCGATTACACTTGCTTTGCAAACCAATTGACTTTTGAAAGTACAACCGCTTTTCTTTATATTTAATAGTGCAAATAAATGTAGTGTAGGTAAGATACTTGTGCAAATTTAATTTATTGTACAATTACAATACACTAGCAAGCATCCGTAGATTAAAAACACATGTAGACTTAGCCAAAAAGTGAGTGAAAAAGATCATTATCAACCATAAAACATTTACTCTTACTTAGATGCATGCTAAGCTTGGTTCTACACTACTTGTACAAGATAATTGATGCACATATTAAGAGATATATCAAAGCATGATAAGAACAATGTTCAAAGTAGTTTGACAAGATAAATTGTAACATTGTAGAATTTCTAAAGATAGTTTAAAACATGCTTGATTTTCACAATAAATTCCATACATTTTTTGTTTGTTTTTGTGTTTTATATTTTTGTATTTGATTTTTCTATTTAGAAATAGACTTTAAACAAATGAACAAAGAAAAAAGAAAATTAAATGAAATATTTTTGTAATTTTGGCTTTTGTAATTTTTTTTGTTTTAATTTTTCAAAAATCAATTCAAAACATAACTGCAAAACTATGTAGTAAATATAATATAGCATAATTTTATGTATTTTATAAGATTTAAAAAATGCATAAAACAGAACCAAGCGATACCGCTCGCGCTAACGATAGCACTGGCGATAGCGCTACTTTATTTAATTCTCTTTTCACTTTCTTATTTCGGCCATTGCTCCTCAAGCTCTCCCAAAAAACCCTAGAAGATATCGCAGCCCACGTATAGATCTAAGGTAAAATTTCATCATTTCTTAGGATTTTTGTTTTAAACTTTGATTTTGATGATCAAGATGAAGATATTTGAAGTTATCAAGTGGTTTTTGATGCTAGATCAACAATGCTTGATTCTTTTATTTTTGAAGAGAGGATCTAGAACAAATCTTCATCTTTTTATGGTTCTTGTTCAAAATATTTGATTTTGATGTTTGTGATGTAGATATGTGAACTCAAAAAAAACTTTTTATTTTGATGATAGATCTAGAATAAGGTTAGATCAAAAAGAGGATCTTCACTATTTTTATAATTTTTATGAAGATTTTTAGTATTGATTTTAGCTTTAGATTATGTGGGTTTCTTGGATCCAGTAATTTGGGATTTGGAAATATTTTATAGTAGAGAGATCTAGAAATTATAGATTAGAGAACTAGCGTCGGCGCTACTGTAGGCGCTAGTGCTAGCACCGGGCACTAGTGCTTGCGCCGGGCTCTAGTGCTAGCACCGGACGGTAGTGCTAGCGCTGACGCTAGTGCTAGCGCCGACGCTAGTGAATTTTTCTTAAATTTTGATTTTTCTTTTAATGTGACAGATGGCTCCTGGAACAAAAGGAAAGAAGCAAGAAGGACTAGCTGTGGAGACAGTCATAGTAGGTGTACCACATTTCGTGGAGTTTGACATGCCTCGACACCACCACATCATGCAACTGTTTGCAACCTCCGAAGTGTTGAATGTGTTTCTTTCGGAGGGGTTTTCTTTAGAGTTAGTATGAGAGTTCTATATGCACTTGGAAGACCCACCGCGGACTGATCTGGATGGAGGAGTGCGGTCTCAGGTGCAGGGACAAGTGGTGACTATCACCCATGAAAAACTGAGGGTCGTGTTTGGATTGACAGAATAATCTGATCGGTTGGAGATAGTTGAGAAGCTTAGGGTAGATAGGGATTGGACTAACTTGAACTTGGTGCTACATAATAGGGCATGCAAGAGTCTGATCACCTCTTTATCGACACTTAAAGTAGACGCCCTAGTATTTCAAGATGTATTACGCCACACAATTATGCTGAAGTTAGGTGATACAGCGAAGGTCACATCATAACTTAGCAATGTCTCCTATTTCATTTTGGAGGAGGAAAAATTTGACATGGCTGACTTGTTACTCTCCTTGATCCGTTACTCATACAAGTTGCGACACCCTTCCCACCAAAGATTTAACAACCTACCCCTTGGCGGCATCATACAAAGTGTAACAACCCAAAAAATAAAATAAATTATAGAAAAGGCTATCCACAGCCCAAGCCCCTCCCCTGTTAAATCCTGCAAGCCTCCCCCCCCATATTAATCCCGCTCTGCTAGGTTTCTCAATCCCCGTCTCCCGATTTCCCGTAAGCGCCGCCTCCTGCGCCTGTCTTCCGCACGCAGCGCAAGTCGCCGCCCCCCTGCTCTAGGCGACGCCGCCTCCTGCCTCTCCTTTGACCGACGGCCATTCCGCCTGTCCTCAAGGGCCGATGATCCCCCTGCTGTGGTCGACTGCTTATCCAGCCTCCTCCAAGGAAGTCGGCAGCTCTCCTTCTCCTCCTCCTTCTGCCATGGCCGGCTCCTTCCTACTCTGGCCTCCAACAACCCAAATTCCTCCCCTCAAGGCCGACAGCCCTCTCCGCTTAGGGTTTTGCTCGAACCCTCATCCTCCTCAGATTTTGGACTCGGATTTGACGAATATTGCTGGATCTCTTCAAGTCCTCTCTGACTTAGGGTTTTCGTCACCCAAGCGCCGCCAAGTTCCTGATCTTTCGTGGCATCTCTTCTCCCCTCACTTTCGAGGGAGGTAATTTCATAAACCCTCTTTATTTAAAATTCCGCGTCATAGAAAGCATGTGTTAGCATAGTAATTTATGCTATGTCGCCTTCATTGTGCTTGATCAGGTTCAAAATGTGATGTCTGCTTTTGCTTGCGCCGCTTAGCCATCACCATCAGATTCATCCTCATTTAAGGCAAGTAGAGATTCCTCTCTCTTATAAACTTTGAATTTATTTAGTCTGTATGTTCTTATGATTTTATGACTTCGCTTTGAATACATGTTTCATCAAATAAGCTCAGTTCTTAAATGCCTGGATTGACTTGTTAATAAATTGAGGTATTACGCGTTGGAACAACACGAATTGTAAATGAGAACGGTGATGACTTGAATATCCAATTAGATGAATTTCGTCTTAGTTGAGGAATAATTAGGAGACTAGTAGTTCTTTTTATTATGAGCATTAATTATTATAATGATAAATGCTAATTTTCTTGCTGGCAACTAGGTGAATTGTGTTTGATATAAAATATTCGGCTCGAACACATGCTTACTTGGAAGATAATCATTTGTTGGATTGGATCAAACTAAATGAATACTGGATATCCTAAAAAATGTTGTATAGTAATCTTATTACTCGCGAATACTTGAATCCGCAGGTTTCAAAACTCTATTTCGAGTTCTTGAGTCATCAAATTCTGTTTCTTATGCCTATTTGATTGAAAGACTTGGATAGAGTCTATTTCTCTTGATATGATATTTTCTTCAGCGTGAGTCTGTTTCTATTAGAATCACCAATCTATGAATCACTTAGGTCCTGCGTGTCATAAGCAAATCCTGGAAGCTATGGTTTAGGTAGTGCATTGTCTTGATTGCATGGTCACAGTAAGTAGGAAATACTCTTATTCTATTAAGACTTACACTTGAACTTGAGTGTGAACCATGTGCACCCACTGTAAACACCTACGTATTTCAATGATTACAACTTATGTCGTTGCAAGATTGTTTTAGCTTACGACATATTTCCTTATGTTCTAAATTTTCCTGTCAAAAACCTAAATCCTCGATTTGATAACTTGCTTCAGTACACTATAATCCACGAAATCATGCACTAAGTTAGTAATAACATAAGTTAACATTGAAAGGTATGGTTTAATTGATGCAACTCCTTGACTTGGGTTCCCTCTTGAATCCCTAATGGGAACAAAGGACCGATCATAGCGAGCTTAAATTTCTGAATCTCCTGAATCTGTACTTGAATCTACCTGAATCATGAATCCCATGCATCAAACAAAAACACCTACACCTTCACTTGTTACAACTTATGTTATTACATGATCATCTTTACCTGCTTTACTTCAGACTAGTTTAATAATTATAGACATTTCTGCTTGTCTCACTTGTTTGCATGTCTTGTTAGCTTTGCTTCATGATAAGCGGTACACAAATATATTGTTTCTCCTGATCATATTTTTTATTTAGCTTTACTCCTGTTTATTTCAATATTCTGAAGCTTTTCCTCCTTGTTTTGGAATTTGCCTTAACGTTCGTGTCTGTGCCGCCTGCTTCCTGAGCTGATCTGCGTCAAGTTTCAGGTTTTGTGTTTATGTTTCATTTCTTTTACCGTCAGATATTTCTGTTATGTAGTAATTACAATCAGTCATTTTCTCTTGCTTCATGGACAAATGCTAGGCTAAATATTATATGTACTAGAATTTGACATGTTTTGCATGCTCATTTATCTACAATGATCACCGCATAAAATTTCTGTTCCAAAACTTGTATCATGAGCTTTTAGTAAAATGCATGTGCACCTGTTTCAAGTTATCATGTTTTAAAGCATCCGCAACAAAACAAATCGTTTTTCTTCAAATTAATTGTTTTTAAAACTATTTGTAGTATTTCTGTCTCCGTCTTAGCAGGCATGGATTTCTTTTCGCCCATGCCTATAGCATCACGGCCCGCCCCGAAGCGCACTCTGACTCTTATCGAGACGGGTCGTGACACAAAGGGTCATCCAAATGATGTACCCTTCTATTGAGATAGGTTTTTACTTGATAGATTGCTTTCCTCCTATCTACAGTACCTCACACTTATGAGCTACATCCCTCCCGGATGAGCCACCGACGTCTACTCGACCACCACTCCGGCGAGCAATGTCAGCCCGAGAGACACGGGATGGTTCATATGATCAATTTCGAGATGATATGGGTGAACGGATGGCACAAGTGGAGGAGGATATATCAGAGGTAAAGAAGGGTGTGTCCGGCATGAAAAAGATGTTGAAGTTTATGATCAAGGCCTTAAAGTTGATACCGTCATCACCAGAAAGAAGGGAATGGGATAGCCCTACAAAGGATCTGCCAAGACATTCTGTTCGGCGAACATGCAGGCGACGGTCACCAAGTTCAAGTGTGGAAGAGGTAGATGAGGAAGAGTAGTGAAATAGGAAGGACCTGAGGGGAACTGAGTTTTCTGTTTTGTAATAATACAGGAATTTGAACACATGTTCTTGGATACTGTCTACTAGCGCCGGCGCTACCAGCTAGCGCTAGCGCTATCTGCAATTTTTAATTTTGTTGTTTTTGGATGTTTGACTGTTTTTATCCGGTCCTTCTTTAGTAGTTTTTGAAGGTTTTGTTTTACGTTTTATTTATAAATTCGGAGTCATATGAAGTGGAGATGTTTAAGCAAATTTAAAATCCTATGAAGTAGTATATGTTTGAAATCATATCACATAGAAAATTTTGAATTCAATTTATGTTGGTGATATATGATATATAGATATATAATGAGTTTAGGAAGAATAGATTGGTAATTAGAAATAAAGGGCATGACTTTACAATTTGATAATTTGATTAATAAATCTTTAAGTGATAAGGTCTTGTATCTATATGTTGACCATACCATGATAGCAAAACAAATAAGAAAACAAAAATAAAAAATAAAAAGACAATAAAGCATATCATGAAGTAGAAAATTTGTATATTTCATTTTTGAAAATATTCTACTTCACGCATTTGGTGATACCTAATGAATAAGAGATTTAGGTATCCAAAGGGGACCAAGTGTGGTGTTTCCTTTGGGTACCCAAATATAACGTGTAGGTTTGAGGGTAGATATTGATGAATGGGTCCTTTTATGTGAAGTTAATGTTTCAGTTTTAATTTTCGGCCTCCATTCAAATATTAGTTTATTGTTATTCTTATGCATCAAATTTCTATTGTGATTATCTTTATTTTGAAAATTATAATTGAAAGTATCCTTCATAGGAGATTTGTGCAGTTTTATATTTAAGTTGGGAGAAAATTGATTTTGTAAATAATGGTGATTTTGATTTACAAATCCTTTGAATTTCGTACTCCCATTATTAAACTTAGTTAAGATGTTCATATTCATATTCAACTTGTTTTTAGATATAGTTTGATATTGTGATTTTGTATTTATAATTTTCATAAGCAAGTTGATTTTTGATTTTAATTCATCATTCTTGATCTTTAGATTATGCCTAGCTTCATTATAAGCTATTGTGTTATTTTTAAGAGTATTTACAATATAGTCAATATGATTTTGATAGTCATTTCTTAATTACTCAAAGGTTTCGTCCATCTCTTTGATTTCAATTTTATAACTTTTGCATGTAGCACAATCACTTTTCAAAGATGAATTTTCTAAAGATAATTTTTCATTTTGTTCTTTTACAGTTAATAGTTCTTTTTCAAAATCCTTAAATTTTTCATTAATATTATTACAATCAAAAAAAGGTTTTAAGATTTCAATTTTTGGGCAAGATGGAGAAGCCATGTCATATTTGGATTCTGAATTATTTTTTAAACTTTTATTTTCTAAACGTAAATTTTTATTAGCAATTTTTAATTTCTTCATTTTACATTTAGCAATTTTTAGTATATGGAAATAAGAAGAAGGATTAGACTTTCTTACAGCGCTATCGGAAGAGGCAAGATGTGAACATGAAGTTCCTTTTTCATTTTCTAGGTCTTCCTCCTTTATAGATGAAGTTTCATCTTCTTTTTCTCTTGATGTATTGTTCTCTTCGTCTAAAACACTTTCCATGATTTTGCTATGAGAGAGATCTTCTTGAATAGTAGTGGATGCTTGTATGTCCTTCTCCTATGTGTGTTTGTTCCATACCTGTGAGAGGAATATCATACATTTCTTGAAGAAATTTCCATATCTTGTATGCACTAGAAAAATAATATATTAATTTGAAAACTTCATTTGATAAACCACAAAATAAATAGTGTTTGGCTTTTGCATTTAGATGACGTTCCTTTTTATTTGATTCATCCGCTGGTTTAACTATTGCTAAATTCCATGCTTCGATATCTATAGTTTTAATAAATTTTTCAATTAAAAATTTCCATCCTTTATAATTTGTTCCTTTAAATAAAGGTGGTTTAAGAGATTTTTCTTCTTCATAAAAATTTACACCACTAGTAGAAGCGAGATCATGAGACGCCATTATTCATGGTTGTTAAGCCGATTGGAATAAAACCCCTCTGATACCACTTGTTTGATCGGTAGGCGCCCTTAGAGGGGGTGAATAAGGGTTTTAAAACTTTTTCTTATATTATGAATATCTTGAAATAATAAGTGATTAAGAAGGTGAGAAATCAAATAAAACAATTGAAATAAAGTAGAGACATGCTTTATTAATATGAAATATAGTTTTACAAAAGTTTATTTCTATAACGCTAGAAATCGGTGGCGAATAATAATAAACTCATTTTATTTTCTATCCCGACTCGCATCCCCACGAACTGGTGGCCCTAGCCTATCCTTCCCCAGATTCGGCCTCAAGCCGCTCTATCCAATCCAACCTCGGATATAGCCTTGAGCCCCCCTTGACCTAACCTAGATCTAGTCGCCAACACGAGGCGAATTTCAGCCCTAAGTCCTACCCAGACCTAGTCGCCAACACAAGGAGAATTCTCCAACAGTTTACAAGGGAAATGAAAAGATAATAATAAAAACTCCCTCTTGAAGAACTTCTGAAGTTGGAGACGATGATCCGTTATAGGATAAGCGTTGTTGAAGCGGACGTCGTTTGGATTCGGCGTGAAGAAGTCCTCCTTCAGAAATTCACAGAGCTTTGGTGGGAGATCAACATTCGGCCAAATCAGGCTCTGGAATTCTAGCACTCAACCTCTCTCTCTCTCTGATGTGTGTATGAAACAAGAGAAGATAGGTCCTATTTATAGCCTTAGCGCTAGCGCCCGCGCTATCGCTACCGTCGGCGCTATCCCAGATTAAGATATATTCGCGGGAGAATCTTCAATCCGAGGAAAGATTTTTGTCTTAGCTTCTGTGCTCCGCGCTACTGTCTGCGCTCTCTGCTACCTCCTGGCGCTAGCGCCTTCCAAATGTACTCCCATGATTGTGCTGATCATTGCTAGCGTCGGGCGCTAGGTGCTACCGCCGGCACTAGTGGGCATGTTGGAATTATTGGCCCAATTTTTTAGGCAACCTTCTTATGTCATCCTTGAGTCATATGGACCTTGTTTTTTGAACACTTAAACACATAAGATCAAATACACATAAGATTTATTATTCTCAAACCTAGGAGATGTGGAATACCATGTTCCAACACTTAGTGTGGGGGTGGTGAATATGGGTTTTTACAATTTTTTATTATATTTTAATGACTTGAAAAGCTAAGAAATCAAAATAGTGATTTTCAATAAAGATCTAAATTATTTTATAATTAAAGAGAGGATAATAAATAATTTAGAGAAATAAAGAACAAATCAATTTTATTACACAAAGAGAGAAATGATTACTATTAATAAAAATGATTACAAAAATAGATTTCTATAACGCTAGAAATCAGAGGCGACTAGCCAATCCTCCTCCGGATACGGCCTCGAGCACTCCTTAGATCTACACCCTAGACCTAGTCGCCAACATTAGACGAATTTCTACCGTAAGTCTTACCCTGGCCTAGCCTCCAACACGAGGCAAATTCACTACACGAGTACAAAAGAGTAAAGAAATGAAACAACAACAATATAAAAACTCCCTATGTGGATCTCTTGAAGAAGTAGACGAAGACCTGTAGAGTATGATCATAGTCAATGCGGTCTTTTGTCACGATGATGAAGCATGTTGAAATCTTCTCCAATGATCTCCTTAAGCCATCATGAATTCGTGGGAGTATCCATCTAAATCTTCCTCTATATGTTGTGGCACGAAGCTTTGGAACTTAGGGTTGTAAGAGGATGATGAAGACGGAGCCAAGGGGTCCTTTTTATAGAGTTGGAGCTACCGCCGGCGTTATCGCTACCGCCAGCGCTAGGTTAAATTAGGAATTATTCTGCGCGTGAGAATCTTCATTCCAAGGAAAGATGGCCGAGATTCCTCTTTTGCATCGAGCTACCGCCTATGCTATCCACTACCGCCGACGCTATCTCGGATTAGCCAATATTCTGTGTGTGTGAATCTTTCATTTCAAGGCAAGCTCTGTCATTCCTCTTGTACATCAAGTTACCGCCCGCGCTATCCACTACCGTCGGCTCTATCTTGGATTAAGAAATATTCTGCGTGTACGAATCTTTCATTTCAAGGCAAGCTCCGTCATTCTTCTTGGGCATCAAGCTACCGCCGATGCTATCCACTACCGCCGGCGCTAGTGGCTATGTTGGATCTTTGGCATCAAACTTGGGTTCAACCTTATTATGTTATCCTTAAGTCATATGACATTGTTTCCTGCACACTTAAACACACAAGATCAAATACACATAGGATTTGTTATTCTCAAACCTAGGAGATGCGGAAGACCATGTTCCAACAGTACGTCCATACCTAAGAGTTGTGGGACCGGCTCGCAGGGTTCGCTATCTTGCTAGAAGAGAAGCGGTCAAACTATGTCGATATAGGGTATTGTTGCAGGTTATGAACATCTGCATGATTGCGCACCACCTAGTAGAGCATTATAAATAACTGTTTATTACTGTATTTCAGTTATTATTGCTATATCTGCTCCTAGATTATTTACTACCTGTATATGTATGTATGTACATATATATATATACTGATATTGTTGCTTCAGCTACTGTTATTTGATAAAGGCTTACTCTCATCCCCAAGCCTTAGGGATCATGGGGAGGATGTGTGTATCCAATAGTCTTACGACTAATATTTCACGGTACACTCTTTTTAGGAGATGGAGCAATGCGAGGCCCAGCGACTGCATGAGAGAGTACCCGTTATAGAGCCCGCTCGAGTGGATGTACCAGTATTGTCTCCCGACTTTAGAGACGTGAGCCTATAGTACTTACAAGGCGAGAGCGGAATGTAGTTTTGTTTAGCATTGTTAGGGCCCGATGTCTAAACAATTGACATCGACCTTGATATATTTATATATATATATATATATATAAATATATATATGTCTGCATATTTGTCTGTGTGTGTGTGTGATTTCTGATTTGCTTCCACGTGCTGATCTAGTGCAATGATTGTCCAAAGCCTGACAAGGTGATCATTCTATGCTTGAAAAGTGGGTCTGTTGCCACTCAGAAAGCATATGGTGTCCGTCTTGGGCGATAAGGCATGTCTCTAACCTGACCCAATTGCGGTTGGGGGAAGGGGTCTTACATAGCTTATGTCGTCTGGACAAGGCAAATGGCTACCGTCGGCGATAACTCCTACCGTGGCGCGTTAGCTTTCTATACCACTTGTACTAGCACTTTAATTCCTTAATCATGAAAAAATTGGGGTGTTACACAAATGACTTGGGAGTCCCTCGCGTAGCAAAACCGCCTTGTATTATTTGATATTTTTGTTAGTTAAATGGAGTGTATGCTTTCTACTTTTGGATTGCTTTCCATTTAAATTCCTTTGCGCCGAACATTAGAATTGAATTTCTAATCTCCAATCCCAATTCCAGAAAGCCAATTCCGTCCAAACGAACGGACCCTTACTGATTTTTCAGTGAACTTCTTCGGTTTAAGTTTGAGTTTCTATTACATAGTCAGTTGGCTTCCAAGTTGCCCTTTTGCTCAAATTTTACCATTAATAATTAGATGGATGAGTCGGATAATAAAATGCATTTCTTGTTTTTCTAAAGATCTCATTATAGGAAAATCTGCCTAAATTGACTATTTGTAATTCCATTATGAAGCATTTCCTGACCATGAAATCAGATTCCCATCTCTCATTGTTCTCAAGAAAATATATTTTTTAATTACTAGGAGAGATATGTTCTTGAGGAAATTGATTTGTTTTCTAATTTTTCTTCACCCTGATTGCAGCAGATAAGAAATTAAAGAAATTCTTATATCTTGAAGTTAATGATGGAAGTTGTCGAAGGCTCGACTGCTTTCAGCAATGAGTCAAAGATGGTATTATCCCATTCTTATACCAAAATTTTGATTCAAATATATTTTGAGATATTAATTTTTTTCTTTCATTTTTCGATCTACTTCATGATCCAATATGGTGTAGTTCAATGAATTTAAGTGAATTGTAGACTGATTTTCAGGCATTTCGCTCCCAAGCAAGTAGAGTGAGACATTCATTCAAAATGGCTTCAATGTTCATTGATGCTATGCAAGATCTTCAAGGATATCATTATCTAAAGTAAATAATGATGATTTTATTGAGGTAATTTGTTGTCCCAAATGTTATTACGTTTAAATGATTTTTAGTTGAATGATGAAACAAACATCGTTTGGACAATGACATTTGTTCAGTTTGATAATTCAAGTCAGCCACACAATGAATTAAATGCTTCACGTGACAATATTGGGCATGGTATTGACAGTTTAATCTTTGACCAATGTGTTTATTTTAAATGTAAATTACTTATCTCGTAATCACTACCTCAAAGGAAATATTGATTGTATAGTTAACACATTTCAAACTCATATGGCTAACACATTTCATCCTTCTAGCAGTTCACTGAAATCAGTGAACTGGTTAATTCATTTTGCTTAGCAGTTAACTACTCATTATATAATTACTTAAATCTTAATTTTTTTTATTTGATCATGCAATTTTTTGCTCTGCGTTTTGGATGATAGGGATGACTACCAAATCAATTCTAGAGCTAATGGATGTGAATGGTCTGACCTTATCTTATTTGAAACCTCACTTATAGGTAAAAGGGATCGACCTGTCTACTTCACTCCTTTTGTGAAAGACTCCGCTTGTCTTTGTTATCATCTTTTCCCACTATTGTTTATGTCTTTCTTCCAACAAAATGGGTATTTGAAAATATTTTAATTTGTTCATCCATATATTACATTTTTTTCCTAGTTCGAATTTGTTCGTGCTTGCAATTTCAAATAAGTTGAGTATGTTTCACTTCATGGAAGAAGATATGGATGTTAAGAATCTCTATAAATATACTAATGACAAGCTTAAGAGAAATATCAGGTGAGTTTTGAGTACTTGTAGTTTCTTTGCTCTCTAATTTCATTGATTTCAATTATTTGACTTATTTATCATAGCATGCAATGTCCAGGTGGGTTCATAAAAACATTTAGGCCGAGCAGATAAAGGATGGAAGAAAATTTAAAAAGGAATGTTGGCTGTGTCCCGGATGAGTGGAAGGAATTTAAAATGGATGGAAGAAAATTTAAAAAGGAATGTTGGCTATGTCATGGATGAGTGGTAATTTCATTTTCCTCTTTTTGTAACCAGTATTTGAAATTACATGAGTGGTAAGTTCATGTCACTCAATTAGTTCAGTATTTTGTCAGTTATATCGATGTGTACATAAGCCAACTATTACGTTGTTTCATCATGATTTCCATTCCAATTACAGATTAGGCTTAGAAATGTTACTGTGTTTTCATCTTTATGTTAGAAATTAGCCAATACTTTTGGTTAGCTGTTAATGGTCCTCTCCCCTCCCACTTTCTTCCTCCTCTCACTCTCACTTTCTCATATCTCATAACAGTAACAACTATTATTTGTTTGTAGGGTGTTGGAGCTTGACCGAAAAGTGACAGACGATTAGTCTTGTTACCAAAGGTGCTGTCATATTTAAAACATGATCATATGATTATGCAATCAATATTATTGCAACAAATTAATTTTGTATTCTACTAGCTAAGATATCACTTGTATTTTATGTAATATTTTTTTGTAAATAAATACATGTTCTTCAAATTCAATGATATTTATATGTGATTTTAGAATTTGATTATTGTTAATTTGAGTAATTTGTCTTATTTTCTTTTCCCATTGCTCTTTAATCCAACATTACATATGAAAAATTTATTTATCTTTTAAAACTATAACAATTTTATTAGTAATTATTTTCTTAGAAATTATGTAAATAAACTATTTATTATAATTATATATTTAAAAAATAATTAATATTTATAATAAAATCATGTGTATAGAAAAAAAAATAGGAACTAAAAAAATTGAATTATAAATAAATTTATTTTTAGTGAGAACATTGTAAAAGAATTGTAACAAAATAGTATTTAGTATTGTTGCGTGTCGCCCGATATTCATCCGGTCCTGAGAATCGGACTGCCTTAGCTCCGAGTCGGATCGGGCGCGCAAACAGTCATGAGAGAGTCAAACAGGAATGACACAGAGGTGTTTTTAATGTGGAAACCCTGCAAAGAGTGAAAAACCACGTGGTCGGATACGTGTCAGGCCAAAATTCACTATTTTACTTGATGTTACAAGTATTTGAGTTTCCTGGAGGGTGACAGTCGCCTCTCCATTACAATCTTAAAGTATAGAAAAGTGGGGAAAACGACAAAGTCCACGAAGCTTTGTAGAGAGCGTCCGTTGGAGCTTCTACGAGTGTGTTCTTCTGAGTGATTTCATGCGTCTACTGCTGCGTGCACAGGAGCGCTGAGCGTGAGCGAACTAGAAAGGGGACAACAATTCCCGGGCAAAGGAACGATCTAAGTCCCACGTCCTTGCCGAAAAAAACCTCAGAGCTCTCTCTAGTCTCTCGAATTACTGTCTTAAAATGAAGGCATGGAAGCCTTTTTATAGCTTTCTTGTAGGGACTCGTTGGCAATTGCTCCCAGCTGAATCCTGAGTTGGCGAATGGCGTCGCTCCGTTCCGATCACACTGATCAACAATTTTCCCAAAATAAAGAATGTGCCCGCCCCCCAGCGTTTCGAGCGGCCCGATCACGCTGCCCGGCGATGGTGGCATCCAGAGACAGCGGAGACGGTGGCGGCATGCCAGAGGTCGGCGGTGGCCGTGCGCGCGCCCGCTCCCGCTTCGAGCATGGGCGTGTGCCGTGTGTGCACACTGGCTGAGCAGCGCGCGTGCGCACACTGGCCATGTGCGAGCACTGGTTGTGCACGTGTGCGCTATCGCTGGCCGCGAGCGCACGTGGGCGGGCGCACACGCACTTGCTCTACAATTCAGACATGAGCAATGTGCAATCGGGAGTAAGAGACAGAAGTAGTAAAGTCAACGGACAAAGTTCAGACATGATTAAAAAGTAACCCGAGAAACAAGGGTATCCAAAAAGTGGCCAAAACCATACCAAGTTGCTTATTCGATAAGTTAAAAGAAAGAACTATGGTGGAGGTCTATTATACTCATCCACTCTACAGTATAAAAGCCACTGTGTTGGAGGCCTATCATATTCACCCACTCTCCAGTCTACAATTCACTGTGGTGGGGGCCTACCATATCCACCCACTCTCCAGTTTACAAAACTACTGTGGTGGGGGCTACCATATCCACCCACTCACTAGTCTACAATACTACTGTTGTGGGGGCCTACCATATCCACCCACTCTCCAGTCTACAATTCACTGTGGTGGGGGCCTACCATATCCACCCACTCTCTAGTCAATAAATTATATCAATTTATAACTTTACTTGGTTTGGCATTCATTCAGGCAATAAGCACATGCTCAGCCACAAGTCAAGGGACAGTTAACTTGAATTACATGGGAGACAATCCCTTTTAGACCACATTTGATTTATACTTATCAGCAACTTACTTGGTTTAGCATTTTTAAAGATAGCAAACCAGAACAAAACAAAAGAATCATAAGGTAATTCTTACCTTGGAATAACCAAAGAAGTACTTCCAAACAGCTGGAAAAGTCAGTACAATAACCGAAAGAATTCACAATATTACAAGAAGAGTCAAGTGGAATCAAAGCGAATCTTTCCCACTATACGACCAGAAAGACTCAAAAATGAGTAAATACCTCATCCCTAGGCTTAATAAACCAACCAAAAGCAAGCATTAGAGCAAAAACTGCTCTAAGGAAAGAAGAAGAAAAAAATTGGCGGGTGCTCCCATCGATCAACGGGCGGTCCCGTCGATCGATGAGAAGCCTCGTCGATTTTGCTTTAACGACACAGGGAAGCAATTTTCCCCGCTGCTGTCGCCGATCGACGGGCGGTCCCGTGGATCGACGGGAGGTCCCGTCGATCGACGGGATCCCCCGTCGATTTTGACTTAACGACACAGTGAAGAAATTTTCCCCGCTGTTATCACCGATCGACGGGTGGTCCCGTCGATCGGCGGGATCCCCCATAGCTGAGGAGGCCCGATCGAAGATGATGGTCACGAAGGTGGATCCGCTACAGGAGGATGAGCGCGGCGCTGCACTCTACTTTAGGTTTGTAAGGGCTTTTGTGCAATGTGAAGTAGGGTGGAGTGATCCAACCTTTGAGTGGGTGATGCATCAGATGGTGCTGACATTGATGTCGGGGGATGACATAATTGTATCCGCGTTGTACATACACTTTTTATCCTTTGTTTGTGTTTAGCTTTTTACGCTCCTTTTGTGAAAGTGCACAGTGTGCCTCTAAATATACTCTAGAGGGGGGAGGGGGGGGGGGGGGGGGGGGTGAATAGAGATTTAAAAATATTTTCTATCTTATTTGTGCACACACAATAAAAACACCATGTATGTTTCAACAATACCAAACACAGAATAAAATAAATATTGTTAAAGTAAAGCAGAAAAACTGTAAGTTATTTGAGACAACACAGAAAATTAACACACACAGAAGACACAAGATTTTTATAGAGGTTCCCCAAAATTTGGGTAGTCCTCTCTTCTACCTCCTTGGTAGGATTGCACAGTCTGTGCCTGAGTCTTTTAATAAGGAGACTCTCAGAACCAAAGATCTTTTGATTAGGAGATCTTGAACCACTCAGATATTTTGATATGGAGATCTTGAACCACTCAGATCTTTTGATAAGGAGATCTTGAACCACTGAATCCTTTGGAAGAGGGATTCTTAAACACTGTATAGTTGAGGAAGTTGAAAGAAGAAGGAAGATGGGGAAGAAGGATTCTTCTCAGAATTCTGTAGAAGCTTACAACTTCTATTTTTCCTTCAATGGATCTGCTAATGATAAACCCTTGCTTATGATTGTGATGATTTCCAAGGGTTATATTCTTTAGATCCTTTTGTATATCTGTTGCTTGCTATCTGGCTGCTATATGATGTTGATGAAGAAGCAACTCTGTTTTCTGTTCTGAGAAAGCACTTATTTTCTCTATTTGTCTTTGTTAGGGTTCCAGTTGGAAGAAGAAGAAGTCAGAACCCTAATCGACAAGCTGTAGCAGATTGTGATTAATGCCCTGGGTTTTCCTTTCTTCTCATCCTATCTATTGTCCATGATTAATTTTGAATTTTTTTCCTCTTTTGGGTTGTCCTGAAAAGGCATCGTCTTGAACAATTAATCTTTCTTTCTAATTTTGTTCACGACCCATCTGCCAACTATTTGAATACATTCCATGAAAGCTTTTCATGTATTCTTTAATGCTCCACTCCATTCTAGGCAATAAACAAGTCATTGTAGAACGGTCGTTAGTGTTGTGGGCCTTCAGAGAGAGTTCTAAAAGGACAGCTGAAAAGGTTTCTTTTTCAGACTGTATTCGACGCTGCGCCGACTTCATTTTCTCTCTTATCGACGCACCTTCGAGTTCTTGTAAGAGCAGCTTCGAATACCTTCTAGCTCTGGTTGAACTCTGTTGTCGACATTACGCCGATTACTTATCGACGTAACCGTTGAGTTGAAGAATTCTTTTTGAACTTCATTGTCTGCGTCGAATTGTGGCGACGTTGCGTCGACTTCAGATGACTTCGATGGACACTTCCTTCTACGTTAAATACTTGAATTGAAGTCGAGGTTGCGTCGATTTCTAAGATAACTTCGACATGCTCATTTATCTACGTCGACTCCTATTCGACGTAGCGTTGACTTGATATACTTTGACAGAGACATTGAGTTGCTTGGTCTTCTAGTCAGAGTTGCGTTGACATCAAGTCGAAGTTGCGTCGACTTATATTTGACACAAGTATTATTTCAACTTAAATTGTGCTTGTCCTGACCTAGTGTTGACACTCTAAGATGAGTGAGATATCCTAAGACATCTAATGACCAAATTACTCGTACTATACAATGTGGGTAATAAACCTAGAAGGTAAAATCACTTATAAGTAATTTGTTAAGTTAAATCACAATGGGTTTTTCCCAACAATCTCCTCCTATTTATCTTAACAAATTTAACAGGTTGTTTTAAGGTGATTTTACACATTCTTTTACATAAAAAGAAATACATACAAGACAATATAGGCAATAAAATATGACAGAGTTAAATCACAGACTATTTCATACATTGTCAAGTAAGTTATATTGTTCTTAATAATTGTATCCACCAGAGACTAGAAAAGTATTGAACTCAACTCAAAATTAGAGTACCTGGACCTCATTGTCCTCTATCAGGAGTTTTCCTTTTTCTAGAAAAGACCTTTGGTACTACCTTCATTGGGGAAAATGACAGTGGTTCTTCGTCTTCTTGAAAATTCCTATCAGCTTCTTCAATGACTTCATCATCTTTGGGAAGCTCTTTCTGAGATTGTGCAATTTCTTCAGCATTCTGAGCAGCTTCCTGAGCAATTTTTGATAACAGAGAGTCTAATAGAGCATCATCAACTAGGACGTTCCCCTGATTTGGTACAATATTATCTTGAGGGATTGAGAGAGGCTCCCCCTAGTTCAGTGTTGCATCCTCAGCCATCACTTCCTCTTCCAGATTCCCTTGGGGATTCTCTTGAGGCTCCCTCTGGACATTTGCAATTTGAAAGATAGTTACTTTATCAGGAACTTCAACATCCTTGCCCTTTTCATGGCCACTCATCTCTAGAGTAGGTCTTTCCTCCTCCTGAATTTTCTCCCCCTTCTTAACCTTGCTGGCAAGTGAGGTTAAGAAATCCTTTGTCACCAAGGAGGAAGACATGAATTCTTTGAGGCCCTGAAGAGACCTCTTTGAGTCTAGGAGTTCAGACTTCATTTGGGAGTACTTCTTTTCAAATCTTTTTGCTTGGCTGGCCAGTAAGTCAGCAAATGTGATGGAGGCTAGCCCTACTGCTTTTGAGATTGCTTGCTCAATGTCAAAGGAGGGTGTAGGATAGGAGGTAGAGGCAGGTGGAGGTGGAGGTGTGAGCTTCTCATTCAGATCAGAAGGATCTTGGTAGGCAGGGGAAAGGGTTTGGTAAGTTTCTGGAGAAATATAAGCTAGTGGTGGAGATGGAACATACTGATTGTCTGGAAGTGCGGTGGATAGTTGTTGCTGTGGTTGGGGAGGAGAATGTGGTGTAGGTTCAGGAGCTGGGGTGGATGGGATGGATTGGAGGTTTTGCTCTGGAATGACACCTTAATATGCTGGTGGATTATTTTGGGCTGGAAGAACTGGTACAGTTGTCTCCATGTCCTGTGGTGCTTGAGAGAGAGGAGGTGAAGGTGCAGCTTGACCAGGCTTGAGGATCTGCCTTATCCATTTGGAGAAGATTCCAATGTTGATCCTTTTTCCAGGGGAATGGACACTTTCTTGGACTTGCACACCATTGGATAATGGTGGAAGAGCACCTGGCTCATGATCCTCATGAAGGCATTTTCTTTGTGGGAGTACTTGTGGCCAATCAACTTCAAGAGGCATCTCCCCTAGTTTATCTTCTTTCCTAGAACTAAAACACCCATAATTTGCAGTTGTTGCTTAGGTATAACATCATGTGCTGATATCTTGCACAACAATACCTTGCCCACCATGTCAGCAAGGAACCTATATTCTTCTCCAAGATCAATTTTCTTTAGATTGATGGCTTTCTCCTTTTTGAATTGCATAATTTCTAGAGCTTTCTTTGTCTCTTCTCCTGACAGTTCATCATATTCATCACCACTGAGAAGGTAAAATGTCTGATTTAGCAGCTCTTCTGTGATGTGTAAATCTGCCGTAAGCTAGGGAGCTGGACAAGAAGACATGAACGACACAAACCCCTTGAGAAGATGGGTCCATTGGGAGCTTGTAACAGGGGTTCCTCTACCCTGGAAGGTAGCAGACGAGCAAGACATTCACGGAGTCGCTATCCAGATTCCACCTTGCTCTACAGAATAGTTTCAAGCGTTATTTGTATCTCTCTACTCCTACCCCGCAATCTAGGTTGAGCTGGTTGTTATTTCTCTTCTGATGTTTTGGCTTTGGTGAATACTCAAACACGTTTTGCTTTTGCCTTGGCAGGTCATCAATGTGCTAAAAAACTTTTACGGTTCTAACTTACCTCTCTGGGGAGGTTAAGAAATTGGATAACAAGGAACTCAATTCCAGCCCAAGGTTTTCGAAGATGCTTCAGGTCTTGAAGATAAATGAAGATTTTCAATTCTAAAGGTAGATGCAATAAGCACACATAATATACAATTCGAATTCAACACAACCATGGACGTGTTAATCCTTGCGCTAACATATTCCTACCATGAAGTATGTATAATCATTGCAATATTTCACTCTCCCAATACTCATTTCAAAGACGTAAAAGTATAAATTTGTAAAACAAATTCGTTGGGTATGCTTGGGCATCTGATTCATTGAAAAAATCTTTTGAGATTTTTGTGGTTAGAAATTTTTTGATGAGATTTTTTGTCTTTTTGCAATCATGGTGTCTATAGTTTGGTAGCTGTGAGAACTTAGAAATATTGAAAGAAGAAATAAACCCACAAACAGCCACATAATTTATGACCATAACAAATTAGAATATTGAAATAAATGGCTTGCCTGAAGGATTTCACTCCCAGCCATTCACAATGCATAATAAAATCTGAAAATCTATACGTTCAATGAAAATCAAATCATTTTTAAAGATTAAGAGTTCAAGTTAGATTTACTTGGGACTTAAACTCAAATCCAGTAATATTCAACTTGAGGGAGGTGCTAGAACTAAATATTAGAGTGGAGTGAAGTGTAAATAAGGCATTTTCATTTTGCTCTAAGTGGCTATGTATGGCCTTCCTTGTAACACATTTATATACTTAATTCATTCTTTTATCTCAAATATAGCCCAATGGAATAGTCCATGAATCGCAGATAATTCTAAACAATCAAACGAAGGATAGTGAAGACCCCCGCCCTGCACAGGCAGCTGCAGCCTTGACTTCGATCTTCGATAAAACCATGTTTATAAAGGCTTCTATTACAATCTTGCAAATCAATTGAATAAATTGATATACGAAAAAAATGGTTTCAATCAAAGATGTGGGATGAGGTCGTGGATGTCTAGATTGGATTCGATAATGAAACCCAGCTCTAATGCAACTTTATACTGACAAAGCACGTAAATCACGAATTAAGAATGAGGAAATGCAGAGTTGTGGAGAATGAAAGGGAGCTTGGATCAGAAATCTAGGGTTTATGTAGTGGCCTTTGCCCAACATACCGCCGGCAACTCATTTTGTAACAGTTTATCTGTAGAGGCATTGAGAATGCTGGAGGTATTGTCTGCTAAGACGTCCAAGTGTGGTAGAGTAGGGTAGAGAACGCTTCAGAAACTGACCACAAGGCGCTCCCTGAGCATTAACGAAGATCTGGAGAAGAATTTAATGCGATTTTTCCATTCCCAGTTCGCAACATACTTCAGCTCATGGGAGATCGAAACGACTTCGGGTCCGTCGACTTGGGGCTTCGGCCTGAAGGAGAGAGATACCCTTGAGTATGGAGAGCTCTGACGGAGGTTGATAGGAAGGACTCGGGAGCGTTGATGCGTGAGATTGGACGAAGCAGGCGATCGAAGGATTCAGGTGAGGGGGTCGTAGGAGCAGGGCGAGGGAGTGGGCGAAGGATTCACTCAGATATTCCCGAAAAGCGGAAGGATTTGGGAATTTTTATAATCCCACATCACTAAAATCATTTATTAGACCGCATTTATTAATTTAATTTCATATCTAATATAAGCAGGGCTTGGTCATGTGAGCCTATGATCCTAGCGGAGGCAATAAATTTGATGGATTATTATGGGCTTTATAACCCGACATGAGATTGCTTTGCCTGACCTATAAATAAAAATAAAAATAGAAAGGGAATAACAAAGCTGTGGCTAGAGATTGCTCTTCTCATCAAGAGAATCTTAGAAGCCTATCCTCAGTAATTATACATCAAATTTTTAAGTCAGTTGTTAACCACAACCCATTTTGCTGACCGCACCCAATAATTTTAAATGCATATTTTTGTGTGGTTAAACACAACCCGTTGATTCCTTCAGCTGAAACCGTCCACCTTCTTCCTCCCGACGCAAGGGGGAGATGCTACATCTGTTGGAACCGAGATTCGGCCCAACGAGAAGTTCGGACCCCAAAGATGGGTGAATCTCGCGCTTACTGATCCCTCGGAGCAACCTGACCGAAGAACTTGAACTGAGACCCTTGGTAATAGTGTGGAGGTCCTACCACACACCCGAAAGATCGTAGAGCGCTTTCCCTCCTAAGCCAAGAACTGTAGTCGGGCACCTTGGAGTCTTCTGAGTATGCTAACCAAAGATGACCCGAGGAGAGAGAAGCCAAAAAGAAGTTTTCTCCAAAGGTGCCCTTAGGGTCTTATTTATAGTTTCTCTGGACTGGTCTGCTAATAACGGGGTTCCGCCTTTTGGTCTTACTAAGCGCACCCAACTTTTGCCTTATAACAACCAAACTCCGTTGTTCGGAGGGGCTAACTACAGGCCACCAAGGGCAGAGGGGTAATTTCCCTTCCTTAGCCCCTGGGCAAGTGGCCTGCGAGAACCCCACTCGCGAGAGTTCCCGCGAGTCTACTCGCGTGTACCACTCACGCACCCTCTCCGGGCGAGCTTCCTGTAAAGGCCCCGCTCGCCTTTCTTCTGGCGACAACCACCGAGGCCAGGTATCGCATTCTCCCCCGCGAGATCGCCCTGGCTTGCACTGCCTGGTTCTCGCGACTCCTTAGTGATGAGTTTACCATTTCCAACCTAATTCGCACATTTTTGGGTCTTTCCTTCTCGGGCGAACACGGGGTTGTACACAATCCCCGCTCTTTGCGAGATTAATCTAAGCTCGTAAAGAATCATCCAACCATGGGTGTTCGCCGGCGACTGCTGATCTATCAGGAATCTTTTCTGTGGGTCCCACCTCTCAGCTATAAAAACCACCCAAGCTGGGGTAACGCGCACCATCATTCTCTTTTCCTCTTGTTTCGCCTTCTCCAACTGTAGCTGCCAGAAAATGCCTCTTTCAGAAGAACTCCAGGCTCGTCTGAGGGCGACCAAGGCGGGCGAGCTCTCTACTATGGCCAACGCTGCCTCCTGGATGACTCGTCAGTCCACTCCTCCTACGCACAAGATAAAAAAGGTGAAGCCGGTCCACCTACCCCCTGGGGGGGGGGGGGGGGGGGGGACGAGGTCGTACTGTTGGACTCCTCTCTTGACAATATGCCCACCTAAAAGGTAAAAACTATTCTTCTTTCTTAACTATTCATTTGGTTTCTCTAAACCTCTCCTGACTGCATGACCTGCCACCTACCGATAAGGGCGCGGGCGAAGACTTAGCCGGGTCTCTCCCCGATCCTCTGGCGAAGACAGATCTCGCTAACGGAAAAGCTGTTGGTAAGTGACCCGCTCTTACATGCCAAGATTAACATTCTGACTGATGGCTTTTTTGCTCTCTCGCTTCTTGCTGCCTCCCCCCCATGCGACCCCAGGTCGCCAAAACTCGTGACCTCAAACGCCGACCCCCCCCCCCCCCCCCCTATCACAACCCTCAATGCCCCGGCGCTCAATCTCTTAAGGGGCGGGGGGGGGGGGGGGGGGGGGGGGGGAGGGTTCCGGCCACGACCACCCCTGCCGATGAAGTGACGCGCCGTGGTGGCCTCGGGAAATCCGTCTCGCTCCCCTTCACTGCTCTTTTTAGGGTCGGCCTAATAGTTCTCGCCCGCCTCCTGGAAAGGATTCTACTGCTTCTTGCGAGACAGACCACTCCCTGCGTCAATAAGAGAAGGCTTCGCTAACTGCTAACATTGCTTAGATTTGCTTGTAGGAAATTCCGAGACCCTCTCCACCGACTCTGACTTTGGGGGGGAAGAGGTGTCTCCCCTTCCTTTGCCAAAGCAGATGGATGACTTCCTGGGCGACCCGCGAGACCCTGAGGCCATGAAGAGGCGAACCTTAGAATTGTTTCAGAAACAAGGGCGAATGATGCAGGATCTTCACCCCCAAGCGAAGAGGGACGGGGAAATTGTCGAGGAGTGGCACGCCGCTTTACTGGATGAGTGCGCGCGGCTCCGCGCCGAGATGCCGCAAGATATTAGTGAGACGGCCACCTCCCTAGGGACACATCTCGCATGAGTGGATGATTACGCTCGCTTAATTCAATGCGAGGCTCGCACCGTCAACGCATATCACTACCTTAGGATTCCGCCGAGGTTAGGAGTGCGAGGTCTTGGTAGGTGGAAGTGGATACATTACTAAACCTTGCTCGCACTCTTCCTCTGCCCGACAAGCCCCTCCAATAATATTTGAACATTTGTTTAATCTCGCTGGACAATCTCGCGAACGTTTTTACTCCCTTATTATTAACCATTTCTCGCCCGCTACAGGGGCTCTCGCGAACTTATTTGTTATGCAACATATTTGTTAGTGATGCTCGCTCTATCTTTTATTTCCGCTCTTGTTGCTCTCGCATGGAAATTTCGCTTATACTAACTTCGCAAGCTCGTCTCGTTCGCTAATATAACTTGGGTTGTCTTACGTTCTCACATACAATCACACACAGAGTTTTGCCTAACATCCCCCCCCCCCACCCCCCCCCCCCCCCCCCCCCCCCCCCCCGTCGCTTCGACTTCTTTCCCGCGCTTTTCTTTTCCTATAAATAGGTCACAACGCTGAACTCACCTACCGCATTTAACGCTAGTCCTTCTTCTTCCTCTGCCTGCGAGATCTCGCGTTCTCTTCCTCGCGCTTCCTTCTCTTTTTCTCGCAGGCTTCAACAATAGTGGGTAACGCTAGCGAGGTTGAGGGTCGGTTGAAGTGCACCTCGGCCATTACCGACCACACTTTCTTCCACAGCAACCTGACCGAGGAGGAATACCTCGCCGCCCTCGCTGATTTTATTCCTCCGGGATTCTCTGCTCGCAACTTTAGCGGGGATGACGTGATCAACATCCCCATGCCGGATGAGCTCGTCATCCCTATAGCCCACTTCGGGGTTAGCCTGCGCCTGCCTATGTGGCCAGTGGTCTGCCAGGTACGCGCACATCTTGCTTACCTTCCTCTGTCGGATTTCTAATTCTCGCTTGCTTATTCCAGACCTCGCCATTTTGCTCGTCGGGTGCTCAAACACTATGGCGTGGTATTGGGTCAGCTGACCCCCAATGCCATTGCGGTCATCGTCGCGTTCGCATGCTACATGCGAGAAGAACGCATTGAGTTCAGCTTGCCGGTCTTCCAAAATCTATTCTCCTTCAGGGCCTACAAGGACAAGAAGGGTACCACCTACTTCATGGGCTCGGGTCTCAAGGTAGTCGAGATCCTCAACAAGAGCCATTACTGGGCTCAAAAGTTCCTTTTCGTCAAAGGGAACTTCGGCAACGTCCCATTCTCGCCAATTCAGCACGATGAGAGCAACTACCACCCCCCAGCTCTCGGGGGCCATGACGCCGCCCTATTTCAGTTCTTCAACAAGAAGAACTTCGAGGTGGCGCACCTCCTCCGAAACCTCGACTCATTGCTACCGGTGCTCCCCGGGGAGGGTATGTATCTCGACTCGTTGCTGAATTATTACAGGTGATCGAGATCTCCCCGTCCATCCTCCTTACGCGAGCAACCGGTCAGTTCCTGCAGTCATCTCTCTCGCGAAAATGGGAGCGGATGCCTGCCGCGAGACCCCCCATCCTACTGCCCCGCCTACCAGGAAGAGGGCTGAGTCTTCTGGCCGCAAGGATCCCTCCTCGCATCCCTCGTAGAAGAAAAACAAGAAGAATCCCCCCATATGAGAAGGGAAAGGGGCATGCCGAGGCCTCCTCGAGCGAGATCTTACCGGCTGACCTCCCCGAGGAAAGGGAGTCCAGCGAGCAGGTCGAAAAGGTCGCCAGGATCTCCTCCCTGCCAGTGCCGATAAACCACTGGAACTTTGGTCTCGGCCAAAGGCACAAGGACGAGGCCGGTGAGTACCTGTTATACTGGAATCCCGAAGTCAACAAGGCCACCATCTCCACCCTCCTCCCCTTTTGGGTGGATCAGCCAACGGTCAACGGGCAGGCGTTCTCGCTCTCCTTCGGAATTTAGGGCCGCGAGGATGCGTCGGTCTTCAAGGGCTAGACTGCGAGGACCCTGGCGTATGAGAGCGCGCGAGCCCAGCTCCGCTCTCTAGAGCTCGCTCACATGACGGGCCAGCGATGTCTTCAGCTGGAGCACCATAATGAGGAGCTCGCCTTCGCCTACAAAGTTTCTGTTGCCGAGATCATGGGTCTAAAGGAGAGGTTGCTCGCCTCCGATGAGCTTCTCCCCGGCCACCAGGATGGAGTGGTAAGTGTTCGAGCTCTCGCTTCCCTCCTTTCCTAACAACACTTCTCTGGCTTACCTACTCTCTTCTTTACAGGGTGCCGAGACCGCCAGGGAGCTTCGCGCTCGCATCTTTAGCCTGGAGAATGAGGTCGCCGGGTTGAAAGCTTACAATCAAGAGCTGATCCGCATCGCCGTCCCCCCATCTCTTCGCCGTCTGAAGAATGACAAGCGAGCCAGGGAGGATGAATGCCTAGAAGCCTCCATCACCGCGGCGCGGTACATCTTTCGGGCCATGCAGGGAGCCGGTCTGCTGTCCGCCGAGGCAGCCGACCTGACGATCGAGGATGTAGTCCCGGAGCTGTTCACGCCAGCCCCGCCTCCTGTAGACAGCGAGGAAGAGCCGTTCGCCAGCGATCATTAGAACTTGTACTTTTTTATTTTTTTTCAAAATTTTTGGCTGGCGAGATCGCCGCGACACATGTAACTGATTTTAATTAAATAGATGATAATTTTACCCACTTGTTCATTTTATTCTCGCTTTCTATGCATGCTGCTTTTTCTCGCATTTATATTACTTACTCGTTTACCATTGCATTCGCCGTGCTCGCGCCCGCCTACCGCGTAATTGCCTAGCTTCGGCTTAGAACGCGCACTCACCACATTATTTCTCGCCCTTTTTGCCTACCTTAGGGTCACGGGTTTCGGGGTCAATCCTTCGAGTTTTTATCTCGCGGGGAGTGAGCCCTCACCCGTTTGACCTCGGCGAGCGAGAATCTCTAACATGCCCTTCGCATTACCTTAGGGGACTCACGTGATCCTTCCTACGCCCCTTTTATGCTAGTGAGCAATCGGCCCGCCCGTATGGGGTGGCCACTGCTCTTCCCCTTCGATCTTTTGCGAGGACCCCATTTCGCGGGGGACCTTATGCCCATTGCATTTGGGATGAGCTTCTAGCTTCCTTGTTGCGTGAGGTCATCCCCTCTTGCCGAGCGAGACGACCCTTCTTTGGTAACCTTGTCGGCCTCTCTGCGAGATCCACCTGACCCACCGTCTGGTGGGAGCCCGACAGCGAGATCTTTTGTGGCCTTCCAGCAATGAAGGATTTGTTACCGTGCCAGCTTCTCTAGAGGTCAAACTGACCCACCGTCTATGAGAGCCTGACAGCGGAATCGATCTGGGGCATTCCAGCACCAAAGAACTTGCTACCATGCGAGCCTATCCAGAGATCAACCTAACCCACCGTCTATGACAGCCTGGCAGCGGAATCGATCTGGGGCATTCCAGCACCGAAGAACTTGTTACCCTTCCAGCCTCTCCATAGATCAACCTGACCCACCGTCTATGAGAGCCCGACAGTGGAATCGATCTGGGGCATTCCAGCACCAAAGAGCTTGTTAACCTGCCAGCCTCTCCAGAGATCAACCTGACCCACCGTCTATGAGAGCCCGACAGCAGAATCGATCTGGGGTATCCCAACATCAAAGAGCTTGTTACCCTGCCAGCCTCTCCAGAGATCAACCTGACCCAGCGTCTATGAGACCCCGACAACTGAATCGATCTAGGGCATTCCAGCACCAAAAAGATTGTTACCCTGCCAGCCTCTTCAGAGATCAACCTGACCCGCCGTCTATGAGAGCTCGGAAGCGGAATCGATCTGGGGCATTCCAGCACCAAAGAGATTGTCACCCTGCCAGCCTCTCCAGAGATCAACCTGACCCACCGTCTATGAGAGCCTGGAAGCAGAATCGATTTGGGACATTCCAACATCGAAGAACTTGTTACCCTGCCAGCCTCTCCAGAGATCAACCTGACCCACCGTCTATGAGAGTCCGACAGCGGAATTGATCTGGGGCATTCCAGCACCAAAGAGCTATTACACTGCCAGCCTCTCTAGAGATCAACCTGACCCACAGTCTATGAGAGCGCGACAGCGGAATCGATCTGGGGCATTCCAGCACCAAAGAGCTTCTTACCTTGCCAGCCTCTTCAGAGGTCAACCTGACCCACCGTCTATGAGAGCCCGATAGTGGAATCGATCTGGTGCATTCCAGCACCAAAAAGCTTGTTACCCTGCGAGCCTCTCCAGAGATCAACCTGACCCACCGTCTATGAGAGCCCGACAGCGAAATCGATCTGGGGCATTCCAGCACCAAAGAGCTTGTTACCCTGCCAGCCTCTCCAGAGATCAACCTGACCCACCGTCTATGAGAGCCCGGCAGCGGAATCGATTTGGGGAATTCCAGCACCAAAGAGCTTGTTACCCTGCAAGCCTCTCTAGAGATCAACCTGACCCACCGTCTATGAGAGACCGATAGCTGAACCGATCTGGGTCATTCCAGCACAAAAGAGCTTGTTACCCAGCCAGCCTCTCTAGAGATTAACCTGACCCACCGTCTATGAGAGCCCGACAGCAGAATCGATCTGGGGCATTCCAGCACTAAAGAGCTTGTTACCCTGCCAGCCTCTCCAGAGATCAACCTGACCCAGCATCTTTGAGAGCCCGACAGCGGAATCGATCTGGGGCCTTCCAGCACCAAAGGAAGGATGCTTATGGATTTCTGCTTAGAAACAATTTCAAAGTTGATATAAGAAGAGCAAAACATACAAGTCAATTACAAAAACTTTTATGGATAGAATCATTTCAAGTCGTCCCCACTCCTAGCCCGGCCGAGAGGTACCCCTTCCACATCCTGGAGGTGATACCCTCCCGACTTGAGCACTTCACTTAAAATGTAAGGCCCATCCCAATTGGGGTCAAGTTTACCTACCGCAGCTCCTCTCCCAGCCACATCGACCTTCTTCAGAACCAAGTCGCCTTTCTGAAATTGTTTTATTCTGATATGCTGGTCAAAGTATTGGGCCATCCGCATCTTGACCTCCTCCTGCCGAATGGGGGCGAGATCCCGGAGTTCCTCCACCAGGTCCAAGGATAACCTTTGCTCCTCTTCATTCTCAGCTCGCCACTCGTCATCACCTTCTCCCCCGGTGACTACCCTGGGGGACTTCACATCGAATTTTATGGGAAGCACGACCTTTGACCCATGAGACAGTTTGAAAGGGGTCTCCTTTGTGGACATGTTTGGTGTAGTTCTTAGGGCCCAGAGGACTGAGGGCAGCTGCTCTACCCAGTTGCCTCTAGGTTCTCGACCTTCTTTTTGAGTAAGTTCACAATTATTTTGTTTGCCGCCTCCACCTGCCCATTGCTCCTCGAGTGGTGGACCGACGCAAATCAAAGATCTATTCCAAGCTGAGTGCAGAAGCTGACGAATTCATCGCTGGCAAACTGCGGCCTGTTGTACATCACTATGGCCAATGAGAGCCCGTGCCTGCAAATTATTTCACCCCATAAAAAATTTCTTACCACTTGGGATGTCACATGGCTAGCGCCTTCACCTCTAGCCACTTGGAGAAGTAGTCTATCATCACTAGCAGGAACCTTCTCTGACCACTCGCCTGGGGGAAGGGACCAACCAGGTCTAGCCCCCATATCACGAAGGGCCACGGAGCAGTGATGGTCTGGAGCCTCTGATCTGGGAGAAGTTGGAGTGGAGCATAGAGATAACACTTGGAGCACTTCTTTGCAAACTCCGCCGCATCCTTGCTGAGGGTGGAAAAGAAATAACCTTGTCTCAGCACCCTTCCTTCCAATGTCCTGCTCTCTGAGTGGCTGCCACACTCCCTTGAGTGGATCTCCTCCAAGACCCACGGAACCTTCCCCTCGGCTACACAACGGGCAAGGAGTCCCAAAAGGGTCTTACGATACAGCCCACCTACATGCATGGAGTAATAGGCAGATTTGTACCTGAGCCATCGCTTATCCACCTCCCCTTCGGGGAACTTCCCCGGCGTCAGGAAGGTGACGATGGGACTCATCCATGACTCTTGCTGGTCTATCTCCATCATCTCTCCTTCCTCGATGGATGGTCAGAAGAGCACCGACACCGTCCCCCCTGCCCGGGGACTAAACCTGGCCAGAAGGTCTGCAGGAGTGCTCTCCTCCCTTGCCATATGATTGATGGAGAAAGTGCAGAACTGCCCGATGACCCCCTTGACCTTCTCCAGGTAGCGCTGGAGGGTGGGCTCCTTTGCCTCAAACTCCCCCCTGATCTGGCACGTCACCACCATGGAGTCCATCGAGACCTCCACGTCTTGTACACCTAACTCCCGGGCCAGCCGCAGGCCTTCTATCACCGCCTCGTACTCAGCCTGGTTGTTGGTGATTGGGAAATGAATGATGTGTTGGATCTATAGGCTCCCTTAGAGGGGGGGGGGTGAATAAGGGTTTTAAAAAACTTAAGTGATATTTTGAAAAGCTTTGTAATAATGCAAGACAAAGACAATAAGAAGTCAAGTAAAACAATTGAAATAAAGTAGAGACATGCTTTATTAATATCAAATATGGTTTTACCAAAGTTGACTTCTATAATGCTAGAAATCGGTGGCGATGAATAGTAAACTCTTTTTGTTTTCTATACCGACTCGTATCCCCACGAATGGGTTGGCTTTAGCCGATCCTTCCCCGGATACGGCCTCAAGCGGCTCTTGCCAACCCATCCTCGGATATGGCCTCGAGCACCCCCTAGACCTATACCCGAGACCTAGTCGCCAACACGAGGAGAATTTCTGCCCTAAGTCCTACCCAGAACTAGTCGCCAACATGAGGCGAATTTACTACACGATTTAAAAGAAAAGATGTGAAATACAAAGACAATAATATAAAACTCCCTCTATGTGGATATCTTGGAGAAGTAGACAAAGACGCAGAGTATGATTGTAGTTGATGCGGTCTTTCGTCACGATGATGACGCGTGTTGAAATCTTCTCCACGGATCTCCTTTAGTCTTTCTGGATTTGTGGGAGTATCTCTCTAAAACTTTCTCTCTATGCTGTGGTACGAGGCTCTGGAATTTTTGGATCTCTCGAGGATGAGGAAGACGGAGCCAAGGGGTCCTTTTTATAGTCTCAGCGCTAGCGCCTGCGCTAGTGCTACCGCCAGCGCTATCCCAATTTGGGACATATTCTGCGCGGCAGAATCTCCCATCCGAGGAAACATTTCTCTCTTGCCTACTGTGCTCCGTGCTATCGCCTGCGCTATCAGATACCGCATAGCGTTATCTCTTTCTATAAGTTCTTCTGGCAATTTCGCTTAAGCCAATATTTCGTGGAACGAGATTTCGTCGAACGCCGCTAAGAGTTTGTCGAACGAATTTTCGTCGAACGAGATTTTGTCGAACGCCGCTAAGGGTTTGTCGAACGAATTTTCGTCGAACTCCGTTATGAGCATTTTGTCGAGCGCCGCTAACAGTTTGTCGAACGATAGCTAGCACCTGCGTTAGTACTACCGCCAGCGCTAGTAGGTGTTTTGGATTTGATGGCTCAACTTTGGGGGCAACCTTCTTATGTAATCCTTGAGTCATGTGGACTTTGTTATCCTGCACACTTAAACACACAAGATCAAATACACATAGGATTTATTATTCTCAAACCTAGGAGATGCGAAAGACCATGTTCCAACAAACTCCCCCTTTTGATAATAACAAATCCTTTAATGATAAATCAGAGCATTAATATATAAGCATGAAGAAACATACTTGTGTGTGTGTGAGAGTGATGACTTAGGATAATTTACGATTTTAGCATTTAGAATTGCTCCCCCTAAATACATGCTCCCCCTAAGTGAATGCTCCCCTAATATGTAAGCTATCATCTTAATTAATCATGTTTGTTTTATATTTTGATAGCGGATTATATTTATCATGTTAGTTCTCCCCTTTTTGTTATTAGCAAAAGTGGGTAAGGAGGCAAAACATAGAAAAGTTTTGATTAGAATATAAAGGCATGATCGAGCTTTTAGAGAGAATGAAATGATAAGGAGTTGTAGAATAATTTTTATAGAGATAGATCAGAGTTTTTAGCAATATAACATTTTCAAGTATTATGTTGGTTCATCTCCTTTTTATATAAGAGTTTTAAGCATAAAAAGGTAATGTTTTCCAAGTAACTAAACTACCCAGACAATATGTCTACACCCTAGCCCCGTATTAAGTGACGGATGGGCATGAGGAGCTGCATACATGCCGTAGGTTGGGGTGTTAGTCCCATATGCAAACACTAGACAAAAACTTAACCTAGCACTCTTTCCCCTCAGTGCCTCGCAAGGCCCCACTGGAACCCTCCCCAGTTAAGGACAAGACATGACTAGAGATAAGGTTATCTAATGTCTACAACCCTACGCCCCCCGCTACGGTGAGATATGAAGTCATGGATAATAATTATTGGAAATATTAAGCATTTAAATTTAGTGATAAGTTCATAGCCTATGGGTTTATATTTTTATTTGAATTTATGAAAACACTCACATAGCTATTTTGAAATCCATTAATGAATCAGAGTTTTTAATATAACAATATTTTCATCGAAATAAATCAGAGTTTTAAAAAAATTCATGTTAAAAGCAACCAATATAAAGTTTACCAAGCAAGTCTACCACTTGTTGCAAGAAAGGAATTTGAAGATTCAAGTGATGATGCACAGAAAATGAAAGACTTTAAATAAGCATGAAAGCGCAAGGTAATACAATTATATGGTGATGATGCGGAAGACTTATAGAAATACAAAAAACATCTTATTGTAATCAATGATTATCCATAAAAAGATATATGAGTTCAATTTCATAAAGAAGATGTTTTGTAAATCATTTTTCATGTAAAATCTTTAAATTCAATAACAAAGTAACCAAGCATGAAATAATGTTATCAAAAAGAGAGTACTACAATGTTATGTTAATTCTTAATTTCAAAACATACTAAACATTGTAGAAATCATGCTAGGTTATCTAGTGCATTTCATAAATAAAGAGTAGTATAGAATTAGCATTAGGATCCAATACTCATGAGAAGAAGTGTTATGGAAGATAATGATGTGCACATAAGTGTATTTTTGAGTAGAGTAAACAAATGTTTTAATCAAAAATACAAGAAATATGTAAAGTAAAGAGCACAATAAAACACAAATAATTTTGCTTCCACGCACTTCAATGCACAAAAAAATGTACAACTACCAAGGTGCTTTGCACACACAATGCTCATTAAGACTTATCAGGGTGCAAAGTAGTGCTTGGGGGATCACATATTTTATTTGTAATGTTGAGACAAGTGATCCGGTGTACTTAAGAATAAGTGGTTTTTTATTTTGAAAGAAAGTTATGGTTTGCACAAGATACTTTACTATTCTTTCCAAGGTGCTCAACCTCACAACGCTTAATAAGACTTATCAGGAGGTTCAAGTAGTGCTTGGTGGAGTTATCTTTGTCACTTTATTTTATGTTTTTTTTTTGTTTTGTACAAAGTTCTCCGAATACACTTGTTTTGCAAACCAATAGAATTTATGTAAACATAACCACTTTTCTTAACTTTTAAAAGTGCAAATAAAAGTAGGGTAGGTAAGATAAACACATATGTAGACAATGCCAAAATAAGTGAGTGAATAAAGATCATTATCAACATAACACATTTACTCATACTTAGAGGCATGCTAAGCGTAGTTTTACACAACTTTTATAATATAATTAATGCACATATTAATAGATATATCAATGCATGATGAAAACAATGTTCAAAGTAGTTTGAAAAGATAAATTGCAACATCATAGAAGTTCTAAATAATAGATTAAATCATGCTTGATTTTCAATGAAGTCCATATAGTATTTTTGATATTTTGAAGAATAATTTTGATTTAAAGTTTGAACTCATAAGATTGATCTTGGACTTCCCGGGGTCTACCCTGTGAGAGGTTTGCCCGGTACTAGGTGATGTGATGGGATGATAGCCCAAATCACCCTTTCGCAAGATACATGTAAATAGAAAAGTTAAGTTCAAAATAATAATTTTTGATACTTGTTTTTTTTTTGTTTTATATTTTTGTAATTGATTTTTGCTTTTAGAAATAGAATTTAAACAAATGACAAAAAACCAAAAAAGGCAAAACATATTTTTTGTAATTTGGCTTTTATATTTTTGTATTTGATTTTTAAAGAATGTAATAAAAGCAAAAGTGCAGAAATGAATAGTACACATAGATTAATATATTTTTAGGGATTTTTCAAAATTTTAAAAATACAGAAAAACACATAGGTATGCTAGCGCCGGCGTTAGCGCTAGCGCGGGAAATAGTACACGATTTTTTATGATTTTCAAATTTTTAATTATTGATCTTGATTAAGTGTCCCAATAGTAGTTTCATGCTGAAATTTCAGAATTTTAGGAGATGTCTAGATAGTCCAAATTGCATGAAACATTAGCGATTTTGTATATGACTTTTCCAAATAAACTTTGCAAGTAATATATTTTATTATATCTCCATTTTAATATTTTTAAGGCATATATTTACCAATGTAGTTTGAAAATGTTGAGAGGACATGAATGAACAAATCAAATATGCATGATTTTAGTGATTAACAATAATGTTCATGCACAATAATACCATGGATAAGCCCTAGATGAGAATACCCAGCCTATATATCTTGGTAAACATATAAAGCCTAACATAGACACAAAAATTCTTTAGTCGACAATGTTAGTATGATAAGTTTGAGATTAATGTTATACCAAGGTTTGATAGTGTTTCAACTTATAGACCAAGAATGGAGTGACGATTCTATTTGATTTGATATCAAGATGATTCAAAGGTCTAAACTAGAAATAAATCACAATACACACATAATACACCAACCATGGTAAACCAATTATAATATCAATTGTCATCATATAATTCATATGGATGTGATAGAAATAGTTGTTTTTAGAAGATATTTGATGTGAGTTATGATATATGATTTTGGAGAATTTTAGCAACAGACATCAATAGATCATGGTGGTGCGAGTGACATCAATATTCATTATGTAGATAAATTCTTTCAATACATTTTAGTGATTTTCTTTTAATTAAGAATTTTGAATATATATATATGTGATTTTTGATAGGTGAACAATAATGATGGTTTCTCTAATGTCTGACATCAAGGAGTGAACACAATATAATTTTTTGTTGTGAACAAAGACAACCATATTGAAAGTTGAGCTTTTATTTAGACCTTGAACTTTCTTGTAGATTATGTTATTTCTCTAAACCACTTGTTGGTGAAGGCTAAAAAGCTTAATAGCCTAATGACTTGATTTAATTTTAAAATATCTTATAGCAAATTTAGAATTTGATTTATATGAATAATAAAAGATATTTATAGATAATGAATATGAGAGAGATAGATAGGTCATCAAAATTAGATATGACTTTTAAATTTTGATCAATTTGATTTTATAAACATATTAAGCTTTTAAGAGATAGGATCATATTTTCAATACTATATAGGATGACCATGACATGATAGTTCAAAAGGAAAACAACAAGAAAAATAAAAAGGACATTAAAGCACATCATGAAGTAGAAATTTGTATATCTTATTTTGAAAAGTTTCTACTTCATGCATTTGATGATACCTAACGAATAAGAGTTTTAGGTATCCAAAGGGGACCATGTGGGATGGTTCCTTTGGGTACCCAAATATAGCGAGATGGCATTTGGGGAGACAAGGATGGATGGACCCTTTCTTTTGACATTAGTGCGTCATTCTTAAGTATGGGTCTCCATTCATACCTTGGACAAATACTATTTTTATTTTTCAAATTTCCATAGTCCTTTTCTTGTATGTTTGGATGAAAATGACTTTTGAATTTATTATTTAAAGGAAATTTGTTTGCGTTTAATTTTAAGTTGGGAGAAGATTGATATTGTAAATGATGATGATGATAGTGTTTTGGAATTTCATTTACAATCTTTTGATGTTTTTTTATTTCAATAGTTTAGCTTATTCACGTTTTGAGAAATCATACTCAACTTGCTTTTGGATTTTGCATTATATTGAGAATGTATGTTTTGAGAATTTTTCTTTATGATTTCCTTAAGCAAGTTGATTTTAGTTTTTAATTCATTATTTTTAATCTTTAAATTATGTCTAGCTTTATTATACGCAATTGTGCTATTTTTAAGAGTAGAAACAATTGAATCAATATGGTTTTGATATTCATTTCTGTATTCCTTAAATGTTTCGTCCATCTCTTCAATTTCAATATTATAACTTTTGCATGTGCACAATCACTTTTTAAGGATGAATTTTCTAAAGATAATTTTTCATTATGTTCTTTTATACAAATAATTTCTTTTTCAAGTTCCTTAAATTTTTCTTTAATATCATTACAATCAAGATAAGTTTTTGTATTTTCAATTGAAGTGACATGAGTAAAGCTAGATAAATCAGATTTTGATACTACTTTAACTTTTGATTTTAAATTTTTATTTTCTAAGCGCAATTTGCAATTTGCATTTTTTAATTTCTTAATTTTGCGCTTTGTAATTTGTAGCAATTGTAAAATAGAAATAGAATTGCAAACAATAAGATGATTTGATTTCCTTACAGTGCTTTTGGATGCTGTGAGATTTGAGCATGAATTTTCTTTGTTGTCTTCATCTATTTGGCATTCCTTTTCCAGAGATGGGATTTCTTCTTCTCTTTCACTTGATGTGCACTTCATGGATCCGTCATGAGAGGAGCATTCTTGAAGACTTGTGCAAGCTTGCATATTCTCCTGTTCTTGCGATTGTTACATACCTGTAGAAGGAGAATCATACATTTCTTCAAGAAATTTCCATACTTTGTATGCACTAGAAAAACAATATATTAATTTGAAAATATCTTGAGATAAAACACAAAAAATATAAAGCATAGCTTTTGCATTTAGGTGATGCTCTTGTTTATTTGATTCGTCCGCTGGTCTAACTATTGATATATCCCATGCATTGATATCTAAACTTTTAATAAATTTTTCCATTAATAATTTCCACCCTTTATAATTTCTCCCTTCGAATAAAGGTGGTTTAGGAGATTTTTCTTCTTCATAAAAATTTACCCCACTAGTAGAAGCGAGATCATGAGACGCCATTATTCCCAGTTGTTAAGCCGATTTGGAATAACCTAGCTCTGATACCACTTGTTGGATCGGTAGGCGCCCTTAGAGTGGGGGTGAATAAGGGTTTTACAAAACTTAAGTGATATTTTGAAAAGCTTTGTAATAATGCAAGACAAAGACAATAAGAAGTCAAGTAAAACAATTGAAATAAAGTAGAGACATGCTTTATTAATATCAAATATGGTTTTACAAAAGTTGACTTCTATAACGCTAGAAATCGGTGGCGATGAATAGTAAACTCTTTTTGTTTTCTATACCGACTCGTATCCCCACGAACCGGTTGGCTTTAGCCAATCCTTCCCCGGATACGGCCTCAAGCCTCTCTAGCCAACCCTTCCCCGGATATGGCCTCAAGCACCCCCTAGACCTACACCCGAGACCTAGTCACCAACACGAGGCGAATTTCTGCCTTACGTCCTACCCAGACCTAGTTGCCAACACGAGGCGAATTTACTACACGATTTAAAAGAAAAGATGTGAAATACAAAGACAATAATATAAAACTCCCTCTATATGGATCTCTTGGAGAAGTTGACGAAGACGCATAGTATGATCGTAGTCGATGTGGTCTTTCGTCACGATGATGACGCGTGTTGAAATATTCTCCACGGATCTCCTTTAGTCTTTATGGATTTTGGGGAGTATCTCTCTGAAACTTCCTCTCTATGGTGTGGCACGAGGCTCTGGAATTTTTGGATCTCTCGAGGATGAGGAAGACGGAGCCAAGGGGTCCTTTTTATAGTATAAGCGCTAGTGCTAACGCCGGCGCTATCCCAATTTAGGACATATTCTGCGCGGCAGAATCTCCCATCCGAGGAAACATTTCTCTCTTGCCTACTGTGCTCCGTGATATCGCGTGCGCTATCGGATACCTCCTGGCGCTATCTCCTTCTATAAGTTCTTCCGGCAATTTTGCTTAAGCCAATATTTTGTCGAACGAGATTTCGTCGAACGCCGCTAAGAGTTTGTCGAATGAATTTTTGTCGAACGAGATTTCGTCGAACGCCGCTAACGGTTTGTCGAACGAATTTTAATCGAACGCCGTTATGAGCATTTTGTCGAGCGCTGCTAACAGTTCGTCGAACGATAGCCAGCGCCTGCGCTAGTACCAGCGCTAGTAGGTGTTTTGGATTTAATGGCTCAACTTTAGGGGAAACCTTCTTATGTAATCCTTGAGTCATGTGGACTTTGTTATCCTACACACTTAAACACACAAGATCAAATACACATAGGATTTGTTATTCTCAAACCTAGGAGATGCGCAAGACCATGTTCCAACATGATGATGGCCTGCTCAATCCTTGTCCCTTGTGGGCTTACCAGGATTACCCCTCCCCTGAAGGAGTGCTTCCCTGATGCCCCATCCACTAAAATCATCCAAGACTCCGAGTGGGACGCCTCCTGCTCCTCCACCTCAGTGACATAATCTTCCAGGAAGTCCGCCACCGCCTGCGCCTTTATTGATAACCTTGGTACAAATGAGATATCAAACTCGCTCAGCTCCACGGACCACTTGGCTAGCCTTCCCGAGTGCTCTACCCCTTCCACGATGTTGCGAAGGGGGTGGTCGGTTACCACCTTGATTGAATGTGCTTAGAAATATGGCCGGAGCTTCCGAGCCGATACCACCAAGGCGAAGTCCAACTTCTCTAGGATGAGGTATCAGAGCTCCGCCTTCCTCAGCACTTGGCTGACGTAGTAAATTGGAAGTTGCCTTCTTCCTTCTTCCCGGAGTAGAACTGAACTCACTGCCTCAGATCCTACCCCCAGGTATAAGGATAGGTCCTCCCTCTGCCTTTGCCCCTGCAACAGGGAAACCTGAGTGAGTTGCCTCATCAACGCTTGGAAAGCTTCCTCGCACTCCGAGGTCCATTCGAATTTCTGATTCCCTCTCAGCACCTTGAAGAAGGGTGCACACTTTTCTCTTTCCCGGGAGAGGAATCTACTGAGACCGGCCAATTTTCCCGTGAGGCATTTTAACTCCTTGGCATTTCTTGGTGATCCAAGTTCCATGATGGACTTGACCTTATCTGGATAGGCTCCACCCCGGCTGGGGTGAGCAAGTGACCTAGGAACTTCCCTCGGCTAGCCCCGAAGACACACTTCTGGGGATTAAGTTTCATTTTATACTTCCACAAAGTCCCAAAAGTCTCTTCGAGGTCCCAGAGGTGGGATCCCAGGTCTCGGCTTTTGATCATGAGGTCATCTACATAGACCTCCAGGTTCCTTCCTTTCTATTCTCGGAAGACCCTGTCCATCATCCGTTGGTATGTTGCCTCTGCATTTTTTAAGCCAAAGGGCATCATTTTATAGTAGTATCACCCATCCCCTATGATGAAGGAGAAATCCTTGATGTCGGGGGGGGGGGGGGGGGGGGTGCATGCGGATCTGATAATAACCTGAAAAAGCATCTAAAAAAGACATTGCAGGGAAATCGACGGCTGAATCAACCAACGCGTCAATTCTAGGCAGGGGATAGCAATCCTTAGGGCATGATTTATTAAGCAAGGAAAAATATACACATCCTCCATTTACCTCCTCCTTTTTTCACCATAACCACGTTGGAGACCCAACCTGGGTACTGGATCTCCGATACAAAACCTGCCTGGAGGAGCTTACCCACCTCCTCTCGGATGTGCCCTTCCAGCTTGTCTGCTACGACCCTCTTCTTTTGACGGATGGGGCGGGTTCCGGGGTCTTGGTTGAGGCGATGGCAAGCCACATCCGCATCGATCCCGGGCATCTCCGTGGCACTCCATGCGAAGACGTCTACATTCTCCTGGACGCAGGCCAGGATTTGCTTCTGCTCCTCCAGGCTGAGCTCGTAGCTGACCTTGACCTTTTCCACCACCCCCGCCCGGGTGGTGACCTGAAGCTCCATGACCTCATAAATGGCCTCAAGTAGGGACTGCTCCCCCCAATCTTCTTCCCTCTCCTCGTCGCAAGCTGGCACTTCGACCTTCTCCTCCCTTCTTCCTTCTCGAACCTCCATCATCTCTTCTGCCCCTTCCTCCTGGGCCTTCCTTTCTTCCTTCTCCTTCTCCTCCATCGACTCCTCCGACCCTTCCTCTACTCTCTCCTCCTCTCCTTCTTCTCTGAGCCTCGCTGGCTCCCCCATCTCTCGATCCCATTCCTCCGCCTTGGCCATCCAAGATATGGTGTTCATGGTAGTCACATAACACTGTCGGGCCACCTTCGAATCTCCCCTTATCCGAACCTGGACTCCTCCATCATTGAACTTAAGGCATTGATGGAAGGTGGAGGGGACACAGCAGAACGCGCTGATGAGCGGCCGTCCGAAGATGGCGTTGTAGCTGCTAGGGGCGTCCACTCTGACAAAACGGCAATTCCTGGACTGCCCCCTCCAGGACTACATGGAGTCCCACTCCCCCTTCTACCTCCTTCCTCTCCCCGGAGAACCCAAACAACGGGCCGTCCGAGACCAACATCCTTTGCGCCTCCACCTCCATCCCGTCAAACGCCTTCTTAAAGATGACGTTGACCGAGCTCCCGTTATCCACAAGGATTTAGGAGACGGTGAAGTTCTCGATCGCCGACTGAATGACCAGTGCATCGCAGAACGGGTCTTCATGACCAGGCATGTCCTTCTGGGTGAATGAAATCTTCTCCGCCGGGGGCGGGGCTAGGGACGGAGAAGCTACGCTACGACGATACATTGCATAGAGGATGGCCTTCTGGGTTGCCTCAATCCCTACTCCCCATGGATCACCCTGATCCCCCCTCGGGCCCCCACATCGGCCCGGTCTTCGCATCACTCGTCCTCATCATCCTGAGGTAGGACCTCCTCGATCCTCACCGCCCGCTGCTCCCGCGGCGCCGGTGCCCTGGCCTCTCTCACTTCCAGGAACTTCGGGCATGTGTCTGTTGCATGCCCTTCTTCCCGATGGAAGTCACAATACGATAATGCCACCCCCCTCTCTCGGCCTCCACCGCCCTATTTCCCCTTCTCATTCTTGCTCCCGCTTTCGCTCCTGCCCCTTCTCTCCTTCCTCTTCCTCCTCTTCCTCGCCTGATTGCCATGGCCTGCTGAGGTGGGGGAGGCATCTTCCTTGGACCTTGGCTCCATCCCAACTGATGGGGTCTTCCCTGACCCCCATGGAAGTTACCCCCTCTCGGGGCGTAATCCCTCCCTTGAACCTGCGCCCCTCCGCCTTGATGCCTCCACCCTACCTCTGGGGCCGGAGCTGGGGGCCTTTCTCTTAGTGTGCTCCGGGTTAGCCTCCTCCCCTTCAATCTCCTCCGCCACTCTTTCCATCAACTCCTCGTAGGAGATGGGGGCCTTTCTCTTCAAAATCGTCTTGAAAAAACTTTCCTTCAGCCCCACTGTGAAGGCAAGCTAGAGGGCAAACCCAGGCATCTCCTGGGTAAGCAGAACCTCCTCCTGGAACCGGTCCACGTAATGGGCCAGCGACTCCCCCTGCTCCTGCTTGACCTTGAAGAGTGACTCGGCATCCTGCTTCCTCTTCTTTGAGGTCGAGAAGCTCAACAAGAAGCCTCTGCACAAGTCCTCGAACGGGTAAATTGACCCGACTGGGAGTTGATGGAACCAGTCCCTAGCTTTCTCCTTCAGAGTGACGACGAAGAGCCGACACTTGAATGCATCTAACATCGGCCGGATAGAGACTGAGTCCTCAAACGACTGCAAGTGCTGGACAGGGTCGTCCATGCCGCAATAGTAGACCCTGTCCCACTCCCTGAACCCTTCCGGGACTGGTGCGAAAAGCACCAGCTCGCAAAAAGGACTGATCCCGCTCGCGGTCCTCTCCTGCTCGGCTCGTTCCATGACTTCTCTCGCGGGACCCGAGCTCACCAGAGCTGCGCTCGCTGGAACTATGCTCGCCGGGGCCGCGCTAGATAGAACAACGCTCGCTGAGACTGCACTCGCTGGGGCAGCGCTCACTGGAACAGCGCTCACCGGGACAAGACCTGCGGGTGAGGTGCATGATGGGATGGCAAAGATCTCTCGTCCGAAGAGGTCTCTCCTGGCTCCTGCCACCTCCTTCCCTGCCCTTCCCCCCGGGGAACACTCGCTGACCCCCTGAGGGGGTAGCACTTGAGGTGCTGGGTTTGCAAATTTGTTTCGCACCACGGCGAAAGCGAGACCGATACTCTCGAGGACCTCCCTCCTGAGGTCCGCGAACATCCCCAACGTCACCGCCGGCTGCGAACCGCCAAACTCATAGCCCTGCTCTTCATCTCCCGCCATGCTGCTTCCTCGAAACTTTCCTACACAAGCTACTGTCTACGCTCACTGCACCAAAAATGTTGGAACTGGGATTCGGCCTAACGAGGAGTTTAGACTCCAATGATGGGTGCAACTCGCGCTTACTGATCCCTCAGAGCAACCTGACTGAAGACCTGGAACTGAGACCCTTGGCGACTGTGTGGAGGTCCCACCCCACACCCGGAAGATCATAGAGCGCTTCCCCTCCTAAGCCAAGAACTGTAGTCGGGCACCTTGGAGAGCTCTGAGAATTGTAACCAAAGATGACTTGAGGAGAGAGAAGCCAAAAAGAAGTCTTCTCCAAAGGTGCCCTTAGGGTCTTATTTATAGTTTTTCTGGACTGGTCTGCAAATAGCGGGGTTCCGCCTTTTGGTTTTACTAAGCACACCCCAATTTGGCATGCTAACAACCAAACTTCGCTGTTCGGAGGGGCTAACTAAAGGCCACCAGGGGCAGAGGGGTAATTTCCCTTCCTTAGCCCCTGGGCAAGTGGCCCGCGAGAACCCCACTCGTGAGAGTTCTCGCGAGTATCCTCGCGAGTACCACTCGCGCACCCTCTCCAGGCGAGCTGCCTGCGAAGGCCCCGCTCTCCTTCCTTCTGGAGACAACCACCGAGGCCAGGTCTCGCAATCTCCCCCGCGAGATCGCCCTGGCTCACACTGCCTGGATCTCACGACTCCTCAGTGACGAGTTTACCATTTCCAGGCTAATTCACAGATTTTAGGGTCTTTCCTTCTCTGGCGAACACGGGGTTGTACTACATCAGTTGTTCTCTTTCCTCACCTCCCCCCAACAACAACATCTCTGCTTTTTCCTGCCTACTCTAAGACATTCTTGGCGAGTTGCTCCTCTTGTTCATCGATGAGATATGGATTGACCGCTCCATCACCATCGATCCATCGTTCCGATAACTCCACCTATATCTACGACGAAGCAATAGAGTTCATCGAATTCATCAACCAAGTAATCAAATTATCACTTTAGCAAATCATTTATTTTATTGAAAATAAAATAAATGATTTGATCGAAGAAAAAACAACAAGATGATCAAGAATCTTATCTCAACAATCTAGACGGGGATGCGTTCCTCTTCCATGGAGGCAGTGCGCCTCTCATGCATGCAAACGACTTTAGATCGATCAATGGGCAGACTATTCCAGCCTGGACGGCTCGAAACTTCTTCTCCTTGGTAGTGCAAAGGGAGTAAAAGGCGGTGGAGACATCCTTCTTAGCCCAAGGTCCGACGGTTTGGAGGAGATTAATGAGAAATATTGTCATTTTTAATGAGTAAAAAGGCGATTAACAATCGCCATTTTTTAAATATTTTTCACATTGTCCCATATTAAGAGCGAAATTAGACACACATTCGAATATGAGCACTTTACAATAATTAGAGGAGATTTCTCAATAAATACTCTATGGTCCTATGACCGCTATAATTCTCCCATTATTTCAACCTGTCGCACGGCTCGCACCCATTGACTCTCACCATACCCCAAGTGTCCACAACTATTGCATTACATTCTAATAGTTGTAATAAAAAATCCAACCAAATCTCATCGATTTCAACCTAAGCTAATTGTAAGTGTTCACAGATTTGGGATCCTTGTGGATTGCCCTTCCACTATTCAAGCAATCCCCAAATGGGTTGGGAATCACAGAGCTAGGCCAAAGTTTCTTCTCAGTAATTATGCATTATATTTTTTTATTGTCTTTAACATTTCTTCCACATCAGAGAATAAATTAGGTAATTATTCCAACATCTGGAATGTATTATGCGGTCATGTCCATACTCTGATGACTTGTATACTTATATGTGGTTATTTATTTTTCTCAGGTGTAATGCATGGCATTCGTTAAGTAGGAAATGATGTGGCATAGAGTGCATGTTTACAATATTGAGAGGAGATTTCTCTATATATGCTATTCCATTAGTCCAAACATCTATACTCGTTAATCCTTTACAATAGTTAATGTTGAAAGAGCTTTAGATCAAGTAGATGTTCAACGTAGACTTGCTTAGGTTTATTGCAACAAGTGGTTTATTACTCTATACTCCTTTCTTGCAACAAGTGGTAGACTAGATTTCTATAAGTAATTAGGTTTCCAAGCGATTAGGTTTACCAAGCAATTAGATTTCTATAAGTGGTAGACTAGATTTACCACTTTTTTACCAAGCGATTAGGTTTCCAGCAATAAGTCTTCTCTTTTCGCGAGTTTGAGAGAGCCGAAGCGGAAGGATTCCGTCTAAGTCTCGATCATTCCGTTCGCATTCCGCAAGATCGCCGCCGCCGCCTCTCCTTGTCGTCGGATCTAGTAATCCATGGGAGACGAAGAGGGCAATCCTTCTCCGACCTACTTCTTGTTCAACAAGAAGCTAGGGTTCTTCTTCACTCGTGTGGATTTCTATAAAGGCGCCGATCAATTTCTGCGCTTGGGAATCAGAGTTTGTCTTCGAGATTTCTTCTTGGAGCATCTTGGTTGAGTGTTGACTCAATCCCCTCAAGGTACTTTGTTGTTGTCACCTTTTCTTATTTCTTGATTCATGAAATCGTAAGATCCTTAAACTCTGTTGGGTTGTTCTTGTTTGTTATTTCCGCAGCGCATATATGATATGTTGTCCATATTGAAGTATAGAAAACCCAACAGTGGTATCTGAGGGAGGTTTTTGATCCCGTGCGTGTAAATCTAGAAATTTAAAAGTATTTTAAATGCCTAGATTTCTTCCTAGAGCAACAATTTTGATGTATATTTTGAGAGGAATCTGATGAAGTGTTCAAACTTGGAACCCCGCCAGGAACGCATGTGATTGCGTTGTGATTTCATATTTTAGAAATTGTTTCTCCTTTGCAGTAACCGTCCCTCTAAATGGTTTGTGAAACCAAATGTCTTAGATTTTGAATCTGACATTGAGAGACGAGCTTGACTACTGCATATGTGGAGTTGTTATTCATTGGTCCAATGCATGCAAATCTGGATATTTAGAAGAGTTCTGAATGTTTAGATTTAGCTCTTTTATCAAAGTGTTGATGAGTTTATTTTGTGCACTGGGATGTATTTGGATTGTGAATGTTGTTTTTTTAGTTTTTGTGAATGTGCACAATGATTAAGTGTTAATCACGATGAAATGTTCATCGATTAAATCATAAAATCCCTTATCCAATATTTGGTATTCGGATGCCTTCCGATGGATGACACTCTTCTTGGCTCGATCGATGAAGCGTAGGCTTGCCAAAGAAAGGTGCATTAATCTATCTTGGTAAGGGTGTGAGCGAATAATTGTGATATCCCACTGTCGACATCAGGTCTAATTTAACTAGGTGATCTCAAAGGTTTAGTGCCTAAAGGCATAGGGTTGGCATGCACCATATGATGGATGCGACTAAAAAGTTATTCACCAACCATACAAGAGTTGCATAATTATGCAATAAGCAAGTGTTGTCTACCTAAATAACCTCATTATGAGAGAAACGCCAAAGCGGACTCATTGTGTTCGTGAAATACGGATCTTGTCCACTAAGAGAGTAGCTCGCATAAACTCTCCAAATTGATATTAAGTATTATCAGTTTGAATAAAATAGTGGGAGCTCTTTAATAAAAGTCCTTATTAAATAAAATGTATTTTGAAATATAGTACTAAAATCAATTTTGCATAATTATTGTAGAATTTCCATGGCAAGTGGATCTCACTCCACCTTGTCCCTAAGATCCATCCTTGAGAAACATAAGCTCTACGGGTTTAACTTCCTAGACTGGTACAGAACCTGAGAATTATTCTCTGGCAAGAGCGCAAGCTCTATGTCTTGGAAGAGGAAGCCCCTACAGATCCGACTAGAAATGCTCCTCGATTAGATAGAGATGCTTACAAGAAGTATCAAGATGACACCCTAGATGTGGAATGCCTCATGCTTGCTACCATGTCCTCTGAGCTTTAGAAGCAACACGAGAGCATGCGTGGTTATGAGATAATCGAGCACCTCAAGAAAATGTTCGAGGGGAAAGCTCGGCAAGAGAGGTTTGACATATCCAAGGTATTATTTCAATGCAAAATGGGAGCTCGAGACTTGGTATGGACTCACGTACTCAAGATGATTGGGTATATAGAGAACTTTGAAAGATTGGGTTTTCCCTTGGGCCAAGAGTTGGCCACTGATCTGATCTTGCAATCATTGCCGGACAATTATGAGCAGTTTATCTTGAACTATAACATGAATGAAATAGACAAGATACTGCCCGAGCTCCTAGGCATGTTGAGAACTGCCGAGAACAACATGAAGAAGGTCAAGCCTGCTAGCCCCATACTGATGGTGCATAAAGGCAAGGCCAAGGGATCGAAGAAGACAAAGATAGGATCTAAGTCTTATCTTGATCCCAAATCTTCTGCACTGAAAAAGAAAGGTCTCGCGAAGGAAGGAAAGTGCCACCACTGCGGTAAGGCAGGGCATTGGAGGAGGAACTATCCCCTCTATATTGAGGATCTGCTAAAGAAGAAGGGAAGTGTGACTTCCACTTCAGGTATTTATGTTATTGAAATAAACCTTTCTGCTCCTTCATCTTGGGTATTGGATACCGGATGCGGTTCTCAAATTTGTACAAAAGTGCAGGAACTGAAAAGGAAAGGAATGTTGGGTAAAGGGGAGGTATACATGCATGTAGGAAATGGAGCAAGAGTTGTTGTCATTGTCGTTGACGTCTATCATCTTTCTTTGCACACTGGGCTTGTAATAGAATTAGATAACTGTTATTTTGTTCCAGCCATAACTAGAAACATTATATCTATTTCATGTCTTGACATGAAAGGTTTTTTGTTTATAATTAAGAACAATTGTTCGATTTTTATGAATGATGATTGTAATGGTGTAGCCCAATTGTTTAATGGTTTATAAGTTCTGAACTTAGACCATCCGATCTATAATGTAGAAAATACTAAAAGACTAAAAACAAATGACTCATATCCTACATATCTCTAACATTGTCGTTTAGGCCATATAAATGAGAAACACATATCCAAGCTCCATAAAGATGGACTATCAGACTCATTTGATTATGAATCATTTGAGAGATGCGATTCATGTTTATTAGGCAAGATGACAAAGGCACCTTTCACTAGTTGTAGTGAGGGGGTTGATGATCTCTTGGGTATAATACATAGTGATGCATGTGGACCCATGAGTTCTATGGCTAGAGATGGGTACTACTACTTCATTACATTTACTGATGATTTCAGTAGATACGGATATATATATATATATATCTCATGAAGTGTAAATCTGAAACCTTTGAAAAGTTCAAAGAGTTTAAGAATGAAGTAGAGAACCAACTGGGAAAAAGGATTAAAGCACTCCGATCTGATTGAGGTGGTGAATACCTAAGTCATGAGTTTTGTGATCATTTAAGAGAGTGTGGTATTGTATTACAACTCACTCCACCTAGAACACCACAACATAATGGTGTTTTTGAGAGGAGGAATTGTACTTTGTTAGACATGGTGTGGTCGATGATGAGTCATGTAGATCTGCCCATTTTCTTTTGGGGGTTTGCTCTAGAGACTGCTGCTTTCACTTTTAATCGTGCTCCAACGAAAACGGTTCTAAAGACACCATATGGGATATTGACTGGGAAGCGTCCTAGTATGTATTTTATTAAGATTTGTGGCTGTGAGGCATACGTGCGACGTCAAATGCCTGACAAGCTGGAACCCAAGTCGGATAAGTGTTACCTAGTGAGGTATCCTAGGGAGACCAAAGGGTACTACTTCTATCTGCCGTCTGAGGGCAAAGTGTTTGTCGCAAGGACTTGTGTCTTTTTGGAGAAAGAGTTCTTATTCAGAAAGACTGCAATGGTAGAACTTGAAGAAGTTCAAGCGCCACAAACTGAGAATGAATCAGAATTAGAGCCTGAGCAAGGACTACAAGAAGTTGTAGTTAGAGAGCCTGCTCAAGAAACACAAGTCCTACGTAGATCTGGTATACCAAGATTTGAGCCTGAGAGATATGGATTTCTCATGTCTCAGATAGGTAATGTGTTGCTTATGGATCATGATGATAAGCCTGCAACCTACCAAGAGGCTATGAATGGATCAGACTCCGAGAAGTGGCCTGACGCCATGAAATATTAAATGGACTCCATTTATGTAAACCAAGTTTGCCTTGGTGGAACCACCTAAAGGGGTAGGACCCATAGGGTTCAAGTGTGTCTTCAAGAAGAAGACCAACATGGATGGTAATGTATAGACATTCAAAGGGCGATTAATGATAAAAGGTTTCAAGAAAATTCATGGAGTTGACTGTGATGAGACCTTTTCCCCTATTGCTATGGTCAAGTCCATCAGAATTTTATCTGCTATTGCTGCGTATTATGAATACGAGATCTGGCAAATGGATGTCAAAATGGCTTTCCTTAATGGAAACCTCCTTGAGGAAGTGTATACGACACAACCCGATGGTTTTGTATCTCCAAGTGAAGCCACTAAAATATGCAAGTTGAATCGATCCATTTATGGATTGAAACAATCATCTCAAAGTTGGAATCTGCATTTTGATGAGAAGATCAAAGAGTTTGGTTTCATAAAAAATGAGGATGAGCCTTGTGTTTACAAGTGGTTTAGTGGGAGCATTGTCATTTTCTTGATATTGTATGTGGATGACATACTGTTGATCCGGAATGACATTCCAACTCTGCAAGTTGTTAAGAACAACCTAAGAAACTACTTTTCTATGAAAGACATGGGCGAAGAGACTTATATACTTGGTATTAAGATCTATTGAGATTGATCGAAGGAGTCACTGGGTTTGACCCAGAGTACGTATATTGAGAAGGTGCTGAAATGCTTCAGCATGCTTGAATACAAGAAGGGATTCTTACCCATGTATCATGGTGTGAGTCTCTCTAAGGACTAGTGTCCTAAATCTTTGGAAGATAAAGACCGCATGAAGTTGATTCCATATGCTTCGGCAATTGAATCAATCATGTATGCAATGTTGTGTACTCGACCTGATGTCTCATATGCTTTAAGCATGACGAGCAGTTATCAGTCTGATCCTGGTGATGGTCACTGGATAACTGTCAAGAATATCCTAAAGTACTTGAGAAGGACTAAGAATATGTTCTTGGTGTTTGGTGGAGAGAAAGAGCTCGTTGTAAATGGATACATTTGAATGCTTGCTTCTAGACTAATAAGGACGACTCAAAGGCTCAATCAGGTTTTGTATTTTGCCTGAATGGAGGAGCTATAAGCTGTAAGAGTTCCAAGCAAGAGACAGTTGGCGATTCTACGACAGAAGCCGAGTATATTCCTGCAACAAATGCAGCAAAGGAGTCTGTATGGATTAGGAAATTCATCGACGAGCTAGATGTTGTTCCTAGCATTGTTGATCCCGTTGTTCTCTACTATGACAACAATGGTGCAATTCCCCAAGCTAAGGAACCTAGATCTCATCAGCGATCCAATCACATACTGTTGAAAATGTTGAAGTGGAAATTTATGGAGCTTTTGGATCTGGGCAGTCTGGGAGGAGGTCGTGCGGTCTGGTGAGACCGCACGACCTGGCGATCTGTTCTGCGGTCTGGCTTGTCTTGCCTAGCCGTAGTCTCCTGAGATGACCGCTGATATCTGTCCAAGGCGGCTAAAGGTGAGGCCGTGCGGTCTGTCTGTGACCGCGTGGTGGGTTGGCATCTTCAGGACGCGCGGTCTGTTTGTGACTGCGTGGCGGTCTAGATTCTTCAGGACTGTGCCGATCAGGCGTGACCGCACAGGTTGTCCCAGGTTTCCAGAATTCCTGTCTGGTGGCTGTCCGGGTTTTCTGGTAGTATTCGCGGACTAAGGCTCTTAGTCGCACGGTCTCTGTTCGCGGTCTCAGGAGGAGGCTGGTATGCGAATATGTCTCTGTTCTCGGTCTCAGGAGGAGGTTGGCATGGGAACAGGTGTTCGCGGTCTTGTGGCGAACAGACAGTGTTTGCGGTCTTGGGCAAACATTGGTGGTGGGCGGCTTCTTGGCGGTCTGGCGATCTCCTTATGGAGTCGCGATCTGACTAGGGGAGTGGCGATCTCCCGTGGTCTGGGTAAAGCCGGCGAGCTCATCAAATGAAGTAGAAAGAACTGTTGCTGATCGCGCGGGTTGACCGGTCTGGTCGCGCGGTCTGGGGATGGTGATCCTATCTCATAGGGTGGTGACTGGATCAGGTCTCACGCCTATAAATAGGAGCCACTGTTGCAGCAAATTACGACACACCAAGTGTAAGCTGAGTTGTTCCTAATTTCTGCGGTCTGTTTCTTTCTGGCCGGGCGGTCTGCTGATTGAATTTTCTTGTGCAGCTTCTGCGGATAGTGCGGTCTGCAGCGATCACCTCTTCTTCTGAAAGTGTTCGGGCGGTCTGCGGCTTGCAGTGTGGGTTGCTAAAGTTTGGGAGAATCAGTGGAGGTCGCAAGGCGGGTGCAGTCTGCTCAGCAGTCTGAGGTGGTATTCTGTAACCGGCAGTGTTGTGCGGTTAGGTGGCTTGCAGAGATCGGCAAGGAGACCGCACAGTCTAGAGCGGTCTCAGTTATCTTCCTTTCAAGTTGTGTATTTTTCTTCTTTGGTTTTGTGTTCTGGCGAAATCATGTCTCGCCAAGCATACCTCTCCCTGTAATGAAGATTTTGCTTATCAATAAAGACTATATTTCCTTCATGTGCTTCTGGTTGTTTGGCTTGTGAACTCTAAGTTGATGATTCCTGCTCACTCCATAAAGATTCGAAAATTTTTTACATGGTATCAGAGGGAGGTTGGAGTGGATAGAGCAGTGAACAACTTAGAGTAGCCATCGCCTTTGTGAAGAAGGAACCAGTGGTAGAGCCATGGAAGCGAGGGGTCTTGGAATTGAGATGCTCAACTCGACCAACTTTAAGAAGTGGAGGTCTTGTATGCAGAGCTATCTTCTAGGTGAGGACCTCTGGGAGGTAGTTGGAGGAGAAAGCACGGAGGAAGTCTTTCTGGTTGGAGATAACCATCATGAGGTGAGGAACTGGAGGCAGATTAATGCCAAAGCAGAGTTCGCCCTGAAGAGGGAAATATCACCTGAACTGTTTGATCATATCTTGGGGTGTGCATCAGCTGCAGAGATCTGGAGAGCCCTGGATGGGCTGTTTAACAAAAAGAATGTGGCAAGACTTCAATTCCGGGAGAATGAGCTGGCCAGATCGGCTCAAGGTGACCTTTCTATCTCTACGTTCTTCTTGAAGATGAAGAACTTGTGCGTCGAGATTTCAGCGCTGGATCCTGATGAGCCAATTTCTGAGGCAAAGCTGAAGAGGCACATTATCTGTGGTTTGCGGAAGGAATATGTTGCCTTTGCGACGTCCGTGCAGGGTTGGGCAAATCAGCCTTCTCTGCTGGAGCTGGAAAATCTGCTTGCTTCGCAAGAGAGTCTAGCAAGGCAGATGGCGGGGGTGTCTGTGTCTGGGGGAGATGGCGAAGTTCTCTTCACAGGGAAGAAGAAGAAGTGGGATAAGAAGAAGACCGCTGGAGGAGGCAATGAGCCTTCAACTTCTCGACAGCAGGAGAGGGGCTATGCTCCTAAGGCTGAAGGGAGGAAGAAGGGGGAAGGTCCCAAGTGCTTCAGGTGTGGAAAGGTTGGTCACATCAGGAAGGATTGTCGGGTGAATCTTCAGCCGGGGCATGCTGCTGCTGGAAAGGGGGAAGCTGAATCCAGGCAGGTTGATGGAGGATGGGGAGGAGCCTTCTCGTCTTCTGTTGGAGCTGAGGCTCCTATCAACTATCAGGAGGACTGGATCGTGGACTCGGGGTGTGGTCATCACCTCACCGGGGATGAGTCGAAGCTTTCTTCAGCGCATCCTTATTCAGGTAATGATGCCATTATTACTGCTGATAATACTGTGCATGCTGTAGAGAAGGTGTGGGTTATTTCCTTGGGCAGTGATAGATGGCCACTAACTTTGAAGAGTGTCTATCATGTGCCCGGAATGAGGAAAAACCTCTTCTCCGTGACCAACGCTGTAGACGCTGGGTATCACGTTCTATTTGGCCCAACAGAAGTGAGGTTTCTTCGGAATGTGGAGGCGGTGAAGTATGAGGTAGTTCATGCGGGGAGGAGAGCTAAAGACTTGTTTGTTTTATCTACAAGTTCTTATGTTGACAATATGAGAACAAACGACAGTGCCGTGATATGGCACGAGAGGTTGGGGCACGTAGGGATGGATAAGCTGAAAGCTATGGCGGTGAAAGGTCTGGTCAAGGGCATGCCTAGTCTATCTTCCTACGGAGACGGTCATGTGTGCGCGGGATGTCAGTTCGGCAAGTCTCATCGACTACCATTTGACAAGTTGCAGACAAGGAGTAGTGCGCCGTTGGAGTGCATCCACGGTGACTTGATGGGACCAACTGCTACCCCAAGCCTCGGAGGAAGCAGATACATGCTGGTGTTGATTGATGATTACACCAGATATGTCTGGGTATATTTCTTGAAGGAGAAGGCAGAGGTGTTTGCCAAGTTTGTGGAGTTCAAGGAGCTCGTGGAGGGTCGGCTTGGACTGCGGGTTAAGAAGCTGAGGACTGACAATGAAGGGGAGTTCACCTCTGGTGAGTTCTCTGCTTTTTGCAGGAAGGCGGGCATCCGGAGGGAGCTTACTTGTGCGCAAACTCCACAGCAAAATGGAGTTGCAGAGCGGAAGATCCGTCATCTGACGGAGACCTGCAAGTGTTGGATGCATGCCAAGAGTATCCCAAAGTCCTTCTGGGCAGAGGGAATGTCTTGTGCTGCCTACATCATCAACAGGATGCCTCTGAGTCCCATCAATATGAAGACCCCACATGAACTGATGTACAAGGAAAAGCCAATTGTGGCACACCTTCGGGTGTTTGGTTCCACCTGCTATGTGCACGTTCCAGATGCGCTTCGGACGAAGCTAGATGCGAAAGCAAGGAAGCTAGTCTTCGTGGGGTATGATGACCGGAAGAAGGGCTGGAAGTGCATGGACCCGGAGACGCGGAGATTTGTTGTATCTCGCGACGTCGTGTTCGACGAGGTGACATCTTACAAGGGAGGTTCTGGTGTTGAGCAACCAGAGAGCAGGGTGGAGGAGCCAAAGAAAGATGTGGAAAATCTTCAGGTGGAGCTACCTGTGTCACCAGGTGGTCCATCAATATCTAGTTCTGAGGCGGAGGCTTCTGGTTCAGGAAGCAGGGGGAGCGATGCTCCGAGTTCGTCTGGAAGTGGAGCTAGGGAAGAAGCAGCTGAAGATACTGCGAGTCAGGGGAAGGCGTTGCGGAGATCGAAGCGAACTATCATTGCCCCTGATCGCTATACAGGAGAAATCATGGTGAGCTTTGTCTCGTGTTTCTTTGCTAGTCCCTTGGATGAGAGGGAGCCATCGAGCTTTGAGAATGACAGAGGCGTGAAGGAGTGGGACATTGTGATGCAAGAAGAGATGGCAGCTCTCGAGAAGAATGAGACTTGGTCTCTGGTGCCCAGGCCCAAGGGCACCATTCCTGTCACATGCAAGTGGGTCTACAAGCTGAAGAAGAAAGTTGATGGCAGTATCGAGCGATACAAGGCTCGCCTTGTGGCTCGGGGGTTCTCGTAGCAATACGGTGAAGATTATGAGGAGACGTTCAGTCCGGTGGCTAAAATGACTTCAGTTCGAGTTGTGATTGCCTTGGCGGCGTGTTGGGGGTGGAAGATTTGGCAGCTTGACCTAAAGAATGCGTTCTTGTACGACGAGATTGACAAGGACATCTTCATGGTCCAGCCACAAGGCTTCGTATCTGAAGATTTTTTGGAGCATGTATGCAAGTTGAAGAAGGCCCTGTATGGGTTGAAGCAAGCGCCGAGGGCGTGGTATGGAAAGATTGCAGAGTATCTCTTATTCTGCGGGTTTGGTGCTTCAGACTCAGACTCAAGCTTGTTCGTCAAGAAGAGTGGGGAGCTTCAAGTCATCGTGCTGCTATACGTCGACGATATGATCGTGACGGGGAATTCGAAGGAGGAGGTAGCGCAGCTTCGGGCAGAGCTATCTTTCAGGTTTGAGATGAAGGATCTAGGTGAGCTTCACCATTTCCTTGGACTCGAGGTGCAGAGGAAGGAGAGTGGAGTGCTGGTGTCCCAGGCTGGATATGCGGAGCAGATCGCTGAGCGGTTCGGCATGAAGGAAGGGAAGTGCATCTCCACACCTCTGGAGAAGGCTATGAAGCTTTGGAAGGATGAGAGAAGGATTCTGCAAGATTCGTTGGTGTTCCGAGCTCTGGTCGAAAGCTTGATCTATCTGACGATCACTAGGCCGGATATTGCTTATGCAGTTGGCAGAGTGAGTCGGTATATGGCGGAGCCACGGATGCCTCATCTGCTAGCGGCCAAGAACATTCTGAAGTATGTCAAGGCGACCTCGGTTATGGGTCTCCTTTACAGGAGGGATGCGAGCTTCGAGGTGCATGGGTACATGGATGCTAATTACGGGGTAGATTCGGATGATCAGAAGTTGACGTCTGGATACGTCTTCATGGCGGGCCCCACGGCTATATCATGGTGCAGCAAGAAGCAGGATTCCGTGTCGGTCTCAACCACGGAAGCGGAATACAAGGCTTCGGCCTTGGCAGCACAGGAAGCCATCTGGCTTAGGAGGTTGGTTGGATACGTACATAAGGAGGTTCGGGAGCCGACTCTGCTCCGCGGTGAAAATGAGAGTGCTCTCAAACTGGTGACCAATCTAGTTTGTCATGCGAGGACCAAGCATATCGAGATCGAGCATCATTTCATTCGTGAGAAGGTGTTGGAGGGGTCTCTTTCGGTCGAGCATGTTCGGAGTCAGGACAACATTGCTGACATCTTCACAAAGGCGCTGGCAAAGGGGCCGTTCATACGGCTAAGGAGCTTACTGGGGCTGTTTTCAACTTCCCACTTCAAGGGGGAATGTTGAAAATGTTGAAGTGGAAGTTTGTGGAGCTTTTGGATCTGGGCGGTCTAGGAGGAGGTCGCGCGGTCTGGTGAGACCGCACGACCTGGCGATCTGTTATGCGGTCTGGCTTGTCTTGCCTAGCCGTAGTCTCCTGGCATGACCACTGGTATATGTCCAAGGCGGCTGAAGGTGAGGCCGAACGGTCTGTCTGTGATCGCGTGGTGGGTTGGCATCTTCAGGACGCGCGGTCTGTCTGTGACCACGTGGCGGGCTGGCTTCTTCAGGACTGTGCCGGTCTGGCATGACCGCACAGGTTGGCCCAGGTTTCCATAATTCCGGTCTAGTGGCTGTCTGGGTTTTCTGGTAGTATTCGCGGACTAAGGCTCTTAGTCGTGCGGTCTCTGTTCGCGGTCTCAGGAGGAGGCTGGTATGCGAACAGGTCTCTGTTCTCGGTCTCAGGAGGAGGTCGGCATTGGAACAGGTGTTCGCGGTCTTGTGGCGAATAGACAGTGTTTGCAGTCTCGGGCAAACACTGGTGGTGGGTGGCTTCTTGGCGGTCTGGCGATCTCCTTATGGAGTCGCGATCTGACTGGGGGAGTGGCGATCTCCCGCGGTCTGGGTGAAGTCGGCGAGCTCATCAAATGAAGCAGAAAGAACTGTTGCTGATCGCGCGGGTTGACCGGTCTGGGCGCACGGTCTGGGGGTGGTGATCCTATCTCATAGGGTGGTGACTGGATCAGGTCTCACGCCTATAAATAAGAGCCACTGTTGCAGCAAATTATGACATACCAAGTGTAAGCTGAGTTGTTCCTAATTCCTGCGGTCTGCTTCTTTCTGACCGGGCGGTCTGCTGATTGAATTTTCTTGTGCAGCTTCTGCGGATAGTGCGGTCTGCAGCGATCACCTCTTCCTCTGAAAGTGTTCAGGCGGTCTGCGGCTTGTAGTGTGGGTTCCTGAAGTTTGGGAGAATCAGTGGAGGTCGCAAGGCGGGTGCGGTCTGCTCAGCGGTCTGAGGTGGTGTTCTATAACCGACAGTGTTGTGCGGTTAGGCGGCTTGCAGAGATCGGCAAGGAGACCGTGCGGTCTGGAGCAGTCTCAGTTATCTTCCTTTCAAGTTGTGTATTTTTCTTCTTTGGTTTTGTGTGCTGGCGAAATCATGTTTCGCCAAGCATACCTCTCCCTGTAATGAAGATTTTGATTATCAATAAAGACTATATTTCCTTCATGTGCTTCTGGTTGTTTGGCTTGTGAACTCTAAGTTGTATGATTCCTGCTCACTCCATAAAGATTCGAAAAATTTTCACACATACTTTGGCGGTTCCATGTTATTCGAGAGATTGTCGATCGAGGAGATGTGAGCATATGCAGAGTACCGGCTGAAGAGAATATTGCGGATCCACTAACAAAGCCCCTTGCACAGAGAGAGCATGATTGTCATACTAGATCAATGGGTATTATATACCTGAATGATTATCTCTATTGGGAGTCCCGTGGATTATATTTGTGTCAGTTATTATTCTTGTGATGAATAGAGTATTTTATATTTCATTTTACACTTATGACAGGTACTTTTATTATGTCAACTAATTCTATTTGGTAGATTAATTAACATGATGAATGCCCTTAGAGTGCTTGCTTCCATAGGAATTCAAGTGCATGACTTAAAAGTGATTGCCTCTGTTTAAATGAAGCATCATTCTTAAATGGTCCCTGGTCGAGGCATCATCCTAGAAATTAGGGCAATGATGATACATTAAGACTAACATGTGCGTTGATTGATGACCGGTTATTACATGTCATGATATTGTGATATCAAGTCATCACATGGGTACTTGTTAATGAACAAGTTGTACTGGACAGATCCACCTTGAGGGTACTTTGTGGACTGTTATATGAACGTGTCACAAGTAGATCTCAACTGGCAATGGTGTTTGTGGTTCTTTGACCTGAAGTCACAACATTCATCAAGTGAGGAAGAGTGTACTTTGATGCCATCAAAAGTCTTCATTGAAAAGGTTGATGATAACGGTAGTTATTGGGTATGCTACGATTCATTTGGGTGTTTGTGTGTGGACAGATATGGGATTTGTCCTCCTATATGACAGGAGTTACATCCAAGGGCCACCTGATGGAATGAGACTGAGAAATGCATGGTCATGCTTGGTAGAGTCAGTATATGATATTGAGCTCACCAATTTCAAATAGTCTATTCTAGATCAGGAAACTAGGATTGAACGATTATGAGGGTGACACGGTCCATGCCTCTAGCTCTATCCGGATGTAAGGGACAAAGGAACATGACAACACTGGTACATTGGTCAAGGCAGGCTTATTGAGTTATGAACTCTTATTGATTGGGGTAGCAATGATGTATTGCTAGATGCCGCTCATTATTTGTGAGACTTTTGTTAATACATTGTGATCAAGTGGGAGACTGTTGGTGTTTCCAAGGTGATCTCAAAGCAATCAAACAGTTAGTCTTACTGCCAACGCAATTTGAGCCTATAGGGTCGCACATAACAAAGTTTGAGAAATTGTATGAAGGATTGTGCTGGCCTTAATCATACTGGATATGAGTAGAGGACTAATCTTATGACTGATTGGAGTTGCGTCGAGAACGTCTTGATGGGAAGGGAAGTACATGATGAATCGATGAGAAGTGTCTCAACGAATTGAGTTTTACTCGATGAATCGTCGAATTGTCTCTATGAAATATGTGTTAATTTGTCTTGTCGAAATTTGTTGAAATGTCTCGACGAATTAGATATACTCAACTAATTATCGAGATTGTCTCGACGGAACATGTAATGATTCGTCACGTCGAATTGTCGGATTGTATCGGTGAATTATATTTTACTCAATGAATTCATCGAATTGTCTCGGCGAATTTGGTCTACTCAACGAAAATCTGTGTTAAATCCAATAAAGTCTCGGGTCTGCGGATAATGTGTTTTATGCCTTTAGTATAAAAGGAAGAGATAGGTTTCCAACAATTAGTGTTCTCTTTTTGCGAGTTTGAGAGAGCCGAAGCGGATGGGTTCCGTCTAAGTCTCGATCATTCCGTCGGCATTCCGGAAGATCGCCGCTTCCGCCTCTCCCTATCGTCGGATCTAGCAATCCGTGGGAGACGAAGAGGGCATTACTTCTCCGACCTACTTCTTGTTCGATAATAAGCTAGGGTTCTTCTTCACTCGTGTGAATTTCTATAGAGGCGTCGATCGATTTCTACGCTTGGGACTCAGAGTTTTCCTTCGAGATTTCTTCTTGGAGCATCTTGGTTGAGTGTTGACTCAATCCCCTCAAGGTACTTCATTGTTGTTACCTTTTCTTATTTCTTGATTCATAAAATCATAAGATCCTTAAACTCTTTTGGGTTGTTCTTGTTTGTTATTTCCACTGCGTATATATGATATGCTGTCCATATTGATGTATAGAAAACCATACACATTATATAACAACAGAACTACAATAAGTGCTGAGAGAAAAGGATCATGCAAAACAACCCTTGCAAATCATCACTATCATAAGCAAGGGTTCATTATTTCAGATCCAGTGATAGAAAGACAGAAGCAGTGTAACACCCCAAAAATCGTAGTTCAGCGAGGTAGGCGGAGTGGTAATGCTGCGCTCGGGATAGGCTAAAAATTTCACAACAGTTCTATGCGCACGACCATTGGCCTCTTCGCGCACGACCAGTGATCGTGCGCTAGTGACCGTGCGTATCTCGCAAGGAATCGGAGTTCTGTCTCGGCTTATCGCATGACCATTCTCCTCTTCGCGCACGACTAGTGATCGTGCGCCTGTGATCGTGCGCCCTGTTTATTTCTGTTCCGCGAAATCGTGCGGGGATGACGATCCGACCGATCAAATAATTCGGGATTTGATCCAGCGGCTGAGATGTTTTGCTGGGGGGCTTTAGGGCTTGGATGAGGGGTTAATCCCTCATATTTTCAAGCCTTTTCTCTCTCTTAGGTTGGAGAAAGGAGAAGGGGGCAAGGAGGAAGAAGAGGGGAGATCCGCCATTGTTGGAGCTTCGGAGCTCTGATCGCCGATCCGAGACCGGCAACGCGTAGAGGGCGTCAAGGCGCTTCTTCTCCACCATTGGGTTGCAAGCTTCTCATGGCTAGGAGGAGATCTCAAAAGGTAACGACATTTCTCCTCCCGGTCTTTAGGATGCGTGCTTGGCATTCCTTTATTTTCTGCATTTTGGCACCGGATCCGTCGAGTGAGAGGGATCCGGGTCGCCTTGGTTCAAAAGGAACCATCGGGTTGATTGAGTCCGTCCCCGACATGATTTGCACTAGAGATCCGCTCCGTTAGCGGATTAGGCATTGTGGGTGAAGCTGGATTTGTGGTCGTTGGTCCGATTCGGTGATGTTGATTTACGCGCATTCTAGGGGTTTTGTTAGAAATCCGATTACGGCGAACTCGTCGTTGTGATGCCCTTGTAGCTTCGTGTGGTAACGAACGTTGGGTTTAGGGCGGAGAAATAATGTGTGGATTATGGGGCTTGTGATGCCTAGTGTTGTGCGAAGGCGCGATTGGTCTTTGTGGTCGGCTGGCTATCCCATGAAGACTGAGATTCACGTGTGGAGAGTGTCCCGGCAAGATTAGTCCCTTCGATTGTTGACTGACGAGAATGTCTGTGTTATGGATGAGTCCGTTGACGGTCGCCAGGCGAGGCAATCGGTGGACGTTGTCCCGAGAGTAAGTCCAGGGCCTTGGGACGTTTTGGTTAGCCAGAATTCTTAGTATCGGTCTTGGTGTGTTGTTGGCGGCCCGAGCGTGTGAGCTGTTAGACAAGCCCGATGGCGTGGTGAGCCAGGCGAGGTGGGTCTCAGCGAGAGCTCTTGGCCTTGGGTTATGATGCCCTTGCGGGGAAACGATAAGTACCCTTGTGTTTGTGATGTAATGATGATGTATGATGATGTGATAGATTCATACGCTTTAGGGTGCCTTGGGTGAAACCCGGGTTTGCATTCATTCTGCACTGATAGGCCCCTTTTTATTATCTGCTCAACATAGAAACGTGGATGCTGTATGTGACACTCATACCTGTTTTTATGCTGTTTTCCGTTTATGTACATTTGCATACGAAGTGCTGACTTGCAGGGTGAAGTAGTTCCCCGGGGTCTGCTAGGACGGCCGGGAGGAGGGATGTTGTTACACCGTTTGTGGTCAGCCATAGCTGACCCTCGTTTACCGCTCTTTGTGATTTGGTTGCAGGGCAAGAATCGCAGGCTGGACTCAGCGCGCCGACCAAAAAGGCCTAAAGCCTCATGAAGTGTTTACCCTGTCTTCATGCACTTTTATTATTACATTTTGTTGCAACCGGCTTGCATGCCGAGGTAGTTTAGGTAAAACTATCACCTGTCCCCTTTTGTTGGGACGTTCTTTTGTGTTGAATGTTTGGTGTTTTGGACTGTGGATTTGTATGGCCTTAAGGCCAGTTGGACTCCTATGTAGTATGGACAATCTCTGTGTTTTCTGTTTGTTTCCGCTGTGTTGTCTGAGTTTTGAGAATGGGTAGTCAATATCATCTTTTAATACTGAAGCTGTGGCGGTTATATGTAGTGGGGTCCCGGCCGGACCCATGTTATATGATCAATGCAGGGGAGGTGTTACAATTTGGTATCAGAGCTAGGTTTAGTATTCTTGCGAGGTCTAGTGTTTTTGGATCGCGTAAGAGATTGTCCACATAGGAGTATTGTGCGGGATCATGAGTATCCCTGCGTTCGAGTCTTGCGTTTAGATCCTGATGAGCTTTTATTTTCCTTGCTTATGCTAGGACGTTGGCGACGATGCGGGGACGTCGAGGAGGCAAGAGGAGCCTTCGGGGAGCAGTGCTACTGCTCCAGGCCTCATGAATGTGGGCATGTCCCCGACTGATTTCTGTCGCATGCTAGCGGAGGCAATGGTAGCGGCTCAAGCTGGAGCGATGCCACGGGTTACTACGCCGGTAGTGCAAGTTGCGACTCCTGTTACTCCGGCGGCTACGCCGGATACACCGGAGGTCGAAGTAAGGCAAGCAGAACCTTTAGCGGAGAGAGCTATTCCGATGGGTGATCGATTCATGAAGTATTTCTTGAGTTTCCACCCTCCGACATTCAAGGGAGTGGGCACTCCAACGGATGCCGAGGATTGGCTTTCGAGGATCTAGGAGCTCTTGAAGGCAGCCGAGACCCCAGCTGAGAGGCAGTCTCACTTTGCGAGCTTTATGTTAGAGGGCGATGCAAAGTTGTGGTGGGTGAACCATAACGGTCGACATTTTGTTGGGCCTGTTCCGTCCATGGAGGAGTTCGGAAACGCTTTCCTAAAGCATTACATTCCGGCTTCAACAAGGTTAGCACTGCAGCGGCAGTTTCTGCATTTGGCGCAGCGGGAGAAGACAGTGGATGAATATCTGCAAGAGTTCACTCGGTTGGGTCGTTATGCGGGTACGACTATGGCAGATGATGAAGAGAGAGATAACCTCTTTTACCAAGGGTTGAGGGAAAATTTAAGGCAACCACTCATAGCCTTGAAGAATGCGGGATTCAATGAGTTGGTCGAAGCCGCTCGCACGCTGGAGAGCGACTTGGAGCGAACTCAGCGGCGAAAGGGTGTTGCGGCAAGGCAGGGAGAAGGAAAGCCTTCTCAGTCTCAGCCCCAGTGGAAGTCCGAGGGCAGCCGATGGAAGAAGAAGCCCCGTCCTAATAGGCTTGGGGAGAGAAGTGGCGCTCCTTCAAGAGATTTCCGTTCCAAAGGTCCGGTTACTTGTTACCAGTGTGTCAAGGTGGGTCACATTAGTCGTTTTTGTACCGAGGGTGGAGCTGGGCCAGAGCCGATGCAAGAACAATCGGTGCGTTCGGGTCCCAGTGTTGCAGAGAAGGGGAAAGCGGCGGAGTCGAGTGCTTCGCGGTTCCCTCCAGTGCAGCCTAGAGCCTATAATCTTGGGCAACAAGAAGCGATACGTCAACCCGATGTGGTGACAGGTACGAAAGGTTTAAGTTTCATTATTACTATAATGTAGGTTGCGGCCTTTCATGTTGTTTTTGCACGTGGTTAGGTTTCGTGCTAGTTTCATGCTACCCCTCTCGAGTGTTGTTCGACACGGGGGCGTCACACTCTTTTCTTGCGGAAAGTTTTATCCGGAAGATTGGCGCTGAGTCCGTAGTGGCAGAAGTGGAGTTGAGTGTGCGTATGCCGAATGGGTCCTTCATGACTACCATGAGGAAGGGACGCATTGTGATGCAAATTGGCGATTGTGATTTCGTGTTAGTAGCAGCGATTCTGCCACTAGCCGAATTCGATGTTATCTTGGGAATGGACTGGCTTGCGGAGCAGCGAGCTAGTATCGACTGCCAGTTGAAGGTGGTAACCCTGAGAGGTGAAGGTAGAGCAGAGGTCAAGTTTGAAGGCCTAAGCAGAGTGGCTTGCTCCCTGATTTCCGCTATGCAAATGAGGCGTGCGGTAAACCAAGGAGGCGAGGCATTTTTAGCTTTGTTGGAGACTCACTCCACAAAGTTGGCTATTAGAGAAGTCCCGGTGGTGAAAGAATTTGAGGATGTATTCCCCGAGGAGCTTCCGGGAGCACCTCCTCAGCGTGAAATTGATTTCTCGATAGAGTTGGTACCGGGTGCGAGGCCGGTGTCGCGTCCTCCATTTAGGATGGCACCGAAGGAACTGGCCGAGTTAAAGGTTCAGTTGCAGGAGTTGTTAGAGCAAGGGTACGTTAGGCCCAGCTCTTCGCCGTGGAGCGCGCCGGTATTGTTTGTGAAGAAGAAAGACGGAAGTATGCGATTGTGCATCGATTATCGTGAATTGAATAAATTGACCGTTCAGAATAAATATCCGATTCCCCGAATCGATGATTTGTTCGACCTGTTAGTGGGGTCGGTGTTGTACTCCAAGTTGGATTTGAAATCGGCGTACTACCAGTTGAAGATTCGAGAAGAGGGTGTTGCCAAGACAGCGTTTGGGACTCGGTATGGACACTACGAGTTTTCGGTGATGCCGTTCGGACTGACGAACGCGCCATCTGTGTTCATGGATTTGATGAACAGGGTTTTTTGCCCGTTCTTAGATTCGTTCGTGGTGGTGTTTATTGATGACATTTTGGTGTATTCAAAATCGGAGGCAGAGCATGAGTCTCACTTGAGGCAAGTATTGCAGACTCTAAGGGAGAATCAGCTTTATGCTAAGTTCTCAAAATGCGAGTTTTGGATCGAGAAGGTGGCTTTCTTGGGTCACGTAATTAGTGGAGATGGGGTGGCGGTAGATCCAGCGAAGATTGAAGCCATTAGAGATTGGCCTGTTTTGAGAACCGTGGCGGAAGTCCGGAGTTTCCTTGGACTAGCCGGTTATTACAGAAGGTTCGTGGAGAACTTTTCGCGGATGGCGTTGCCCCTCACCACTCTCACTCGCAAGGACCAGAAGTACGTATGGACACCGGAGTGTGCCCGTGCATTTGAGAATCTGAAGGAAAGGTTGATGTCTGCTCCAATCCTTAGTCTTCCTAGTGGGACGGAAGGATTTCAGATTTTCAGCGACGCGTCAGGTTGCGGGTTGGGTTGCGTGCTAGTGCAGCACGACAAGGTGATCGCTTATGGGTCAAGGCAGTTAAAGACTCATGAGAAGAATTATCCCGTCCACGATCTGGAGTTGGCGGCGGTAATCTTTGCGCTAAAGTTGTGGCGGCACTACGTTTATGGTGCGAAGGTGGAGATCTTCACAGATCACAAAAGCTTGAGGTATCTTCTAGACCAAAAGGACCTGAATATGCGGCAGCGTAGCTGGGTCGAGTTCCTTGGGGACTACGACGTGGAGATTCAATATACGCCGGGTAAAGCCAACGTGGTGGCAGATGCTTTGAGTAGGAAGTACTCCGGGCAAGGTAATTGGATGGAGGCGCATAACGAGCGTTTGATTCGAGACTTGGAGTCCCTTGACATTTCTTGTGTGGCTAGAGGTGAGTCTAGCGTAGCTCGTTTGAACTGGATTGAAATGCAGTGTGACGTAGCAGATCGAATCCGAGAGGCGACCAGTGCGGACTAGGAGTGCCAACAGTTGGTGTTGGAGGCTCAGCAAAGCGAAGGCACTGCTTTGGAGATGGTTGGTGGAATTCTGAGGAGAGACGGAAGGATCTGTGTTCCGCGCTTCGGCAAGCTTCGCGAGGAGTTGATGTTTGAAGCTCACTTTACGAAGTACTCCGTTCATCCAGGAAGTACAAAGATGTACGCGGATTTGAAGAAATCTTTTTCGTGGCCTGGGATGAAGCGGGATGTAGCCGAGTACGTGAGCCGATGTCAGACTTGTGCCTTGGTGAAGGCTGAGTGCCAAAGGCCTGGTGGGTTCTTGAAGCCTCTTCCCATTCCCGAATGGAAATTTGATGACATCTCTATGGATTTTGTGCATGGGTTGCCACGATCGCAGCAGGGTAACGATGCGATTTGGGTGATAGTGGATCACCTGACAAAGGTGGCCCACTTCATTCCGAATCAGAAGGGCGATGGCATGGAGAAGCTCGTGGAGCTTTATGTTCGAAACATTGTGCGGTTGTACTGGATTCCGAAGAGCATCGTTAGTGATCGCGATGGGCGATTCACCTCGAAGGACTGGAGATTAGTGCAGAAAAGTCTAGGCATAAAGCTCAAGTTTAGTACCGCGTTCCATCCGCAGACCGATGGTCAGACGGAGCGAACGAACCGTACGTTGGAAGACATGTTGAGGATGTGTGCTCTCGACTTTGGCAAAGGTTGGGAAGACCACCTTTTCATGGTGGAGTTCGCCTATAATAATAGCTTCCAGGCGAGTATCAAGATGGCGCCATACGAAGCTTTGTATGGAAGGAAGTGTCGAACGCCGATGTCTTGGGCAGAGGTGGGAGACACTAAGATTTTGGGAAAGCAAGTGGTGGAAGATGCTTGCGAGATTGTGCGGACGATTCAGAAGCGCATGAAGGTTGCTCAGGATCGACAAGCGAAGTATTTTAATGCGCGCCACAGAAATTTGGAGTTTGCAGTGGGCGACATGGTCTACTTGAAGATCAAGCCGTTCAAGGGTGTTTCGCGGGTGCGGCGACTCAAGAAGTTGAGTCCGAGATATTTGGGTCCGTTCGAGGTTACAGAGCGTATAGGCGAAGCAGCCTATCGTTTGGCGTTGTCCACAGAGTTGAGTGGATTACATGACGTTTTCCATGTCTCCGTGCTGAAGAAAGCTTTGGTAGAGCCGAGCGTCGTAGTCGAAGCGGCGGCGGTACCGGTGATGGAGGACTTGGGGGCGAGGGTTCGCCCGGTGTGCGTGGAGGATTCAGAAGTCCGGCAGTTGCGTAACAAGCAAGTCAAACTTGTAAAGGTGCGATGGGACAACTGCGGGCGAGACGAATTCTCTTGGGAGCGTGAGCAAGCGATGCGGGAGGATTTCCCGGAACTTTTCGCTCCAGGTATGCGTTATGAATTTCCTGTTTAAATTCTGAAATTTCGAGGACGAAATTCTTTTAAGGGGGGTGGAGTTGTAACACCCCAAAAATCGTAGTTCAGCGAGGTAGGCGGAGTGGTAATGCTGCGCTCGGGATAGGCTAAAAATTCCACAATAGTTCTATGCGCACGACCATTGGCCTCTTTCGCGCACGACCAGTGATCGTGCGCTAGTGACCGTGCGTATCTCGCAAGGAATCAGAGTTCTGTCTCGGCTTATCGCACGACCATTCTCCTCTTCGCGCACGACCAGTGATTGTGCGCCGGTGATCGTGCGCCCTGTTTATTTCTGTTCCGCAAAATCGTGCGGGGATGACGATTCGACCGATCAAATAATTCGGGATTTGATCCAGCGGCTGAGATGTTTCGCTGGGGGGCTTTAGGGCTTGGATGAGGGGTTAATCCCTCATATTTTCAAGCCTTTTCTCTCTCTTAGGTTGGAGAAAGGAGAAGGGGGCAAGGAGGAAGAAGAGGGGAGATCCGCCATTGTTGGAGCTTCGGAGCTCCGATCGCCGATCCGAGACCGGCAACGCGTAGAGGGCGTCAAGGCGCTTCTTCTCCACCGTTGGGTTGCAAGCTTTTCATGGCTAGGAGGAGATCTCAAAAGGTAACGTCATTTCTCCTCCCGGTCTTTAGGATGCGTGCTTGGCATTCCTTTATTTTCTCCATTTTGGCACCGGATCCGTCGAGTGAGAGGGATCCGGGTCGCCTTGGTTCAAAAGGAACCATCAGGTTGATTGAGTCCGTCCCCGACATGATTTGCACTAGAGATCCGCTCCGTTAGCGGATTAGGCATTGTGGGTGAAGACGGATTTGTGGCCGTTGGTCCGATTCGGTGATGTTGATTTACGCGCATTCTAGGGGTTTTGTTAGAAATCCAATTACGGCGAACTCGTCGTTGTGATACCCTTGTAGCTTCGTGTGGTAACGAACGTTGGGTTTAGGGCAGAGAAATAATGTGCGGATTATGGGGCTTGTGATGCCTAGTGTTGTGCGAAGGCGCGATTGGTCTTTGTGGTCGGCTGGCTATCCCGTGAAGACTGAGATTCACGTGTGGAGAGTGTCCCGGCAAGATTAGTCCCTTCGATTGTTGACTGACGAGAATGTCTGTGCTACGGATGAGTCCGTTGACGGTCTCCAGGCGAGGCAATCGGTGGACGTTGTCCCGAGAGTAAGTCCAAGGCCTTGGGACGTTTTGGTTAGCCAAAATTCTTAGTATCGGTCTTGGTGTGTTGTTGGCGGCCCGAGCGTGTGAGCTGTTAGACAAGCCCGATGGCGTGGTGAGCCAGGCGAGGTGGGTCTCAGCGAGAGCTCTTGGACTTGGGTTATGATGACCTTGCGGGGAAACGATAAGTACCCTTGTGTTTGTGATGTGATGATGATGTATGATGATGTGATAGATTCATACGCTTTAGGGTGCCTTGGGTGAAACCCGGGTTTGCATTCATTCTGCACTGATAGGCCCCTTTTTATTATCTGCTCAACATAGAAACATGGATGCTGTATGTGACACTCATACCTGTTTTTATGCTGTTTTCCGTTTATGTACATTTGCATACGAAGTGCTGACTTGCAGGGTGAAGTAGTTCCCCGGGGTCCGCTAGGACGGCCGGGAGGAGGGATGTTGTTACACCGTTTGTGGTCAGCCATAGCTGACCCTCGTTTACCGCTCTTTGTGATTTGGTTGCAGGGCAAGAATCGCAGGCTGGACCCAGCGCGCCGGCCAAAAAGGCCTAAAGCCTCATGAAGTGTTTAGCCTGTCTTCATGCACTTTTATTATTACATTTTGTTGCAACCGGCTTGCATGCCGAGGTAGTTTAGGTAAAACTATCACCTATCCCCTTTTGTTGGGACGTTCTTTTGTGTTGAATGTTTGGTGATTTGGACTGTGGATTTGTATGGCCTTAAGGCCAGTTGGACTCCTATGTAGTATGGATAATCTCTGTGTTTTCTGTTTGTTTCCGCTGTGTTGTCTGAGTTTTGAGAATGGGTAGTCAATATCATCTTTTAATACTGAAGCTGTGGCGGTTATATGTAGTGGGGTCCCGGCCGGACCCATGTTATATGATCAATGCAGGGGAGGTGTTACAATTTGGTATCAGAGCTAGGTTTAGTATTCTTGCGAGGTCTAGTGTTTTTGGATCGCGTAAGAGATTGTCCACATAGGAGTATTGTGCGGGATCATGAGTATCCCTGCGTTCGAGTCTTGCGTTTAGATCCTGATGAGCTTTTATTTTCCTTGCTTATGCTAGGACGTTGGCGACGATGCGGGGACGTCGAGGAGGCAAGAGGAGCCTTCGGGGAGCAGTGCTACTGCTCCAGGCCTCATGAATGTGGTCATGTCCCCGGCTGATTTCTGTCGCATGCTAGCGGAGGCAATGGTAACGGCTCAAGCTGGAGCGATGCCACGGGTTACTACGCCGGTAGTGCAAGTTGCGACTCCTGTTACTCCGGCGGCTACGCCGGATACACCGGAGGTCGAAGTAAGGCAAGCAGAACCTTTAGCGGAGAGAGCTATTCCGATGGGTGATCGATTCATAAAGTATTTCTTGAGTTTCCACCCTCCGACATTCAAGGGAGTGGGCACTCCAACGGATGCCGAGGATTGGCTTTCGAGGATCTAGGAGCTCTTGAAGGCAGTCGAGACCCCAGCTGAGAGGCAGTCTCACTTTGCGAGCTTCTGAAGAGCAGAGCTGAATCAGAGGCAATGGAAACAACCTTAACTCCCATACAAAAGAACCTTGCTTTGAAGGCTACTGAAGGAGAGTACTCAACTCCTGAAGATGAAATGTTCAGCCTCCTAGCAAGGAGATTCGGAAAATGGGTCAAGACAGAAGACTCAAGGAGAAGAGAAAGGAGCTCAAAGCCCAGATATGATAAGAGTCCAAAGAAGGAAGTGATTTGCTCCTCCTGCAACAAGCCAGGGCACATAGCCCCTGAGTTCCCACAGGAACAAAGGGATAGAAGAAGCAACAAGGATGTAAAGAAGACGAAGACTTTCAGGGGGAAAGACATAAAGAAAACCAAAGGTTTCATTGCTGAACCTGGAGTGACTCTGAAGCAGAGTCAAATTCCTCTTCATCAGGGAGTGATGAAGAAAGAGATGCAGAAGCAGCCAACATGATGGCATTGGGGATATCCTCAGATGGTGAGGAAGAACAAGTATCTTTGTTTGATGGTTTTGATTTCAATTCTGATGACTTTAAAAAATGCTTTAAAGAATTTTGCAATGATTTCCTCAATATTCCAAAAGAAATAATTGTAGTTAGAACAGAGTTAGAAGAATTTAAGAAAGATGACTTATATTTGAAAAATCAAGATTTCTTAGATGAGATTAATAATAAGGAATCAGAATTGATTGAAATAAGAAATGAAAATAAAAAATTATAAGAAGAGCTAACAAAGGCAATGGTCTTTGAGGACTCACTCAATGGGATGAGTCAAAAGCTCAAAGATATCACACAAAATCTCTCCATGAGATTTAAACATCTAGGTCTAGGAGCAGACCCTTGCACCAACACTGATGTCACTAGTAGACCAGCCTGGAAAAATCCAGTTAGATTTATTGGACCTAGTGAATATCAATCAAGTGAGAAGAGTGCAATATTTAAGGATCAGAATAGTAATGATCCAAATAAATTAAATGTGCTTAACAGAATAATTCTAAACAATGAGAAGAAATCTCTAGGCAAGAATAATGTAGAGAAACTAACCAACAATAATCAAAAGGTTAAAACCAAAAGTAAAATAATTAAACAATGTATTGATTTATTATATTTAGATACATTTAATACACATCTGAAGTATCAAAATATTAGATCAAGGTTTGATAAACTCACTCTCTGCCATCCAAAGGGATATCGTGAAAGACCCTTCTACACTTTCATAGAACCCTATAATGGTAAAAGCAAAGGGCCCAAGGTAACCTGGGTACCTTCTGATGTTTGAGTTACTTGTGCAGGAAAATATAGAGTTCTTTTCCCAGAGAAAGTGAAGGGAATAGAAAGAAGTTGATGATCAGTTAAAAATAGCTCATATGCAAAGGGAGTAATCTCTACTCTAGAATTCTTTGATGAGTTTATAATTCATGAAAATATTAGTATAAATACTATTTTCAATAAAAATCATTTCTGAGAAAACATCAAGAACTTTCTAAGAAAATAGAACTATTTATTCAGAGTTGCGTCGAATAGAATTCGACGTACCGTCTATTTCTAAGTGATGCTTGCTTCAAAACAATATGCAATAAATAATTTGAGTTGCGTCGAATAGAATTCAATGTACCGTCTAATTCTATTTCGTCGCCAGCATCGAGAGCCATCGGAAGCAGATACTTCGAATAGCATTCGACGCAGCGTCAATTTCGTATCGACGCATCCGTCAAATTAATACTTACTCTTCAAAGTCGAAGATGCATCCAGTTCTAATCGATGCAACGTTGACATGACAAAGCGCACGCAACCTCACTTCTAGAAGCTGATTCGACACAATTTGGCGCGCTAATCATTAATCTTTGTCAACGGTGCTTCAAATTCAACCCTAAGTTATGACGAATCATCTTCTTTTAAGCAACATAGGCGTCGAATTCATTACGCTTTCGAATTCTCTCTCTCTTACTCTCGCATCCTCTTTCTCTCCAGCTCTCTTGCATTCTGCTTTCTCTTTCTCTCATTTTCTCGTGTGTTTGCAGGTACCACAAATTGATGGCTCCACCTAAAGTGAACTCAGGTTTTGATGTAGATGTTGACTCTTTCAGTGCAACGGCCAAAAGTTTCAAAGCCATTCTCGGCTTGTTTCAAGATGTTGGTTTAACAAAACTGATCTCAACAAGATGCAAGATCCTGGATATCGAACTGACTGAGTTTAATGATAATGTCTAAGTAGGAGAGGATGGATCCCTCAAGGGAATAGTTTATGAGACAGATGTACAAATAACAGAGGAATTACTGAATCAGAGATATGATTTTACAACTGGGAATGACTCAGATGAATTAACAGGGGATGAGATCAAAAGGGCTCTGGAGATTATGAAGTTCAAGAAAGACAAGCCCATCAATCTGAAGAAGATTGATCTTGGAGAAGAATACAGGTTCCTTGCTGACATAGTAGGGAAGGTGCTGCTGTGTAAGATTTCAACACATGATTCCATTCCAAAGCAACAACTTAAAATAATGAGAGCTCTTGTTCTTAAGAAGAAGATAAATTGGGGGAGATGCCTCCTGAAAGATTGGGCACAAATATGCTCACAAAGAAAATGTCTATATGAGAATCATGAGCTAGGTGCTCCTCTATCACTACCCAATAGTCTGCAAGTCCAAAGGAGTGCCCATTCCTCCAGGAAAAAGGATGAATATAGGAATATTCTCCAAATGGACCAGGCAGATTCTGAAGCCTGGTTAATCTGCACCTTCTCCTCCTTCTCCAACTCCACCAGACACAGTCCCAGATCTCTCAAGAAATGGCATCCCAGTACAGGGTCCTGTAGCAGCACATTAAGGTACCATCCCAGATGATACTCCTGCCCAGAATGTCCAGTACACCCCATCCACTATAGTTCCAAATCCAACACCTCACATTCCCCTCCAACCACAACAACAAACATCTACCTTACTTCCAGACAATCAGTTTGCTCCACCACCACCAATTTATATCGCTCCAGAAACCTATCAATCCCTTTTCCTTGTCCACTAGGATCCTACAGATCTGAATGAGAACTTCAATCCAATTCATCCAGAAATCTTATCCACTCCTCCACCTGCTTCTACCTCTCATTCAACACCCCCATTTGATGTTGAGAAAGCAATTGCAAAAGTAGTAGGGTTGGCTTCAAGCACCTTTGTTGGCCTAATGTCCACTCAAGCCAGAAGGTTTGATAAAAAATACTCTCAGATGAAAAGTGAAATACTTCATTCAAGAGGGTCTCTCCTAGCTCTCAAAGAATTTGTGTCATCCACCATGGTCACTAAAGAGTTCTTAACCTCACTTCTCAGAAAGGTTAAGAATGGGGAGAAAATTTTGGAGGAAAGGTCTATCCTAGAAAAGAATGACCAGGAGAAGGATAAGGATGTGAAAAATCTGAATAAACTCACTGTATTTCAAATAGTAAGGCCAAATGCAAACATCCTGGAGGAGCTCCCTTCAACTCAGGGGGAGCTCATAGAAGGTGAACAATCAATGGATGAGTTTGCAATAATTGCTAAGGAAGCTACTCAGGATGCTGAGGAGAATGCACAATCTCAGGGGGAGATTCCCAAAGATGATGAAATCAATAAAGAAGCAGAGAGGAATTCTGAAGAAGAGAATGAACCACTAACATTTGCCCCCAAGAAAGGTAATTCGAAAAGTATTATCAAGAAAAAGGAAAACTCCTGAGAAGGAGCATTGAAGCTCAGGTATTCTGTCAATACTAGACTTTCTAAAAGCAAATAGTTATGGTGAACAATATAATTCCTTGACAATGTATGAAATGACATGTGATTTTGTTCTGTCATATCATATTGTCTATGTATGTCTTGTCTGAATTTCTATTTATGTCAAAGTATGTGTAAAATCATTTTAATTCATCTGTAAAATTTGTTAAGATACATAGGGGGAGATTGTTGGGAAAAACTCCTTTTGATTTAACTTAACAAATTAACTATAAGTGATTTTACTTCTTAAGTTTATTACCCACATTGTATATAAAGGGCAAATTGTCCATTAGATGTCTTAGGATGTCACACTCAACTTAAAGTGTCAGGGCCAAGTCAAAGCAATCACAAAATAAGTTAAGATAAGACTTGTGTCGAAAAAAAGTCGACGCAACTTCTACTGAATATCGATGTAACTCTGACTAGAAGTCGGAGCAACTTATTCAGTCTTTGTAAGTATAAAGTCAAGTCAATGCAACGTCGAAATGGACTTGACGCCAAAGGAAGAGCTTGTTGAAGCCATCTCAGAAGTCGACACAACTTCAACTACAATTCGACGCAAAAATTTAAAGCTCAAGTCAAAGGCTTCAACTTGACAGACACGTCGATAAAGAATCAATGTAACATCTACATCTGACTTCAGCCAAAGCTAAGAAGAAATTCGAAGCTAAGTCGATAAGAACTCAGGGGTGCGTCAACATGAAGATTGATGAAGTCAACACAGCGTCGAATACAGTCAGAAAAAGGAATCTTTTTCAGCTGTCCTTTTGGGATCTTTTCAGAAGGACCACCAGGATAAAGACAGTTCTCCAACAGCTTATTTGTTGCCAAGATTAGAATGAAGCTTTCCAGGATACAACAAATTACTTTTGAATGGTATTCAAAATGAATGGACGGGTCAAGAACAAAACGAGAAAGAAATTAGGTGGGTAAGAGGAATTCTTTTTCAAGACAAGCCAAACGAAGAAAGATTTTTAAAAACTCAATCATACACCATAAGTATACAAAAAGAGGAGAAGAAAACAACAACATATAATTATCACATTATTCTGTCTGTCGAATAAGGTCTTCATCTTCTTCCCTCTCAAACCCTAAAAGACAGATATACAAAAGTGCTCTCTCTACACAGGAAGATATACTGTTGCTTCTTCTTCATCATTATACATCAGTAGAACTACAACAAGTGCTGAGAGAAAAGGATCAAGCAAAACAACCCTTGCAAATCCTTACCTTCTCCTTCTTACTTTCTTCTTACTATTTCCATCATCTGTAAAAGAGTTTTAAGAATCCCCCTTCCAAAGGATTCAGTGGTTCAAGATCTCCTTATCAAAAGATCTTTGGTTTTAAGAGTCTCCTTACCAAAAGACTCAGTGGTTCAAGATCTCCTTATCAAAAGATCTGTGGTGAAAGAAATCGTTGTCTACCTAAATCACCTAAAGGGGGGGGGGGGGGGTGAATAGGTGATCTCTACTGCTATTGCGGAATAAAAATTAAGTGCACACACAACAAGAGAAATCACAGCACAGAGACACAAGATTTATAGAGGTTCCCCAAGGTGGGAACTCCTCTCTCCTGCTTCGCCTATCTAGCACTTCAGGCTAGCGTCGGCAACTTCGCCAAAACTCGGATTTATCAACAAATACTACACTCGGAGACAACGACTCCTACAAACCGGAGAACAACACCTACAACTCGGAGTAAATAACTCCTACAAAAGCACTCGGAGATAAATTCCTACAACTCGGAGCAAAATACTCCTACAAAATAACTCGGAGAAAAATCTCCTACGAGAATCAAATAGAGTTTGAAATAAAATACTTCTATTAAATCTCAACAGAGATTAACTTCAGATCTTGGAAAAACTGAGTCTTCTTCTTCCTTGAGAACGAAAGCTTGGATCTTGAAAGATTTGGAAGAAAGGAAACTCGGCAAACCTGATCTGAATAGGCCCTTTGATTTTCTTGAAAAGATCTTCAAAAATATGGAGCAGCAAATAAATCAAAAGCCTTCTTATCTGAGAAATCTCTAACAACACTGAAGAACGAGTCTTGATGGCGCAGAAGTTAGATCTCAGAAGAACTTGTTCAGCGAGCAAGGAGGAAGACGACTGGGTTCTTCTCATTCTATCGGGTTGAATAATAGTTGTTGTTTGCCATAAAAAATAAAAGACTATTTATAAGAAGAACTCCAACGGCTAGAGCGACAGACAAGGAATGATCGACACGTGTGCTGCACATGGCGGCCAACCCTAATTTTTAAAAACGAAATGTATTTTTGAAATCCGTCTGTCTGTCATTCGTCGATACTTCACATGAACACTCGACGAATTGACTTAGCCAATAAAAAGACTGATCAAAGGCTTGAAAACCATCTCTGTTTTCATTCGTCTGAATTTGTCGGGAGTTCTCGAGAACTTTCGACAAATTGACTTAGCCGCACAAATTCCTTCACAAAGCTGCTCTTTTGACTTCTGTCAGCATTCGTCGATATTCGTCGGGAGTTCACGAGAACATTCGACGAATGGACTTGGCCGCAGAACTTTCTTCTTCAAACTGGAAATATGGCTTCTGTCAGGATTCGTCGGGAGTCATCGGGACTTCACGTGACATCTCGACGAATTGACTTAGCAAAAATTCCTTTTCTTCTGAAAACCTGCTCCATTCCTCAAACTTGAAAGCCTTCAGTTGTGAGAATATGAAGTGCACCCCAAAAGAGAGATTACACATGGACCAACACTTTGTTCTATACAATGAGGGATTACATTGTCTAGGACTGTGTTTGGTGATCCATTGCAACCTGACTTTGGTGTGTACTTAGCATTATGACCTGTCACAACACATCTAAGGAGAGTTCATCAAATACATACTCAATTCAATTTAGTTCACTGGGGAACACCTTCAAATCCAGGTGATTGTGGATACAATACCCAACAATCTCCCCCTATTTGAAGATGTCATAACCCTATGCACTAAGTTGAATTGCACAGAAAGTATACTTGAATATAAACAACACAACCAGGCAGTAATAATTAAAGAGAGAATCAATGTTTATCCAAACACAAATATATATATATAAACAAAGAATAACAACATGATTCCAGAGCAGCTCAGCTCTTGCTTTATCCTTATCTTTCTGTTTTCCAAAAATTCTTTCCACTGCCTCAGCTTTCTTCTTCTGTTCAGATTCCATTCTCTCAAAGAATGCCTTTGGCTTAGGCCAATATCTATCAGGAGCAGTCTCTTTAGATCCACCTGTCTTGAAATGAATTCTCCTTTCAGTTGTCCTTTTCTTGAACTTATTCCATTCCTCCTGACTGGAATGTTTACTGACACTTTCATTTTGCTTACTAACAAGGTTGAAAGCTGTAAGAATGATATTTTTTGAAGTGGGACTCCAGCTTTCTTGGAAATTTCTTGGAGGAGGCACATCATAGAATTCTCTAATCTTCTTGTGAGGAATAGATCGTTTTGCAGAAGGTTTATCACCAAAGATCTTCCTTTTCAAAGATTTTTCAGAAGATTCAGGAGCTTTGGAGCTTTCAAGCACTGGATCATCCCAGAACTCTTGGTAAGTGGAGACTGGAAAATCTGCTTCAGCAAAATCAGAATCCTCAACAGGAATTTGAGAAGAACTTGGAGCTGGAGCACAGGAAGAGGGAACATCTGACTCTTTATTCATAACAGAGAATCCAAGCATACCTGCAACCTCCTTGAACAGCCAACTTATAGATTCATGAGTGTACCAATTTACATCTACAACATTTTGTAATATGTTCTCCTTAAGCTCTTGCATCTTGGAAAATACATTTCCATCCAAATCAATCACTCTACCAGCACTTTCTTCTATTTTAGACACAATACTCTCCTCCCCCTTTATGACATCTTCATGTAGGAGGGTATAGAGTTTGGCCAGTTGTCTTTCAACTTGATCATCCAGAAAAGTAAGCCCTTGATCATGAGAAGCTCTGAGAGCTGTTTTAGCAGAATTCATATGAAGAACATCTTCACCAACTTGATGCAAGTTCTTTAGAGCATGCCCAACTGCCTTATTTGTGTGGTCCAATGCTTTTCTTGCTTTTGTCATCCAGGCTTCTTGATCACTCTTGAATTTGCCCATTTCATGTCTTATCTGAGCCATTTCCTGTCTCAAAGCATCATCAACTTTATCTATTTTCTGATAAACTGACTTTATGGACTGATCAAAATGCTCTGTTTGAGCTTGCAGCAAACTTGAAATTGACTTGAGGAAAGAAGATTAAGAGCTCTCTCCAGTTTCAAAATCATCAGGAGAGACTCTATCAGCTACACAACTAGTAGACTGTGCTTGCTTATCAAGCACAGTTGCTCTTGGAGATTGTCTCAAAATACTTTCTGGAGGGCGCAAGAGCAGCACAGGAGGGACTGCAGATTCACCCATAAATATGTCTTCCTATTCTTTCTCCCCCTCAGTCAAAGACATCTTCTTAGCTGACTCCAACTGAGCACTAAAACTGCCCATCTCCATAGAATCTGATTTCTCAGAAGGAATAGATTCAGGATCTGCCAAGTCTTCACTATGTTCTGAATTATAAGCAAACTCTGCAGAGGATCTTCTTGAGTCCTCTAACATAGCAGCTTCATTTTCAGCAGCAGATTTCCCTTGACCTTCCAGGTCAGGAACAGCAGGACTGACTGGATCAACATACACTGGATCAGTATGAACTGGATCAATTTCACTGGGAGGAATTTCCTTTGAAGCAGCACTACTTTCAGCAATGTCTCTTGGGGTTGGAAGCTCCCCCTCAACATGTTCACTTCTGCCTTGATCAGGAGCTGTACTGGGTCCACTACCCCTTGAGGGTTGACCTTCTTCATGAGTCCAATTCTCATTCTGCACAGGGTCCTCACCACCACTAACAACAACCTTGACTCCACCCTTTGGAATGACCCTTTCCCATTTGCAGAAAATAGAGGAGTTGATTTTCTTAGTGTGATGGATGGGTATACCTCTTCCAAGATTGAAAAAATCTGGATTACTACCATTCAGCAACAAACTAATAATTCTTCCAAAATTTGGGGCATGAAAGCTGTCTTTAATTTTCTCAAAAAGAACTTCACCAAAATTAAAAATCTTTCTACAACTAATAGCTGTGTGAATCTTAAAGGCATCTTCAGATAGGTAGTCATGTGAGCCTACCTTGCACAATAAGACTTTTCCCAAAATATCACACATAAGCTTACCTCCGTCATTCATGAATTTTCTTCTTATCTTTGAACCTTCATCAAGAATGCAACAGAATCTTTTGGCCTAGAGAAAATCTTCAGCAAACACTTCTTCTGATTCGACTTCAGGCATCCTCAAAATCCTGCTGATGCCACTAGCTTTCAAAACTATTTTACAAGACCTGATGCTGCTCTTTATCTTCTTGCCTTGACTAGAGATTTTTGCATTTCTGAAGAACTCAAGAACGTCTTGTTCGAGAATTTTAGCCGGCTCTTCCAAGACATAACTGAGCCCGGCGACATCAAGCATCAAGATAATGTTTCTGAACTCATCTGAAGCAGTTCGAAAGCTACCTCGCACCAGCTCTCCACCTGAATGCAGACCTCCAGCTGCTTTGGGCGCCATCGAGCTTGACGAAATCGAGGAAGAGAAACAGTGTTTTCTCGAGGGAGACGGAGAGACGGGCAGGGTTTCACGGAAGAGTGCGTGGAATCACGTGTTCTCTTTGTTTTTATATATATATAAAATAAATTTAGGCGCGTACCTGATTTCACGGATGGCTCTTCGGATCCAATAAATTGTATTTAATAATAAGGGTTCACGAGAGACGTGTCCGAGAAGAGAGATATTTTGACATGTGAAATCCCGTGAAACTTCATGAAATTTCTGGTTTATCCAGTGAAATCCCGTGTAATTTCGTGAAATTCCAATATTCTTGTCCTCATGATTCCTTGTTAAGCATTCCAAGTTCCATTTTGAAGAAATTGAACTTGGTCTCGTCCAGAGGCTTCGTAAAAATATCTGCAATTTGTTTGTCAGTATTAACATATAACAAATTAATATCCTTACTCTCAACATGTTCCCGGATGTAGTGGTAGTGAAGCTCGATGTGCTTCGTTCTGCTGTGAGAGACTGGATTATTTGCTATGGCAATAGCACTTGAGGAGTCACAGAACATGGGGATTTCTGTGAGCTTTAAATTATAGTCCTCAAGCTGATTCTTTATCCACAAAAGTTGTGCACAGCAACTGCCGGCAGAGATATACTCCGATTCAGCAGTTGATATTGCAACACAATTTTGCTTCTTGCTACTCCATTACTGATGAGTCCTCATCATATACACATATATGGACTCATCTAGGCCTTTATTCAGTCTTTTCACCGCACTTTAGCCTTGTTATAGTTTATATTTGATATTACATGCTAGGTGCACTTCTAGGCCCATTTTGGTGTGATTTCATGCTTTTCTTCATTAGTAGTTTTCATGCTCCGTTAGGTGCCACTTTCAGTGGCTAGATTCGTGGTTGTGCTGGAATAGGAGTCGTGCAGGTGTTCCCGGTGCAATTCTGCACAGGAACACTGCGCACGATCACTGGTTCTATTGCGCACGACCACTGGTCGTGCGCCACTGATCGTGTGCACTTAACCCTTTTCTCATGAGTTCTGTTTGGTGCAGTGCGCACGAGCATCTACGATAGTGCGCACGACCACCGGTCGTGCGCCACTGTTCGTGCGCACTTATCATTAATTTTATGAGTTCTGTCTCGACCAGTGCGCACGACCACCGACGATAGTGCGCACGACCACCGGTCGTGCGCCACTGGTCGTGCGGACATTATATTTTATAAATTGCTTTTCTTGCAGGTTCTGTCCAGTCGGACGCACGATCACAGGATTCTAGTGCGCATGACCACTGGTCGTGCACCAATGACCGTGCGCACTGTTTACTCCAGCGCCTATAAAACGACCTGCTCGCGAATTAGGTCGGGATCCCGATTTTCTTCCGCCGTTTTCTCGCTCCAGGGCTCCGATTTCGCCCCTCCACCGCCGCCCACCATATGGAGGTGCTCCGGGATTGTTCTTCACGCCAATCTTGAGCCGGAGCTTCCTCCCGGCCTCCTCCTTCATCCAAGTGCTCCAAGGAAGGTTTAGCCGCCATCGCCATCAAGCAAGAGGAAGTTTGCAACCTCTACCGGATCGTGACACGAAGAAGACGGGCTCATTGGAGAGTAGTGGCAGCTCTCTCTACCCCGGACGTAGTTGCGGACCGAGCTTGGACACGGATTGACAACCCGGCGATTCCAACCGTGAATCTACAACGAGACTTCAGATTCGGTCGATTTCTTGCCTTATTCTTCTCTTATTGATGTGTATGTAGCTAGAACCAACATTTTGATGAAGTATATTTTTACTTGTTAACATTAGTATGAAATCATGTCTATGTGATTGAGTAATCTTGTTATATTTTCATTTTAGGTGTGCCCCGTGGTGTGGATTGTTCGTTGTGTTGTGCCGCCCTAACAATTGTTAGTGGTGTGATTTGCGAAGAGGCGCTTACGACCCTGATTCCGTTAGCCTACTCGCCCATCCGCCTACCGAAGCATGGCATCGCGGCCCGTACTCCATCCCGCCTAACGAAGCAGCATGCTCAAGGCCTGCATAGTTCGATCCGCTTGCCTACTCGTCCATCCGCCCTTACGAAGTAGCTCGTTCAAGGCCTACGTAGTCTTCCATCCCGCCGAGCGAAGCATTGCATAGCGGCATTGCATATGAGTAGTTGTAGCTTTTTCTCTTTATTTTCCACAACCCAAATCAACCCCCGTGTCCGCAATTCATCCGACCCAAAGGACTTCGATCTCAAGTCCTTCCTCGAACGTTAACTCCACCTTACTATGTTCCTTGAGAGATTCGATACTTGGGGATTTACTTCCTCATATTATTACTTGACAACGACCGGTTCACTGCCATTCGGATCGCAGTCTCGCGACCGCCTATAGCGGTGTGCATGATTTTCGCATCAATTACACAAGCCTTTTTCCCAAGAATTGGCAAGTTCCTGAAGTACTCTTTCTATCATCTTTGCTACCTGCAAAATCAGCATCTGAAAAACCAATTAGTTCAAAATCATTGCTTCTCGGGTACCATAAGCCGAGATTTGGTGTACCCTTAAGGTATCTCAAAATCCTCTTTGCAGCGGCATAATGAGATTCCTTACAGTTCACCTGATATCTGGCACAAACACATGTTGAAAACATTATATCGGGCCTACTGGCAGTAAGGTAGAGCAAGGACCCAAGTATGCTTCTGTACTTGGTTTCATCAAAAGGTTTCCCTTTCTCATACTTGTCCAGAGACATACTTGAGCCCATTGGAGTCCTCATAGAGGTTGCACTCTCCATTCCAAATTTCTTGAGGAGATCTTTGGTGAACTTCGTCTGAGAGATGAAAATTCCATCTTCAGATTGGTGCACCTGGAGTCCTAAGAAATATTTCAGCTCTCCCATGCTGCTCATTTCAAACTTACATTGCATCAAGTTAGAAAACTTTTTGCAAAGTTTGTCATCTGTAGAACCAAATATAATATCATCGACATAGATTTGCACTAGCAAAATCTCGCCTTTTACTTCCCTAAGAAATAATGTCTTATCTATTGTTCCTCTTGTGAATTTGTTATCAAGAAGGAACCTAGACAATGTCTCATACCAGGCTCGGGGTGTCTGTTTGAGACCATACAAAGCTTTATGTAAATAATACACATGATCAGGAAAGTTAGAATCTACAAAACCTGGTGGCTGAGCTACATATAATTCCTCTTTAAGGTATCCATTCAGGAAGGCTGACTTCACATCCATTTGGAAAACCTTAAAGCCCTTATATGCAGCATATTCCAGAAATAATCTGATGGCTTCAAGTCTTGCTACTGGTGCAAAGGTCTGATCAAAATCAATCCCTTCTTCTTGCCTGTATCCTTGTGCAACCAGTCTTGCTTTGTTCTTTGTAATGATGCCCTTTTCATCAAGCTTGTTCCGGTAGACCCATTTTGTTCCAATTACATTTTGTCCTTTGGGTCTTGGTACTAACTCCCAAACTTTACATCTCTTGAATTGGTTGAGCTCTTCTTGCATAGCAAGGATCCAAGATGGATCAGTGTTTGCTTCTTCAAACTTCTTCGGCTCAATCTATGAAAGAAAACTTAAATGTAAAACTTTGTTAGTTGTACCTCTTCTCTTTAGAACTCTGCTTGAAGGATCTCTGATAATCTGATCAGCTGGATGATCTCTCGAATATCTGACTCCCAAGTTGTTTGCATTTTCAGGAGCAACTTGAGGTTCAGCCACCTCTGGAATATCTTCTTCTTCATGAACTTCTTGTTCATCTTCAGAGTGATCCGAGATCTCTTCTGCCAACTTTGGAGCATCATCTGTGGTTTTTACTCCATCTTGCATAGAGAGTTCCTTTAGCTTTTCACCTGCATCTTCAATGAACACACTAGAGGAGTTGCTATGCCGCAGGCTCGTCTCATCAAATACAACATGGACTGTTTCCTCTACCACCAGAGTTTTCTTATTGAAAATCCTTTATGCCTTACTATGGCTACTATATCCTACGAAAATACCTTCAAAACATTTTTCACTAAACTTGGTTGTAGGATGCTTCCCATTGTTAAGTACATAGCATTTACTGCCAAAAATTCTAAAATATGAAATCTTTGGTTTACTGCCCTTTAGAATCTCATATGGGGTCTTACGATGGTTCTTATTGATAAGTGCTCTGTTTTGCACATGGCAAGCTGTGTTGATAGCTTCTGCCCAGAAATATTCTGGAAGAGCAGAATCACTCAACATGGACCTGCCAGCTTCTATGAGGGTTCTATTCTTTCTCTCGGCTACTCCATTTTGCTGTGGAGTATGAGGAGAGGAAAACTCATGGGAGATACCTTGACTTTCACAAAACTCTATCATGGCCCCAGACTGAAATTCTGTTCCATGGTCACTTCTGATTTTGACCACTGAACAGTCAAGTTCATTCTGAATAAGCTTGACAAAATTAGTGAATATGCCGAAGGTTTCTGACTTAAGTTTTAGAAAGAACACCCAAGCAAACCGGGAATAATCATCAACAATAACCAAGGTGTAAGCTTTCCCACCTAAGCTTCTAACTGACATTGAACCAAATAAATCCATATGCACCAGATGAAGACATCTGGTAGAATTATTGCCAATTATGCTCTTAAAGCTAGCCTTTGTTTGCTTACCCATTTGGTAAGCATGACAAGGGCTTTCAATAATGCATTTAACTTTGGGGGCATCCCTTACCAGGTTGTGATAAAATAACATAGATATAGTTTTGAAATTAATATGTGATAATCTCTTGTGCCATTGGTCACAAAGAGATGCACTATCTTTGGCAACAAAACACTCTGGGGTAGAAGACTGTAAACATATAAAATCTAAACAGTAAATACCACTACTTCTAGAGCCTGTTAAAATAGTTTCCGCAGACACGGACATCTTTATCAGGCATCTATCTCTAAAGAACTCAACGGTATAGCCTTTGTCACACAGTTGGCTTATGCTAATCAGATTGTATTTCAATCCTTTCACATGAGCTACACGTGTGAAAATGACTGAGCCGTTGGTTATTGAACCATAACCAATAATAATACCTCGTTCGGATCCGCCAAACTTTACTTTAGGCCCGTTCTCAACTGGAACAGAATCCTGAAGTAATCTTCTTCTCCCGGTCATATGCCGAGAGCAACCACTGTCCAAATACTAGATGGGAATTTCATTGGCCTTTGGACATTCCTGCAAACATGATCAATACCCCTTAGGAACCCAAACATTTTTGGGCCCTTGGTTCCTTGTTAGTGGAACACCACTTGGAACATTAACTTTGCAAGTGGTCGGTTTTGCACTGTTAACTCGTGGAGTTCTTGGCACAGTATGATTGAACCAACAATTAATGGCGAAATGACCAATTTTGCCACAGCACCAGCATTCAAATCTATTGTATCTCCTCTTTGTGTTCTGCTGAGCCTTTTGAACGGGTGGCTTTGCAGGAGGAGCATCCTTGGAGGTAGAAGCCTCGTTGGTGCAACATACACAATTCTTAGGCACAATAAGCTTGACCTGCGGTGCCTTCTTAGCATTTGATCCATGAACGAATGGTCCATGATGCTTCAATTGAATTTCCTCATAAGGTGCCTTGAGGGAGCTAGATCCAAAGTTTCTGGGTCTGGTTCACACTGAGTTCACCTTGGCAGGCACAACATGAGTTGCTCTGCTGAAGTGACCATACATGCTCTCAAAATCATAGGTGTTCATAGGAAAAATCACCTTCTTGAAATTTGGAGCACACTGTGGACCTTTACCCTTTGCTTTAGCAGCTCTTCTTTTGGCTGACTTACTTAGGCTCTTTTCAGCAACATGGCCCAAACCACTACTACCAGAACCAGCAGTGAAAGTGTCTATGATAGGCAAAACTGTCTTGGGCTTAGAGAAGTTCATTGTGATCTTCTTTTCAGCCTCAAGCTGTTTCGTCAAATCATTGATAATTTCACTCTTCTGAATGCCTGCTGAAGTGGCCTCGGAGAGAGCAATCTTCAAGGATAAGATTTCTTCCCTGAGTAGGTTAGATTCTTCAATCTCCTTTCTCAGGTTTGATTCTTGATCCTTTAGGGATTGAATCTCCTTTGTTTGAGTTTTAACAAGCTTTCGACACTTATTAAACCCCTTCAACATTTCCTCAAACTTAGCAGTCAATTCAGAATCCTCTTCCGAATAGTAGCTTTCATTAGCATCAGATGCCGTTTATGAACATGAAAGAGGTGTAGAAGATAATACCTGACCGGTGAAAGGAATAATATCTTTGTCATCATCTGTCATGGCCATTAGTCCAAAGAATGCCTCTTCATCTGAGTTAGACTCATTTGAGTCACTATCACTCAGAGTCTTGGACTTCTTGGAAACAAATCTCTTCTCCTCTTTCTTCTTTCCTTTGAAGGACTTCTTTTCTTCTTTTCTTGAAGATTCCTTCTTCTTGTGTGGGCAATCAGCTATCATGTGCCCTGGCGTTTTACAACAATAACAAACGGGTTCAGTATAATCATGTTTGTTCGGTTTAGAACCATACCTGTTGTTTCTGTCACGGTGTGATCTCCTGTGATCTCTTGAGGAAGATGAGCCTTTCCTCGTTTGTCTCCTCTTGTTAAGCAACTTTTTGAATTGCATGGAGAGGAGGGAGAATTCTCCTTCAGATAGTTCTGATTCTTCAGAAGTGTTTTCAGCTTTATCCTCAAAAGATTCATCCCTCACAGGGGATAGGGCCCTGCTTCTCCGGGAGCTTTCAGCCTTTAGAGTAATGGGCTTTTCCTTGCCAGAGCTCCTACTGCTTTCCTCTTCTGACTTCCTGATATTCAACTTCAGCTCATGGGAAAGCAGCTTCCCATATAGAATATGTGGCTCCGTAGTAGCCAACTTACCATACTCTCTGATAGCTATCACTTTGGGGTCCCATTCCTTAGACAGGGATCTAAGGAATTTATCATTTAGTTCACCCGTGGTGAATTCCCTTCCATAGTTTCTCAAACCGTTTACAATCTTGAAGAATTTCTTGTAGGTGTCAGAAATTGTGTCTTTGCCTTGTTGCTTGAAGGCTTCATATTCTTGGTTCAGCAAAGACTTCCTGTCATCTCGAACTTCTTCAGTACCTTCCATCAAAACCACAATAGAATCCCACATTTCTTTTGCAGACTTGCAGTGAATCAGATTTTGTAGCATAGAATCATCAACTGCACCTGCTATGATTTGCTTTGCTTTCTTATCTAGAGTGACAAGTGAAATTTCATCCTTTGTCCTATCCATTAGTTTCTTTGGTATCTTTTTGGTGGGATCAATGGTAGAAGCAACTGTTGGAATGACGGGACCTTCCTTAACTATCTGGGAGATACGGGGATCATTTGCTTCCATGTAGAAAATAACTCTTTCTTTCCACATGGGGAAATTTTCCTTAGTGCAAACTGGGAGCTTGGAGGAAAATCTTTCCATGCCTCTGTCCATAGAGAGAGATCTTGACAATGAAGAGGGATCTTTAATCTAGGTGTTAACCTCTTAAAGATAACCTGGCTCTGATACCAATTGAAAGAAATCGTTGTCTACCTAAATCACCTAAAGGGGGGGGGGGGGGTGAATAGGTGATCTCTACTGCTATTGTGGAATAATAATTAAGTGCACACACAACAAGAGAAATCACAGCACAGAGACACAAGATTTATAGAGGTTCCCCAAGGTGGGTACTCCTCTCTCCCGCTTCGTCGATCTAGCACTTCGGGCTAGCGTCGGCAACTTCGCCAAAACTCGGATTTATCAACAAATCCTACCCCCGGAGACAACGGCTCCTACAAACTCGGAGAACAACTCCTACAACTCGGAGTAAACAACTCCTACAAAAGCACTCAGAGATAAACTCCTACAACTCGGAGCAAAATACTCCTACAAAATAACTCGGAGAAAAATCTCCTACGAGAATCAAATAGAGTTTGAAATAAAATACTTCTATTAAATCTCAACAGAGATTAACTTCAGATCTTGGAAAAACTGATTCTTCTTCTTCCTTGAGAACGAAAGCTTGGATCTTCAAAGATTTGGAAGAAAGGAAACTCGGCAAACCTGATCTGAATAGGCCCTTTGATTTTCTTGAAAAGATCTTCAAAAATATGGAGCAGCAAATAAATCAAAAGCCTTCTTATCTGAGAAATCTCTAACAGAACTGAAGAACGAGTCGTGAGGGCGCAGAAGTTAGATCTCAGAAGAACTTGTTCAGCGATTAAGGAGGAAGACGGCTGGGTTCTTCTCTTTCTATCGGGTTGAATAATAGTTGTTGTTTGCCCTAAAAAATAAAAGACTATTTATAAGAAGAACTCCAACGGCTAGAGCGACAGACAAGGAATGATCGACACGTGTGCTGCACATGGCGGCCAACCCTAATTTTCAAAAACAAAATGTATTTTTGAAATCCGTCTGTCCGTCATTCGTCGAGACTTCACATGAACACTCGACGAATTGACTTAGCCAATAAAAAGACTGATCAAAGGCTTGAAAACCATCTCTGTTTTCATTCGTCGGAATTCATCGGGAGTTCTCGAGAACTTTCGACGAATTGACTTAGCTGCACAAATTCCTTCACAAAGCTGCCTTTTTGACTTCTGTCAGCATTCGTCGATATTCGTCGGGAGTTCACGAGAATATTCGACGAATGGACTTGGCCGCAGAACTTTCTTCTTCAAACTGGAAATATGGCTTCTGTCAGGATTCGTCGGGAGTCATCGGGACTTCACGTGACATCTCGACGAATTGACTTAGCAAAAATTCCTTTTCTTCTGAAAACCTGCTCCATTCCTCAAACTTGAAAGCCTTCAGTTGTGAGAATATGAAGTGCACCCCAAAAGAGAGATTACACATGGACCAACACTTTGTTCTATACAATGAGGGATTACATTGTCTAGGACTGTATTTGGTGATCCATTGCAACCTGACTTTGGTGTGCACTTAGCATTATGACCTGTCACAACACATCTAAAGAGAGTTCATCAAATACATACTCAATTCAATTTAGTTCACTGGGGGACACCTTCAAATCCAGGTGATTGTGGATACAATACCCAACATGTGGTTCTAAGAGTTCTTTGTCAAAAGACTCAGGCACAGGTTGGACAATCCTACCAGGGAGGTAGAAGAGAGGACTTCCCAAATTTTGGGGAACCTCTATAAAAATCCTTGTGTTTTTGATGTGATTTTCTGTGCTGTGCAATTTACTTTTTCTGTGTTCATTTTCAGCAAACTTTTTTTCATTTATTATGCCTTTGGTTTTGCTGTGTGCATAATAACTTAGTATTTTTTATAGTGTGTGCACTATTAGGGTAGAAAATATTTTAATCTCTATTCACCCCCGCTCTAGAGAATTCTCAGAGGCACATTGTGCACTTTCACACATTCTCCCATATCAGGGAAGAAATTAGGTAGAATATGAGCAACTTAATGATAATTACAGGAGACTTCTCAATAAATAATCCAAGAGTGTAAACATCTATACTCATAAAGCAAATGGTTATTATAATTCTTCCACCATTTCAACCTATTATGCTAATTGACTCCCACAATATCCCAAGTCTCCACACCTAGTGCATTAAATTCTCTTTATCGTAATTAAAAATCTAATCAAATCTCATGGATTTCTACCTAAGCTAATCGTCAGTGTTCACAACTTTGGGATCATTGGGGATTGTCCTTCAACTATTTAAGCAAGCCCCAAATGGGTTGGGAATCACGAAGCTAGGCGGGAGTTTCTTCTTAGTAATTATACATCATATATTTTTGGTTGCCTTTCACATTGCTTCCACAATAGGGGAGAAATTAGCCAGGTATTCAAACTTCTTGAATGTATTATTCGATCATGTCCGTACTCATATGACTCGCATACTTGTATGTGGTTATTGATTTTTTTGGTTGTAATGATTGGTATGCGTTAAGTCCAAACATCTATACTCATTTACCTTTTACAACAGTTGATGTTGAAAGAGCTTTAGATCAAGTAGTTGTTCATAGAGAAAAGTGGTTGATAGCTAAATCCAAGAGAGAAGAGGAATTATTTGCAACTGTCAGAGTTAGGGTATTTGAGAGAGATATGAGCAACATATTTCTCTTCCTTTGAGAGTGTATATATATAGCATTCCTTCAAAATATGGCCAACTTCCCAACCCAGGCTTGCTTGAGCAGTGGAAGGGCAATTCGCAAGGATCCCAAATTTGTGAACACTAACGATTAGCTTAGGTTGAAATCCATGAGATTTGGTTGGATTTTTAATTATGACTAATAGAATGTAATGCATTTGTTGTGGAAACTTGGGGTATGGTAGGAGTCAATGAGCGCGACAAGTTGAAATGTCGGGAGAAATATAGTGGTCATATGACCATATAGTATTTATTGATAAATCTCCAATAATTATTGTAAACTTTCTCATATTCAAATGTGTGCCTAATTTCGCTCATGTTTTGAGAGAATGTGAAAAATAACTAAAAAATGATGAATAATTACTAAGAAAAGGCATTTAAGAATCACTTGATGAGAAGAGGACTCTTTCACCAAGGCTTTGGGATCCTCTTTGTACTTTTTATTTTATAGGATATGCAACGCACTCATTTAGGATTATGAAGCCCATAATAAGCCATTAAATTTATTTCCTCCATTAGGATCATAGGCCCACATGACCAAGCCCGTCATGAATTGCATATGAAATTACATTAATAATGGCTGGCTAGTTAATGACTTCGGTGATGTGGGATTAATGAAAGCATGCCTGCTGACTCACGCTGCGTTAAAAATCTCGGGCATATTTTCAATGTCTCCCGCACCTCTCCCGATCTCCATAGAAAAACTTTGCACGGCTAACACAATCCTCACCCAAACCATTTGGTCGTGGTGGAATGGAATCATATTAGAATATGTGCCAAATATTGCTCTCCATTTAAGAGTGATATGAAAAACATATTGCTCTTCTTTTGAGGATGTATATATATAGTATCCCTTCCAAATATGACCAAGTTCCCAATGTTGGATCTGTAGGCACCCTTAGAGCGGGGGGGGGGGGGGGGGGGGGGGGTTGAATATGGGTTTAAAAACTTTTATTATACTTTAAATGACTTGAAACGCTAAGAGAATAAAGTAGTGAAAAAGCAAACAAATCAAGTGAAATAAAATAAATACATGATTTTATTAACTTGAAATATAAGATTACAAAACTTGATTTCTTATGAGGTTAGAAATCGAAGGCGAAAAGTAAAATTGAAGTATCTAGTTTCCAACCTAAATCACCTAGAGGGGGTGAATAGGTGATAACAACATCTTTTGCGGAATTAAAAACTTGATAAAATAGAACGCACAAAAAACAATTCACAAACACAGATGACACAAGGAATTTATAGTGGTTCCCCGTTCTTGGGTACTCCACTTGCTGGCCTCGCCAATCTAGCACCACATCTAGACTTAACTACTTCACTATAACTCGGATCAAGAATGATCCTACAATCTCAGAGTCAACACTCCTACAACACGGAGACAAATCTCCTACAAACTCAGAGAAAATCTCTCTTACAACTCAGAGAAAAACCTCTCCTACAACTCAGAGGCAAACCTCTCCTACAACTCGGAGAAAAACCTCTCCTACAACAAATGTAAATTTAGATTGATGCAATACTTATCAATATAATAACAGATCTGAAAACCCTGAGAGATCTTCTTCCTGCCTGAGACTTGAAAAGCTTTGACTTGTTGTCGAAGAGGAAGAATGGAAAATAACTCAGATCTGACCTTCCACGATTCGACTTGATCAAATAGATACAGTAGAGGATGGAGCAATGATCAATCAAACCTTTTCTTCCACCTGAGATAATAGATTCAGAACAGCAAATTGATCTCCAGCAATGGCGACAGGCGGCGACACTTTCTCGTTCTTACGGATCGAATATAGATTAGGGTTAATGATAAGAATGATTGATTCTTTATATTCCTTAAAAGAGAGACTTATATAGCTAAGGACTTAATAGCATGAAATAAGGTATGATTAACCTTAAACGAAATCAAATGAGTCGTCACTTATGACAGAAGGAATTAACGTCCCGTCAAACAGACTAAAAATAACTTAAAGGAGAAATCAAAATTTCTCGAGAGATACAAAACTTCTCGAGAAATAGAAGCTACTACTCGAGAAAAGATATTGAAGGATTTTTTGGAGGTTGAGATAAACTTCTCGAGAGATAAATGATTTCTCGAGAAATGAATGGACTTCTCGAGAACTATTGATTTCTCAGGAAAACGAACATCAGAAAAACTTCACTGTGCAGACGAGAAAGACTTTCCGAGAGATAGACAGATTTCTCGAGAAATAGTTTTAACTTCTCGAGAGATTTAAGACTTGCCGAGAAACCTTGAGAAACTTGGAATGAAGGACTAAGAAGGATTTCTCGAGAGCTTACAAGGACTTCTCGAGACATCATTTGGATTTCTCGAGAAGTAACCTGATTTCTCAAAAAATTAACTTTGAGAGAATTTTATTCCTCCTTCTTTTGGACACCAGCTGCACCTCCAACCCATGGGCTTCAATAGTCTTGAAAATGAAGTGTATCCCAATAGAGTGATCACATATGAGTCAACACCATGTACCACACAATGAGGAATTACATTGTATGAAACTGTGCTTATTTACCCACTGTGACCTGACATTCGTCTACACTTAGCAATGTGAACCTGCAAATACAATACTAGAAAGACATATCAAATTCACTAGCAATTCAATCTTGGTTCAAGGGTGACTTCCCACAAATCAAGGTTATTATGGATACAATACCCAACAATCTGCCCCTATTTGTAGAAGTCAGAACCCTATTCACCAAGATGAATTGCATCAATATAAAACACAAACAAAACATACCATAGAGGAAAAGATATGAAAGTAGACAGAGCATCAAAATCAATAACTATATATATATAAGATTTTCTTCATCAAAATCAATAACTATATATATATTTAAGATTTTCTTCATGAATTAATGTTCACACAATCAGATTGAGTAAAAGTTTTGATTGGTCTCATAATCCTTCCTTCAGGCATTGCTTCTTTTCTTCTGTTCTTGTCTTGCAAAATAAGCATATGGCTTAGGATGGTAATTTGGAGGAGGGGATGGAGCTCCAGGATTGCTATAACCATAACTCTTGAAGTGTATTCTTCTCTTTGTCATGCTTGTCTCATACTTTTTCCATTCAGTTGTACTGAAATAGTCTGAAACTTTCATACCACCTTCATCCACTAGCTTGAATGTGTCAAGAATAATTATCTTAGAAATAGGGCTCCACACCTCTGGAACTTCTTTAGTAGCAACTGCCTTTCCAGAGCCTGCAGAGGTTGACCCATGGACAGACCTACTAGCAGATGGCCCTTCTCCATACTTCCTTTTCCTTGAAATAGGCACATTAGACTGAATTTTAGGTTGCCTTGTAGGACAAACCTGGGAATAGTCAGCAGGAGCTTCATATTCAGGTTACTCTTCAGGTCTAGGTGAAAATTGAGGTTGAATTGCAAACTCAGGAAAATCTCATTATGTATCCACACAGCAGTCTTTGTAGTGTGAGCATTGATATCTGCAACCTGCCTTTGGACACCAGAAGAAAATTATTCATGCTGATTTCCCAAACTTCTTTGAAGTTCAGACAATGAATGATCCAAAAGCTCCGTCATCTTATCCTCCCCCTTTCTGACTTCTACAGTAAGGGTTTGGATTACAGATTCTTTGAACAAACCAACCTCATCAAGGATTTTGAAAGAATTTTCTTCAACTTTTGATTCTATAGATTCTTGAGTTTTTCTGACCTGTTTAGTTTCTGCCAACACCCTTGCTACACTCTCAATTGTATGGTCTATGACTTTCCACCTTGAATGACAAGCTCTTTGATTTTGTCTGTATTGACTTTAATTTCAGTTAGGCTTCTACTCATTTCTTTTTCAACATTGGAGATTCTAGTATGAACTCCCCTAATTGAATTTTCAAGCTTGTCACTCTGCTTCTTGACCAACAGTTCAATCTTGCCAAGAATAGAATCTTCCTCAAACAAAGGTGGTGAAGGAGGTGGAGGAGTAATATAAGATCTGAAATCATCAGCAAATTCATCAAGAACCACAAAACTTATAACTTTTGGAGAAGAAATTTTAACCACATCTCCTTCCTCACAAATTATCTCTGCTTGAGCATCCTTGTGTGCTTCCTCACAGAACTCTTTCTCCCCCTCAAAATGTGCTGGGGGAGGAGATAATCCATGAACTGACACATCATCAGCTTCATTGGTAAAGCCAAAATCTGCACCAGACCCTGCCATTTGACCACTGGAGTTGTGCTCTGCAATATTATCCCTTAAAATATCATCAACTATATCTGCAATAGTGGTAGCTACAGAATCTGCCTGAACATCTTCAATAACAACATTTGGAGGAGGAGGATATGGAACAACATCATCTTGTATAAGAGGGGGATTATCCTCCACTTGAGCATCTTGAACATCTGGATCATTAGAAACAACTGGATCAGTTGTAGTTTGAGCTGAGATCGGAGGTTGAATTGGTTCTGAAGATTGAATAGGTTCTGAAGATTGAAAAGGTTCTTGAGGAACTGAAAACTATGGTAGAACTGAGGCTTGGTGCTGAACTGGTGGCTGAGATGGAATTGAAGTAGCATCTGGAAGTGGAGTATCAGAAGGAGGAGCAGGACTTACACTCTGATTCTCAGGAATGACTGATGTAAGAAACTCCCCCTGAGAATTTGCAGGGACAGAGGGAAGAGGCTCCCCCTGGGAATTTGCACCTGCATCTATTGTTTTCTTTATCCTGATGTCCTACCTCTGAATCGTGGAGACATTTAGCTTCTTCAGATGATGAATAACTACACCTTTGGACATGTCAAACACTGTTGGATTAATCTGATTCAAAAATAAAGTAAGTATCCTTGCATAGTTTGGAGCAAGTAGACTTGCTTTAATTCTAGAAAGGAGAAGTGTGGGCCAGTCACATTTCTTCCCAGTCACCACTGCAATCATCAGGCAGAAGACATCTTCAGAGACATATCCTAAACTTCCTGTTTTGCAGAGAAGAACTTTAGAAATAATGTCAACCAGCAACTTTCCAACATCATTCATCCTGTGTCTTCAAACAGATGTATCAGCCTTATCTAGACCACAAAAGGTCATTGTTCTGGCCCAATCAAGATCATCAAGATCATCTTCAGATTCTATAACTGGTAGCCTTAGATATTTGGTTAGAGATTTGGTTGAAATCTTGATCTTCAGATTGTCCACAAAGGATATCAACATTTTTCCTTCCTTTACCACTTTCACGTTTATATAGAACTCTTCAACTTCTCTGAATAGAATTCGACATGGGTGTTCCAAAATGAAGGACAAACTGGCTGCTTCTAGGAGATAGAATAAATTCTGAAAATCGTCGGAGAGATTGTTTAGACCTAACCTTTCAAGCTCACTGCCGACGCCTATCTTAGCTCTTCGACAAGGAGCCATCGAATCGAGTTGGAGATCTTGTGTTGACAAGGAGAGGTCACGAGAAGAATCAAACCAGACGTCGAATGTCGTGAGAAGAGAAGATGAACAGTCGAGGAGTTTTCGAGAAGGGATGTGCGTGAACATCAATTTATTCGAGATTTCTTTTATAGTTTTGATTTGATTTGACAATTTAATTAATTTTATTTAATATTTAAATAACAGCACGTGTACCTGCGCTTTCGTATTCCCAAAAATAAATACTTCTGAATTCTGAAAATGAATAGTCATTTCTCGAGAAGTTGGTCTGTGTCTCGAGAAATCAAATTACCTTTCGAGAGATCGAGAAACTCAGCAAACTCATCTTCGCAAATAAATTTCTCGAGGGATATATCCATTTCTCGAGAAGTATAATGTATTTTTCGAGAAGTGTTAGAATTCTATCTATTAGCCTTTTTCACCAGAGAAAAATCCATTTCTCGAGAGATGAATACCATTTCTCGAGAGATGAATACCATTTCTCGAGAAATCTAAAAAATGACTTAGATTTTTCTTCAAAATTACAGACCTTTGCTTCCTTTAGAGTTTGAACATATGAAGATCTACCTTCCTTCTTGTCTTCTTCCTGACTTGAATATTACTCCATGTTGAGCAGTCCAAGCTCTATCTTGAAGAAAGAGAACTTGGTCTCATCCAGCGGCTTCGTGAAAATATCCGCAACTTGCTTGTCTGTCGGGACATAACATAGATTGATGTCCCCTTTCTCCACATGCTCTCGGATGAAATGATATCTTAATTCAATATGCTTTGTCCGGTTGTGCGAGACTGGATTATTTGCAATAGCTATTGCGCTGGAGGAGTCACAAAACATTGGAATGTCCTTCATCTTCATATTATAATCTCGAAGTTGATTTCTTATCCAGAGAAGTTGTGCGTAACAACTGCCTGCAGAAATGTATTCTGACTCGGCGGTTGAAATTGCAACACAATTCTGCTTCTTGCTACTATAGGAAATAAGTCATCTTCCGAGAAATTGGCATGTCCCGAAAGTGCTTTTCCTGTCATCTTTACTACCTGCAAAGTCTGCATCTGAAAAACCTATTTGCTCGCTATCATTACTTCTTGGGTACCATAAGCCAAGATTTGGTGTACCCTTAAGATATCTCAAAATTCGCTTTGCACATACATATGTAAAGAACATTATATCAGGTCTACTAGCAGTAAGGTAGAGCAAAGAGCCAATTATGCTTTTGTACTTGGTTTCATCGAAAGGTTTCCCTTTCTCATCCTTGTCCAGAGACATAGCTGAGCTCATTGGAGTCCTCATAGAAGTTGCACTCTCCATTCCAAATTTCTTAACCAACTCCTTGGTGAACTTTCTCTGTGAGATGAAAATTCCATCTTCAGATTGCTTCACCTGAAGTCCTAAGAAATATTTCAGCTCACCCATACTGCTCATTTTGAATTTCCCTTGCATAAGTTTGGAGAACTTTTTGCAGAGGTTATCATCCGTAGAGCCAAAAATAATGTCATCCACATAGATTTGCACTAGCAAAATCTTGCCTTTTACTTCCCTAAGAAATAATGTCTTATTTATATTTCCTCTTGTGAACTTGTTCTCAAGAAGAAAGTTAGACATCGTCTCGTACCAAGCTCGAGGAGCTTGTTTCAAACCATATAAAGCTTTTTGTAAAAAATAAACATGATCAGTTTAATCAGGATTAACAAAACCTGGAGGTTGTTCCACGTATACTTCTTCTTTAATATTACCATTGAGAAAAGCCGACTTGCCGTCCGTTGGGTATACGGTGAATCCCTTGAATGCAGCATAAGCAAGAAATAACCTAATAGCTTTGAGCCTTGCCACAGGAGTATAAGTTTGATCGAAATTGATTCCTTCCTCCTGTCTGTATCCTGTAGCTACAAGTCTGGCTTTGTTCTTTATTATCGTTCCTTCTTCATCCAACTTATTTCTGTATACCCACTTTGTTCCAATAATGTTCTTATCTTTGGGTTTTGGAACGAGAGTCCATACTTTGCAACGCTTGAACTGATTTAGTTCTTCTTCCATAGAAACTATCCAAGAGGGGTCTTCATATGCTTCTTGGAATTTCTTTGGTTCAACCTGTGAGAGGAAACTTAAATGCATATTTTCATTAATAGTACCTCTTCTGGTTCTTAAGCCTCCATGAGGGTATCCTTTGATCTGATCAATAGGATGATCCCTCAGGTGTCTGAATTCAAGATTCCTTGCATTATTTGGAACACCAGAAGCTATTTCTTCTACTGGAGTGTCTTCCTCCACTTGGACTAACTCTTCATCAGGATGATCTTCCTCTTCAGTTGAGGTTGGGGGAGGGATCTTGATGAAGTTTTGTGCATCTTCTTTCAATGGCTTATCCAAGCATAAGTCTTGCAGCCTTGAACCTGCATCTTCAACAGAAGCACTAGAGGAACTGCTATGTAGCAAGCTCGTCTCATCAAATACAATGTTAAAATATTCTTCTACAACCAGAGTTTTCTTATTAAAAACTCTATAAGCTTTGCTATGGCTACTATAGCCTACAAATATGCCTTCAAAGCTCTTTTCACTAAACTTGGTTTTGTAATGCTTCCCATTGTTAATAACAAAGCATTTACTGCCAAAGATTCTAAAATAGGAGATGGTGGGTCTCTTGCCTTTTAGTAGTTCATAGGGAGTGTTTTCATGGTTTTTGTTTATGAGTGCTCTATTTTGCACGTGGCATGCAGTGTTGACGGCTTCAGCCCAGAAGTATTCCGGAAGTGAAGAGTCGCTCAAAATTGTTTTGCACGCCTCAATGAGTGTTCTGTTCCTTCTCTCAGCTACCCCATTTTGTTATGGAGTTCGAGGTGAGGAAAACTCATGAAAGATACCTAGGCTTTCACAAAAATCTGTCATGGCTCCAGATTTAAATTGTGTTCCATGGTCACTTCTGATTTTGACCACCGAACAATCTAATTCATTCTGGATTTGCTTGACAAACTTAGTGAAAATATCAAAGGTATCTGACTTGTGTTTTAGAAAGAACACTCATGCAAAATGTGAGTAATCATCTACAATAACCAATCTGTAAGACTTTCCTCCTAAACTTCTAATTTGCAAAGGACCAAACAGGTCCATATGAAGCAAGTATAAACACCTGGTAGAGTCTTTGCAAATAATGCTCTTAAAGGAAGCTCTTGTTTGCTTTCCTTTTACACATGCATGACAAGGTCTATCTGTAATGCACTTAACATTTGGCGCATCACGCACTAAGTTTTGAGAAAACAATTTATTTATAGTTTTGAAATTAATATGTGCTAATCTCTTGCGTTATTGGTCGACAAGGGATGCAATATCTTTTGCTAAAAAACACACTGGTGTAGAAGATGCTAAACAAAGAAAGTTCAAACAAAAAATATTTCTACATCTAGTGCCTGATAAAATTGTTTCTGAATTTTCAGTCGACCTTATCAAACACTTATCTTTATGAAAATCAACTATGTATCCTTTATCACAGAGTTGACTTATGCTTATCAGATTATGTTCTAACACTTCCACATAAGCTACATCTGAAAAGGATGCATTACCATTAGTAATCAAACCGTAGCATTTTGTTATTCCTCTGTCGGATCTGCCAAAAATAACTTTTGGACCGTTCACAACTAGAATAAAATTCTGTAAGAGGCTTTTAGTTCCGGTCATATGCCGAGAACAACCACTGTCCAAATACCAGATAGGATTTCTGTTGGCCTTTGGACATACCTGCAAAAACAAATTATTTTGCCTTAGGAGCCCAAACAAATTTGGGTCCTTGGTCCCATGTTAGTTTAGCACCACGTTGAATGTTAACATTGCGAGTGGTCCTTCTTGCAACGTTCACTTGTGGTCTATTATCATGAATTGTATTAAACCAGCAATCTACGGCAAAGTGACCTATTTTGCCGCAGCACCAATAATCAAACCTATTGTACCTTCTCTTAGTATTCTCTTGCTTCACTTTTTGAACATTGGTTTTAGCAGGGGAAATTCTTCTAGAAGAGGATGCTTCATGAGTACAGCACACACATGGTTGAACTCTCTCCTTAGGCTTAGGTGCAATAACCTTCACTATTGGTGCTCTCTTAACACTCGGACCATGAGCATAAGGACCAAAATCTCTCAGATTTAGTTCACTTCCACCAAAGTTTTGGGGACGAGCCCAGCCCTTATGGTCATTGACAGGCACAAAATTAATTGGTCGTGTCAAGTGAGCATAAGTGCTCTCCATATCATAGACATTTGTAGGAAAGATAACTTTCTTAAATGCCACTTGATCTTGATGGGCTTTCCCTTTCTCTTTGGTGGAAGCTTTCTTAGCATTCTTTTCTCAGATTAGATTCCACTTCCTTTAGTGACATGATCTCCTAGGCCTGGGTTTTGACAACCTTTCGACATTTGTCAAAGCTTTTAAGCATTTAAGTATATTGGGTCATGAGTTCCGAGTCATCATCTGAGGGGTAATCCTTTTGCTCAGCTGAGGCATAATCTGAATCAGATAATACGGTGTGAGCATTTACCTTCCCGGTATACGGAGGTTATTCTTCATCTTCAGTCATTGCCATTAGCCCAAAGTAGGCTTCTTCTTCATCACTAGATTCATTTAAGTCACTATCACTGAGAGTTTTGGACTTCTTGGCGATGAAGCTTCTCTCATTTTTCTTTTTCCCATGGGTGGATTTCTTTTCATCTTTTCTTCCACCCTCTTTCTTCTTGTAAGGGCATTCAACGATCATATGCCCTGGCTTATTACAGGAATAACAAATAATGTCAGAAGAAACGTGTTTATTCGATTTAGATTTGTACCTTTCATTGTTACTTGAGCCCTTTTTATGATGATCACCATCACGACGAGAATGTCTATAATCTGAGGAGGAGGGCTTGTTCTTCATATGCCATCTCTTGTTTAGCAGCTTCTTGATCTGACGGGAAATTAAAGAGAACTCCTCATCAGACAGTTCAGAGCAGGAGGAGATAGATTCTGATTCTTCTTCATTATCGGTTTCTTTTTCCCTGATCGGAGACATAGCTCTGCTTTTCCTGGAGCTTTCTGCCTTCAGAGCCTAGGTCCTTTCCTTGCTTGAGTCCCGATTCATTTCTTCTTCAGATTTGCCGATATTCATCTATAGTTCATTAGATAGAAGCTTCCCGAAGAGATTCTGTGGGTCGAGGTTTGGTAGCTTTCCAAACTCCCGGATGGAAACGATCTTGCTATCCCATTATTTCGTCAGGGAACGCAGGAACTTGTCATTCAGTTCGCTGTTTACTATCTTGAAGAATCTTTCATACGCATCAGCAATGCACTCCTTCTTGTTCTGCTTAAGGCCTCATACTCTTGGTTGAGTAGAGATCTTCTATCTTCCCTAACCTCTTCGGTGCCTTCCATGAGGACAATCAAGGATGTCCACATCTCTTTTGCAAATTTGTAGTGGATCAAGTTCTGAAGCATTGATTCGTCCACTGCACTTGCAATTATGTTCTTCGCCTTTTTATCTAAGGCAACGAGGGGGATTTCATCCTTGGTTAAATCCATCATTTTCTTCGGTACCTGAATAGTTGGGTCAGTTGTAGAGGCAGTCATTGGTGTTGGATCGATATGCTCCCTTAGAGGGGGGGTGGGGGTGAATAAGGGAATAAAAATCCTTTTTATATTTTTATGAAAATTACTAAATTGTTTTATAATAGGAGAAGACAAAATAACAATTTAGTTAAATAAAGAGAATATTGTAATTTGCAATTTAAGATTTAGAAACAAGTGCTAAATTGTTGTATGATGAAAGAGATTGAAATAAATAATTTAGATAAAGTGATACGAATTGAAAACTTTGTAACCAATATAGTAGAGATTATGCCAAAAGAGAGAAATCAAGTAAACACAAAAGAGACATGATTGTATTATATGAAAAATTGTTTACATAAATTTGATTTCAATATCGCTAGAAATCGGAGGCGTACAAAAGTAAATATCTTTTCCTTTTCAATACCGACTTGTATCCCCACAAACCGGTTGGCTTTAGCCTATCCTTCCCGGAATATGGCCTCAAGCCGCTCTAGCCAATCCTTCCCCGGATATGGCCTCGAGCCCCTAGATCTAATCTCCTAGACCTAGTCGCCAACTTAAGCGATGAATTCCCCCTAAGTCGCGCAAGGACCTAGTCGCTAACACAAGGCGAATTCTCTAAACGGTTACAAAAAATATATGGAATGAAAATAATGATAACAATAATAAAAACTCCCTATATGAGATCTTCTGAAGTCAGAGATGAAGGATCATTGTAGTATGAGCGAGGTCGAAGCGATCGTCCTTCGGATGTAGCGAGATGTATCCCTCCTCCAGAATTCTCCTTAAGCTTTTTGTGGGAGATCCATCTTCGGCAGCATAGCAGCAGTAGAATTGTAGCACAAGCAATCTCTCTGGGATGGATAGCCAAAATGAGAAGCAAAGCTCCAATTTATAGAACTTCTCGCTAGCACCTGTGGTAGCTCCTAGCGCATGTGGTATCGATCGTGTAGAACCGATTATGAAACCGTCGCCGCGTGGCGCTCTGCACGAACTTGAGCTAGCGCCAGGCGGTAGTGCTAGCGCTGGCGTTTGCGCTAGCGCCAGGCGGTATCACTAGCACTGGCGGTATTGCATTCTTCCAGATGTTGATTTCATGCTGCCCTCTACCTGTGGAGTATTGCACCTATAGTTCCTGCACACTATAAACACACGACAAGGAAGATCAAATACAATATGGGATTTGTTATTCTCAAACAAAGGGATGTGACACACATGTCCAACATTCTCCCCCTTTTGATAATAACAAATCCTCTTAGCAAGAAATCAACAATAGTGTTTATAGTATATGATAAGCAAGATAATAGTGCAACTATAGTATATGATACGCATGATAATGTGCATACTCCCCCTATCTTAATGCTCCCCCTACATAAATGCAATTTATGTTTTACTCCCCCTAAATGATAGATTACATGAATTAGTCTCCCCTTATTCTTCTATATTTCTCCTATATAGATTTCTTCAATTAATCTCCCCTTTTTGTATTATCAAAAGAAGGTAGGGTGAGGGTGGTAAGGAGGCATTTCTTATAAATGATAGAGCAAGATCAAGCTCTTGTAATATAGATAATGATAAATATTTTAAGCATAGTATATATAAAAGATTTCTAATAAAAAGATAAGAGTTGTAAGCAAGCGGAAGATTATAAGAAACATCTTTTTGTAAGCATGAAAAGCATAAGTAAAAATATGAGTTTTAGTTCAAAATTGAAAGATGTTTTAACCTTTTTGAAATCTCAAAGTTTTTCATAAAGATACTAGACATGAAATGAAGATATCAAAGAGAGATTATACTACAATGTTACTTAATTTTAAGTTCAAGAGATACCATAACATTATAGAGATCATGCTAGGTTATCTAGTGCATTTCTTATATAAAGAGTAGTATAGATAAAGCATTAGAATCCAATACTCATGAGAAAAAGTATTATGAAAGATAATGATGTGCATATAAGTGCATTTTGAGCAATGTTAACAATTGATTTAAATCACAAAATACAAGACATATGTACAGTAAAGTGCACAATAAAACACAAGTAAATTAACTTTCACACACTTTAATGCACACTATTTAATAAAAAGTTCTGTATTAATCAAGTGTTGCACAAGACACTTTACTATTCTTTCCAAGGTGCTCAACCTCACAATGCTTATGAACACTTATCAGGAGGTTCAAGTAGTGCTTGGTGGAGTTATATTTGTCTACATATATAATTTTTTTGTTCTTATTTGTGAGACAACATTCTCCGAATACACTTGTTTTGCAAACCCAAAACTTTTTTAACTTAACCACTTTTCTAAATTTCATAAGTGCAATTCAAATATAGTGTAGGTAATAAACTTATGCAAGTTTTAATTCATTGTACAAATTCAATACACAAGCAAGCATTTTTAGATTTAAACACACATGTTGATTACCAAAATAAGTGAGTGAAAGGTATCATTATCAATCATAATACATTTACTCATACATAGAGGCATGCTAAGCTTGCTTCTACACATATTTTTAAATACAATCGATGCACTTAATTATATATATCAAAACATGAAAAACACAACAATGTTCATAGTAATTTGAAGGAATAAATTTTAACATAGTAAATAATTCCAAATAATATAATTCATTCATGCTTGATATTAACAATAAAGATCATACAATTTTTTTTGTTGTTTTGAAAATATTTAATGAAATAAAAAAGAAAAATCACAACAACAAAAAAACATATTTTGTATTTTTGAATTTTGAACTTTTGTAGTTGATTTTTTATAATATAAATAAAACAAAAATAATAAATGTCAGAAATTCAAAAAACAAATTAGTACATATAAACTAACATATTTTTAAGAATTTTTAGAATTAAAAATCAGAAAAATCAAACACCCACGCTAGCGCCGCCGCTAGTGCTAGCGCGGCAAACAGTACTTGATTTTTTGAGAATTTTAAAAATCTGATTTTTGATATTTATTAAGTGTCCTTAGAGTAGTCCTATGCAAAAATTTTGTAATTTTTGGAGATGTCTTGATTGCTCAAATTTGCATACAACTTTAGATTTTTCAAATACATGTGTTTTACAAAAACATTTAAGCTAAAAAATATAAATTATGCAAACACAAGATGACACATTTTTTTTATTAAACAACCCAAAATATGCATGAATTAAGTGATAAGTAAATAAAAAGTTCTTTCTGTGAATTATAAGTATGTCCTAAGATTAAAAACTACCCTGACTAAATGTCTACACCCTAGCCTTGTACTAAGTGACGGATGGGCATGAGGAGCTGCACACATGCCGTAGGTTGGGGTGTTAATCCCATATGCACACACTAGAGAACGCTCAACCTAGCACTCTTTCCCCCTAGTGCCTCGCAAGACCCCACTAGAACCCTCCCCGGTTAAGGACAAGACATGACTTAGAGGTTAAGTCTCTAATGCATACAACCCTACACCCCCGCTATTGTGAGATATGAAGTCATATGTGAATAATCTTTGGACAACCTATGCCTTTAAACTATGGGTTGATTTATAAACTATGGTTTTTGTTTAATGTGAAGGATTATATATATCCACATAGTTTTTTCTACTTTATGAGATGACGATATGAGATAACTAGCATAATTACTAATATTCAAATAAGTGATAATGCTAGTATGATGAGTTTTGGGTATAATGTCACGTCATAAGATTAACATTAATATTGCATGTATTCCAAAATAGAGTTTCAAATTATAGATCTAGAATAAAGTGATGATTTAGTTTGATTTATTCTTTCATTACAAAGTTGATTCTAGAGTCTATAAATATGAGAGATACATGCAATCACTAGCAAAGCATATCAATACATCAAATAATGTAAAGAAAACATTATTCATATTTTTATCATAAGATTCATAATTCCTAGGTGATAAACATTATTGACTTGAGATATTTCTTGATAAAACATGAATTATGATTTATGATTATAGAGAATTTTGCATAGAATATATGTTAGATCATCATGATGTATGTGAATTCTATTCCTTCTAGACTTATGACACTATGATTTGGTGATTTTCTTTTGAAAGAACATGTTTGATTTGTAAGTTTAGAATATGATGATCATGCAATCATATAAAAGACAAAGATCACATATATAACGTTTTGAAATTTATAATAAAATTGCACTCAATAATTGACTTTATTGATCTTTGGTTTTGCATGATAATATATGATTCACGATACACAATTCATATATATTCTAATGATTAAGCCATAAACTATGTGTTTGTTTGGAATTTTGGTATTCGATTATAATTACAAAATCACATAGTTATCATAAAATTTGAATAACATTGTAAATTTATACCTAGCATAAATATATAAGCATAGACCTATAAGCATAAAACAAGAAGTGATGCTAGGATGATGAGTTTGAATGCAATGTAATTACATAAGATTAATGGAGATAATGTTGCATGTAATATTAGAAGGTTTTAAATTAATTTTCTTTAGACCTAGAATGAAATGATTAAACTTTTGATTTGAACTTAATGATACAAGTTGATTCTAAGGTCTAAATTACATGCAAACAAAGGTGACACACATCACACACATAATATCTAAATTAATATATGAAACAATTATACTAAGGATAGCATGTGATGAAAAATCCATAAACACAGAAATTTCCGAATCAAGCAAACTAAGATAGCTTTTAAAACGGAGTTGAAATTGGGCAAATTGATTGAACCAAACGAACTCAAATTGGCAAGCCTAGTTCTCTGTTATATGGAGATTTCTGTGCTCTTTCCGAAAATATATAAAACTCGAAAATCAGACGAGCGGATCAAAAGATATGGCTGTTTGAAGTTTTGATCGTAAACTCGCATTTTTGAAAGAATAAACAAGCATTTAGATGAATTTTTGTTTTCAATTTTTCAAGATAATATTCTTTATTATAAAGGTTATCATATGCAGCAAACAAAAACAGAAAAGAATCAAAAAAGTTGCGCATTTTAATTTTTAGTTTAAGCCCTTTAATAAACCATTTAAATCCATTCATTAAAATAATTTCATTAGTCTTGATAATAATTTCAATATTCAATTTATGATGATAATTCAAGACATTTATGAGTAAAGGATTTAAAAGGAAAAAAACAACAACAACAAAGATGAGAGATAGATCACTTTTTAAAATCATATGACTTTATGTTCAATTTAATTTAATTTGATTTGTTAAAAATTAGGCTTAATATGTGAAAGTCATATTTCATGATATATAAAGTGATCATAGCATGTTTGTTCAAAAAATAAAAAATAAACAAAAGTAAAAAAAAAGACAATAACCCTATCATGAAGTAGAGTAATGATATTTCATTTTTTCTATAGTTTCTACTTCATGCATTTGAAAGATACTAAATGATAAGAGAGTTAGGTATCCAAAGTTGACCATGTGTAATGGTTCCTTTGGGTACCCAAATATGACATGATGATTTTTTAGGAGACAAGGATAAATGGGCCCTTTCAATTAAAGTTGATGTGTCATTTTTCTTTAAGGGTCTCCATTCATACCTTGGTTGTTTATTTCTTAAATTCATATTATGATTATGTGACATCTTTATATGATTATATTTGTTTGAAAAATAATTCATTTGTGATTTATGTTTATTCAAATAATTTTTCAAAATAGATTGATGTTGATAATCATAATGAATTTTATTATATGGATTCTTTGAAAGTTTATAAGAGTGATTGTCTTTCTTTAGAATTGAATGTTGAAAGAGTGGGTTACAATAAATTTTAAATGATTGATTCTTAAGTTGATGATTTTCATTTCCACTCTTTCTTATAGACATACTCTTATAATATGAAGGATAATATTTTATAGTTTGATTTTCATGAAAAGGAGTTTTTAAATTTGAGTCATGATTGAAAATATATTGAGACTTATAATAGTGACTCATGAGAATTTTGTGAGGGTCATAATTCTTTTTGAAACTAAACTCCTTTTTAGTTGATGTATGAAAATGGTCCTTTTTAGAAATGATTTTGGAAGTTAATTTATCCTTGTTATTCAAAATCTTATGATGAAAGTCATTACTTAACATTTGAAATTTTTCAACAAAAGATTTTAATTGTCTTAACTTACAAGTTAAAGCATCATTTTCAATTATCAATTTTTCATTATGTTTTTTAGAAACTAGGAGCCCCTTTTCAATATCCTTGAATTTTTCTTTTAATAGATTGCAATCAAAACAAGGCTTTGAAATTGTAATAAAAGAGCAAGATGGAGAAGCCACATCAATATTAGATTCTACATTAGCTTTTAACCTTTTATTTTCTAAACGTAATTTATCATTTGTAATTTTCAATTTCTTAATTTTGCTTTTAGCAATTTGTAGCATATGTAATATGGAAATAGAATTTGTCACAAAGAGAGAAGAATTTGATTTACTTACATTGCTATCGGTAGAGGCAAGATTTGAACATAAAGTTCCTTTAACATATTTTTGACACTTCTTTTCCAAAGACAACATTTCTTCTTCTCTTCCACTTGATGAGATCTCCATGGTTTCATCCTGAGAGATTCTTTCTTGATTGCTTGTGCCAATTTGAATGTTTTCCAATTGTTGTGCATGCACCAAACCTATACACGGAAGATCAAACATTTCATTAAGAAATTTCCAAACTTTGTAAGCATTAGTAAAACAATAAATCAATTTGGAAATATCTTTTGATAAAGTGCAAAATAAAGTATTCATAGCCTTCGCATTTAAATGACATTCCAGTTTATTTGATTCATCCGCTGGTCTTATAATTGCCGTATTCCAAATTTTGATATCATATGAGTTAAAAAAAGATTTCATTACTATTTTCCACCCTTTATAATTTTTACCTTCAACTAAAGGTGGTGCCAAAGATTTTTCATTTATAAGAAAGTTTTACCCATTAGTAGAAGCGAGATCATGAGACGCCATTATTCCTGGTTTTTTAACTGATTTGGAATTACCTCCCTCTGATACCACTTGTTGGATCGATAGGCGCCCTTAGAGGGGGGGGGGGGTGTGAATAAGGGAATAAAAATCCTTTTTTTATTTTTATGAAAATTACTAAATTGTTTTATAATAGGAGAAGACAAAATAAAAATTTAGTTAAAGAAAGAGAATATTGTGATTTGTAATTAAAGATTTAGAAACAAGTGCTAAATTGTTTTATGATGAAAGAGATTGAAATAAACAATTTAGATAAAGTGATACGAATTGAAAACTTTGTAACCAATATAGTAGAGATTATTCCAAAAGAGAGAAATCAAGTAAACACAAAAAGAGACATGATTGTATTATATGAAAAAGTGTTTACATAAATTTGATTTCAATATCGCTAGAAATCGGAGGCTTACAAAAGTAAATATCTTTTCCTTTTCTATACCGACTTGTATCCCCACAAACTGGTTGGCTTTAGCCAATCCTTCCCCGGATATGGCCTCAAGCCGCTCTAGCCAATCCTTCCCCGGATATGGCCTCGAGCCCCCTAGATCTAATCTCCTAGACCTAGTCGCCAACTCACGCGGCGAATTCCCCCTAAGCTGCGCAAGGACCTAGTCGCCAACACAAGGCGAATTCTCTAATCGGTTACAAAAATATATGGAATGAAAATAATGATAACAATAAAAAAAACTCCCTATATGAGATCTTCTGAAGTCGGAGATGAAGGATCGCTGTAGTATGAGCGAGTTCGAAGCGATCGTCCTTCGGATGTAGCGTGACGTAGCCCTCCTCCAGAATTCTCCTTAAGCTTTTTGTGGGAGATCCATCTTCGGCAGCATAGTAGCAGTAGAATTGTGGAACAAGCAATCTCTTTGGGATGGATAGCCAAAACAAGAAGCAAAGCTCCAATTTATAGAACATCTCGCTAGCGCCTGCGGTAGCTCCTAGCGCCTGCGGTATCGATCATGTAGAAGTGGTTATGAAACCATCGCGGCGTGGCCCTCTGCACAAACTCGAGCTAGCGCCAGGCGGTATCAATAGCACTGGCGGTATCACTAGCGCTGGCGGTATTGCATTCTTTTAGATGTTGATTTCATGCTGCCTTCTACCTGTGGAGTATTGGACCTATAGTTCCTCCACACTATAAACACACGACAAGGAAGATCAAATACAATATGGGATTTGTTATTCTCAAACAAAGGGATGTGATACACATGTCCAACAATTGGCACATGAGGGCCTTCTTCCACAACTTGGAAGATTCTTGGATCAGCGACTTCCATGTAAAATCTAACTCGTTCCTTCCACATAGGAAAGTCAGCCTTTGAGCAGATTGGCAGCTTCAATGAGGATTCCTTGCTTCTTTCCATGATTTGCTAGCAACTAGAATGGATAAATCCTGTTCAAGGTGTTAACCTAGAAATGAACAACGACCCTCTGATACCAATTGAAGTATCTAGTTGCCAACCTAAATCACCTAGAAGGGGGGTGAATAGGTGATAACTGGGTCTTTTGCAAAATTAAAAACATGATAAAATAGAACACACAGAAAGCAAATCACAAACACAGATGACATAAGTAATTTATAGTGGTTCCTCGTTCTTGGGTACTCCACTTACCGACCTCGCCAATCTAGCACCATAGCTAGACTTGACAACTTCACTATAACTCGGATCAAGAATGATCCTACAATCTCGGAGTCAACACTCATACAACTCGGAGACAAATCTCCTACAAACTCATAGAAAATCTCTCTTACAACTCAGAGAAAAACTTCTCCTACAACTCGGAGACAAACCTCTCCTACAACTCAGAGAAAAACCTCTCCTACAACAAATGTAAATTGAGATTGATACAATACTTATCAATATAATAACAGATCTGAAAACCCTGAGAGAACTTCTTCCTTCTTGAGACTTGAAATGCTTTGACTTGTTGTCGAAGAGGATGAATTGAAAATAACTCAGATCTGACCTTCCACGATTCGACTTGATCCAATAGATATAGTAGAGGATGGAGGAATGATCAATCGAACCTTTTCTTCCACTGGAGACAATAGATTCAGAACAGAAGATCGATCTCCAGCAATGGCGACAGGCGGCGGCACTTTCTCATTCTTACGGATCGAATAGAGATTAGGGTTAATGATAAGAAGGATTGATTCTTTATAATCCATAAAAGAGAGCCTTATATAGCTAAGGACTTAACGACATGAAATAAGGTAGGATTAACCTTAAACGAAATCAAATGAGCCATCACTTCTGACATAAGGAATTAACGTTCCGTCAAACAGACTGAAAATCACTTAAAGAAGAAAACAAAATTTCTCGAGAGATACAAAACTTCTCGAGGAATAGAAGCTACTACTCGAGAAAAGATATTAATGGATTTTTCGGAGGTTGAGATAAACTTCTCGAGAGATAAATGATTTCTAGAGAAATGAATGGACTTCTCGAGAACAATTGATTTCTCAGGAAAACGAACTTCAAAAAAACTTCACCGTGCAGACGAGAAGACTTTCCGAGAGACAGACAGATTTCTCGAGAAATAGTTTTAACTTCTCGAGAAATTTAAGACTTGCCGAGAAAACTTTAGAAACTTGGAATGAAGGACTGAGAAGGATTTCTCGAGAGCTTACAAGTACTTCTCGAGACATCATTTGGATTTCTCGGGAAGCAACTTGATTTCTCAAAAAATTAACTTAGAGAAAATTTTATTCCTCCTTCTTTTGGACACCAGTTGCACATCCAAACCATGGGCTTCAATAGTCTTGAAAATGAAGTGTATCCCAATAGAGAGATCACACATGAGTCAACACCATGTTACACACAACGAGGAATTACATTGTATGAAACTGTGCTTATTGACCCACTGTGACCTGAAATTGGTCTACACTTAGCAATGTGAACCTGCAAAAACAATACTAGAAAGACATATCAAATACACTAGCAATTCAATCTTGGTTCAAGGGCGACTTCCCACAAATCAAGGTTATTGTTGATACAATACCCAACATATTATTTTCTATCCCGACTCGTATCCCCACAAACCGGTGGCTTTAGCCTATCCTCCCCGGATACGGCCTCAAGCCGCTCTAGCCAATCCTCCCCCGAATACGGCCTCGAGCACCCCCTAGATCTACACCATAAACCTAGTTGCAACCATGAGCTGAATTTTTGCCCTAAGTCCTACCCAGACCTAGTCGTCAATATGAGAAGAATTTACTACACGATCACAATAGTAAAGAGATGAAATAAATAACAACAATATGAAAAACTCACTCTAAGGAACTTCTAAAGTTAGGGATGAGAGATTGCTGTAGAATAAGCGTGGCTGAAGCAATCATCGGTCGGATGCTACATGAAGAAGTCCTCCTTCAGAAACTCACAGAACTGTTGGTGGGAGATCAATTCTCAGCAGAACAGGGCTCTTGAATTTAGGCACACAACCTCTCTCTGGCACGTGTATTAAAATTGGGAGAAGAGGGCTCTTTTTTTTTGAGACCGAGCTATCGTCTGCGCTATCACTACTGCTGATGCTAGGTTGGATTAGGAAATATTATGTGCATGCATATCTTTCATTCCAAGGAAACCCTGCCAAAATTCGTCTTGTACGTCGAGCTACCGCCTGCGCTAGCACCTTCAATAACTGCTTCCCGGAATTGCTCTAATCAGGTCTAGCGCCCGCGCTAATGTCTACCGCCAGCACTAGTGACCATGCTGGAATTTTGGCTTCAAACTTGGGCGCAACCTTCTTATGTTATCCTTAAGTCATATGACATTATTTTCTGCACACTTAAACACACAAGATCAAAAACACATATGAGTTGTTATTATCAAACCTAGGAGATGCAGAAGACCATGATCCAACAAACTCCCCCTTTTGATAATAATAAATCCATTAATGATTAATCAGAGCATTAATACATAAAGGATGACGAATCCTGCTTGTGTGTGTGTGAGTGATGACTTAGGATAATTGTCGATTTTGGTATTTAGAAGTGCTCCCCCTAAATGCATGCTACCCCTATGTGAATGCTCCCCTTATATGTAGGTTATCTTCTTAATCATTAATCATGTTAGTTCTCCCCAGTTGATGGCGTTCATTATTTATCATGTTAGTTTCCCCCCTTTTGTTATTAGCAAAAGTGGGTAAGGAAGAAAGAGACACGAGGATTTTGATTAAAAAATAGGCATGATCGAGCTTTTAAGAGAAATGTAAGGATGAGGAGTTTTTAGCATAAAAAGAAAAAAGATCAGAGTTTTTAGCATAATGATAATATGTATGTTAGAACAACCAATATAAAATTTTCCCAAGCAAGTCTACCACTTGTTGAAGAAAAGAAATTTTGAGATTCAAGTGATTATACACTCCAAAAGAAAAGACTTTAAATAAGCGTGAAAGCGCAAGGTAAAAAATTATATGGTAATGTTGCAGAAGACTTATTGAAATACAAGAAACATCTTTTTGTACTCATGACGATTCAGAAGAAGAAATATGAGTTAAATTCCAAAATAAGAAGATGTTTTTGTAAATCATTTTTCTTTTAAAATGTTAAAGTTTTACAATAAAGTAAACAAGCATGAAAGAAAGATATCAGAAAGAGACTACTACAATGTTATTTTAATTCACAAATTCAAGACAGACCAAATATTGTAGAGAGCATGCTAGGTTATCTAGTGCATTTTTATATAAAGAGTAGTATAGAATTAGCATTAGGATCCAATACTCATGAGAAGAAGTGCTATGAAAGATAATGATGTGCACATAAGTGTATTTTGAAGTAAGTAAACACATGATTTAATCAAGAAATACAACACATATGGAGAGTAAAGTGTACAATAAAACACAAATAATTTTACATCCACACACTTCAATGCACAAAAAAAACGTACAACTACCGAGGTGCTCTGCACACACAATGCTCATTAAGACTTATCAGGGTGCAAAGGAGTTCTTGGGGGATCACACTTTATTTTTCAATATTGATAATTTTGTGATCCGGTGTACTTAAGAATAAGTGGTGTAGATAAAAAAACTGAAGGTTTGCACAATACACTTTACTATTCTTTCCAAGGTGCTCAACCTCACAATGCTTATTAAGGCTTATTAGGAGGTTCAAGTAGTGCTTGGTGGAGTTATCTTTGTCAATTTATTTCATGATTATTTTTTGTACAAAGTTCTCCCGATACACTTGTTTTGCAAACCAATGAAATTTGAAAGCACAACCACTTTTCTTAATTTTTAAGAGTGCAAATAAATGTAGTGTAGGTAAGATATTGGTGCAATTTTTAATTCATTGTACAATCATAATATACAAGCAGCATTCTTAGATTAAAAACATATGTAATCTTGTCAAAAAGTGAGCGAAGAAATATCATTATCAATCATAAAACATTTACTCATACTTAGAGGCATGCTAAGCTTGATTCTACACAACAATTTTTCAATACAATTGATGCATAGGTGTTTAGATATATCAAAGCATGATAAAAAAAACAATGTTCAAAGTAGTTTGAAAAGATGAATTACAACATTGCAGAAGGTCTAAATGATAGATTAAACCATGATTGAAATTAACAAGAAAGTCAATATAGTTTTTTTGATCTTTTGAAAGAAACTTTTGTTTTAAAATTTGAACTCCTATTATTGATCTTGGTCTTCCCGAGGTCTATCATGTGAGGGATTCACACCGATACTAGGAGATGTGATGGGGTGACATCTCAAATCTCCCTTTCACAAGATACATGTAAATAGAAAAAGTTAAGTTCAAAAATAATTTTTTGGTAAGTTTTTTTGTTTTATAATTTTGTATTTAATTTTTTTGGCATATAGAGGTAGACATCAAACAAATAAACAAAGAAAGGAAAAGAATAAAATATTTTTTGTAATTTGTCTTTTGTAATTTTTTTTTCAAAAATCAATTAATGACAGAAATGCAAAAAATAAGTAGTACATATAAAATAATATATTTTTAGTGATTTTGCAAAAATTAAAATTACAGAAAATTAGATAGGCGAGCTAGCGCTAGCGCGGAAAATAGTAAACAAAATATGAAGATTTAGAAAATTCTATTTTTTGATCTTGAATAAGTGTCCAAAGATTAGTTTTATGCAGAAATTTCAGAAGGTTTGGAGATATTTAAATTAGAAAAAAAATGCATGAAACGATTGCATTTTTGAATGTGACTTAACCCAAGAGATCTAGGACACCTAATTCTAGTCTTAGTAATCAAAATCATGTATCAGGAAGATGTTTAGTGAATATGTCAGCAAGTTGGGAGTCCGTACCAATGAAACTTACTTTTACATTCTCTTTCTTAATATGATCCCTAATTAAGTGATAACGAACGTCTATGTGTTTGGATCTAGAGTGGTGTACTAGATTATTTGTAAGATCTATGACACTTTTGTTGTCACATTTGAGATCAATATTTTTCAGATGAAAACCAAAATCCTCTAGAGTTTGGCTCATCCATAAAGCTTGTGCACAACAACTCCCAAGAGTGATGTATTCGGCATCCGTGGTGGAGAGTGCAACCAAAGATTGTTTCATACTAGACCATGCAACTAATGAGGGTCCTACACAGTGACAAGTAGCACTAATGCTTTTTCGATCTAGTGAACATTCGGCGTAATCCAAATCAGAATAGCCGTGTAATGTAAGTGAATTATTATGTGGGTACCATAATCCTAATCTAGATGACCCAAATAGGTATCTAAAAATACGTTTTACCGCTTTTAATTGAGATTCTGTTGGATTGGCTTGAAAGTATGCACATAAATATACGACAAAAATTATATCTGGTCTAGATGCACTTAAGTAAAGAAGAGATCCAATCATACCTTTATATAAAGTTTGATCGATAGAAATTCCAGATTCATCTTTTCCTAGTTTTAATGAAGCACTCATAGGTGTAGAAGCTTGTTTAAGATTTTCAAATCTATACCGTTTAAGCATATCATGATCATATTTTGTTTGGCAAATAAAAATACCATCATTTCGTTGTGAAATTTGAAAACCAAGAAAATAAGAGAGTTCTCCTACAAGACTCATTTCAAATTCATTTTTCATTACTAAGACTACTTCATTACACAACTCTTCATTAGTGGCTCCAAAAAATATATCATCAACATATATTTGTAAAATAATTAAATCGTTATTATTATGCTTAATGAAGAGTCTGTTGTCGGCACTTCCCATGACATAACCGTGCTTTAACAAAAATGATGTAAGTCTTTCATACCATGCACGGGGCGCTTATTTTAAACCATAAAGCACTTTTTCTAATTTATAAACATGATTTGGAAATTTTTCATTTATAAAATCGGGGGGGGGGGGGGGGGGGGGGTTGTTCTGCATAAACTTCTTCTTTTATAAACCTGTTTAGAAAAATACTTTTAACATCCATTTGAAATAATTATATTATTTTAAAACTTGCAAAGGCCAAAAAAATTCGTATAGATTCAAAGCGAGCAACGGGTGCAAAAGTTTTGAAAGATATGGGTTGTCAATGATCGACACGTAGAGGGGGGGGGGATTAGGTGTTTTCAAAATTTCTTTGCTACTTTATGTTAAATCTATCACAACACAAAAGCAACACAAAAAACACACAATGATTTATAGTGGTTCCCTGCAAGACAATGTGTCTAGAGGTAGTCCACTGTCCCTCCCACCTATCTAGTAGTGTGCTAGACTAGGCAACTTCTCCAACTTAGATCTTTTCACTATACTCAAATCTTACAACTCAGGTTCACACAGAACCCTACAAGGCTCAAACATTACAAGTCCTACAAACTCAGATCTTCAGCAAGATCCTACCAGACTAAGGCTCACCAAGAACCCTACCAACTCAGATCTATCACTACATCATGCCAACTCAGACTCACAAAGAGCCCTACAAAGTAATACAAAATTGTTGTTGTAGAAGAGAAGACTTCAGAAAATGAACACTTGAATAACAGATCTTCTTCTTCTTCTAAGTCCGAGGATTTTGTGGATCAATGAACCTTTCTTCAGAATCTTCTATAGAACTTCACAGCCCAGCATCAATGAAGACTTCTTCTTCTCTTCAGAGAATATGTTCGAGAGTGAACACTTGAGAGAGTTCTGGTCTAGAAGAGTATCCTGTAAATAAAATTATCTTCTTTTTTATCCTCTGCAATCTTGCATAAAACTTCTTATTAATTATTCCATAATCAATTTCTCGTTTGAAAACATTTTGCAGAATTGGAAATTCTTTGTCATTATTACTAGCCTTTCTTGGAACTTGCAGAGAATAAAAATAATAAATCTCTTTCTTAACTACAGTGTAACGACCATATTCTGCAGAGAATATTTTATTTATGGCTCCTTGATTTGTGAGCAAGATAGGCGACGTACGCGTTCCCAGATTATTCATTTCCAAGAATATTTGCACATTAAATGCAGCTCTGCAATCTGTCAAGACGATATTGTTCCTTCAAGACGATATCGTCTTGATCAACATATATTCTTCACGATGATGTCGTCGATATACTTTCTACTTCAGTTCTTGGCTGGTTATCTCAATGAGATTGCTTCTTCTAGATAATATCGCCGAGATACTTCCTTATATGCAATATGTCTCCGATATTCAAAGTAGTATGCTTCCATTATGTCGACAGACATCCTTATTCAAGGCTTTATGTAATATCTCAACGATATTACTATATTACTTTTTCTTGACGATATCGTCGAGATATTCCTCTTCATAAGACTTAGACTTTTCTTCAAGCTGATAGTCTTTCCTCAAAATGATGATGTCTTTAAACTGATGTTTCTCTTCATGATTCCTTCTTCATGACTTAATGAGTCAAGTCATGAATCATCAAGGCTATATCTCTTCTTCACGATGACGTCGTTGAAACATCTAGACTTGGTCTTTCTCTGCTATTAGTTCTCTTCAAGACGATATCGTCGAGATATGAACTTAGCTTTCTCTACGACAGGCATACTTCAATATGATGTCATCATCATCTGAACTTGGCTTTATCTATGACAACCTTTCTTCATCCTTCAAGACGATGTGCATTTATCAAGCCGATATCGTCGAAACTATTTCAACGATATGATTCTTTTCTCCACGATTCCTCTGCTGAGTCTTGAGATGATATTTTACTTGGTTGATTTTTATTACTTTTATCGTTTATATACTAGTGATATAGCTTTGATGTATCTGTCAAATCATGAACTTAAATACAATATCAAAAATAACTTGACTTATCTATACTTGTGTTTCTTCTTCAAATCTAGAGATATTGAAGGCATAATACCCAACAATCTCCCCCTATTTGAAGAAGCTAGAACTTATAAGTATAGATAGGCCATACTAACAAATATAATAATTGAGCATGCAAGCTCGACACACAGGCCCTTCACTGCACCCGAGCCCGCAAGCCCCTTCACTACACCCGAGCCCGCAAGCTCGACACACAGGCCCTCAATCCCTACACAACACAGACCCACAAGTCTTGCATGCAGCCTAGGACCGCAAGCCCCTTCACTGCACCCGAGCCCGCAAGCTCAACACGTTTGGACCCGTAAGTCCTCTACCCTAGCCCTCAAGCCTCGCAGATCTTACACCCTCAAGCTTGACATTCAGATCTGAAACAGATCTTACAAGTTCTAGGCCCGCGAGCCTTACAAGAGATTACAGTAATGAAAACTATTTCTTCTGCCTGATGTAGATTGGCTTCTTGACTTGAAGAAGATGCTTTTGATATCAGACTTGATAGCGCACATCTTCTCCAGGCTTTTCTTCTATCTGGAACTTCACTTTTTCAGTCGATAAATCTGAACTGATTCTTTAGAAAATAAAGGATGATGATTGACTTGTTCTCCGTTCATGCTTTTCTTGTCTCCACCATTACTGTTCTATTCAAGATTGCTTAGGTAGATATTCTTAAGTTCCAGAAATTCGACTAAGCTTTAGGGCATCCACTATTCCCTTTTATGGGACTGAGATGTGGCACATAACGGTCACACGTGATGTCCTTTTCTGACAGATGCCCATCCCTCAAGAGCATGCGTTGAATAGACAATCAGGCGACGACATTAAATACTGACAGCGCGTTCGACTGCTTTTGAATTTGTCTCTACGATATTTCCATTATTATGACGACAAGGACAATATCTCGACTACAGGACTTGTCGTTGTCTTGGACTTGGATAGATCTTTAAGTCTGCTTCCTTCCTCTTCAGATAGAGATGTCTATACGTCACGAAACATCCCTTCTGCATTTGTACTTAAGATGATATGAAGTCATCTAACTAATGTCGGCGTAATCTTCACGATTGTTTGATATCGTTGTGGTCACTTTGTCTTCTCGACGACATGATCGATATCATGTCGACAAACCGTTCTTCACCAACTGCCCATCTTTAGTCTTCTAGACGTCACGTCTTATTTTTGATGGTATAGTTGTCATCAATCTTACTTAGCCTCTTCAGCGACAAGGCTTCTTTACGATGGTACCTGTCCTGTTCAGTCTTATCGATGACACAATTTCTTGTCAACGATATCCTTGACACTGATCTTCTCTTTGCCTTTTCAACGACATTCATTTTGATTTATCCTTAACTACGTCAAGGGTTCTTGTCGACCATGTCTTTGAGTCTTCTTCTTCATCTTCGACTTTCTGATATTATCATGTAGGTGCCAAAATGATATCACCATTCTGTCTTGCTCTGGATGTTGTTGACGATATGCCTGCTGTTGTCGACAATACGCTTGCTGTTGTCGACGACATGCTTGAGCCTTTTCGACAACATCATACGCAACCATTCTTCTTTGTTTTTCTCATCATTTCAACGATGTCCCATTCTTGTCAGCGATATGTCCATCCTATACTTATCTTATACTGAAATGATAAAGCTAAGAGGATAATCAAATACATAGTGAAGTTCTCTTGAATTGATGACTTCTCTAAATCAGGAATCATAAGGGCATGATTCCCAACATTAACTATCTCTTTACAATTTGAGGTATACATGGCGAGACATGATTCATAAGAATCATGGAGGAGAGAAGCACAAAACACATAAAACTACAAGTTGTCGATGACCTGACAAACTGAGATCTCCAGACCGCGCAAACAGACAAGCCGTGCGGTTAACCCCTGAGACCGCGCGAACAGAGCAGACCGCACATGTCAGCCCGCAAACACAGACCGCTAGACCTACTGCTTATTCAACTGCTGCAAACACTTGAAAAAGAGACTGCTTCCTGCTGCAGACCGCAGTCAAGACCGCCTGGTCTCTTAAGACCGCCTGATCAACTGAGTCTGATGCATAGTCCAAGAACACCTAAACACAGTCCGTCTAGACAGACCACTGTCGGACTGGTTTATTCAATGATGGAAGAAGGGAGAATGCTGACCGCAAACTGCAAGCCGCAAACCTGCGAACACACAAACCGGTCAGACAAAATCTCAGACCGCGCGACCTCAGAATGAGACCGGCACAATCAAGCCAACTTTGGTTCTTACAGTTCTTCTTTATGAATGACGGGCCCTGCACCCCTATTTATAGGCGAGTAGATGGATGTCATCACCGCACAAATCGGGATACAATAACCACCCACCAACCCGCATGCGGTCTCACAAAGCAGACAGCCCAAGCTAAGCATAGCTAATAACTCTCTTATTGAACTATACGGTTATATACAAACCGCCTGGTAACCGCGGTCTCCAAGAACAGACCGCCCGGTCTTTATTGCAAAAGCGAAACACTTCTTCAGTAACCCAAATCGACTAGAACAAGTCGTTAGATCGCCCAGTCACTGCAAGAAGACAGATCTACTTGAACATCTGGCCAACTTGAACAAGTCGCCAAAATAACCCGCGCAAGACGCTCAGACACAATGCGGTCTTCCAGATCAGACCGCCCAGAACAGATCGTCTGAGACAAAGTCGACCAGAGCACCAGTGCAGGCCGCGCGGTCTCTGCGTGTAAGACCCCATTTTTTTCGCTACAAAACTGGGTCTTATGCCCAGAACTGCCGCTTTGCGATGACACCCTCGCTCGGGAAGGTCGCCACTACAAAACGTCGATGCTGTCAGCCATATCGATCACAGAAGAAGAAAAGAATAAACAAACAAATAGAAGTTCAAGTCCGCAAATAACATGCTATATATAATAAATGTCCACATGATATAACTGAAATAACAAGGGTTACAATAATAAAAGGGCTCAAGCCCTGTACATCATGTCCTCACTACAAGGTCACTCGCGGAAGCTAACTACTAATCACTCACTGATCTTGAAATTTGTGCTCTTGTACTAGACTGGCCCGCCTCTGTCTGCACCGGCCTCTGGTGTTGCTGCGTCTCCTTGATCCCCTAAAATGATTTGGTCCATCGACCGTTAGTCAAAAAGACTAAGCCTTATGTTCCCCACCCCACCCCCAATGGCTCCTAGGCACAGTGCAGGAGGATGAAGTGGAGGACAACAAGGGGCATAAAACAAAGCAGATGACGACAGATCTTGTCTACAGGAATTGTCTACAACTACATATGTGTATATAAATAATTGAAGCAATAATATAAAGCATGGTAAAGAGCAAGTAAAGAACGGTAAGTAAAGCAGGTACATAATAGAAAAGTAACCATTGGTTTATAGGAATGCCCATACAAACCTATAGACCAAGGGGGTCGTTTAGCAAGGCCTATCGTATAAAAAGTTCCACAACCAATTTATATGATAGGGGTAGGGGTTGAAATGCAATACTTATGCCATGACATGCAGATTTATGCAACTTAATTATATGTTCATACAAGTGCAACTCACACACTTCGACTCTATGGGCACAGAACTTTAGTTCCCCCTTTTCGGAGCTAGCAAGACTCCCAGGATACTCCCGTAGTGGCAAACGGAAGCGGTGGGTTGGGCCTCTTCCACCTCTAGGTTGGTATTCACACTACCTAGCCTAGACCTATCGTACGCCTCAACGCAAAACTGCGGAGCATCTACGTACTCTTACTTTCTGGACCACCAGACTTTTATGGTTAAGTGCAAACTCCACACTTGTCGAGTCAACGTATTGACGTCGATGTGAACGACCGTCAATACCGAAGACCCACCACCTTTATGCACATGCAAACATGTTTACCATCTATTCCCGAGCCATAAGCTCCCCGGGCTAACCCGCCCGTCAACATAACCTTCTGAGCCACCGGCTCGCCGGACCAACCCGTCCTCACCAACAAACATTACTGAGTCACAAGCTCACCAAACTAATTAGTCTTCTGCTACAACCACCGAGCCTACCGCTCGTAAGACTAAACCGACTAATATACCCGTAACAACGGGGTGTGGGTGTGTGCATTATTTAGTTAATCTTGCACCACCATTTATTCCTACATTTTAGGGTTAACCATGGACTTCCCGAGGACTACCCTATTTGGGGCTCGCTACGGTACTATGAACTATAATGGGATGACACCCCAAAGCTCCCTTTCCAAGGCACTTAATGTTATTAGTGACTACCCATAAGTATACCCTTCTTATCATTACACTTGGATTACACTACATATTTTATGACTTCTTAGGGGAAAGACGATCTTTCGTCGGTCCAGAACACGACCTTACCCCTTAGCTTATCAGGTACACCCAACATATAGATTCCTTTTGGTGACCTCACATCTTCTCAACCAGTCCAGGTACATCCTCTACCTTCCATTCCCACCTAATGATCCACAAATTACTCAAGTTTTACAGTTTTACTATACGCAGACCAAATGAGTTACATGAGTTGCATAAGATGAGGTACTCCAAATATTCATCCAACTGACTCAAGATATTTACTGGAGGGCTGTCATGATGTTTTTAGACTAAATCCAGAAAATCATATTTTTCCTTAATTATTTGCATTTATTATAATTTCTCCAACATTCGTCAAGCATGAAATTGAACATGAAGTGTAAGATCTTCTTATGATATGACCCCCATAAAATTATGGAAAATCTATGATGTCAAAATAACAGTAAATACATAATATCAAAATTTTGCAGTAAAGGGTTAGCCTCTAATTATAATATTGAACAAATACCCCAAATTAGAAATTAAAGAAGGAACCACCAAAAATACTTATCCAACAATTATGTCAAAATTACCAGATCTTTATATTGATCAGAAAAGTCTACTGACTAAATTTCAGAATTTATCAGAACTAATTAGTCACATATATAAATATTCCAAGTAAACCCATTTTAGGGAAAATTGTGAAGGAACCTACTGATAAGTAATTCCAAAAATTATACAAAATTCACAGAGCTCTCTAATGACCTAAAATGTCCTACCACCAAGTTTCATAATTTTCCAGAGGATATTTGGCCCTCATTTATTTAACATATTCTTAAGGACAAATAAATGACTTGTGAATGAAGTGCTAGATAAATTGAATCAATAATTACACAAAAATTACCAAAGATCTATTACATAATTTTGAGGGTACCACCAAACTTTCATCACCATCCAAGATTATTTAAGCATGTAAATTTCTCTTATAAGGAGGTTCCCAAAATGATTATAACCTAAATCAGAGGGGATAACTGGTCCTAAGATTCTCTTAAAATTTCTTAGGGAATATTTACACCCATGAACTTATGCATCAAGTTTCATGATCATCCAAGGACATATACCTCTATGTCCTTCACAAGGCTTAAAGTGCAACCATAAGGTTAAAACTAGGGTCATAGGGCATATCCACCACACATCACCCCAAATTACTCATGGGGGTGTCTTATGTGGTCCTAAACCAGTGGACAAAGTTTCACACCACCTTGATGAGATTTGACCACTTAATTTCATCATGTGCACTTTTGACCTAGTTTGAACTAGTTTGACCAAACTTGGGTTAACAAATTACCCAACCAAATCAGTCCCAATTGGGCTAAAATTTTTACCAGGATCATATGATAACCCTAACGAGCACCCACCAAAATTTGGAGGGGAGTTGAGGTCATTAGACCCCATAATTAAATAATATATAAATTATTAAATTATTACAAAAACCTTAGAAAAATGTTCTCCTAAAATTCCCATCTTTGGATATGTTAAGGGTGTAGGTACGAATAGCCTAGATTTTAATTTTCAAGTCAATCCCATGACCCATCAAATGTTATTCAAGAAATGGTGGTTGTCCTACACTAGGGACCAGTCCCACCGAAATGGCCCTACAGGGAGCAACAGTACTCCTTTTGGGCTGAAACAAATATTAAAATAAAGTAGACTCTAAGGGCTACAACGTTAGTGTTGACCACTTTTTCTGTAGAGGGCCCTAAGTATTTTTAATAATTAAATCTAAGTACAATAAAAAAGACATAAATACGAATTAAATTAATAACACAAATCTTGATGCAAGATTGGAGGGCATCCACTCATCTTCCTCCTCTAGGCGACGGTGGAGATTGCCCCGACCTGTAGCCCCTATATCTTGGTTTTCCCGGCCACCCACGCCCCTCCCCGGTCGGCCAATGCTACCACCACCTTCCTTGAGGAGGTGGCCGGCGATAGGAGGTCTCGGACGGCCGGTGGTTGCCGGAACCGGCGGTTTAGACTAGAAGAAAAACCTCCAAAAATGGAGATTTCGGCCATTTTTATTGGGGACCAATTGGCCCCAATCCTTGCCGATTTTAGATGTAGATCTATCCACTAGAGAAGTGGAGAAGAACCAGACCTTCAATCGGGCTTGATGGTGGTTGTTTCCGGAATTTGCCATGGCCGACCACCCTCCTTGAGCTCCTTGCCAATCTCTCAATTCTCCACCAAATGCAATGATCTAGGACTCGATTTCAACTGATATCCCCCTTCTGAAGGTGATGGAAGGGTCAACTTGAGGAGGGGGAGGCTTAATGGTGGAGTGCCATTAATGGCCATTTCGATTTCTCTTGAAAATTCTTGAATCCTCCACCGGATGGCATGGGAAAGGCTGTAAAATATCTTAGAATTCAATGGGGAGATGAATGGAGGATGTGGGGAGATGAATGGGGGGTCAATTTGCCTTGAATGCCATGAATTCACCTTGAATGGCCACTTTCTCTCTCTTCAAATTGGGGGAACTCCCAATTTCTCTCTCCTAGTCATCCCCTCCAAAAATTGGATGGCATTACATGTAATTTCAGCCTCATGAGGCTAGAGTGTCACTTCAATTGGTCCTAGCCCATGTGGATTGAGCTTGAGTTAGCCTTTTCTCCTCTTTTTGGGCAAGGTTGACCAAGTGTTGACTTGAGGTGTTGACTTGGTCAACTAATGGTTTGACTGGTCCAAGTGGTGTGTCTTGAGTCCCTTAACATGACCCAAAGTTGGTTGCATCATGGTGGTGCCCCAATTGGGCCAATTTATCCAAAAGGAGTTGGTTTGACCAAAATAGGGCTAGAGTTGACTTGGGTCAAATTGGCCAAATTGGTGGCCCCATGATGGGGCGTTTTGGTCCATTGTGTCCCTAATAACCTTATAAGGGTAAGATAAAGGTCAACTTGGCATGGTGGAGGTCAATTGACCCTAATTAGGCTACTTTGACCAATTTGGGGTTAGGGTTGACTTTGGTCAATTTGGCCTCTTTGGTTGACCCCAATGGGTCCTTGGTGCTCTAAGGGAACCCCTAAATGGTTAGGTATGCTATGGTGGGGTCAAAGGGTCAAGGTGGGGCCCTTAAGTCCAACCCTAAGCTTGGTAATTAGAAATTACTATTTGCAGACCAAGGTGCTCTTCACCTTCAAGCCTAAGGCCAAGTGATCTCTTCAAGCTTCCTATGGCTTTGTCATGACCTAGTCATAACAAAACCACTCTTAGGGTCTAGTTGTTTGGGGGATGTTACACTGCGGTCTCCAATCTACAGACCGCCCAGCACCATTCCACTTCCACTTCAATAAAATTAACACTCCTCCTTGAAGTACGAAGTGGAAGTCAGACCAAGCAAACTCCGCAACCGACCAAATGGTCCCTTCGACTACGACTTAGGAAATATGTCAGCAACATTATCCTTGCTCTACAAATGCTCCACAATCAGAGATCCCTCCAACACCTTCTCACGAATGTAATGGTGATGAATCTCTATGTGCTTCGTACGCGAGTGACTAACTGGATTGTTCACAAGTTTGAGAGCACTCTCATTGTCACCACGTAGCAGAGTAGGACCTCGCACCTCCCTATGAATGTCCTCCACAAGCCTTCTAAGCAAGATGGCTTCCTGAGCTGCCAAAGCTGAAGCTTTGTATTCCTCTTCTATGTTAGAGACAGACACAAAATCCTGCTTCTTGCTGCACCATGATATAGTTGTCGAGCCTGTCATAAAGACGTCGATCTTCGATCTCCGATCATCCTAATCTCCTCCATAATCAGCATCCATGTACCCATGCAAGAAAAGCCTGAATCTCTCCGGTAGAAGAGACCCAAATCCGAGGTGGATTTGACATACTTCAATATACTCCTAGCCGCCACAAGATGAGTATTCCCAGGCTCTGCCATAAATCGACTCACACTGCCAACTACATAAGAAATATCTGGCCTCGTGATCGTCAGACTTCCAACCAAAGCCCGGAACTCCAAAGGATAGGTAAGAACCTTCCCTTTATCTCGTCGAAGATGAACTCCAACCTCCAGTGGAGTAGAGCTTCTCTTCCCCCCTTCCATGACGAACCTCTTTACGATTCGATCCGCATAGCCTTTTTGGGAAACAAGCATACCGCTCTCTTTCCTCTCAACTTCGAGCCGAAGGAAATGGTGGAGTTCACCCAAATCCTTCATCTCAAATCTGATAGCTAGCTCAGCACAAAGCCTAGCTACCTCCATTTCAGAATTCCCGGTGACGATCATATCGCCAACGTACAGCAACACCAAGACCTGAAGCTCCTCCGCCTTCTTTACGAATAAGCTTGAATCTGAATCAGAAGCAAAGTATCTGAAGAACTGGAGGTATTCTGCGATCTTCCCGTACCACGCCCGAGGCGCTTGCTTCAAGCCGTAAAGGGCCTTCTTGAGTTTGCAAACATATCTTGGGTGCTCTTCGGATACATAACCATGTGGCTGATCCATGAATATATCCTTGTCAATCTCGCCGTATAAGAAGGCATTCTTCATGTCGAGTTGCCAAATCTTCCACCCTTGGCAAGCTGCCAATGCGATCACCACCCGGACCGAAGTCATCTTGGTAACGGGGCTAAATGTCTCTTCATAATCAGTTGGGTATTGTAGCCATAATTACCTTGATTTGAAGAAGTGTCCCTTGAACTAAGATTAATTGATATTGTATTTGATGTTGCTATCTAGTGTGTGTTTGCAAATTATAAATGACTAAGTACAAACCAATGTCAGGTTTCAATGAGTCATAAAACACAGGCCTATGCAATGTAATTTCTCATTGTGTAGACCAAGGTGTTGACTCATGTGGAATCTCTCTATTGGGATGTACTTCATATTCAAATACAAAGGAAGAGCCAAAGGAAGGTGTTGATGTTCCGTGTTCAAGGAAGAAACAAAGTCTTTCTATGTAATCCTGCGTTCGATTAAAATTGGTGCGTTCGTCAATCTCAGTTCGACGAACTAAATAAAATTCGTCGATCTCAGCTCTGCCTAAGTTGAAAGCAATTTCGTCGATCGCGTTCGTCGATCTTCGTTCGACGAACAGAAGAAGTTTTCGTCGACCACTGTTTTGCCTGAGTTGAAATTGTTTTCGTCGATTGCGTTAGTCGATCTCCGTTCGATGAACAGAAGAAGTTTTCATCGGCTGCTGTTTCGCCAGAGTTGAAGTTGTTTTCGTTGATCGCGTTCGTTGATCTCAGTTCGACGAACTGAAATTATTTTGTCGATCTCAATCTTTGCTGAAGATAAAGCAATTTCTTCGATCGTCGATCTCCGTTCGACGAAGTGGAAAAATTTCGTCGATCACTGTTTTGTTGTAATTGAAGTATTTCTTTGACCTCAGTTCGACTAATCTTCTTAGGCCGATGAACTGACTCAATGCTATCTTTGATTCTCCATTTCTTTTTCCGAGAAAATTATCTATCTCTCGAGAAGATTTTCTCTCCTGTAAAATCCTTCTATATTTCTTCAAGAAGCTGAAGCCTATTTATTTCTCGAGAAACACTTTGTTCTCGAGAAATTAAATCCATTCGTTCTTAATTCTGTTTTCTCAGAAGCTTGTTTATTTCTCGAGAAGTCTTTTTGTTCTCGAGAAATTTGTTCATTTCCTGAAATCTTTTTCCAATCCTTTTGACGGGATGTTAATTCATTCTGTCTATTCTGAAGGCCCTTTTGACTTCGTTTAAGGTTAATACTACCTTAATTCATGTCCTTATCTCGGATTGCTATATAAGGTTCCTTCCAGATCATTTCGACATAGAGAAATTCATTTATTATGATAAAACCCTAATTCTCTGTTCGTTCCAAGAAGGACGAGAAAAGTGCCACCTCCTGTCACCTATGTTGGAGATTGATCTTCTGTTCTAAATCTATTATCTCCAGTGGAAGAAAAGGTTCGATTGATCATTGCTCCATCCTCTACTGCATCTATTGGATCAAATCGAAACGAAGAAGGACAAATCTGAGTTTTTATCGTTCTTCCTCATCGACAACAAGTCAAAGCTTTCAAGCCTCAAGAAGGAAGAAGATCTCACAAGGCTTTCAGATCTGCTTATGAATTGATAAGTATTGTATCAATATCAATTTACATTTGATTGTAGGAGAAGTTTTTTCCGAGTTGTAGGAGAGGTTCTTCTCCGAGCTGTAGGAGAGATTTTCTTTGAGTTGTAAGAGAGGTTTGTCTCCGAGTTGTATGAGAGGTATTCTCTGAGTTGTAAGAGAGATTTTCTCTGAGTTTGTAGTAGATTTGTCTCCGAGTTGTAGGAGTGGTGACTCCGAGATTGTAGGATCATTCTTGATCCGAGTTATAGTGAAGTAGTCAAGTCTAGATTTGGTGCTAGATTGGGGAGGCCGGCAAGTGGAGTACCCAAGAACGGGGAACCACTAAAAATTTCTTGTGTTATCTGTGATTGTGATTTGCTTTCTGTGTGTTCTATTTCATCAAGTTTTTAATTCCGCAAAAGATGCAGTTATCACCTATTCACCCCCCTCTAGGCCGGTGATTTAGGTAGGCAGCTAGATTCCTTCAATTGGTATCAGAGGGTCGCTGTTCATTTCTAGGTTAACACCTTGAACAGGATCCATCCATTCTAGTTGCTAGCAAATCATGTAAAGAAGCAAGGAATCCTCATTGAAGTTGCAAATCTGTACAAAGGCTAACTTTCCTTTGTGGAAAGAAAGAGTAAGGTTTTACATGGAAGCTGCAGATCCAAGAATCTTCCAAGTTGTGGATGAAGGTCTCCAAGTGCATATGACTGCCTCTACAATTGACCCTACCGTTCAGGTGCCAAAGAAAATGATGGACCTAACTAAGGATGAGATCACAATAGTAGCCTTGGACAAAAAGGCAAAGAATATAATTGCAAGTGCAGTGGACGATTCAATGTTACAAAACTTAATCCATTGCAAATCTGCCAAAGAAATATGGACGTCCTTAATTGTCCTCATGGAAGGTACTGAAGAGGTGATGGACGATAGAAGATCTCTACTCAACCAAGAGTATGAGGCCTTCAAGCAGGGTAAGAAGGAGTGCATTGCCGATGCATATGAAAGATTCTTCAAGATCATTAACGGCCTAAGAAATTATGGCCGGGAGTTTATTAACGGTGAACTGAATGACAAATTCCTACGATCCTTGACGAAAGACTGGGATAGCGAGATAGTTGCAATCAGGGAATTTGGAAAGTTACCAAACCTAGATCTACAGAATCTACTTGGGAAATTATTATCCCATGAACTGCAAATGAACATCCTCAAATCTGAAGAAGAAGGATGCTCGACCTCTGGAAGGGAGAATTCTGTGGCACTGAAGGCCAAAGAGTCAAGAAGAGGTAAAGCTAGGTCATCTGTCAAGACACATTCGTCAGATGAAGATGATGAGTTTGTGGCTTGCTCATCAAGCTCAGACATGTCCGATGGAGAGTTCTCATCACTCTCCAAGCAATTCAAGAGATTGCTCAGAAAAAGAAGCCAAAAGAAAAGTCATTCCTCTTCAGATCATAGAAGATCAAGGCGTGATGATGATCATCACAAGAAGGAACACAACAACGACAGGTATAAAACTAAACCGAATAAACATATTTCGACTGATATTATTTGTTATTGTTGTAATAATCCAGGACATTTAAGTACGGAATGTCCACACAAAAAGGAAGAGAAGAAATTCTTCTAAGGAAAGAAGAAAGAAGAAAAGAGCTTCATCACTAAGAAAGTGAAGACTCTGAGCGACAGTGACTCGGATGGTTCAAGCTCAGATGAAGAAGCCTATTTTGGGCTGATGGCACAGTCAGATGAGGAAGTAAGCAACTCCTCATACAAAGGGAAGGTAAACTCTCACGCTCCTCTTTCTGATTCTGAAACTGGATCCAATGCAAATGAAGGCTATTCTTCAGAGGAAGACTTAGATCTAATGGTTCAGTATAAATCTTTGTTGGAAGGATTTGACAAATGCCGCAAGGTAGTCAAATCTCAAGCAAAAGAGATTGAATCTCTCAAGACGGTGGAATCCGATTTGAGGGAGGAAATTTAAAAATTAACTCCTCTCAAAGATGAAGTCCAAATCTTGAAAGATGAACTTAACATCTCCACTGAATTATTAAATCTAAATGAGAAATTCATAAATGAATTAGAAGAAAAGTTAGTGGTGGAAAGGAAGATAGTTGAAAGCTTCTCTAAACCAAAAACTATTCTTCCAATCATTGATAGATTTTCTGCTCCTGCGAAGGGTAGTGGCCTTGGTCATGAGGCTGCAAGTAGTAAGGCCGCTAAGAAAAGAGCTGTTAAAGGTAAGGGCAAGGTTGACCAAAATCAAACCCCATTCAAGAAGGTAGTGTTCCCTACAAACACTTATGATTTTGAGTCCATGTATGGTCACTTTACAAGACCGATTCATGTTGAGTCAAGTAAGGGGAACCAAGGATGGAGCCATCCCCGAAGCCTCGAAACAACTGCTTTCAAGGCACCTTATGAAGAAGTAATCCTCAAGGGTCATGGTTCATTTGTACATGGATCAGTTGCTAAGAAAGCACCAAAGATCCAATCAATTGTTGCTAAATCTCTTGAAGAGAAGAAGGAGCCATGTATATGTTGCAATCACGAGGCTTCTACTTCTAAGAATGTTGCTCCTACTAGACCTCCCGTTCAAAAGTTAAAACAGGAGAACAAGAGAAGATACAATCGATTTGATTGTTGGTGTTATGGAAAGGTTGGTCACTTCGCCATAGATTGCTGGTTTAATCCTAGAAATGTCAAGACTCCACTAGTTAACAATGCAAGGCCGACCACTCGCAAGTTTAACAATCCAAGTGGAAGCCATCTAACCAGGAACCTAGGACCCAACTCCGTTTGGGTTCCTAAGGGTAATTAGTCTGTGATTGCAGGTATGTCCAAAGGCCAACCAAAACTCTAATCAGGTATTTGGACAGTGGATGTTCATGGTACATGACCAGAACAAGAAGTATATAGCAAGATTGCTACAAAGCTTAGGAAATTAGTCCAGGCACTAAATTCTTAGGGGGAGAAAGGATTGAGGGGGAGATGATTCAATATTTTCAAAGTTTACTCCCAAATAAGGACTCCTATGCAGTTGCTGAGGGGGAGCTTTGATCTCTCATGCTTTTCCTTCCCTATCTGAAGTAGTCAGAAAGGGGGAGAGAAGTTAAAGTTGGAGTTGAAGTTGGGAGAGAAGCTGAAGTTAAAAGAGAAAGTTGAAAGGGAGAGAAGGTTGAAAAGCTAAGTTTTTAACTCTCCTTATATTTAATATATTTTATCTCTATGCAATTCACCTTAGTAAAAAGGGTTCTGACTTCTTCAAATAGGGGGAGATTGTTGGGTATTGTATCCACAATTACCTTGATTTGAAGAAGTGTCCCTTGAACTAAGATGAATTGATATTGTATTTGATGTTGATATATAGTGTGTGTTTGCAGATTATAAATGACTAAGTACAAACCAATGTCAGGTTTCAATGAGTCATAAAACACAGGCCTATGCAATGTAATTCCTCATTGTGTATACCAAGGTGTTGACTCATGTGGAATCTCTCTATTGGGATGTACTTCATATTCAAACACAATGGAAGAGCCAAAGGAAGGTACTGATGTTCTGTGTTCAAGGAAGAAACAAAATTTTTCTAAGTAATCCTGCGTTCGACAAAAATTGGTGCGTTCGTCGATCTCAGTTCGACGAACTGAATAAAATTCGTCGATCTCAGTTCTGCCTAAGTTGAAAGCAATTTCGTCGATCACGTTCGTCGATCTTCATTCGACGAACAGATGAAGTTTTCGTCGACCGCTGTTTTGCCTGAGTTGAAATTGTTTTCGTCGATCGCGTTAGTCGATCTCCGTTCGACGAACAGAAGAAGTTTTCGTCGACCTCTGTTTCGCCAGAGTTGAAGTTGTTTTCGTCGATCGCGTTCATCGATCTCAGTTCGACGAACTGAAATTATTTTGTCGATCTCAATCTTTGCTGAAGATAAAGCAATTTCGTCGATCGTCGATCTCCGTTCGACGAAGTGACAAAATATCGTCGATCGCTGTTTTGTTGTAATTGAAGTATTTCTTTGAGCTCAGTTCGACTAATCTTTTGAGGCCGACGATCTGACTCAATGCTGTCTTTGATTCTTCATTTCTTTTTCTGAGAAAATTATCTATCTCTCGAGAAGATTTTCTCTCCTGTAAAATCCTTCTATATTTCTTCTTGAAGCCGAGGCCTATTTATTTCTCGAGAAATACTTTGTTCTCGAGAAATTAAATCCTTTCGTTCTTAATTCTATTTTCTTAGAAGCTTGTTTATTTCTCGAGAAGTCTTTTTGTTCTCGAGAAATCTGTTCATTTCCTGAAATCTTTTTCCAATCCTTTTGACGGGACGTTAAATCATTCTGTCTATTCTGACGGTCCTTTTGATTTCGTTTAAGGTTAATCCTACCTTAATTCCTGCCGTTATCTTGGATTGCTATATAAGGTTCCTTCCAGATCATTTCGACATAGAGAAATTCATTTATTCTGATAAAACCCTAATTCTCTGTTCGTTCCAAGAAGGACGAGAAAAGTGCCGCCTCCTGTCACCTATGTTGGAGATTGATCTGTTGTTCTAAATCTATTGTCTCTAGTGGAAGAAAAGGTTCGATTGATTATTGCTCCATCCTCTACTGCATCTATTGGATCAAATCGAAACGAAGAAGGTCAGATCTGAGTTTTTATCGTTCTTCCTCATCGACAACAAGTCAAATCTTTTCAAGCCTCAAGAAGGAAGAAGATCTCACAAAGCTTTCAGATCTGTTTATGAATTGATAAGTATTGTAACAATATCAATTTACATTTGATTGTAGGAGAAGTTTTCTCCCAGTTGTAGAAGAGGTTCTTCTCTGAGCTGTAGGAGAGGTTTTTCTCCGAGTTGTAGGAGAGGTTTGTCTCCGAGTTGTAAGAGAGGTATTCTCTGAGTTGTATGAGAGATTTTCTCTGAGTTTGTAGGAGATTTGTCTCCGAGTTGTAGGAGTGGTGACTCCGAGATTGTAGGATCATTCTTGATCCGAGTTATAGTGAAGTAGTCAAGTCTAGCTGTGGTGCTAGATTGGCGAGGCCGGCAAGTGGAGTACCCAAGAACGGGGAACCACTATAAATTTCTTGTGTTATCTGTGATTGTGATTTGCTTTCTGTGCGTTCTATTTCATCAAGTTTTTAATTCCGCAAAAGACGCAGTTATCACCTATTCACCCCCCTCTAGGTGATTTAGGTAAGTAACTAGATTCCTTCATAATCCTCCCCATACTTCTGAGAGAAACCTCGAGCTACAAGGCGAGCCTTGTACCACTCAATACTTCCATCAGCCTTCTTCTTCAGTTTCAAAACCCACTTGCAAGTCACCGGAGTAACTCCCTCAACCTTAGGCACCATGTCCCAAGTCTCATTTTTCATGAGGGCAACCATCTCTTCATCCATGGCTCCTTCCCACTCCTTGACTCCAACGACATTTTCATAACAAGATGGCTCTCTCTCATCCAGGGGACCTGCGAAGAAACATGAGACAAAGCTCACCAAGTTTCTGCCCGTATACCAATCTGGTGGAATAATGGTCCTCTTAGACTTCCTCAGAGCTTGACTCTGAACCACCTCTTCAACTATAGTTTCTGGACTAGCTCTCCTTTCAATTGAATATGGAGCATCGCTCCCCCTGCTTCCAGAACGTGAAGCACCTGACCTAGATCTAGAGATACCCGGAGCACCAGGAGAAACAGGCAACTCCACCAGAACTTCTCTCACAGCTTTTTCTGGTCCACCATCTGCCCTCCTTCCTTGTAACTCTATAGAAGAGCTACCTTGGTATGACATCATCTCGTCAAATTCCACATCCATAGAGACCACATATCTCCATGTTTTGGGATCCATGCATCTCCAACCTTTCTTCCGGTCATCATAGCCGACGAAGACTAGTTTCCTTACCTTTTCATCTAGCTTCGTTCGAAGGGCATCTGGAACATGCACGTAGCAGGTAGAACCAAACACATGAAAGTGTTCCACGCTTGGCTTCTCCTTTAACATCAACTCATGAGGGGTCTTCATGTTGATGGGACTGAGAGGCATCCAGTTGATGACATAGGCTGCACAAGACATTCCCTCTGCCCATAAGGACTTTGGGATACTCTTGGCATGAAGCCAACATTTGCAAGTCTCCGTCAGGTGATGGATCTTCCGCTCTGCAACTCTGTTCTGTTGTGGAGTATGAGCACAAGAAAGCTCTCTTTGGATGTCATGCTTCCTGCAGAAGTTAAAGAACGACTTGGAGGTAAACTCCCCTCCATTATCTGTTCTGAACCTCTTGACCCGCAGATTGAGCCGACCTTACACCAGCTCCTTGAACTCCACAAACCTCTCGAACGCATCCGACTTCTCCTTCAGAAAATACACCCAAGTATATTTGGTGAAGTCATCAACCAAAATAAGCATATACCTTCTACCTCCAAGACTGACAGTGTTGGTAGATCCAAATAGATCACTATGTATACATTCCAATGGTCTTTTACATCTACTTTGTGATTTGTCAAATGGAAGACGTTGAGCTTTACCAAACTGACAACCTGCACAAACATGACCATCCCCGAAAGATGAAAAGCTAGGCAGACCTTTCACCAGGCATCTTCCCTCCATAGCCTTCAACTTATCTATCCCAACATGCCCAAGTCTTTCGTGCCAGATAGCGGCGCTGTGGTTAGCCCTCATATTATCAACATAAGAACTTGTTGAAAGAACAAACAAGTACTTCACCCATCTCCCTACATGAGTGACCTCAGCTTTCACCGCTGAAACATTTCAGAGAAATTTCACTTCTATTAGACCGAACAGAACGTGATAGCCAGCATCCACAGCATTGGTCACAGAGAAGAGGTTCTTCTTCATCCCCAGAACATGATAGACACTCTTTAATGTAAGAGTACCTCTATCATCGTTCAAAGAAACAACACCCTCCTTCTCTACTGCATGTATAGGATCATAAGCCGTAATGATAGCGTCATTACCTGTATAATCTCGCAATGAGGAGAACTTCGACTCATCCCCAGTGAGGTGATGAAAACAGCCAGAGTCCACTATCCAATCATCCTGGTAGTTGATGGAAGCCATAGCCCGAACACACGTGCCCGTCATGAATGCACCTCCACCACCCCAACTACCTTCAGAATTGGAACCAGTCTCCTCCTTTCCTGCAGCATGCCCTGGCTGAAGATTGACTTGGCAGTCTCTCTTGAAGTGACCAATCTTGTTGCACCTGAAGCATCTAGGTCCTTCCTTCTTCTTCCCATCACGCTTAGGAGCATAGCTCCTCTCCCGCTGATGTGAAGTAGACAGACCATCATCTCCAGATGTCTTCTTCGTCTTGTCCCATCTCTTCTTCTTTTCATAGAAGAGAACCTCACCTTCTCCCCTAGACACTAACATCAACCATTTTCTTAGCCAAACTCTCTTGCGAAGCAAGTAAGTTCTCCAGCTCCAGCAACGATGGCTGATTGGCCTAGCCTTGAATAGAAGCACCAAAGGTCACATACTCCCTCTGCAAGCCGTGGATTATGTGACTCTTCAGCTTAGCTTCTAAGATAGGCTCATCCGGGTCCAATGCCGATATCTCTGCGCAAAGGTTCTTCATCTTCAAGAAGAATGTTGAGATAGACAAATCTCCCTGAGTTGCTTTCCCCAAATCATTCTCCAAGAACTGTAGCCTAGCTACATTCTTCTTATTGAACAAGCCATCCAAGGCTGTCCAAATTTCTGCAGTTGATCTACATCCGATAATATGATCAAACATCTCCGGAATGATAGCTCTCTTGAGAGTGAACTCGCCTTCGCATTTGTTCTCTTCCAAGCCTTCACGATCTTAGCATTCCCTTCAGCAGGAAAAACAGCTTGTCTAGCTTCTCCTCCTACAACCTCCCACAAATCCTCGCCAAGAAGATAACTCTTCATGCAAGACTTCCACTTCTTAAAGTTAGTCTGCGTAAGGAGCTCAATACCAAGACCTCTAGCATAACCTCCTTCCATTGCTATCCCACTAATTGCTAACCACCTTGAGGAACCCGAGAGAAGTAACATCACCTACTGTTCAGCAACCTCAGTAACCTACCTTTGATACCATTTTAAAAAATTTGAGGTCCGTAGTTGTACTAAAAAAATACGGAACACTTCACAAACTTTCCACAAGCGTAGCAACACAATGACAATGGGAAGACCGAATAGTGCTTTGGTATTAACTATCTCTTTACAATTCGTGGTATACATGGCGAGACATGATTCATAAGAATCACGGAGGAGAGAAGCACAAAACACAAAACTTCAAGCTGTCGACGACCTGACAGACTGAGATCGCCAGACCGCGCGAACAGACAAGCCGTGCGGTTAACCCCTGATACCACGCGAACAGAGTAGATCATACCTGTCAGCCCACAACCACAGAACACTCGACCTGCTGCTTATTCAACTACTGCAAACACTTGAAGAAGAGACTGCTTCCTGCTGCAGACCGCACTCAAGACCGTCTGGTCTCTTAAGACCGCCTGATCAACTGAGTCCGATGCACAGTCCAAGAACACCTAAACACAGTCTGCCCAGACAGACAGCTGCCGGACTGGTTTATTCAAAGATGGAAGAAGGGAGAATGCTGACCGCGAACGACAAGCTGCAAACCTGCGAACACACAAACCGGTCAGACAAAATCTCAGACCGCGCGACCTCAGAATGAGACCGGCACAGTCAAGCTAACTTTGGTTCTTACAGTTCTTCGTTATGAATGACAGGCCCTGCACCTCTATTTATAGGAGAGTAGACGGATGTCATCACCGCACAAACCGGGATACAATAACTTCCCACCAACCTGCATGCGGTCTCGCAAAGCAGACCGCCCGAGCTTAGCATAGCTAACAACTCCCTTATTTAACCATACAATTATATACAAACTGCTAGGTAGCCGCGGTCTCCCAAAATAGACAGCCCGATCTTTATTGCAAGAGCAAAACACTTCTTCAGTAACCTAGACCGACTAGAACAAGTCGTTAGACCGCCCGGTCACTGTAAGAAGATAGATGTACTTGAACATCTGGACGACTTGAACAAGTCGCCAGAATAACCCGCACAAGCCGCTCGGACACACTGCGGTCTTCCAGATCAGACCGCCCAGAATAGATCGTCTGAGACAAAATCAGCCAGAGCACCAGCGCAGGCCACGCAGTCTCTGCGGTCTCTAATCTACAGACCGCCCAGCACCATTCCACTTCCACTTCAAAAAATTAACAGTTGCTTCTCTTTAAAAGAAGGTTGGGCTTCAGATGCCTTGCCCTTGACAGTCTCCTTACCAAATCCTACACCCCCTCTGAATGGTGCAGAGACTTGGTCATAGATGTGAAGGATAGTCTTGGGCATTGAGAAGCTGGCAATAATTTTCTTCCCAACCAATAACATTTCCTCAAGGTCCTTGATGATCCTGTTCTTCTGACCCAACTCAGCATTTTTAATCTTTATGACATCCTTGAGTTTGTCCATTTCTTTGCTCATAGCAGTCAGCTTTTCAGCTGTCTCTTGGAGCTCAGATTGGGCAGATTTCTGGGATGCTAACTCCTTAGATTTAGCTCTAAGAAGCTTCTTGCTTCTTTTCAAAGCAATCCACAGGGCTACATTATGCTGTACTATCTCAGATTCAACCTCATGTGGGGATCTTCAGGGTATGCTATTGTAAGCAGATCCACTCTCTCTCTCTCATGCACAGAATCTATCATAGGTTCAGAATCAGAGACAAATAGGGGGGCTCTAATATGTACCTTCCCAGGAGAAGTGTTGTCATCATGGCTTTCTTCAGTTATAGCCATGAAGCCAATGAGAGCTTCTGCCTTAGCTTCTGATGAATCAGAATCAGAATCACTAAGTGTTCTGATCTTCTTAGTAATGAATCATTTCTCAGATTCCTTTTTGTCCCTTGGGCTTCTTCAATTTTTACTCTTCTTGGATTCTTTTTTCTTAGAGGGACAGTCAACAATCATGTGGCCTATCTTTTTGTAGTGACAACAAACTAAGTTTGCCAAATCAAATTCATTGAGTTTAGAGTAATACATTTCCTCCTTTGAGGATTTGGACTTATCATGTTGACCAGATCTTCTGGAGTTTGAGGAGGATGTCCTATGGATGTCTCTTGTTTTCTAGGCATCTTCCTTTTGAGCTACTTAGTGAAGAGTACATGTCATTTAACAATGTCATCATATACTGACGTGCTTGCATCAGAAGCTTCACTGTCTCCAGAGAATTTTTGGATTTTAGGAATCTTTTCCTTGGTACTCCTTAGGCTTTCACCCATAAGAACCATGGTCCTTTCTCTGGTGTTCTCTTTTGAGTTTTCTTCTTCAGTTCCCTCCAAGTAGATCTCCAAGGAATCCCACATTTTTTTTGATATTTTGCAATGACTTAAGTTTTGAGATGTATAGTCATCCATTGCATTTTCAAGTATATGTTTTGCTCTCTTGTCCATAGTTATCAGATTTTCATCTTCATTGGTGAACTCTGACAAAGTTTCAGGGACTGAAGGAGTTGTTGGAGTCATTGGGACATAGGGTCCCTCTTCAACAACCATAAATAATCTGGGATCTGATACTTCCATGAACAACTTAACTGTTAGCTTCCATATGGTAAAGATCTCTTTGGTGCAGATGGGTAGCCTCATTGATCTCATCTCTTGATGATGCTCACAGGCCATTGAAAGATCACAACCCTATCAAAAACTTGTAGATCTTGTTCTAAATTTTTAAGCCTTTGAACTTAACCTACCTCTGATACCAATTGAAAGATATGGGTTGTCAATAATCTACATATAAAGGGGGGTGATTAGGTTTTTCACTATTCTTTGCTACTTTAAAGTTTATCTATCACAACACAAAAGCAACACATAAAACACGCAAGATTTATAGTGGTTCCCTACAAGACAATGTGTCTAGAGGTAGTCCATTATCCCTCCCACCTATCTAGCAGTGTGTTAGACTAGGAAACAACTCCAAATCTCAAATCTTTTCACTATACAACAGATCTTACAACTCAGATCACAAATGATCCTACCTCAGCCCTTCACACAAAAAATCCTACACTCAGGTTATACAAACCTTGCAACAATTTTCTCAGACTTTTCAAGTCCTACCAAGCACTCAGATCTGTACCGAGATCCTACCAGAACTCAGGCTCATACAGAACCCTACCAATCTCAGGCTCACACAGAACCCTACCAACTCAGATCTGGTACAAGATCCTACAAGCTCAGGCTCACAATGAACCCTACAGAGTAATACAGAAAAGTTGTTGTAGAAGAAAATACTTCAAAATGGAAGCTTTGAATAGCATGTTTTCTCTTTCTTCTTGTAATTGCAAACCTAGTAATCTTGTGGATTATTGAGCCTTTCTTTTGAATCTCCTCCTTAGTTGATAGATGCACTTCTAGTATAGAAGGAAGATTCTTTCTTGTCTTCTCAGCCAAGTGATGAAGATTTTATGCTTATTCTTTTCTTTTCTGATCAGATTCAATATATTGTGTGGAGAACTGCTATTCTGAAATCAAAAATTTCTTCCTTTTATATTCTTCTATAACTTTGCATAAAAGCCCTTCCAGAATTCTTCCATTAATTTCCTGATAGAATATTTGAAGGAAACGGCAGAATAGATTATAATAAATGTCTTGCCGTTCTTGAAACTTGCAGAATATAAAAATAATAAATTTCTTCATTAAATACTAAGCAACGGCTATATACTGTAGAGAATATATAATTTATTGCTCCTTGAATCGTGCGCAAGATAGGCAACATGCACATTCCCTGAATATCAATTTTTAAGAATGTCTGCGCATTAAATGCTCCTCTGCAACTTGTCAAGACGATAATATTCCTTCAAGATGATATCATCTTGATCAGTGTAAACGACAGATATACTTCATGATGATATCGTCAACACACTTACTTCTTCAATAGTTTACTTGATATCTCAATGATATCTATTCTTCAAGATGATATCGTCGAGATGTTTCCTTAGATACAATATATCTTCAATCTTCAAGGCGATTTGTCTTCTTCAAGACAGTATCGTCGACATGCATCCTTCTTCAAGACTTTACATGATATCTCAACGATATTACTTCTTCTTGACGATATCTATCGTTGAGATATCGTCGAGATATTCCTTTTCATATTACTTAGACTTTTCTTCAAGTTGATAGCCTTTCTTCAAGACGATATCATTTTGATCTTCAAGACAATATAAGGTCTTCAAACTGATGTTTGTCTTCATGAATCTTTCTTCATTACTTAATGAGTCATGTCATTAATCTTCAAGGCTATACCTCTTCTTCAAGATGATATCGTCGAGTCATCTGAACTTATTCTTTCTCAACTATAGGTTTTCTTCAACCTTCAAAAATATATGTTTTCTTCAAGACGATATCGTCGAGATATCTGACTTTAGTCTTATCAACGATAAGCTTTCTTCAAGACGATATCGTCGAAACTTATTCGACGATATGATACCTTTCTCAACGATTCTTCTGCTGAGTTTTGAGAAAAAAATTTTCTTAGTTATTTTTCATTACGTTTATCGTCTATATACTAGTGATATAGCTTTGATGTATTTCAATGATATGTATGTTATCTCAACGATATATACAGTCCTTGGTGATTTTGGACTTATGAAATTACTTGACATATGTTCTATCTTCTGCAGTCATGAATAAAATATACCATCAAATATATAGTGCATTTATTATTGATCTGAGCACTTCTTCAAATCAGGAACATTGCTAGGCATAGTTACCAACAGTATTTGATTTTTAAAAAATCACACAGTGGCATAAAGATAAAAAATAGGTAGTACATATAAAAGAACATATTTTTAGAGATTTTTCAAAATTTTAAAAACTCAAAAAATTGGAGAGTCGAGCTAGCGCTAGCGCGACAACCAGTGAGCAAAATTTTGAGGTTTTTGAAATTTTTGTCTTTTAATCTTGATTAAGTGTCCAAAGAGAAGTTTCATGTAGAAATTTCAGAATTTTTGGAGATGTCTTAGATAGTGTAAATTGCATGAACCGTTAGCGATTTCTTATATGACTTGACTAAATAAACATTTCATGAGATAGATTTTCTTATATCGATATTTTGATTTTTCTAAGGCTTATGATTATCAAAATAATGTAAGATGAAAAAGATAGAAAATGTAAACACAAGATATCATGTTCGAATAAGCCAAATAAGCTTGATTTAAATGATTTTAATACGAAATGATATTTATGCAAAAGAATAAAATAGGTATGCCCTAGATTAAAGTACCCAGAATATATGTCTACACACTGGCCCCGTACTAAGTGATGGATTGGCATGAGGAGTTGCACACATGTCGTAGGTTGGGGTGTTACTCCCATATGCATACACTAGAGAATTCTCAACCTAGCACTCTATCACCCCAGTGCCTCGCAGGCCCCACTAGAACCCTCCCCGGTTAAGGACAAGACATGACTTAGAGGTTAGGTCATCTAATGCATGCAACCCTACGCCCCCTCTATTGTGAGACAAATAATATTAGTATATGATCAATGACATACAAAGCGATTAGGTTTAAGAATGATTTATAAACTATGAGTTTGTTTGACATTTAGAATGATAATATAAACCTCATTGTTATCATGAATTCTAAGTTCCAAATTTTCTATTTTTACATCTTTGCAATCAGATGATAACTAACAATGCATGAGATTAGCATGATAACTGAAAGTGCACAGTTTACCTCACTAGAATTCTCTAGAGGGGGGGGGGGGTGAATAGAGATTAAAAATATTTTGTGCAAAGTTAATATATATATATATATGTGTATGATCACAGATTAGAGCTTCACACACACCAACAAGAATTAAACAAATAAAGAGAATAAAAGCAAGTAATGAAATCACAGCACAACACAAGAAAATATAGTGGTTCCCCAAACTTTGGGTAGTCCACTCTTCTACCCCCTTGGTAGGAATTCACTATCTTGTACTGAGTCTTTTGATAAGGAGACTCTTAGAACCACCCTGAGTCTTTTGACAAGGAGACTCTTAGAACCAACTAAGTCTTTTGACAAGGAGACTCTTAGAACCAGTACACTGAATTTTCTTGAAGAGAGATTCTAAAAACTCTTTTACAATGTTTAAGTAAGAAAAAGAAAGAAGAAAGAAATAAGAACAAGAATGAATCTTCTTCCTAGCAAGAAGATTGGAAGCACAAGAAGTAGTGAATGAAATCTCTCTTCTATAGTGAGAAGGAGATTGTAAAAAAGCTTTTCTCTCTTTTGAGAGAGCTTTCAGAGTTTGCAGTAGAATGGCTTCTGAAGAAGAAGGAGAAGATGGAGGCTTTTTCTCTGCAGCACACTATCTCTTTTCTCAGCTTTTTCTCTCTATTCTCTTGGGAGCTTTTCCTCTATTTCAAATGTATGTGGTGGATCACTCGACTCAACTTTTCTGCCGACCTCCTCTTTATTTATAGCTCTGTTAATTCAAAATAATACTATAGGAGAATAATCAATTAGCAGTCAGAGAAATAGAAAGATGAAAATTGTTTCCATAATATTTATTTCTGTAGAAGGAAAGGATGAATTCTGATTTCAAATAATATCCAAAATAGAGTTAATCAGATTAGCCAAGAATCAAATAGAAGGAAAGAGTGATTCAGAACGGCTATAAAATATTAACATTATTCCATACAAATCAGATTTTCTGAAAGAAGGAAAGAGATTTGGCGCATATTTAAATCTGTCATATAAATCGACGTGCGTCGATTCCTATTCTACATAAGCGTCGAATTCATCCTGGCTGGACGTCGAGAGGAGAATAAGGAAGGTGCGTCGATTAAGGTGCGTCGACTTCTTGATGCGATGATTCGGCAAGTGCACCGGTCGCGCAAGTAATAATAATGGGGAAAATCCCCGAGTGTCGGTCTCTTGAGGAACACAGTAAGGTGGAGTTAGGTTTCGAGGAAGGACTTGAGATTGAAGTCCTTAACGTGGATGGAATGCGGAGGAGTTGGGTTGGCTTTTGGAAAACAAAATAAAAGCTATCAACTACTCCTATGCAATGCCGCTATGCAAAGCTTCGCTTGGCGGGATGGAGACTAGGCAGGCCTTGAGCGCGCTGCGTCGAAAGGGCGGATGGACGAGTAGGCTAACGGAGTCGAACTATGCAGGCCTTGAGCGCGCTGCTTCGTTAGGCGGGATGGAATACGGGCCGCGATGCCACGCTTCGGTAGGCGGATGGGCGAGTAGGCTTACGGATTGAGGGTCGCAAGCACCTCTTCAAAAAGCACACCACTAACAATTGTTAGGGCGGCACAACGCAACCAACAAACCACACCACAAGGCGCACCTCAATAATATAAACAAAAATACTCAATCATATAGACATAATCAAGTAAAAATGCTATTTAATCAAAATACACTTCATCATAATGTTAGATCTAGTTGCAAATACATCAATAAAAGGAGAACAAGGCAAGAAATCGACCGAATCCGAAGGCTCGTTGAAGATTCACGGTTGGAATCGCCGGGTTGTCAATCCGCGTCCAAGCTCGGTCCGCAACTACGTCCGGGGTAGAGAGAGCTGTCACGACTCTCCAATGGACCCGTCTTCTTCGTGTCACGATCCGGTGGAGGTTGCCAACTTCCTCTTGCTCGATGGAGATAGCGGCTAGGTCTTCCTTTGGAGCTCTTGGATGAAGGAGGAGGCCGAGAGGAAACTCCGGCTCAAGATAGGCGTGAAGAGCAAGCCCGGAGCACCTCTATATGGTGGGCGACGGTGGAGGGGCGAAATCGGGCGGAATCGGGCGGAAAACGGCGGCTGGAAGCGAGATGATGACCTAAAATCGCGAGCAGGGAATTTATAGGCGCTGGAATTAAACAGTGCGCACGGTCAGTGGCGCACGACCATTGGTCGTGCGCACTGGAATCCTGTGATCGTGCGCTCTGCCTGGACAGAACCTGCAAAGACAGAAATTACAAAATAACATGTTCGCACGACCAGTGGCGCACGACCAGTGGTCGTGCGCACTAGCGTCAGTGGTCGTGCGCAATAGATGAAACAGAACTTAAAAATTAATGGTCAGTGCGCACGAGCAGTGGCGCACGACCGGTGGTCGTGCGCGCTGGAGTTGATGATCGTGCGCATTACACCAAACAGAACTTATGAAAAAAGCGTTAAGTGCACACGATCAGTGGCGCACGACCAGTGGTCGTGCGCAATAGAACCAGTGATCGTGCGCAGTGTTCCTGTGCAGAATTGCACCGGAAACACCTGCACGACTCCTATTCTAGCGTACAACCACAAATCCAGCCACTAAAAGTGGCACCTAACAGTGCATGAAAACCACTAATGAAAATAAACATGAAATCACACCAAAATGGGCCAAAAGGTGCACCTAGCATGGATTAACAAATATGAACTAAAACAGGGCTAAAGTGCAGTGAAATGACTAACTAAACGGCCCAGATGAGTCCATAAAAGTGTATATGATCAGGACTCATCACACCCCCAGACTTAACTGTTTGCGCGTCCCGAGCAAACAAATTCTAAGCGAACTAGGAAAGAACAGTAGATGGCTTAATGATTACACTACAGAGTACCATGCGAAGTCGCATGCTCACGTGCATAAGAAAAATAATAGAAAAGATTTCTGATTATAAAAACAGTTTATATATTTCTAAAAGAGTAAAAGCATATTACAACTACTCAAAATGGTGAACAACGGTGAATCATTCGGTCACGCATACGGAGAAAGTAAACTAAACGCTGAGATGAGCATTGCTCAAGATTGGGGTGCGGGAAAAACTCCACTGAAATCCATCAGTGTCGGTGACCATAGGCTTGCCCGGTCACATTCTCTCCACGGCACTGGTTTGACTCAAATGCGTGAATCAATAGGACTTTAGGTTTTAAATGGGGCTTGGGTTTAGGTGAGGATAAACAAAGATAAAAACGACGGCTCAAGCACTAAACCCAAATGAGCTAATGCAGGAAACTATCCTCATTCGCCACACAAACACGCGGGTACACAACACCCCCAGACTTGGACTTAACAGCATGGGTGCGTGCACCGCCTACTCCCAAACATAAATCTACATAAAGATTTTCAATTAAACATTCCTTCTCTTTCCTTTCTTTTTAACTTCTTTTCTTTTTCTCATTTTTTTTTTCTTTTCTTATCATTTTCTGCTAATAAACAAAAAGACACATCCACATCTTCACAAACATATTACCACATCAACAACCCAACTTATGAAAATAATAAACAGCTAAAGCTCAGATTTGGGTGTGCGACTAGGATTGGCATTTAGGCTTTGGTGAAATGAAAGTGGGGCTGAATCAAAGAACGGGTAGGCACAACTGGGCTAGCGAGGATAAAGTGGTAGGGATAGGCACAAAAGCTCAACCGGGCCAAAATGATGGCCTATATCACATTCACGCAATTGACTAACCGTATACCCATGCTTCAAGAATCGCTTGGGGCAAGTTCTAGCCACCGAGAAAGATTCTCCTTTCTCCCGACTCAAGCAATACGAGTCTAGCGATCGTTTACACACATCCCTATGCTACCGTTTGATTCCACTGGATTCACCATTTGAGTAGAGTAAACAACATTTACACTAATAGAAAAATATAAAACCATAAGCATAAAAAGAAGTCTAATCTACACAAATTTCTATGCAACCGAGCACTCGACTAGGAGCACTAATAGAGTCAACATTTTACTCTGCTACATAGTCCTAAGCCATCACCTAGATTTTCCCAAATAAGCAAAAGAATTAAATTCACAACAGAGCAAGCAAACAGATGAGTACGCGCTCAAGTGGGTGATATGGTGTACAATGAAAATAAACAAAACATTTTAAATGGAATCTTCTAGCATGCAGTGCAATAGTGCGCGTGAGCGGGTAAACAAAACTACTCTCCCCCAGACTTAAACTAAACAATCCACAAAACATATGACATGAAAATCAGCATAGGGCTAGGGGAAGAGAGTACCCAATGCTCAGCAAGTGAGCATACCAGAAGATTGGCGTTTAAACCCAGACTAAGCTGCAGCATCCGCCATCCAGAGAAGATACCTGCAGGGGTCAGCTCCGCAAAACAAAAGAAACAGAGAAAGATAAACTACAATACTACAGCTAACTAAACAGGATTGAATAAAATAAAATGCATGAAAAGTAAGATAACTACTGGGGTTATTGTCATCCCAGCACGACTTATTCTAAATTAAAACGGTTCTAGCTAATGGGCCTATGAAAAAGAAAATGCACAGGTAACTGTTCTAATATGCGCATCGGTAGCGGGTACCGATACGGAGACAGAGCAGTCACCCCTCTACCTAAATATAAATACCTGCTCCTCACAGGTAGAGGGTAGAGGATGTAAGAAAAGGAGGAGGCCTGGTCCTCACTCATCTCACAAAACACATCCTTGCCTAGCAAGGTATCGTCCACAGCAGGTCCGCAGGAGGAGAAGGCAATGAATGAGGCTTCCTTAATGGAGGAGGGATCAACCTCCTCGCATAAAAGGACACACTCATCATTGACTTGAGCACAAAGCTCCAAGTCCTCCTGAAGTACCTGTGAAGATTCAACCTGCACAGGCTCGGGTGAAGAGGGGGGATCGAGAAATAAATAAGATGAAGAACATAAATAAACATCAATCGGGGGAGTGGTCCCGGTCTCACTCCCATCAGGTTGGGGAAGTAAAATAATGTTTGCATTGTCATCAATGCTACAAGATTCGGCGGGATCAACAGTGGCCATGCCTAAGATTTGGACTTCCTCCACCGGTGCTGAGGAAAACTCCTCCGCACCTAGAAGGTTGTCCTCCTCCATAGGAGTAGGCATAATACTAAGATCAACCGCCTCCTCTTGTGACACATCATCGACAATGTCATCAGAGACGAGTGTAGTATGCACAATAGGGAGAGGAATAGTGCTCGGATAAAAGTCGAGCACCAATTCCTCACAAAGAATCGAATCCACTAGAGGTGGTGGATGCACTGGGAGAATGGGCTCAGCAATGTCGGTGTATAGATCAGCCGCACATCCGGTGACCGTGTCCATGCCATACCCTTCAAGATGTGAAGGTGACAAAGACACATAACCGGATGTTGAAGGTGTGCCGCCAGAGTTAGGATTCGGGACGATCCGGATATCCGGCTCATCATCCTCATCCAATTGGCGACGAAAAGCAGCACAATCCTTCAGGGCGTGATCTGTGCTCTGACAAAACTGGCACTGCCTAGCAGGCTTCTTTGGCACAGCGGGTGCTGAAGCCGAAAAGAAGTAAGACGGTAATGGCTCAGCAGAGTAGCCATAAGACTTACGCGCACCATATGGAGTATCAGACGGAGTCGATGCTCTATATGCTGGGCGAGAAGAATTATGCCTACTATTCTCCGTAGGGCATTCATCACTAGAGTGGGAGGAAGCTCCACACCAACGGCAACGGAAATTGAGATGTGCCCACATAGTGTGAAGATAATACGATTCAAAATAAAACTGCTATTGTGCAAATACTAAACCAAATAAAAATTACTAAAGCAACCTAAGATAAAACAGGAAAATAGAATACGAAGAAATAAAAACAAAGAAATGCAATTTACAAATGGAAGGGCTTCTCCCTCAGGTTCTCCCTCTCCAGAAAACTCACACGACTGTATTCCCCGGCAACGGCGCCAAAAACTTGATGCGATGATTCGGCAAGTGCACCGGTCGCGCAAGTAATAATAATGGGGAAAATCCCCGAGTGTCGGTCTCTTAAGGAACACAGTAAGGTGGAGTTAGGTTTCGAGGAAGGACTTGAGATTGAAGTCCTTAACGTGGATGGAATGCGGAGGAGTTGGGTTGGCTTTTGGAAAACAAAATAAAAGCTATCAACTACTCCTATGCAATGCCGCTATGCAAAGCTTCGCTTGGCGGGATGGAGACTAGGCAGGCCTTGAGCGCGCTGCGTCGAAAGGGCGGATGGACGAGTAGGCTAACGGAGTCGAACTATGCAGGCCTTGAGCGCGCTGCTTCGTTAGGCGGGATGGAATACGGGCCGCGATGCCACGCTTCGGTAGGCGGATGGGCGAGTAGGCTTACGGATTGAGGGTCGCAAGCACCTCTTCAAAAAGCACACCACTAACAATTGTTAGGGCGGCACAACGCAACCAACAAACCACACCACAAGGCGCACCTCAATAATATAAACAAAAATACTCAATCATATAGACATAATCAAGTAAAAATGCTATTTAATCAAAATACACTTCATCATAATGTTAGATCTAGTTGCAAATACATCAATAAAAGGAGAACAAGGCAAGAAATCGACCGAATCCGAAGGCTCGTTGAAGATTCACGGTTGGAATCGCCGGGTTGTCAATCCGCGTCCAAGCTCGGTCCGCAACTACGTCCGGGGTAGAGAGAGCTGTCACGACTCTCCAATGGACCCGTCTTCTTCGTGTCACGATCCGGTGGAGGTTGCCAACTTCCTCTTGCTCGATGGAGATAGCGGCTAGGTCTTCCTTTGGAGCTCTTGGATGAAGGAGGAGGCCGAGAGGAAACTCCGGCTCAAGATAGGCGTGAAGAGCAAGCCCGGAGCACCTCTATATGGTGGGCGACGGTGGAGGGGCGAAATCGGGCGGAATCGGGCGGAAAACGGCGGCTGGAAGCGAGATGATGACCTAAAATCGCGAGCAGGGAATTTATAGGCGCTGGAATTAAACAGTGCGCACGGTCAGTGGCGCACGACCATTGGTCGTGCGCACTGGAATCCTGTGATCGTGCGCTCTGCCTGGACAGAACCTGCAAAGACAGAAATTACAAAATAACATGTTCGCACGACCAGTGGCGCACGACCAGTGGTCGTGCGCACTAGCGTCAGTGGTCGTGCGCAATAGATGAAACAGAACTTAAAAATTAATGGTCAGTGCGCACGAGCAGTGGCGCACGACCGGTGGTCGTGCGCGCTGGAGTTGATGATCGTGCGCATTACACCAAACAGAACTTATGAAAAAAGCGTTAAGTGCACACGATCAGTGGCGCACGACCAGTGGTCGTGCGCAATAGAACCAGTGATCGTGCGCAGTGTTCCTGTGCAGAATTGCACCGGAAACACCTGCACGACTCCTGTTCTAGCGTACAACCACAAATCCAGCCACTAAAAGTGGCACCTAACAGTGCATGAAAACCACTAATGAAAATAAACATGAAATCACACCAAAATGGGCCAAAAGGTGCACCTAGCATGGATTAACAAATATGAACTAAAACAGGGCTAAAGTGCAGTGAAATGACTAACTAAACGGCCCAGATGAGTCCATAAAAGTGTATATGATCAGGACTCATCACTTCTCCATATGCGTCGACTAGAAATCAGAGTAGCGTCGACAACACATACGTCGAAATCTTCCTAGAGTTACTTCGACTCAATCTGAAGGAAACGTCGACTATGTTTCGATGTTGCGTCGAATATTATTCGACGCATATTTACTTAACCTTGTTTTTCTTTCTTAGAATTTATATTCAACTTAATTCAAGGGGTTAAGAGAAATCATTTTCCCAACAATCTCCCCATATTTGTCTTAACCCTACTTAGAGAGAAATTGTATTAGCATAAAATCAATCCAGCACAGCATTTGTATAGAAAAAAAATATATCAAATAATCAAAAAGTGAAATTTAGAAGAAGAGATCAAATGTTCCAGAATCATATAAACATGTTCATTCCAATTAGTACTCAAAAATATATCAGCGTTGTTTTCAAATATTACTCAGGAGGGGTAGGAGGGGTCTTTCTCTTTCTCTTGAATACTACTGTTTTAGGAGAGGAGAGTTTTTCATTCTCATTTGTAGGAAGTTCTCCTAGCTCCCCCTGGGTCTCAGCCATTTGCTCCCCCTGATTCTCAGCTTCATTTATAATAGTATCCTTAGCTCCTTCTTCAGCTAACACAGCTTCCAGCTCCCCATGAAGTTCAGTTTCTTTATCTTTCTCACCATCTTCCTTTGCAGCCTCATTTTCTGCTCTGCTTCCCTCCCCTTGTAGTAGTGCCATTTGATTTGCAGCATCCCTTGCTATGTTGAGTACCTCTATTGTTTGTTCATCATTATGTAGCTCAGGTACTGTCTCATTCCCAAGGACTTTGTCTGGTTTTGGAGGAGGGGACTTGTGAGAGAGAGATTTAGGATTGGAGAGCTGCTCTTCATATAGATTCTCCCCCTTCTTGACCTTCTTGGCCAGGGAGGTTAAGAAAGACCTTGTCACTCTAGAGGAAGAGAGAGAGGTCTTTAGGCCTTGCATAGAGGCACTGACCCCATCTATTTGGGTGTGCATGTGAAGGATGGAGGAATGAATTTGAGAGCAATGCTCATCCAGCATCACTTAGAATTTTTCTGCTGCTGATTTGATGCATTGAGTGAGGAGAGCCTCAGTGAATGCAGATGATTCATGGTGTGAAAGGTGAGGAGGTGATGAAGGAGGAGAGAAGTGAGTTGATACATGAGGTATGGGTGATAATGGAGGTAAAGAAGATGGGAAAATAGGAGGAGGGAGAGAAGGAGATACTGCTGTCTGAGCAGGTGTTTGAGAAGAAGTAGGTAAAGTATGAGTTATGAGGGTGGTAGAGGCTAGTTGAGTGGATGATGGTGGTAGAGAATAATTGTCTCTTTGAGGAGAAGGAGGAGGAAAGAGTTAGGAGGAGTGGGAGTCCTTTCAGGAATGGAGCCAGGCTTGGGGATTTGCCTGGTCCATTTGGAGAAGAGGGCAATGGACATCCTCTTTCCAGGAGGGATAGGAATTCCTTTTGACCTACAGAGGTCAGGGAAGGAGTGGAAGAGTACTTGACTCATAATCCTCATGTAGGCATTCTCTTTGTGAGAATATCAAGAGCCTATTATCTTGAGTAGCCATGAGGCCCAGTCTACTTTCTTCTTCAGCACAAGGACCCCCATGATGTTCAGTTGGTGTTTGGGTACTGCATCATGTGCTGAGATTTTGCATAGTAGAACTTTCCCTACTATATCTGCCAGTAATCTGTACTCATCAGAAAAATCTATCTTTTTCAGATGGATTGGCCTATCTTTTGAGAATTTCATGGTGGTGAGTAAATGCTTGATTTCATCAGGTGTGAGTTCAATGGATTCATCACCTAATAGGGGAGTAATTAAGACATGTTTAGTCATTCCTTTTAGAAGCTCATTTTCTTTCCTTATTTCATTTAAACAAAGATGATATTAGGATATACCTGATGGAAGATCAAAGGTGGTCCTTATGTGTTCTGCAGATATTGATACAGGTGTCTCATAGATTGTGCCTGAAATTTCCCCTTGTTCAGTTATCTGAACATGAGCTATGAGCTCTGTTAGTTCTGTCTCCAGAAGCTTGCATCTTGTTGAAATGAGCTTATCCAAACCAGCTTCAGTGAACAGAGCTATTATGCTCTTAAAGTTGTCGGCGGCGGCTTGGAAGGATTCCAGGTCAATGTCGAAGCCAGAGTTAGTTTTGGGAGCCATTTTAGGTTGGAGAGAGAGAGGAAGAGGTGGCTGGACTGAGGAGCAAGAAGGATGAAAGATGCAGAGGTCGTGAAGGTTTCTAACTGAGGAATCTATTTAAGTCAGGTGAAGCATCGAAACAGGACTCAACTCGAGGTTTATTCGGTACTTCAGTGGATGTGACCAAAAATGATTCAGCCTTGCCGCTCGTTTTTATGACGTCGACGTTACATCGAGTGGGATTCGTCGTGAGCGTCGATATAGTCTGCTTTGGGATGAAGAGATTTCTAGTCGACGTACGCGTCGATAATAGTCGACGTATGCGTCGATTATGCCTATTGATCTGAGTCGTCGACGGTGCGTCGATTATAAGTCGACGTGACTTTTAATTTTTCAGAATAGCTCTATGTGCTTATTTCTTTTTGTCTCTTCCTATTCCTAAAGGTTTCTAAGTCAATTTTGGACTGATTTTCTTGTACATATAATTTGATTGATTATGCCAACATTGTTTGGCAAAGTGGCCGGGTTTGTTACATATATAGCATTTGATTGTCTTAGAGTTGTAAGGATTTGATTTTAGAGAAGGATAGAAGTGTTGATTGGGATACGAATATTGTTTAGAGTAGAAATTTTGATCAGGATGAATGGGTCCTGAATAGGGGTTTAGATGAGAGATTTTTGAAGGGAAGACATTTACGTTGCTCTGAATATGTGTGCGTCGATATCGATTCGACGCATGTTGATAGTCACGTTGATTTCTATTCGGCGCTTTCTCCAGGTGGCGTCGATCTGACGCGTAAAAAAAGTTGCGTCGATTGGAAGTCAACGTACTTTTGTTTAAGCGTCGAGAAGAGATCGCTGCATCTGAGAGGTTGCGTTGAGTAGATGTCGACGCACTATTATGCATGCGTCAATATGAAGTCGACGCAACTGAATCTTCATAGATTTTTACTATTCCTTTTTCTGTTTTAACTTCTTTATGAGTTGTTTCTCTTGGTTTAGTTATCTCTTCAGATGAAGTTTGTGAGTCATCAGCTGAATAATATGATGTATCATCAATTTCCTTGGAGAGGTGTTCTTTCTTATGTTGTGATTCTTTTTCTTGGTTGTCTAATTTGATAGGTTTAGTGAATTTTACAGGGCTCATCCAAGCAGGTTTGTTGGATGGAATTAGGCTGATTGAGGGGTCAGCCCCTAGCCCAAGATTCTTGTGTCTTATTGTTTGTTTTTCAGTGATCTCTTCAAGAGTTTGGCTTCTCATTTTTATTGATTCTTCAAAGGCTTTTGCCTGGGTTACTTTATCCTTAAGGAACTGATTTTCTATTCTAGCCCTTTCTATTTCCTTTTCTATTCTGCTAGCTATTGATTCATAATCTTTAAAGGATTTAATTTCTGTGTTTCTCTAGTTTTTAGCTACATTGATTTGTTCTTTTAGATCTTTAATTTCTTTTGTTGCTTTTAGTTGATCTAGATACATTCTCATAAAATCATTTCTAAAGTTATCACTTTGAAAATCTATTTCATCAAACATGCTTACCTCATCCTCATCCTCAGATTCCTCTATGAGAATGAGGTTCTTTTCTTTTCCATCATCAGAAGATATGCTTTCTTCTGATCCTGTTTCACTCCATGATTTATCATCATTCTTTGAGTCTTCAAAGGCCATTAAGCATAGGTCTTCTTGCCTAGATTCTTCATTGACACTCTTAGAGGATGAACTATCCTCAGAGTTTGTTTCACTCCAGACTTCTGCAATGAAGCCTCTTTCTTTCTTCTTCCCCTTTTTCTTCAGATCTTTCTTTTTCAGATCCTTTTCTGTTTCAGCATTCTCTGGACATTCTGGGGCAATATGTCCAGGTTTCCTGCAAGAATAGCAAATAATTTCCTTAGTGGGGGTTTTGTCATACCTTGGTTTTGACTCCCTCCTTTTTGATCCATCTGTCTTGACCCATTTCTTAAATCTTCTGGCCAAGAAACTGAATAGTTCTTCTTCAGTGACAGGGGTTCCTCCTTCTGTTGCCTTTAGAGCAATGTTCCTGCCTTTTGAGGAAATTGGAGTGTTTTCTCTTCTTTCCTTCTCTTCTCTAGTTTTCAGCAATTGCTCATAGGATCTAAGTTTTCCTAAGAGAGCATCTGTTGAAATCTCTTTCTGTCCTCTTGTGTCTCTTATTGCCCATATTCTTGAGTCCCATGAACTAGGGAGACTCATTAGCAATTTGTCATTAATCTCAGTGAGAGAGATTTCTCTATCCAAGTCTCTTAGTTGACTGATGATCAGACTGAATCTGTCATACATTTCAGAGATGCTTTCTTCATCCTTCTTTTGGAAGTTCTCATATTGAGAGATCAATAGGGCCTTCTTATCTTTCTTTTCATCAACACTTCCTTCCACCATCTTTTTGAGAGCATCCCAAATTTCTTTGGATGATTCACAGTCAACAACCCTTTGAAAGATGTCATCTGAGAGAGTTGAGACAAGTATGTTCATGGCCTTTAGATCATGTGTTCTTGCCTTCTTCTCATCTTCTGTCCATTCAGATCTTGAAACAAGTGTTTGTGTGACATTGCCACTTGCATACTTTCTATAAGGCTTTGGGGGACCTGTCACAGTAATATTGAACAAGTCAGCATCAATGGAATTCATATAAATTCTGATTCTTGTTTTCCAAACTGCAAACTTTTCAAGATTGCACATTGGTGGTCTGGTGGAAGCATAATCCTTGATTTGTGCCATGTGAAAATTGATTGTTAGAAAATTATATATATATATAAACAAGAGGTAGGATATTTTTGATCAAGGAGTTAACCCTTTTTAGATCAACCTAGCTCTGATACCAATTGAAAGTGCACAGTTTACCTCACTAGAATTCTCTAGAGGGGGGGGGGGTGAATAGAGATTAAAAATATTTTGTGCAAAGTTAATATATATATATATGTGTGTATGATCGCAGATTAGAGCTTCCCACACACCAACAAGAATTAAACAAATAAAGAGAATAAAAGCAAGTAATGAAATCACAGCACAACACAAGAAAATATAGTGGTTCCCCAAACTTTGGGTAGTCCACTCTTCTACCCCCTTGGTAGGAATTCACTATCTTGTACTAAGTCTTTTGATAAGGAGACTCTTAGAACCACCCTGAGTCTTTTGACAAGGAGACTCTTAGAACCAACTGAGTCTTTTGACAAGGAGACTCTTAGAACCAGTATACTTAATTTTTTTGAAGAGAGGTTCTAAAAACTCTTTTACAATGTTTAAGTAAGAAAAAGAAAGAAGAAAGAAATAAGAACAAGAATAAATCTTCTTCCTAGCAAGAAGATTGGAAGCACAAGAAGTAGTGAATGAAATCTCTCTTCTATAGTGAGAAGGAGATTGTAAAAAAGCTTTTCTCTCTTTTGAGAGAGCTTTCAGAGTTTGCAGTAGAATGGCTTCTGAAGAAGAAGGAGAAGATGGAGGCTTTTTCTCTGCAGCACACTATCTCTTTTCTCAGCTTTTTCTCTCTATTCTCTTGGGAGCTTTTCCTCTATTTCAAATGTATGTGGTGGATCACTCGACTCAACTTTTCTACCGACCTCCTCTTTATTTATAGCTCTGTTAATTCAAAATAATACTATAGGAGAATAATCAATTAGCAGTCAGAGAAATAGAAAGATGAAAATTGTTTCCATAATATTTATTTTTGTAGAAGGAAAGGATGAATTCTGATTTCAAATAATATCCAAAATAGAGTTAATCAGATTAGCCAATAATCAAATAGAAGGAAAGATTGATTCAGAACGGCTATAAAATATTAACATTATTCCATACAAATCAGATTTTCTGAAAGAAGGAAAGAGATCTGGCGCATATTTAAATCTGTCATATAAATCGACGTGCGTCGATTCCTATTCAACGTAAGCGTCGAATTCATCCTGGCTGGACGTCGAGAGGAGAATAAGGAAGGTGCGTCGATTAAGGTGCGTCGACTTCTCCATATGCGTCGACTAGAAATCAGAGTAGCGTCGACAACACATACGTCAAAATCTTCCTAGAGTTACTTCGACTCAATCTGAAGGAAACGTCGACTATGTTTCAACGTTGCGTCGAATATTATTCGACGCATATTTACTTAACCTTGTTTTTCTTTCTTAGAATTCATATTCAACTTAATTCAAGGGGTTAAGAGAAATCATTTTCCCAACAATAACTAATAATATTCATTAGGTGACAACGTTAGTATGACGAGTTAATATTATGCCAAATAAATAATGCATGTTGCTTCAATTGATAGAGATTCAATTTGTAGACCTAGAATTAAGTGATGATCTGATTTGATGGTATTGATATCAAGGTGATTCTAAGGTCTAGATATAGTAAGATACTTGCAAAAAATAGTGAGCCACATTTCACACAAAATACACCAACCATGATATGAAGTTATAATACCAATAGCCAACATATAAATCATAATTCCTAAGTATGATAAAAGTAGTTGGTTTATGATACTTCTTGATAGATCATGAATTATGACAGATGATTATAGAGAATTTTAGCATAGGATATCATTAGATCATGGTGGTGTGTGTGACTTCAATATTCATTCTGTTGAGTTATGAAAATGAATTCTTTCAATATGTCTTTTGTGATTTTCTTTTTAATTACAATTTTTAATATATATAATTTTCTGAAACTATAAGATAATGATAGTCTCCTTTTTCGGTTATTACAAGAGTACACACGAGTCTATAATTAATTTGATCTTTGCTAGACTTTAGTTGGACTTAGCAATTTAGAGTGGATCTTGGATTTCCCGAGGTCTGCCGGGTGAATGGCTCGTAGCAGTAGTAGGAGGAACGATGGGGTGACATCCCAAACCTCCCATTCTCAAGATATTTAAGTATTATTGGTTGCTACCCATAATTAATATTTAAAATTTATAGACTCCACATTTTCCGAAAGAGAAAAATTGAAGTTCATGATTTCATTAATCTAGATAAATATCTCATAACAAATTTAGAATTAGATTTATATGAATAATATAAGATATTTATAGGCAATGAATTTAAGAAAGTTTGATAGGTTACCAAAATAAAATATGACTTTGAATTTTGATCAATTTGATTTATAAACACATTAAGCTTTAAGAGACATAATCATATTTCCAATAGTATATAAGATGACCAAGACATGATAGCTCAAAAAATATGAAAACAAAAAAAAGACATTAAAGCGTATCATGAAGTAGAAATTTGTATATTTCATTTTGAAGGGATTCTACTTCATGCATTTGATGATACATAATGAACAAGAGATTTAGGTATCCAAAGGGAACCAAGTGTAACGTTTCCATTGGGTGCCCAAATATAGCGAGATGATTTTTGGGGAGATGAGAACGAAAGGACCCTTTCAAGTGGAGTTAATGTTTTATCTTTAATTTTGGGTTTCTACTCATACTTAGGTTTAGTGTTATAATTATGCATCAAATTTCCATATTCATTAAACTTAGGCTTAAAATAATAATGACTTTTGAAATTATTTTTCATAGGAAATTTTTGCACATTTTAATTTAATTTGGGAGATACATAATGAGGGTTAGAATTCATTATACCAGTATGATTAAACATCCTACTAGGTGCATGTTTAATATATTTTAAAATACTAGTAGAAGTTTTATACATGATTGATGATAAACTAGAAATAAAAGATTTCTTATTACTTGTAAATTTTTTGCACAAATAGTTTTAATGATTCTAGTTTATTAGATACAATATTATTTTTATTTACCACTTTTTCATTATGCTCTTTTGAAATTAAAAGTCCTTTTTCAAGATCCTTGAATTTTTCTTTAATATCATAACAATCAAAACAAGGCTTTGAGATTTCAATTAGAGAGCAAGATGGAGAAGCCACATCACAATTAGATTCTGAATTATCATTAGCTTTTAACCTTTTATTTTCTAAACGTAATTTTTTATTAGCAATTTTCAATTTCTTGATTCTATGTTTAGCAATTTTTAGTATATGGAAAGTAGAGATAGAAGTTATCACACAAGAAGAAGAATTAGATTTTCTTATAGCACAATCAGAAGAGGCAAGATGTGAACATGAAGTTCCTTTGTCGTCTTCTAGGCCTTCCTCCTTCGTAGATGAATTTTCATCTTCATTTTCTCTTGATGAATTGCTCTCTTCGTCTAAGTCAATTTCCTTGATTTCCATGGTTTTGCTACGAGAGAGATCTCCTTGAATAATGGTGGATGTTTGTATGTCCTTCTCCTCTTGTGTTCCATCCATACTTGCACACGGAAGATTATATATCTCATTAAGAAATTTCCAAACTTTATATGCACTAGAAAAACAATATATCAATTTGAAAATATCTTGAGATAAAAAACAAAAAATACTATTCAAAGTCTTTGCATTTAGGTGACATTCTTTTTTATTTGATTCATCCGCTGGTCTTACTATTGATATATTCCACAATTCGATATCTAAAGTTTTAATAAACTTTTCCATTAAAATTTTCCACCCTTTATAATTTCACCCTTCAAATAAAGGTGGTTGAAATGAGAGAAGATGGGTCCTATTTATAGCCTCAGCGCTAGCGCCTACACTATCTCTACCGCCGGCGCTATCCCAGATTAAGACATATTCGGCACGGGAGAATCTTCAATCAGAGGAAACATTTTCATCTTGCCTTTTGTGCTCCATGCTACCTCCTGTGTTATCCGCTACCGCCTGGCGCTAGCGCCTTCTAAATGTACTCCCGGGATTACGCTGATCAATGCTAGCGTCGGGTGCTAGGTGCTACCGCCGGCGCTAGTGGCTATGTTGGAATTATTGGCCCAATTTTGGGGGCAACCTTCTTATGTCATCCTTGAGTCATATGGACCTTATTTCTTGCACACTTAAACACACAAGATCAAATACACATAGGATTTGTTATTCTCAAACCTAGGAGATGGGGAAGAACATGTTCCAACAAACTCCCCCTTTTGATAATAACATATCCATTAATGATAAATCAGAGCATTAATATATATAAGCATGATAAAATACTTGTGTGTGTGAGAGAGTGATGACTTAGGATAATTATCGGTTGTAGTGCTTATAATTGCTCCCCCTAAATACATGCTCCCCCTAAGTGAATGCTCCCCTAATATGTAAGCTATCATCTTAATTAATCATATTTGGATAGCGGATTTTATTTATCATGTTAGTTCTCCCCCTTTTGATATTAGCAAAAGTGGGTAAGGAAGCAAAACACATAAAAGTTTTGATAAGTTAAAGGCATGATCGATATTTAAGAGAGAAGGAAATGATAAGGAGTTTTAGAATAATTTTCATAGAAATAAATCAGAGTTTTTAGCTTTAAATAATATAACATTTACCATGTAAGTCTACCATTTGGAAAACAATTTTGAGTTGGAAAGACTTGAGATAAAAATGAAAAGAACACGAGGTAAACGTACTGTTGCGGAAGATTTATATAAAAATACAACAAACATCTTTTTGTAAGATATGGTGATTCATAAAGAGTAATATGAGTGAAGGACTAATGAAAAAGATGTTTTTGTAAATATTTTTGTTAAAGAACTTTTAAAGATGATCATGAAGTAACCAAGCATGAAAGAGATGTATTAAAAAGAGACTACTACAATGTGATTCTACTTCATAAATTCAAAACATACCAAACATTGTAGAAAGCGTGCTAGATTATCTAGTGCATTTAGATATGAAAAGTATTATAGAATTAGCATTAGAATCCAATACTCATGAGAAGAAGTATTATGGAAGATAATGATGTGCACATAGGTGTATTTTGAAAAGAGTAAACAAATGTTATAATCAAAAATACAAGACAAATGTAGAGTAAAGTGCACAATAAAACAAGAATAAGATTACTTCCACACACTTTGTATGCACCAAAAAAATGTACAACTACCAAGGTGCTTTGCACACATAATGCTCATTAAGACTTATCAGGGTGCAAAGTAGTGCTTGGGGGATCACACAATTTTATTTTTCAAAGTCATTTTTGTTGATCCGGTGTACAAAAGAAATGAAGGTTTGCACAAGACACTTTACCAATCTTTCCAAGGTGCTCAACCTCACAACGCTTATTAAGACTTATTAGGAGGTTCAAGTAGTGCTTGGTGGAGTTATCTTTGTCAAATTTTTTCAGGATTTTTTTGTACAAAGTTCTCCGATTACACTTGCTTTGCAAACCAATTGACTTTTGAAAGTACAACCGCTTTTCTTTATATTTAATAGTGCAAATAAATGTAGTGTATGTAAGATACTTGTGCAAATTTAATTTATTGTATAATTACAATACACTAGCAAGCATTCGTAGATTAAAAACACATGTAGACTTAGCCAAAAAGTGAGTGAACAAAGATCATTATCAACCATAAAACATTTACTCTTACTTAGAGGCATGCTAAGCTTGGTTCTGCACTACTTGTACAAGATAATTGATGCACATATTAAGAGATATATCAAAGCATGATAAGAACAATGTTCAAAGTAGTTTGACAAGATAAATTGTAACATTATAGAATTTCTAAAGATAGTTTAAAACATGCTTGATTTTCACATAAAATTCCATACATTTTTTTGTTTGTTTTTGTGTTTTATATTTTTGTATTTGATTTTTGTATTTAGAAATAGACTTTAAACAAATGAACAAAGAAAAAAGAAATTAAAAGAAATATTTTTGTAATTTTGGCTTTTGTAATTTTTTTGTTTTAATTTTTCAAAAATCAATTTAAAACATAACTGCAAAACTATGTAGTACATATAATAGAGCATAATTTTAGGTATTTTATATGATTTTAAAAATGCATAAAAACAGAACCAAGCGATACCGCTCGCGCCAATGATAGCGCTGGCGGTAGCGCTACTTTATTTAATTCTCTTTCCACTTTCTTATTTCGGCCATTGCTCCTCAAGCTCTCCCAAAAAACCATAGAAGATACCGCAGCCCACGTATAAATCTAAGGCAAAATTTCATCATTTCTTTGGATTTTTGTTTTAAACTTTGATTTTGATCAAGATGAAGATATTTGAAGTTATCAAATGGTTTTAGATGTTAGATCTACAATGCTTGATTCTTTTATTTTTGAAGAGAGGATCTAGAACAAATCTTCATCTTTTTATAGTTCTTGTTCTAAATATTTGATTTTGATGTTTGTGATGTAGATATATGAACTCAAAAAAAACTTTTTATTTTGATGATAGATCTAGAATAAGGTTAGATCAAAAAGTGGATCTTCACTATTTTTATAATTTTTATGAAGATTTTTAGTATTGATTTTAGCTTTAGATTATGTGGGTTTCTTGGATCTAGTAATTTGGGATTTAGAAATATTTTATAGTTGAGAGATCTAGAAATTTTAGATTAGAGAACTAGCGTCGGCGCTACTGCAGGTGCTAGTGCTAGCTCCGGGCGCTAGTGCTAGCGCTAATGCTAGTGAATTTTTCTTAAATTCTGATTTTTCTTTTAATGTGACGGATGGCTCCTGGAACAAAAGGGAAGAAGCAAGCATGACTAGCTGTGGAGACAGTCATAGTAGGTGTCCCACATTACATGGAGTTTGACATGCCTCGACACCACCACATCATGTAACTGTTTGCAACCTCCGAAGTGTTGAATGTGTTTCTTTTGGAGGGGTTTTCTTCAAAGTTAGTATGAGAGTTCTATACGCACTTAGAATACCCATCGCAGACTGATCTGGATGGAGGAGTGCGGTCTCAGGTGCAGGGACAAGTGGTGACTATCACCCATGAAAAATTGAGGGCCGTGTTTGGATTGACAGAATATTCTGATCGGTTGGAGATAGTTGAGAAGCTTAGGGTAGATATGGATTGGACTAACTTGAACTTGGTGCTACATAATAGGGCATACAATAGTCTGATCACCTCTTTGTCGACACTTACAGTAGATTCCCTGGTAGTTCAAGATGTATTACGCCACACAATTATGCTGATGTTAGGTGATACAGCGAAGGTCACATCACAACTTAGCTATGTCTCCTATTTCATTTTGGAGGAGGAAAAATTTGACGTGGCTGACTTGTTACTCTCCTTGATTCGTTACTCATACAAGTTACGACACCCTTCCTGCCAGAGATATAACAACCTACCCTTGGCGGCATCATACAAAGTGTAACAACCCTAAAAATTAAATAAACTATAGAAAAGGCTATCCGCAGCCCAAGCCCCTCCCCTGTTAAATCCCTCAAGCCTCCCCCCGTATTAATCCCGCTCTTCTAGGTTTCCCGATCCCCGTCTCCCGATTTCCCGCAAGCGCCGCCTCCTGCGCCCATCCTCCGCACGCAGCGCAAGTCGCCGCTCCCCCTGCTCTAGGCGACGCCGCCTCCTACCTCTTCTCTGACCGGCGGCCTTTCCTCCTATCCTCAATGGCCAATGATCCCCCTGTTGTGGTCGAATCCTTCTCCAGCCTCCTCCAGGGCAGTCGGCAGCTCTCCTCCTCCTTCTGTCATGGTCGGCTCCTTCCTACTCTGGCCTCCAGCAGCCCAAATCCCTCCCCTCAAGGCCGACAACCCTCTCCGCCTAGGGTTTTGCTCGAACCCTCCTCCTCCTCGGATTTTGGACTTGGATTTGACGAATATTGCGGGATATCTTCAAGTCCTCTCCGACTTAGGGTTTTCGTCTCCCAAGCGCCGCCAAGTTCCCGATCTTTCGTGGTATCTCTTCTCCCCTCACTTTCGAGGGAGGTAATTTTCTAAACCCTCATTATTTAAAATTCCGCGTTGTAGAAAGCATGTGCTAGCGTAGTAATTTATGCTATGTCGCCTTCGTTATGCTTGATCAGGTTCAAAATGTGATGTCTGCTTTTGCTTGAGCCGCTTAGCCGTCGCCGTCAGATTCAGCCTCATTTAAGGCAAGTAGAGATCCCTCTCTCTTGCAAACTTTGAATTTATTTAGTCTGTCTGTTCATATGATTTTATGACTTCGCTTTGAATTCATGTTTCATCAAATAAGCTCAGTTCTTAAATGCATGGATTGACTTGTTAATAAATTGAGGTATTACGCGTTGGAACAACACGAATTATAAATGAGAACGGTGATGACTTGAATATTCAATTAGATGAATTTCGTCTCAGTTGAGGAATAATTAGGAGACTAGTAGTTCTTTTTTATTACGAACATTAATTATTATACTGATAAATGCTAATTTTCTTGCTGGCAACTAGGTGAATTGTGTTTGATATAAAATATTCGGCTCGAACACATGCTTACTTGGAAGATAATCATTTGTTGGATTGGATCAAACTAAATGAATACTGGATATCCTAGAAAATGTTGTATAGTAATCTTATTACTCGTGAATACTTGAATACGCAAGTTTCAAAACTCTCTTTCGAGTTCTTGAGTCATCAAATTCTGTTTCTTATGCCTGTTTGATTGAAAGACTTGGATAGAGTCTATTTCTCTTGATCTGATATTTTCTTCAGCGTGAGTCTATTTCTATTAGAATCACCAATCTATGAATCACTTAGGTCCTACGTGTAATAAGCAAATCCTGGAAGCTAGGGTTTAGGTGGTGCATCGTCTTGATTGCATGGTCACGGTAAGCAGGAAATACTCTTATTCTAGTAATACTTACACTTGAACTTGAGTTTGAACCATGTGCACCCACTGTAAACACCTACGCATTTCAACGATTACAGCTTATGTCGTTGCAAGATTGTTTTAGCTTATGACATATTTCCTTATGTTCTAAATTTTCCTGTCAAATACCTGAATCCTCGATTTGATAACTTATTTCAGTACACTAGAATCCACGAAATCCTGCACAAAGTCATTAATAACGTAAGTTAACATTGAAAGGTAGGGTTTAATTGATGCAACTCCTTGACTTTGGTTCCCTCTTGAATCCCTAATGGGAACAAAGGACCGGTCATAGTGAGCTTAAATTTCTGAATCTTCTGAATCTGTACTTGAATCTACCTGAATCATGAATCCTACGCATCAAACAAAAACACCTACACCTTCACTTGTTACAACTTATGTTATTACAAGATCATCTTTACCTGCTTTACTTCGGACTACATTAATAATTATAGACATTTCTGCTTGTCTCACTTGTTTGCATGTCTTGTTAGCTTTGCTTCATGCTAAGCGGTACACAAATATGCTTTTTCTCCTGATCGTATTTTTTATTTAGCTTTACTCCTGTTTATTTCAATGTTTTGAGGCTTTTCCTCCTTGTTTTGGAATTTGTCTTAGCGTTCGTGCCTGCGCCGCCTGCTTCCTGAGCCGATCTGTGTCATGTTTCAGGTTTTGTGTTTATGTTTCATTTCTTTTACTGTCGGATATTTCTATTATGTAGTAATTACGATCAGCCATTTTCTCTTATTTCATGAAAAACTGCTAGGCTAAATATTATATGTACTAGAATTTGACATGTTTTGCATGCTCATTTATCTACAATGATCACCGTATAAAATTTCTGTTCCAAAACTTGTATCATTAGCTTTTACTAAAATGCATGTGCACCTGTTTCAAGTTATCATATTTTAAAGCTTCCGCAACAAAACAAATCCTTTTTCTTCAGATTAATTGTTTTTAAAACTATTTGTAAAATTTCTGTCTCCACCTTAGCATGCATGGATTTCTTTTCGCCCATGCCTGTGGCATCACGGCCCGCCCCGAAGTGCGCTCTAACTCTTGTCGAGACGGGTCGTGACAGTTGGTATCAGAGCCAGGTTTGTTTCTAAAGATAAAGTATTTTATAGTTATCAAATATTTAAAATCTTATTTTATAAATATTTATGCATGTATCATTTCTTCACGCACCTTGTAATTATGTGTTGTTCGCGGCTGAAACACGCACACACTCACTCATAAGAATGAGTAGTATGCACATGAATGTTAAGGGAGTATGGGCAAACTTAACATTTTTGTGCATATGAATTCCACTAGGATATACACCGCTTGCGAATATTAAATGGTTGTGGGCAGTTTAATATTTTCAAATGCGTTGGCATTAGAGTCTTATTATGCATGACATGTTAAGTGATATGGGTGCTTAACATGGCATGTTTATCAATTCATTTGCATTCATATCATAAATCATTGCACGAGTGTGAAGCTAAGAGCAACAATAATGATTATATATGCATGGATTTACTACTTGCTTGACATCGCACATGATTTCAATTTTGCACTTGCATGATCATTAACTAGAGTTGTCCGATGAAAATGCTGTAATTATTACATAATTTATGTACCTGATAGTAGGAAATGTGTTAGAGTCTCTAGTTTTAAATCTTCAGTATTCGTAATCAATGCTTCTTGTTCTGCTTGTCTATCGATCTCATCTGATTCTCCAGTATCCCCTTCTAGTTAGCTCTTAAGCGTCAACATAGCAAGTTACCCCCTTCGTGCAAAGATTGTTCGCTCTCAAATTTTTGAGTCTTATCCCTCAATTCTGAGCTGAGTGAAGCAATTCCTGTGTTGCCTGAATCCAATCCTTCGTATCTGGCCATACCTGCTAAGATCATAGAGTATCAAGTGCGCAAGCTTCGAAAGAAAAAAAAATCATCCTTATGATAACTGTGTTTTGAATGCATGAAAAGTCTGAATAATTCTCTCGAGAACTTGAATCTGAGATGCGTTGCAATTATCCGCAATTTTTCTCTTAATCTTGGTAAGTCTCCGCGCTTGTTTTCCTTTCTGTTTCAGCATATTCATAGTGAGCTTTCATGTCTTGATCTGCAAGTCTTGTTTGGAATAAATGGCATCTGAATCTTCGCCATGATAGGTCTCATTCGGAGAATTCTCAGAAAATTTCGGGACGAAACTTCCTAAGTAGGGGAGATTGTAACAACCCTAAAAATAAAATAAATTATAGAAAAGGCTATCCACAGCCCAAGCCCCTCCCCTGTTAAATCCTGCAAGCCTCCCACCCTGTAATAATCCTGCTCTGCTAGGTTTCCCGATCCCCGTCTCCCGATTTCCCGTAAGCGCCGCCTCCTGCGCCCGTCTTCCACACGCAGCGCAAGTCACTGCTCCCCCTGCTCTAGGCGACGCCGCCTCCTGCCTCTCCTCTGACTGGAGGCCTTTCCGCCTATCCTCAAGGGCCGATGATCCCCCTGCTGTGGTCGACTGCTTCTCCAGCCTCCTCCATGGCAGTCGACAGCTCTCCTTCTCCTCCTCCTTCTGCCATGGCCGGCTCCTTCCTACTCTGGCCTCCAGCAGCCCAAATCCCTCTCCTCAAGGTCGGCAGCCCTCTCCGCCTAGGGTTTTGCTCGAACCCTCCTCCTCCTCGGATTTTGGACTCTGATTTGATGAATATTGCGGGATCTCTGTAAGTCCTCTCCGACTTAGGGTTTTCATCACCCAAGCGCCGCCAAGTTCCCGATCTTTCATGGTATCTCTTCTCCCCTCACTTTTGAGGGAGGTAATTTCCTAAACCCACGTTATTTAAAATTCCGCATCATAGAAAGCATGTGTTAGCGTATTAATTTATGTTATGTCGCCTTCGTTGTGCTTGATCAGGTTCAAAATGTGATGTCTGCTTTTGCTTGCGCTGCTTAGCCGTCGCCGTCAGATTCAGCCTCATTTAAGGCAAGTAGAGATCCCTCTCTCTTGCAAACTTTGAATTTATTTTGTCTGTCTGTTCTTATGATTTTATGACTTCTCTTTGAATACATGTTTCATCAAATAAGCTCAGTTCTTAAATGCCTGGATTGACTTGTCAATAAATTGAGGTATTACGCGTTGGAACAACACGAATTGTAAATGAGAACGGTGATTACTTGAATATCCAATTAGATGAATTTCTTCTCAGTTGTGGAATAATTAGGAGACTAGTAGTTCTTTTTGATTACGAGCATTAATTATTATAATGATAAATGATAATTTTCTTGCTGGCAACTAGGTGAATTGTGTTTGATATAAAATATTCGGCTCGAACACATGCTTACTTGGAAGATAATCGTTTGTTGGATTGGATCAAACTAAATGAATACTGGATATCCTAGAAAATGTTGTATAGTAATCTTATTACTCGTGAATACTTGAATCCGCAAGTTTCAAAACTCTCTTTCGAGTTCTTGAGTCATCAAATTCTGTTTCTTATGCCTGTTTGATTGAAAGACTTGGATAGAGTCTATTTCTCTTGATCTGATATTTTCTTCAGTGAAAGTCTGTTTCTATTAGAATCACCAATCTATGAATCACATAGGTCCTGCGTGTCATAAGGAAATCCTGGAAGCTAGGGTTTAGGTGGTGCATCGTCTTGATTGCATGGTCACGGTAAGCAGGAAATACTCTTATTCTAGTAAGACTTACACTTGAACTTGAGTGTGAACCATGCGCACCCACTGTAAACACCTACGCATTTCAACGATTACAGCTTATGTCGTTGCAAGATTGTTTTAGATTACGACATATTTCCTTATGTTCTAAATTTTCCTGTCAAATACCTGAATCCACGATTTGATAACTTGTTTCAGTACACTAGAATCCATGAAATCCTGCACTAAGTCATTAATAACGTAAGTTAACATTGAAAGATAGGGTTTAATTGATGCAACTCCTTGACTTGGGTTCCCTCTTGAATCCCTAATGGGAATAAAGGACCGGTCATAGCGAGCTTAAATTTTCGAATCTCCTGAATCTGCACTTGAATCTACCTGAATCATGAATCCTACGCATCAAACAAAAACACCTACACCTTCACTTGTTACAACTTATGTTATTACATGATCATCTTTACCTTCTTTACTTCAGACTAGTTTAATAATTATAGACATTTTTGCTTGTCTCACTTGTTTGCATGTCTTGTTAGCATTGCTTCATGATAAGCGGTACACAAATATGCTGTTTCTCCTGATCGTATTTTTATTTAGCTTTACTCCTGTTTATTTCAATGTTCTGAGGCTTTTCCTCCTTGTTTTGGAATTTTCCTTAGCGTCCGTGCCTGCGCCGCCTGCTTCCTGAGTCGATCTGCGTCAAGTTTCAGGTTTTGTGTTTATGTTTCATTTCTTTTACTGTCGGATATTTCAGTTATGTAGTAATTACGATAAGCCATTTTCTCTTGTTTCAGAGACAACTGCTAAGCTAAATACTATATGTACTAGAATTTGACATGTTTTGCAGGCTCATTTATCTGCAATGATCACCGCATAAAATTTCTGTTCCAAAACTTGTATCATGATCTTTTACTGAAATGCTTGTGCACCTATTTCAAGTTATCTTATTTAAAGCTTATGCAACAAAACAAATCGTTTTTCTTCAGATTAATTATTTTTAAAACTATTTGTAATTCTGTCTCCGTCTTAGCAGGCATGGATTTCTTTTCGCCCATGCCTCTGGCATCACGGCCTGCCCCGATGCGCACTCTGACTCTTGTCGAGACGGGTCGTGACACAAAGGGTCATCTAAATGATGTACCCTTCTATTGAGATAGGTTTTTACTTAATAGATTGCTTTCCTCCTATCTACAGTACCTCGCACTTACGAGCTACATCCCTCCCGGATGAGCCACCGACGTCTACTCGACCACCACTCCGGCGAGCAATTTCAGCCCGAGAGACACGGGATGGTTCATATGATCGATTTCGAGATGATATGGGTGAACGAGTGGCACAGGTGGAGGAGGATATATCGGAGGTAAAGAAGGGTGTGTCCGGCATGAAAAAGATGTTGAAGTTTATGATCAAGGCCTTAAAGTTGAAACTGTCATCACCAGAAAGAAGGGAATGGGATAGCCCTACAGAGGATCTGCCAAGACATTCTGTTCGGCAAACACGCAGATGACGGTCACCAAGTCCAAGTGTGGAAGAGGTAGATGAGGAAGAGTAGTGAAATAGGAAGGACCTGAGGGGAACTGAGTTTTCAGTTTTGTAATAATATAGGAATTTGAACACATGTTCTTGGATACTGTCTACTAGCGACGGTGCTACCAGCTAGCGCTAGCGCTATCTGCAATTTTTAATTTTGTTGTTTTTGGATGTTTGGCTATTTTTATCTGGTCCTTCTTTGGTAGTTTTTGAAGGTTTTGTTTTACGTTTTATTTATAAATTTGGAGTCATATGAAGTGGAGATGTTTAAGCAAATTTAAAATCCTATGAAGTAGTATATGTTTGAAATCATATCACATAGAAAATTTTGAATTCAATTTATGTTGGTGATATATGATATATAGATATATAATGAGTTTTGGAAGAATAGATTGGTAATTAGAAATAAAGGGCATGACTTTACAATTTGTGTTGGGTTTTCTATACCCCTCGAATGGGATTACATATCACATATGCGCAACGGAAATAACAAGAACAACCCAAAAGAAGCTAACGGATCTTGTGGTTTTCATGATTCAATAGAATTAGCAAATCAAAATACAAGGTACCTTTGCGGGATTGAGTCAACACTCAACCAAGGTGCTCCAAGATGAAATCTGAAATCTGCCTTTGAGTTCCAAGAACCGAAATGTGTCGGCTCCTCTACAGAATTCCACACGAACGATGGAGAAACCTAGCTTCTTGTCGTACAAGAACTAGGTCGGAGAAGGAAGCTCTCAACGTCCTCACGGACTGCTAGGTCTGATCTAGAGGAGGCGGCAACTGACGGCGGCGACTAGCGGCGGCGGACGGATCGAGAGCGATCGGAACACTTCCGTCTTCCGCTCTCCAAAAATCGTGAAAAGGCTCGATCTAAAATCGTCTGAGTTCGAAGCCCTAATCACGTTCCTTTTATACGCAAGGCATAAAATAGGCTATCTGTAGACCAAAGGAAAAACATAATATTTCTGTCCGGATTTACATTCGCCGATTTCGACTAATCGATATAACCGAATTCGACTCAGATTCAGCGAAACCCTTTCGACGAATTCATCTATATAAATTCGGCTATATAAATTCGGCGAAACCCTTTCGTCGAACTGACATGATTCGGCTAAACCCTTTAGTCGAATTGGTTACAATTCGGTTAATCACATTAGCCGAATCTCATTAGTCGAAAACAACATTATTCGGTTAAACACATTAGCCGAATTTGACACAATTCGGTTAAACCCTTTAGCCAAATTTGTCAAGTATAAACCCATTCGTTTAAACTCTTTAAACGATTTCCCGTTGAGACATTCTCAAGTTAATGCCAAACAGTCACAGGATTGGTCCTCCACTCATATCCAATATGAGTAAGGCCAACACAATCCTTTCTCTAATTTCTCCAAACGCTTTTATGTGTGACCTTATAGGCTCATATTGCGTTGGCAGCAAGACTAACTATTGATTGCTTTGAGATCACCTCAGAAACTCCAACAATTTGATAATTTGATTTATAAATCTTTAAGTGATAAGGTCTTGTGTCTATATGATGACCATACCATGATAGCAAAACAAATAAGAAAACAAAAATAAAAAATAAAAAGACAGTAAAGCATATCATGATGTAGAAAATTTGTATATTTTATTTTTGAAAATATTCTACTTCATGTATTTGGTGATACCTAATGAATAAGAGATTTAGGTATCCAAAGGGGACCAAGTGTGGTGGTTCCTTTGGGTACACAAATATAACGTGTAGGTTTGTGGGTAGATATTGATGAATGGGTCCTTTCATGTGAAGTTAATGTTTCAGTTTTAATTTTGGGCCTCCATTCAAATCATAGTTTATTGTTATTCTTATGCATCAAATTTCTATTGTGATTATCTTTATTTTGAAAATTATAATTGGAAGTATCGTTCATAGGAGATTTGTGCAGTTTTATATTTAAGTTGGGAGAAAATTGATTTTGTAAATAATGGTGATTTTGATTTTGATTTACCAATCCTTTGTATTTCTTACTCCCATTATTAAACTTAGTTAAGATGTTCATATTCATATTCAACTTGTTTTTAGATATAATTTGATATTTTGATTTTGTATTTATAATTTTCATAAGCAAGTTGATTTTTTATTTTAATCATCATTCTTGATCTTTAGATTATGTCTAGCTTTATTATAAGCTATTGTGTTATTTTTAAGAGGTGATACAATAGAGTCAATATGATTTTGATAGTCATTTCTAAATTCCTCAAAGGTTTCGTCCATCTCTTTGATTTCTATTTTATAACTATTGCATGTAGCACAATCACTTTTCAAAGATGAATTTTCTAAAGTTAATTTTTCATTTTGTTCTTTTACAGTTAATAGTTCTTTTTCAAAATCCTTGAATTTTTCATTAATATTATTACAATCAAAACAAGGTTTTAAGATTTCAATTTTGGGGCAAGATGGAGAAGCCATATCATATTTGGATTCTGAATTATTTTTTAAACTTTTATTTTCTAAACATAAATTTTTATTAGTAATTTTTAATTTCTACATTTTACGTTTAGCAATTTTTAGTATATGGAAATAAGAAGAAGAATTAGACTTTCTTACAGCGCTATCGGAAGAGGCAAGATGTGAACATGAAGTTCCTTTTTCGTTTTCTAGCCCTTCCTCCTTTATAGATGATGTTTCATCTTCTTTTTCTCTTGATGTATTGTTCTCTTCGTCTAAAACACTTTCCATGATTTTGCTATGGGAGAGATCTTCTTGAATAGTAGTGGATGCTTGTATGTCCTTCTCCTACGTGTGTTTGTTCCATACCTGTGAGAGGAAGATTATACATTTCTTCAAGAAATTTCCATATCTTGTTGCACTTGAAAAAATAATATATTAATTTGAAAACTTCATTTGATAAACCACAAAATAAATAGTGTTTGACTTTTTCATTTAGATGACATTCCTTTTTATTTGATTCATCTGCTGGTTTAACTATTGCTAAATTCCATTCTTCGATATCTATAGTTTTAATAACTTTTCAATTAAAATTTTCCATCCTTTATAATTTGTTCCTTCAAATAATGGTGGTTTAAGAGATTTTTCTTCTTCATAAAAATTTACACCACTAGTAGAAGCGAGATCATGACACGCCATTATTCCCGATTGTTAAGCTGATTGGAATAAAACCCCTCTGATACCACTTGTTGGATCGGAAGGCGCCCTTAGAGGGGGGGGGGGGTGAATAAGGGTTTTAAAACTTTTTCTTATATTATGAATATCTTGAAATAATAAGTGATTAAGAAGGTGAGAAATCAAATTAAACAATTGAAATAAAGTAGAGACATGCTTTATTAATATGAAATATGGTTTTACAAAAGTTGATTTCTATAACGCTAGAAATCGGTGGCGAATAATAATAAACTCTTTTTGTTTTCTATCCCGACTCGCATCCCCACGAACCGGTGGCCCTAGCCTATCCTTCCCTGGATTCGGCCTCAAGCCGCTCTAGCCAATCCAACCTCGGTATAGCCTTGAGCCCCCCTAGACCTAACCTAGATCTAGTCGCCAACACGAGGCGAATTTCAGCCCTAAGTCCTACCCAGACCTAGTCACCAACACGAGGCGAATTCTCCAACGGTTTACAAGGGAAATGAAAAGATAATAATAAGAACTCCCTCTTGAAGAACTTCTGAAGTTGGAGATGATGATCCGCTATAGGATAAGTGTTGTTGAAGAGGACGTCGTTTGGAATCGGCGTGAAGAAGTCCTCATTTAGAAATTCGCAGAGCTTTGGTGGGAGATCAACATTCGGCCAAATGAGGCTCTGGAATTCTAGCACTCAGCCTCTCTCTTTCTCTCTTTGATGTGTGTATGAAACGAGAGAAGATGGGTCCTATTTATAGCCTCAGCGCTAGCGTCTGCGCTATCGCTACCGTCGGCGCTATCCCAGATTAAGATATATTCGGCGCGGGAGAATCTTCAATCCGAGGAAACATTTTCGTCTTGCCTTCTGTGCTCCGTTCTACCGCTTGCGCTATCCGCTACCGCCTGGCGCTAGCCCCTTCTAAATGTACTCCCAAGATTGCGCTGATCATCGTTAGCGTCGGGTGCTAGGTGCTACCGCCGACGCTAGTGGGCATGTTGGATATATTGGCCCAATTTTTGGGGCAACCGTCTTATTTCATCCTTGAGTCATATGGACCTTGTTTTTTGCACACTTAAGCACACAAGATCAAATACACATAGGATTTGTTATTCTCAAACCTAGGAGATGTGGAAGACCATGTTCCAATACTTAGTGGGGGGTGAATAAGGGTTCATAAAATTTTTTATTATATTTTAATGACTTGAAAAGCTAAGAGATCAAAATAGTGATTTTGAATAAAGATCTAAATTATTTTATAATTAAAGAGAGGATAATAAACAATTTAGAGAAATGAAGAACAAATCAATTTTATTGCACAAAGAGAGACATGATTACTATTAATAAAAATGATTACAAAAATAGATTTCTATAATGCTAAAAATCGGAGGCGACTAGTAAGAATCTTGGGTTTTCTATCTCGACTCGTGGCCCCACGAACCGGTGGCTTAAGCCAATCCTCACCCGGATCTGGCATCAAGCCGCTCTAGCCAATCCTCCTCTTGATACGGCCTCGAGCACTCCTTAGATCTACACCCTAGACCTAGTCGCCAACACAAGACGAATTTCTACCCTAAGTCCTACCCTGACCTAGTCGCCAACACGAGGCAAATTCATTGCACGAGTACAAAAGAGTAAAGAAATGAAACAACAACAATATAAAAACTCCCTATGTGGATCTCTTGAAGAAGTAGACGAAGACCTGTAGAGTATGATCATAGTCAATGCGGTCTTTTGTCACGATGATAAAGCGTGTTGAAATCTTCTCCAATGATCTCCTTAAGCCATCATGAATTCGTGGGAGTATCCGTCTAAAGCTTCCTCTATATGTTGTGACACGAAGCTTTGGAATTTAGGGTTGTAAGAGGATGATGAAGACGGATCCAAGGGGTCCTTTTTATAGAGTTGGAGCTACCGCTGGCGCTATCGCTACCCCCGGCGCTAGGTTGAATTAGGAATTATTCTGCGCGTGAGAATCTTCATTCCAAGGAAAGCTTGCCGAGATTCCTCTTTTGCATCGAGTTACCGCCTATGCTATCCACTACCGCCGACGCTAGCTCGGATTAGCCAATATTCTGCATGTGTGAATCTTTCGTTTCAAGGCAAGCTCCGTCATTCCTCTTGTACATCAAGCTACCGCCCACGCTATCCACTATCGTCGGCGCTATCTCGGATTAGACAATATTCTGCGTGTGCGAATCTTTAATTTCAAGGCAAGCTCCGTCATTCCTCTTGGGCATTAAGTTACAGCCGACGTTATCCACTACCGCCAGCGCTAGTGGCTATGTTGGAGTTTTGGCATCAAACTTGGGTGCAACCTTATTATGTTATCCTTAAGTCATATGGCATTGTTTCCTGCACACTTAAACACACAAGATCAAATACACATAGGATTTGTTATTCTCAAACCTAGGAGATGTGGAAGACCATGTTCCAACAGTACGTCCATACCTAAGAGTAGTGGGACCGGCTGTTGTCACCAATCTTCCACATCGGTGAGGCTCGCAGGGTTCGCTATCTTGCTAGAAGAGAAGCGGTCAAACTATGTCAATATAGGGTATTGTTGCAGGCTGTGAACATATGCATGATTGCGCACCACCTAGTAGAGCTTTATAAATAACTGTTTATTACTGTATTTCAGTTATTATTGCTATATCTGCTCCTAGATTATTTATTACCTGTATATGTATGTATGTATGTACATATATATATTGATATTGTTGCTTCAGCTACTGTTATTTGATAAAGGCTTACTCTCATCCCCAAGCCTTAGGGATCTTGGGGAGGATGTGTGTATCCACTAGTCTTACGACTAATATTTCATGATACACTCTTTTTAGGAGATGGAGCAATGCGAGGCACAGCGACCGCATGAGAGAGTACCCATTATAAAGCCCGCTCGAGTGGATGTACCAGTCTTGTCTCCCGACTTTAGAGACATGAGCCTATAGTACTTACAAGGCGAGAGCGGAATGTATTTTTGTTTAGCATTGTTAGGGACCGATGTCTAAACAGTTGACTTCGACCTTGATATATAAATATATATATATATATGTCTGCATATTTGTCTGTGTGTGTGTGTGTGATTTCTGATTTGCTTCCACGTGCTGATCTAGTGCAATGATTGTCCAAAGCCTGACAAGGCGATCATTCTATGCTTAAAAAGTGGGTCTGTTGCCACTCGGAAAGCATGCATATGGTGTCCGTCTTGGGCGGTAAGGCATGTCTCTAACCTGACCCAATTACGGTTGTGGGAGGGTTCTTACATAGTTTATGTCGTCTGGACAAGGTAAATGGCTACCGTCGGCGGTAACTCCTACCGTGGCGCGTTAGCTTTCTATACCACTTGTACTAGCACTTCAATTCCTTAATCATGGAAAAATTGGGGTGTTAAACAAATGACTCGGGAGTCCCTCGCGTAGCAAATCCACCTTGTATTATTTGATATTTTTGTTAGTGAAATGGAGTGTATGCTTTCTACTTTTGGATTGCTTTCCTTTTGTACCGTCACCATCTTAGCAACTTTTGTATTATCATATTATGCGGAATACAAATTTGCAGGGCGTTCTAGTTTCGCCGAGGACCGCTAGGTCGGTCTACCAAAGGAGAGTCTTTGTACTAAGCTTTGTGGTAGGCTTTTAGGTGACCTACCTTGTGCACCATTTGTTGTGATGGTTGCAGGAAAGGGGAAGGAGGTCGCGGAGAGCTAGAGTTTCTAGCAAGAGGATCGAGCTCTTGATTTTAGTATTGTTCCTGCTGGCATGCGAGCCCCTTTTCAATGCATGTACCCGTATTTCTTTTGTTTATAGTCTTTGGAACTCTCAAGCTTCGTTGTGGACACTCTCTGATATATTGATGTTTGTTAGATTTCTCACAATGTTCATTTTGATATCTAATTAGTTGACTAGTTCCGTTTATATCATGTTTTAACAGTTCGCTTGTGACGATTCTATGTAGTGGGACTCGGCCGGACCCATGTCATGGAATATTTGTAGGTGGGGTGTTACAGTTCATACATGTTGTTTTCTACTTCAACAGTGCATGAGATATCTACTTCAACATTTTGGGTTTGATGATCCAAGTATTCGATATAAAGAACTAAGAGCCCGTTCGTTTGGACGGAATTGGAAATCGATATTGGAATTTAATATTGATGAATATTGTGGAATTAAATATTGATAACTAATTCCAATTCCAACGTTCGCCTAATAAACAATATTGTTGAATATTGTGGAATTAATCAATATTTTTGTTCGTTTGTTAAATAAAATTCAATTTAAGAATTAAAAAATATAACGAAAAAGCTAATATTTATTACATATATCATAAGCAAATGTATGTCATGGCGACGATTTTTTCGCCTGGGGGCTATTTTTTCGCCCGAGAACGATTTTTTTCGCCCGGGCGCGATTTTTTCTGCCCGAGCGCAATTTTTTCGCCCAACCGCGATTTTTTCGCCCAACTGCGATTTTTTCGCCCGGGCGCGCATTTTTTGTGTCCCGGGCGCAATTTTTTCCCGGGTGCGATTTTTCCACCCGCCCGACCGAAAAAAAGCTCGCGCAGGCGATAAAAGCGCGTACTGGCCAAAAATCGCTCCCCGGCGAAAAAATCGCGCCCGAAAAAATTGCCCCCGAGCAAAAAAATCTCGCCGGGCGAAAAAATCTCGCCCGGGCAAAAAAACCGCTCCTGGCCAAAAAAACTTGCCCGGGCGAAAAAATTACGCACGGGCCAACAAATTGCGCGCGGGCAAAAAAATTGCTCCCTGGCGAAAAATCACGCTTGAGTGATAAAATCGCGTTGAGGCGAAAAACTCTCCCCTGGGAGAAAAATTCGCGCCCGTGCGAAAAAATCATGTCCGGGCGAAAAAACGATCTCGGGGGAAAAAATCGCGCCCGGGTGAAAAAATCGCGCCTGAGTGAAAAAATTGCGCCCGGGTGAAAAAATCGCACCCGGGTGAAAAAACCGTGCCCGCGTGAAAAAATCGCGCCCGGGTGAAAAAATCGCGCCCGGGTGAAAAAACAGCCCCCGGGCGAAAAAATCTCCCCCGGGAGAAAAATTCGCTCCCAAGCAAAAAAATCGTGCCCGAGCGAAAAAAATCGCTCCCGGGCGAAAAAATGTCGCCCCGGCGAAAAACTTGCGCCCGTGCGAAATAATTGCCCGTAGGTAAAATTTTCGCTGTCGGGCGAAAAAATCTCGCTTTGACGAAAAAATTGTCCCCGACGACAAACGCACGCCCAGAAAACAAACACGCGCCAGATTATAAAAACGCGTGCACAACGACAAAAATGCGCGCCCAGGCAAAAAATGCACGCACGAGCGAAAAATGCGCGCCCAGACGAAAAATTCACGCCTCGGCGAAAAAAAGCACTCACACGCGAAAATCGCGCGTCCGGGCGAAAATCGTACGCTCAGACGAAAAAAGAAGTCTCGGTCGGAATTATCCAATTCTTATATAAATTGGAAAGAGTTGTGTTTAGTTCAAAATAAATTCCACGGATTTCATTAAAATTTCAATTCCAACGTCAAGCCGTAAACGAACGAAAAAATTGGAATTATACCTTCAATTCTAATTCCAGGAGCTCAATTCCGTCCAAACGAACGGACCCTAAGGGCCCGTTCGTTTGGACGGAATTGGAATTCGATATTGGAATTGAATATTGATAAATATTGTAGAATTAAATATTGGTGACTAATTCCAATTCCAACGTTCGCCTAATAAACAATATTGTTGAATATTGTGGAATTAATCAATACTTTTATTCGTTTGTTAAATAAAATTCAATTTAAGAATTGAAAAATATTACGAAAAAGATAATAATTTATCACATATATCATAAACAAATGTATGTCATGGCGACGATTTTTTCGCCCGAGAATGATTTTTTCCGCCCGGGCGCAATTTTTTCGCACAAACGCGATTTTTTCGCCCAAGCGCATTTTTTGCCCGGGCTCATTTTTTCGCCCGGGCGTGATTTTGTGTCCCGGGAACGATTTTTTTGTCAGGGCGCAATTTTTTTCCCGGGTGCGATTTTTCCACACTCCCGGCCGAAAAAAGCTCGCATAGGCGATAAAAGCGCGTCCCAGAAAAAACTGCTCCCCAGTGAAAAAATCGCGCCCGAAAAATAGCCCTCGAGCAAAAAAATCTCGTAGGGCGAAAAAAACTCGCCCGGGCAAAAAAAATCACTCCCGGCCAAAAAAATCTTGCCCGGGCGAAAAAATTGTGCCAGGGCAAATAAATTGCACGCGGGCAAAAAAATCGCTCCTTGACGAAAAATCGCGTTTGAGCGAAAAAATCGCGCCGGGGCGAAAAACTCTCCCCTGGGAGAAAAATTCGCGCCCGGGCGAAAAACGCGCGCCCGGGCGAAAAATTTGCTACCGGGCCAAAAAATCGCGCCCGGGCGAAAAACGCGCGCCCGGGCAAAAAATTGCGCACTCGGGCGAAAAATTGGGCGCATGGGCGAAAAACGCGCCCCCGGGCGAAAAAACGCGCGTCGGGGCGAAAAACGCGCGCCCGGGCGAAAAACGCGCCAGATCGGAAAATTTTCGCTTGGGCAAAATTTGGGCGTCCGGGCGAAAAACGCGCGTCCGTGCGAAACACTCGCACCCGGCAAAAAAATTGTGCGACCGGGCGCATAAACGCGCGCCCGTGCGAAAAAACGCGCGCCAGGGCGAAAAACGCGCGCCAGGGCGAAAAATGCGCGCTAGGGCGGAAAATTTCCGCCCGGGCAAAATTTGGGCGGCCGGGCGAAAAACGCGCGTTCGGGCGAAAAACGCGCGTTCGGGCGAAAAACGCGCGTCCGTGCGAAAAACTCGCGTCCGGGCGGAAAATTGTGGGCCCGGGCGCATAAACGCGCGCCCGGGCAAAAAATGCGATAAATCGAGCGTGTCAGACTCGCTCAATTCCGATATGTCTAGCTAGATTTTGTGCTTAGGCTAAAATCAATTCCATGATATTCAACTCAAATTTCAATTATTAAAGCAACCTAACAAGCGAACGGCATAATTGGAATTCGACGTCGAATTTCAATTCCAAGTCTTCAATTCCGTCCAAACGAACGTGCCTTAAGGGTTATACCATATATTTGTTTCTCAGTTCTTTTATGAACAATATTCGAATTTAAACCAGACACCAAATTTATTCAAACTTGTTATTGTTCTTTGTGTTGTTGCTCGTATGCATATTAATTAGGTGTGAGTTGGCTTTGCATGACAACATCACCTTGATGGTTTCCCTTAATGTCTTACGTTTGTAAAATGTTAGGCTTGATACTCAATTTGTGTCAGAAAACACTTCAAAAAATATTTTGTAAACTCAATTATGTTATAGTATTCCACCATTGAATGTGAAAAACTCCAAAAATATATACTTTTAAAAAAATACCAAAAACATCCCGGCGCTTTTTATAAAAAAAGATGGCCAAAGCTCTATTTAAAAAATAATTATGCATCTAATCATTGGCAACGTTTAATGTAATAACATAGCAAGGGGCTTGCCTGCCACTGCGGTCCTCGAAAACAAGTGTCAACATAGGTGAAGAACTATTGCAACGTTTTCGTAAACAAGCGTTGCGGTAGCTTTTACGTCTACGACGATGTTTACTTAAAACCCCGTAATAGTCTATTGCGAGGATGACACTTGTAGCATTTTAAAAAACATCGCCAAAGCAATAGAGACATTTGACAAGCGTGGCGATAACTCATAAAAAACGTTGTGGTAGATGGTTCTTATAGTGACCTCTCTGTAAGTAATTCACTTAATACACCTTCAATGTCGTCTTAAAAATTACTCTCAGAAGTCTGCCCCTTTTATATGATTTCTAACTTGATTATACCTTTTGTTGTAAGTGGGTTATGAACCTTTGATGGAAAATAGGCTTAAGATGAATAATTTGGATACTCTGATATGTGATTTTATGTTGTGTAATCTTAATATTTGAGAGCTTAATGGTTATCTCTATTGCAATTGTAGTAGTAGAATTGCAACTGCATCATTAGTAGGAATGTTTTACTCAAGTGGTTACCTTTAGGGTTCGTTCGTTTGAACGGTATTAGCTTTCTGGAATTGACTTTTCGACGAAAATCAATATCTACATGAATTGCTTTGTACAGAATTCCAATTTTATTGTTCGGCTGTAAGATTGCATTCAGTCAACAGAATTGAAATTGAAACACAAAAGTTGTTCAGCTGAATGAAGGAATTGATATTGGAATTGGCATTATACAATAATTTTACAAAACTCAAAATAGGTGTCAGCACCGAACGCATTAAATTGCATAATATGTTTTAAGATACGCGTTTTTCGCCCAAACGCATTTTTTTCGCCCAGGTGCACATTTTTTCCCGGGCGCGCATTTTTCGCCCGATCGCAAGTTCTTCGGTTGGGAATGCATTTTTTTGGAACAGAAGCACACTTTTTGTCTAGACCCGCATTTTTTGCCCGCGCGCGCATTTTTTTCTTTGGCATACATTTTCGACTGAGCTGGTGTTTTTCGGCCCAGTGTTAAAATTTTTGATTGGACCGTTTAGGAGTAAGCAGGAGTTGTATCAACAAGAGTTATAGCCAAACAACCACAATGCCAAAACAGCAACACAAGAAATCTTTATTGAAACAGAACTGCTTTACAATGCGAGGTATACATGGCGAGACATGATTCATCAGAATCACGGAGACGAGAAGAACAAAACACACCAAAAAGCAAAGCTGGCGGCTAGACAAGCTCAGACCGCACAAGCCGCACCACTCCAGAACTCGCCCGACTTGCCCTGAGATCGCACGAACAGAAACCGGACAGACTGCCAGCACTGCAAGACCGCACCTCAGACCGCACGAACTGGAGCTTTATTGGAACAAAGAACTGAAGTTGTCGCCAGACCGCAACTCAGACCGCCTAACCGCTGAAGGTCGCCTGATCACTGAGCTCGCTGCGAACAGCATAAGAACACAATAACCCAGTTCGCTGACAGACCGCAGACGAACTGTTTATTCAAGCCACCGGAAATCACCAAGGAAGGAGACCGCACCTGCTGACCGCAAACCTGCGAACACAACAAAGGTTAACTCGCATCCATGTCGCGCGAACTCAAACTTGAGACCGCAAGAAACAATCCGGGCTCTGGTTCTTACAGTTCTAGTTAGGAATGAAGGGCCATGCACCCCTATTTATAGGCGGGTGGACGGATGTCGTCACCGCACAAACTGGGATACAGTCACCACCCATCAGATCGCGAACGGTCTCAAAAGACATACCGCGCGAACAGACCTCTTGGTCGATCACCCGACCAAGACGCAGATCAGCAGACAAGATCGCGCACAGGCCGCGCGAACACGAGACCGCGCACAGGCCGTGCGGTCTCAACAACGCTCCTTCCTTAGATCACCAGGAGCAAGCTAGAACCATCTGGCCGACTTCAACCAAGTCGCCAGATCACCAATATAGACCGCCCGGGTAGATAGTCATATAGGAACAACCCGCCCGGCCTTCCAACAAGGAAGCCAGGCAAACTAGCAGACCTACTCGAGAACAAACCGCAGCTACCAAGAACAGACCGGAACAAACCAGCAGACCGCCAGAACAACCCGGCAGAGCCAGACCGGCAGATAACCTATACAAGCCGCGCGATCATTGCGGTCTCCCAAACCAGACCGCCCGGTCTCCTCCACACCACTTCAAAAATTCAACACTCCCCCTTGAAGTGGGAAGTGGAGACTAGCCCGAGTAAATTCCGCAACCGTGTAAACGGTCCCTTCGCCAGCGGCTTTGTGAAGATGTCTGCGACATTGTCCGCACTCCGAACATGCTCGACCATAAGAGATCCTCCCAACACCTTTTCACGAATGAAATGGTGCTCAATCTCTATATGCTTGGTCCTCGCGTGATAGACTAGATTGTTGACCAGCTTGAGAGCACTCTCATTGTCCCCGCGTAGCATAGTGGGACCTCGAACCTCCTGATGAACGTCGTCTACCAACCTCCTGAGCCAAACAGCTTCCTGAGCAGCCAAGGCCGAAGCCTTGTACTCCGCTTCCGTGGTAGATACAGACACCGAGTCTTGCTTCTTGCTGCACCAAGAAATAGCTGTGGGGCCCGTCATAAATACATAACCAGACGTTGATCTCCGATCATCCACGTCTCCCCCATAATCAGCATCCATGAAACCATGCAACTCCAAGCTTGACCCTCTCCTATATAGGAGACCCAAATCAGAGGTCGACTTCACATACTTCAAGATGCCTTTTGCCGCCAGAAGATGAGGCTTCCGTGGTTCCGCCATGTACCGACTCACCTTGCCTACTGCATAAGCAATATCTGGCCTTGTGATCGTCAAGTAGATCAAGCTCCCAACCAGAGCTCGGAAAACCAACGGTTCAGATAAGACTCTCCCCTCATCCTTTCGAAGTTTATGATGTTGCTGCAGAGGTATAGAGCTGCTCTTCCCTTCCTCCATGCCGAATCGCTGAACAATCCGCTCCGCATAGCCAGCCTGAGAAATGAGCACTCCGCTCTCCCGCCTCTGGACCTCGAGTCCAAGGAAATGGTGGAGCTCCCCCAGATCCTTCATCTCGAATCTGATAGCAAGCTCATCCCTAAGTCTTGCAACAGCTTCCTTCGAATTCCCGGTGACAATCATGTCATCCACGTACAGCAGCACAATCACCCGAAGCACCCCCTCCTTCTTGATGAACAAGTTAGAATCAGAGTCTGAAGCAACGAATCCGCAGAATAAGAGATACTCTGCAATCTTCCCGTACCATGCCCGAGGCGCTTGCTTCAACCCATACAGGGCCTTCTTCAGCTTACAAACGTAGTCCGGATACTCCTTCGAGATGAAGCCTTGCGGTTGGATCATGAAGATATCCTTGTCAATCTCGCCGTATAAGAAGGCATTCTTCACGTCGAGTTGCCAAATCTCCCAACCACTCGAAGCTGCCAAGGCAATAACAAATCGAACCGAAGTCATCTTTGCCACTGGACTAAACGTCTCATCATAATCTTCTCCATACTGCTGTGAGAACCCGCGAGCTACAAGGCGAGCCTTGTACCGCTCGATACTGCCGTCAGCTTTCTTCTTCAGCTTGAAGACCCATTTGCATGTCACAGGAGTGGTGCCCTTGGGCTTGGGCACAAGAGACCAGGTCTCATTCTTCTCGAGAGCTGCCATCTCTTCTTGCATAGCAATGTCCCACTCCTTCACACCTCTGGCCTTCTCAAAGCTCGACGGCTCCCTTTCATCCAAGGGACCAGCAAAGAAACATGAAACAAAGTTCAACATGTTTCCTCCAGTGTATCGATCTGGTGGTTGAATAGTCCTCTTCGACCTCCTAAGAGGTTGCTCCTGACTAACCACCTCCTCAGTTGCTGCTTCTGTGTAATCTCCTCTTCCAGATGAACTTGGAGCATCGCTCCCCCTGCTTCCAGAACCTGAAGCCTCCATCTCAGAGCTTGACACAACTGGAGCTCCTAGTGAAACAGGCAACTCCACTTGAAGACTTCCCGCAGCTTTTCCTCCTTCATCAACCCTGCTCTCTGGTAGCTCAACTCCTGAACTCCCCTTGTAAGAAGTCACTTCATCGAACACCACATCCCGAGAAACAATTGACCTCCGTGTCTCAGGATCCATGCATCTCCATCCCTTCTTCCGCTCATCATACCCAAGAAAGACTAGCTTCCTTGCTTTCGCATCTAGCTTTGTCCGAAGAGCATCATGAATATGCACATAGCAGGTTGACCCGAACACCCGAAGGTGTACAACACTCGGCTTCTCCTTGAACATCAATTCGTGAGGGGTCTTCATGTTGATAGGACTCAGAGGCAATCTGTTGATGACATAAGCTGCACAAGACATTCCCTCCGCCCAGAAGGACTTTGGGATACTCTTGGCATGAAGCCAACATTTGCAAGTTTCCGTCAGATGATGGATCTTCCTCTCGGCAACGCCATTCTGCTGTGGAGTATGGGCACAAGTGAGCTCTCTCCGAACGCCGTGTTTCCTGCAAAAACTTGAGAACTCACCAGAGGTGAACTCCCCACCATTGTCAGTTCTCAATTTCTTCACCCGCAGGCCTAGACGACCTTCCACCAGCTCCTTGAACTCCACAAACTTTGCAAAGGCTTCTGACTTCTCTTTCAAGAAATACACCCAGACATATCTGGTGTAATCGTCAATCAACACCAACATATATCTATTGCCTCCAAGGCTTGGGGTTGCAGTCGGTCCCATCAAATCACCGTGGATGCACTCCAACGGCACTTTGCACCTTATTTGCGATTTGTCAAATGGAAGTCGATGAGACTTACCAAACTGACATCATTCGCAGACATGACCGTCTCCATAGGAGGACAAGCTAGGCAAGCCATTGACAAGGCCCCTTACCCCATAGCCTTCAATTTGTCCAAGCCTACATGCCCCAACCTTTCATGCCAAATGCCCGCGCCATCATTGGTCCTCATCTTATCAACATAGGTACTTGTCGATAAAACGAACAAGTCCTTCACCCGCTTGCCGACATGAATAACATCTCCCTTTATCTCCGGTTGAGTTTTGAGAAACTTCACTTCTGTTGGGCCAAACAGAACGTGATAACCGGCATCGACCGCATTGGTCACAGAGAAGAGATTTTTCTTCATACCAGGCACGTGATAAACACTCCTCAACGTGAGTGGACCCTTATCACTGCTCAGAGAGACGACTCCTTCGTGCTCTACTGGATGAATAGAATTATCAGCCGTAATGATAGCATTGTTACCTGAGTAAGGCGCCAAAGAAGAGAACTTTGATCCATCCCCGGTGAGATGATGCCCACACCTTGAATCAACAATCCAGTCCTCATCATAGTTGATGGAAGCCAAGGCCTTAACGGGCATCGCCGTTATATTAGACGCAAAGGCTCCTCCCCATTCAGCTTCACCAGACTTTGGCATCTCCTTCTCCACTGCATGTCCCGGCTGAAGATTCACCCGGCAATCTTTCTTGAAGTGCCCGGTCTTGTTGCATCTAAAGCACCTCGGTCCCTCTCCTTTCTTCTTCCCATCAGACTTAGGAGCATAGCCCCTATCTTGCTGACCTGAAGTGGAGGGTCCATCATGACCCGGCTTCTTCTTCTCCCATTTCTTCTTCCCAGAGAACATCACATCACTTTCTCCCCCGGAGATTGAAACCCCCGCCATCTGTCTTGCTAAACTTTCTTACGAAGCAAGAAGGTTCTCCAGCTCCAACAGCGACGGTTGATTTGCCCAACCCTGAACTGAAGTCACAAAAGCAAGATACTCCTTCTGCAACCCGCGGATGATATGCCTCTTCAGTTTTGCCTCAGAGATAGGCTCATCAGGGTCCAATGCAGAAATCTCTGTCGTGAGGTTCTTCATTTTGAGGAAGAAGGTAGAAACAGAAAGATCACCTTGAGAGGCTTTCGCCAACTCATTTTCAAGATACTGTAGCCTCGCTACATTCTTCTTATTGAACAACCCATCCAAGGATGTCCAAATCTCAGCAGCAGATTTACATCCAATGATGTGATCAAACAGCTCCGGTTAGATATCTCTCTTGAGAGTGAACTCTGCCTTAGCATTCATCCTCCTCCAAAGTCTCACCTCTGCCATATTATCTCCTGCTGGAAACACCTCTTGTGTGTCTTCTCCGCCAACTACCTCCCAAAGATCCTCGCCAAGCAAGTAACTCTCCATACACGACTTCCACTTTTTAAAGTTAGTCGATGTGAGGAGTTCAATACCAAGACCTCTTGCATATCCACCTTCCATGGCAATCTATGTGGTCTCTTCTTCACAAAGACGATGGCAACTCTAGTTGATCACTACTTATCCACTCCAGAAACCTCCCTCTGATACCATGTTAAAATTTTTGATTGGACCGTTTAGGAGTAAGCAGGAGTTGTATCAACAAGAGTTATAGCCAAACAACCACAATGCCAAAACAGTAACACAAGAAATCTTTATTGAAACAGAACTGCTTTACAATGCGAGGTATACATGGCGAGACATGATTCATCAGAATCACGGAGACGAGAAGAACAAAACACACCAAAAAGCAAAGCTGGCGGCACTGCAAGACCGCACCACTCTAGAACTCGCCCGACTTGCCCTGAGATCGCACGAACAGAAACCGGACAGACTGCCAGCACTGCAAGACCGCACCTCAGACCGCACGAACTGAAGCTTTATTGGAACAAAGAACTGAAGTTGTTGCCAGACCGCAACTCAGACCGCCTAACCGCTGAAGGTCGCCTGATCACTGAGCTCGCTGCGAACAGCATAAGAACACAATAACCCAGTTCGCTGACAGTCCGCAGATGAACTGTTTATTCAAGCCACCGGAAATCACCAAGGAAGGAGACCGCACCCTGCTGACCGCAAACCTGCGAACACAACAAAGGTTAACTCGCATCCAAGTCGCGCGAACTCAAACTTGAGACCGCAAGAAACAATCCGAGCTCTGGTTCTTACAGTTCTAGTTAGGAATGACGGGTCATGCACCCCTATTTATAGGCGGGTGGACGGATGTCGTCACCGCACAAACCGGGATACATTCACCACCCATCAGATCGCGCGAACAGACCTCTTGGTCGATCACCCGACTAAGACGCAGATCAGCAGACAAGATCGCGCACAGGCCGCGCGAACACGAGACCGCGCACAAGCCGTGCGGTCTCAACAACGCTCCTTCCTTAGATCACCAGGAGCAAGCTAGAACCATCTGGCCGACTTCAACCAAGCCGCCAGATCACCAATATAGACCGCCCGGGTAGACAGTCATATAGGAACAACCCGCCCGGCCTTCCAACAAGGAAGCTAGGCAAACTAGCAGACCTACTCGGGAACAAACCGCAGCTACCAAGAACAGACCGGAACAACCAGCAGACCGCCAGAACAACCCGGCAGAGCCAGACCGGCAGATAACCTATACAAGCCACGCGATCATCGCGGTCTCCCAAACCAGACCGCCCGGTCTCCTCCACACCACTTCAAAAATTCAACACCCATGTGTGTACTTTGCGGCACTGAAAATGTGTGCCCAGGTGAAAAATGCGCAGCCGGGCGAAAAACACGCGGTCGGGCGAAAAACTCGCTGCCGGGCAAAAAACGCGCGGCCGGGCGAAAGACGCCAGCCTGGCAAAAAACGTGCGCCCGGGCGAAAAACGCCAGCCTGGCAAAAAACGCGCGCCCGGGCGAAAAACGCGCGGTCGGGCGAAAAATGCCCATCAGGCCGAAAAACACCCGGTCGGCCGAAAAACGTCCGCCCGGGTGAAAAATACGCCCCCGGGTGTAAAACGCGCGCTCGTGCGAAAAATCGCGCTCCCGGGCAAAAAATGGCCGCCTGGAGAAAAATGAACGTCCGGTCGAAAAGCACGCGCCCGACCGAAAAAATCGTGCCCGGCCGAAAAACACACCCTGCAGAAAAACGCACGCCCGTGCGAAAAACATGCGCGTAGGTCGAAAAACTCTAGAGAAAACATTCGATTATGCGGAAAACCCATGGACGGAGGTTTGAATTGGCTATTTGATTTTTTAATTCATAGTCAAAGTTATGGGTTTTCACATGAAAGGCAATATCCATTTAAATTCTTTTGCTCCGAACATTAGAATTGAATTTCTAATCTCCAATCCCAATTCCAGAAAGCCAATTCCGTCCAAACGAACGGACCCTTACTGATTTTTCAGTGAACTTCTTCGGTTTAAGTTTGAGTTTCTATTAGATAGTCAGTTGGCTTCCAAGTTGCCCTTTTGATCAAATTTTACCTTTAATAATTAGATGGATGAGTCGGATAATAAAATGCATTTCTTATTTTTCTAAAGATCTCATTATAGGAAAATCTTCCTAAATTGACTATTTGTAATTCCATTATGAAGCATTTCCTTACCATGAAATCGGATTCCCATCTCTCATTGTTCTCAAGAAAATATATTTTTTAATTACTAGGAGAGATATGTTCATGAGGAAATTGATTTGTTTTCTAATTTTTCTTCACCCTGATTGAAGCAGATAAGAGCTTAAAGAAATTCTTATATCCTGAAGTTAATGATGGAAGTTGTCGAAGGCTTCGACTGCATTCAGCAATGAGTCAAAGATGGTATTATCCCATTCCTATACCAAAATTTCGATTCAAATATATTTTGAGATATTAGTTTTTTTCTTTCATTTTTCGGTCTACTTCATGATCCAATATGGTGTAGTTCACTGAATTTAAGTGAACTGTAGACTGATTTTCAGGCATTTTGCTCCCAAGCAAGTAGAGTGAGACATTCATTCAAAATGGCTTCAATGTTCATTGATGCTATGCAAGATCTTCAAGGATATCATTATCTAAAGTAAATAATGATGATTTTATTGAGGTAATTTGTTGTCCCAAATGTTGTTACGTTTAAATGATTTTTATTTGAATGATGAAACAAACATCGATTGGAAAATGACATTTGTTCAGTTTGATAATTCAAGTCAGCCACACAATGAATTAAATGCTTCACGTGACAATATTGGGCATGGTATTGACAGTTTAATCTTTGACCAATGTGTTTATTTTAAATGTAAATTACTTATCTCGTGATCACTACCTCAACAGAAATATTGATTGTATAGTTAACACATTTCAAACTCATATGGCTAACACATTTCATCCTTCTAGCAGTTCACTGAAATCAGTGAACTGGTTAATTCATTTTGGTTAGCAGTTAACTACTCATTACATAATTACTTAAATCTTAATTTTTTTAATTGATCATGCAATTTTTTGCTCTACGTTTTGGATGATAGGGATGACTCCCAAATCAATTCTAGAGATAATGGATGTGAATGGTCTGACCTTATCTTATTTGAAACCTCACTTACAAGTAAAAGGGATCGACCTATCTACTTCACTCCTTTTGTGAAAGACTCCGCTTGTCTTTGTTATCATCTTTTCCCACTATTATTTATGTCTTTCTTCCATCAAAATGGGTATTTGAAAATATTTTAATTTGTTCATCCATATATTACAATTTTTTCCTAGTTCGAATTTGTTCGTGCTTGCAATTTCAAATAAGTTGAGTATGTTTCACTTCATGGAGGAAGATATGGATGTTAAGAATCTCTATAAATATACTAATGACAAGCTTAAGAGAAATATCAGGTGAGTTTTGAGTACTTGTAGTTTCTTTGCTCTCTAATTGCATTGATTTCAATTATTTGACTTATTTATCATAGCATGCAATGTCCAGGTGGGTTCATAAAAACATTTAGACCGAGCAGATAAAGGATGGAAGAAAATTTTAAAAGGAATGTTGGCTATGTCCTCTATGAGTGGAAGGAATTTAAAATGGATGGAGGAAAATTTAAAAAGGAATGTTGGCTATGTCATGGATGAGTGGTAAGTTCATTTTCCTCTTTTTGTAACCAGTATTTGAAATTACATGAGTGGTAAGTTCATGTCACTCAATTAGTTCAGTATTTTGTCAGTTATATCGATGTGTACATAACCCAACTATTACGATGTTTCATCATGATTTCCATTCCAATTACAGATTAGGCTTAGAAATGTTACCATGTTTTCATCTTTATGTTAGAAATTAGCCAATACTTTTGGGTAGCTGTTAATGGTCCTCTCCCCTCCCCCTTTCTTCCTCCTCTCACTCTCACTTTCTCATATCTCATAACAGTAACAACTAGTCTTATTTGTTTGTAGGGTGTTGGAGCTTGACCGAAAAGTGACAGACGATTAGTCTTGTTACCAAAGGTGCTGTCATATTTAAAACAAGATCATATGATTATGCAATCAATATTATTGCAACAAATTAATTTTGTATTCTACTAGCTAAGATATCACTTGTATTTTATGTAATATTTTTTTGTAAATAAATACATGTTCTTCAAATTCAATGATAGTTATATGTGATTTTAGAATTTGATTATTGTTAATTTGAGTAATTTGTCTTATTTCCTTTTCCCATTGCTCTTTAATCCAACATTACATATGAAAAATTTATTTATCTTTTAAAACTATAACTATTTTACTAGTAATTAGTTTCTTAGAAATTATGTAAATAAACTATTTATTATAAATATATATTTAAAAAATAATTAATATTTATAATAAAATCATGTGTATAGAAAAAAAAGGAACTAAAAAATTTGAATTATAAATAAATTTATTTTTAGTGAGAACATTGTAAAACAATTGTAACAAAATAGTATTTAGTATTGTTGCGTGTCGCCCGGTATTCGTCCGGTCCTGAGAATCGGACCGCCTTAGCTCCGAGTCGGATTGGGCGCGCAAACAGTCATGAGAGAGTCAAACAGGAATGACACAGAGGTGTTTTTAATGTGGAAACCCTGCAAAGAGTGAAAAATCACGTGGTCGGATAGGTGTCAGGCCAAAATCCACTATTTTACTTGATGTTACAAGTATTTGAGTTTCCTGGAGGGTGGCAGTCACCTCTCCATTACAAGCTTAAAGTATAGAAAAGTGGGGAAAACGACAAAGTCCACGAAGCTTTGTAGAGAGCGTCCGTTGGAGCTTCTACGAGTGTGTTCTTTTGAGTGATTTCATGCGTCTACTGCTGCGTGCACAGGAGCGATGAGCGTGAGCGAACTAGAAAGGGGACAACAAATCCCGGGCGAAGGAACGATCTAAGTCCCACGTCCTTGCCGGAAAAACCTCAGAGCTCTCTCTAGTCTCTCGCGTTGTCTGTCTTAAAATTAAGGCATGGAAGCCTTTTTATAGCTTTCTTGTAGGGACTCGTTGGCAATTGCGCCCAGCTGAATCCTGAGTTGGCGAATGGCGTCGCTCCGTTCTGGTCACACTGATCGACAATTTTCGCGAAATAAAGAATGTGCCCCCCAGCGTTTCGGGCGGCCCGATCACGCTGCCCGTCGATGGTGGCGTCCAGAGACAGCGGAGGCGGTGGTGGCACACCAGAGGTCGGCGGTGGCCGTGCGCCCGCCCGCGCCCGCTTCGAGCATGGGCGCGTGCCGTATGTGCACACTGGCTGAGCAAGCGCGCGTGCGCACACTAGTCGTATGCGAGCACTGGTCTGGTTGTGCTATCGCTGGCCGCGAGCGCACGTGGGCGGGTGCACGCGCACTTGCTCTACAATTCAGACATGAGAAATGTGCAATTGGGAGTAAGACACAGAAGTAGTAAAGTCAACGGACAAAGTTGAGACATGATTAAAAAGTAACCCGAGAAACAAGGGTATCCAAGAAGTGGCCAAAACCAACCAAGTTGCTTATATGATAAGTTAAAAGAAAGAACTGTGGTGGAGGTCTATTATACTCATCCACTCTCCAGTATAAAAGCCACTGTGGTGGAAGCCTATCATATCCACCCACTCTGCAGTCTACAATTCACTATGGTGGGGGCCTACCATATCCACTCACTCTCCAGTCTACAAAACTACTGTGGCGGGGCCTACCATATCCACCCACTCTCCAGTCTACAATACTACTGTGGTGGGGGCCTACCATATCCACCCACTCTCCAGTCTACAATTCACGGTGGTGGGGGCCTACCATATCCACCCACTCTCCAGTCTATAAATTATATCAATTTATAACTTTACTTGGTTTGGCATTCATTCAGGCAATAACCACATGCTCAGCCACAAGTCAAGGGACAGTTAACTTGAATTACATGGGAGACCATCCGTATTAGACCACATTTTTATACTTATCAGCAACTGACTTGGTTTAGCATTTTTAAAGGTGGCAAACCAGGTCAAGACAAAAGAATCATAAGGTAATTCTTACCTTGGAATAACCAAAGAAGTAGTTCCAAACAACTGAAAAAGTCAGTACAATAACTGAAAGAATTCACAATATTACAAGAAGAGTCAAGTGGAATCAAATGGAATCTTTCCCACTATACGACCAGAAAGACTCAAAAATGAGTAAATACCTCATCACCAGGCTTAATAAACCAACCAAAAGCAAGCATTAGAGCAAAAACTGCTCTAAAGAAAGAAGAAAAAAAATCGGTGGGTGCTCCCGTCGATCGACGAGAAGCCCCGTCAATTTCGCCTTAACGACACAGGGAAGCAATTTTCCCCGCTGCTATCGCCGATCGACATGCGGTCCCGTCCGTCGATCGACGGGATCCCCCGCCGATTTTGACTTAACGACACAGGGAAGAAATTTTTCCCGCTTCTGTCATCGATCGAAGGGCGGTCCCGTCGATCGACGGGAGGTCCGGTCGATCGACGAGAGGTCCCGTCGATCGACGGGAGGTCCGGTCGATCGACGGGAGGTCCCGTCGATCGGCGGAATCCCCCGTCAATTTTGACTTACTCAGAATCCAGACACAAACAAATCTTCCTGTAAGAGAAGAATCAACAACAATCTTCTTCATGGAACATACTTACAGGAAGTTCAAACAGCAGAAATCAAAACAAAAAAAATTTAAATCAGACTATAAAGTTTAACTTGAAGCAAAGCTCAGGATAATATACCGATTTTCTAGAATTATGAAATTTCTCAGGAAGTTCAGAAAACTTTTGACAACAAGTCTCAAAAAACCATTTCCTGGGAAAGAAAAAGGCAAGATCAAGATCATAAAAATTGCACTTGCCTCGATTTCAAACGACGACTCGTCGGATTTTGACGATCTTGACGGCGGCCTTCCGATTCCTCGCTCTGGCGACAGGTTGTGCCCTTGTGTGTTTGGTTTCGTCCCCCATTTCAAGGTGCTTTTAGACCTCCGAGCAGGCGTGGCTCGCTCGATCGGGTTGTATTGCTTAAGTGTTTTGGTCGAGCCCCAAATTTTTGGGGGTAGTGATCCGCGAAGCGGCGAGCCGAGAAATTTCAAATCTTGATAATTTCATCATAGGGTCATGCACTTCAAATTATTACTTTGTGCACACGCCACGAATTACTTTTCGTTTGCGGTATGGAGTGTCCTTTTCGTTAGGCTCGGAGGCGTGTGTTGATCACATGGCGCCACTCATTTCTGTTTGATGAGTTGAACATTCCGCAGTGGCATTTAGATGGCTGTTTTTGCATCTATTTACTCGCGCATCATTCTTGTTGTCCATGTGGTTGTTGAAGCGCTTTGCAGGTGCATTCTCCTATTTTGAGCTTTATGTGTTCTGATGGTTTGGGAGTATTTTTCTTTCCAGGTTCCTTTTCATTCGAACGCGCGAGCATGGCGTAGCACGTTAGCTCAAGACATTGCCGCTTGGTGTCAGTGCTGGGGGCGGACGTTTGAACGCGACATTGAGGGACGTTCTGCCCAGCTTGTCTTGGTGGCATGAAAGGACTAGTGGGTCTGTTCTTATTGGAATCTGTAAGTGGATTCAGGGCTCGCATTCATATTGGGAAGCAGAAGGACTCGGGGCCCGTTCCACTTGTGACAGAGTCGTTCAAGGCAGAGGTCGAGCTGGCACGACAAAAGGAGGAGAAAGCGTCGATGGATGCCGCACTTCAGGACACAAAGTTGGCACGGACTTCTGCGATTGCTAAATACAAGGAGCCATAACCCTTTCTAGTGGAGCATTCTCGGATCGTTGAGGAGGCCCGATCGAAGATGATGGTCATGAAGGTGGGTCCGCTACAGGAGGATGAGCGCGACGCTACACTCTACCTTGGGTTTGTAAGGGCTTTCGTGCAATGTGAAGGATGGTGGAGTGAACCAACCTTTGAGTGGGTGATGCATCAGATGGTGCTGACATTGATGTTGGGGGATGAAATAATTATATCTGCGCTGTGCATACACTTTTATCACTACAAGAAAACAGGTTTTTAGTGACAGAATATTTGTCACGAAAATTTTTTCGTCACGAAAAATATACTTTTCGTGACCACCTAGTGACGGGCTAGATTTGGTCACTAATTGTCTTTAGTGACCAAAATCTAATATTTAGTGACGAAAATTTTCGTCACTAAAAGCCAAATTTCTAGTAGTGTATCCATTGTTTGTGTTTTGCTTTTTACGCTCCTTTTGTTCGAACAGGTGAGTTTGATGCAGTGTGCTGAGTTTGAGACCTCCACTAGGAGCTAGCGTCAGGAGTTGGCGCTTGTATGTAGCGCGCAGGGTCGGCGCTTATAAGTGAAGCGGCAGAAGAACTCTTTGAGGATTTCCCCCTCGTTCTGGCGAATGTCGTAGAGGTGAGAGGGGTCTCGATTGATCTGGTGGTTCACTATGAATTAGTCAATGAAGAGGTGCGCGAGCTCTTCGAAGTTATTGATCTCCCCCTCCTTTAGAGAGTGAAACCACATGCGTGCTTTCCCCTTCAGCGTTGTCGGGAACACTTGTCACAACAGTTGATCTGGCGCGTTGAAAAGGCGCATGACTACCTCGAAATGATTGACGTGTTCCATGGGGTCCTCCATCCCATCAAAGGCCTTGAAGTGCGGTAGCTTGAATTTGTATGGTACGGGGTGCGCTAGAACCTGAGGATGAGCAGAGACTCATGATGAATCGTGTGTCGCTTTCGCGGGGCGGCGCTTACCCTAGGCGTACTCCTCCTCGATAATATCCCTTACTTCTTAGCGTGTGAGTCTTTGGTCTTCCCGCCCGGCGTCAATCTCCATAAGGCGAGGGCTAAGTTGAGCATTTCCCAGCGGCACTGGCCGCCGAACGGCGTGTGTGCAGCTTGCTTCGTCGAACAGCTTATCGGCGGGAAGGTCCTCAAGGTGAGCTGTGTCTCGAGGCAGGACGCGCTCTTAAGTGATTGTTGGTCACATCCCTTGCGCGACAGCTTGGTTGGGAGGATTGGAGACTCCCAGATCTATAGAAGGGTGAGTACTTCTACCTGGCGCTCCTCCATCAGTCGGATGCACTCCTCCATAGGGGTTGCAGGCACGATAGTGGCGGCTCCTCCCAGAAGCGGGGCGTTGCTTGCTGGCGAGTTGGCAGGAGATAGATCAATGCGCTCCTCCGGAGCTGCATTGTTAGCGTGGGTGCGCTCCTCCTTGCCATTGTAGTTGGTTGGGGGTGTTTGTTATAGTTAAGCGTTGTTTTAGGGAGTTGTTTCAGAATTGAGAAAACTTTCTCCAACCCCCTTCCTTGAACACTCCGTTGTCACGCCTCAGGGTGATGTTAAGCGAAAGTCACTACACACCAACAGAGTAAGGAAGCAGTATTCTAGCGGAAGACGTCATTACAGAGTGCACTTTATATCACTTAGCAGAAGACATGGTTTATAGCGGGAGATTAATCATCACAGAAACTCCTATATTTAAGACTTGTTTGAGTAATTTCAATATCTCTACCGCATTAAATCCTATCAATAAAGAATTCATTGCCAACATATAGATATCATGAGATAGGGCACAACAAAAGGGATGCGGCTTAACAACTTATACCTGACATAGCCTGCTCTGTGGCTTCCTCTACACCTGGGTGCTGTCTCTCACCCAAACCTGGAACCAGTGTTAAGGACAAGTTATTAGAACTATGAATAGAATCCAACCTCTATTAACCACAAACATAATGTTCCATTTATAAAGGAGGGGATATCTGGACTCGTATTGGGTCGAGGTAGTCTTCTCACGACCACCATCTGCGTACTCCGTATCATCCTGCATACGGTCTTAGACCCACGTAGTTCTATTAGTTTCGCACGGGTTGCCCTCTCAGACCGTCCATCGTGCGGGTTGCCTTAGAGTAAAACTCATTGGCCATCCGACATTCTACCAAGGCACATTTTCCGAAGGCACATTTAATTCCCATAGGAATATTCCTCGAAGGCACAATATATCCCCGCGTGGGTATTTCTCGAAGGCACAATATATTTCCGTAGGAATATTTCTCGAGGGCACAATATATTCCCGTAGGAATATTTCTCGAAGGCACAATATATTCCTGTAGAAATATTTCTCGAAGACACAATATATATTCCCGCGTGGGTATTTCTCGAAGCCACAATATATTCCCGTAGAAATATTTCTAGAGGGCACAATATATTCCCGTAGGGATATTTCTCGAAGGCATAATATATTCCTGTAGGAATATTTCTCGAAGGCACAATATATTCTCATAGGAATATTTCTTGAAGACACAATATATTCCCGAAGGAATATATATCGAAGGCACAATATGTTAACGTCAAATCTAAATTACATTCAACACAGGAATAAAACCTCAAAACATTGATTCGCCACGCTGCTCTACAAGCGGCGGCCAGTTCGGCACTATTTAGGGTTGACTCTGAAGGAATGCCCCATCTTCACGTCAGCTCTAAATTATAAGCAATAAAGAAGGAAAAGCCAAAACATCGATCTGTCCGCTCTGCTCTACAAGCGGCGACCAGTTCGGCACTATTTAGGATTGACTATGAATGAATGTCTAATCTTCAAGTTAACTCTAAATTATAGGCAATAAAGAAGGAAAAACCAAAACATTGATCTGCCCTCTCTGCTCTACAAGCGGCGGCCAGTTCGGCACTATTTAGGGTTGTCTCTGAAGAAACGTCTCATCTTCACGTCAACTCTAAATTACAGGCAATAAAGAAAGAGAACCCAAAACATCGATCTGTTTGCTCTGCTCTACAAACGGTGGCCAATTCGACACTATTTAGGGTTGACTCTAAAGGAATGTCCGATATTCACGTCAACTCTAAATTATAGGCAATAAAGAAAGAGAAGCCAAAACATCGACCTGTCCGCTCCGCTCTACAAGCGGCGGCCTGTTCGGCACTATTTATGGTTGACTCTGAAGGAATGTCTCATCTTCACGTCAACTCTAAATTATAGGCAATAAAGAAGGAAAAACCAAAACATCGATCAGTCTGCTCTAATCTACAAGCGGCGACCAGTTTGACACTGTTTATGATTGACTCTGAAGGAACGTCTCATCTTCACGTCAACTCTAAATTACAGGTAATAAAGAAAGAAAAGCCAAAACATCGATCTATCCGCTCTGCTCTACAAGCGGCGGCCAGTTCATCACTACTTCTTCTTGACGATATCGTCGATATAGTCCTCTTCATAAGACTTAGACTTTTCTTCAAGCTGATAGCCTTTCCTCAAAATGATGGTGTCTTTAAACTGATGTTTGTCTTCATGATTCCTTCTTCAAGACTTAATGAGTCAAGTCATGAATCATCAAGGCTATATCTCTTCTTCACGATGACGTCATCGAAACATCTAGACTTGGTCTTTCTCTGCTATTAGTTCTCTTCAAGATGATATCGTCGAGATATGAACTTAGCTTTCTCCACGACATGCGTACTTCAAGACGATGTCGTCGTCATCTGAACTTGGCTTTATCTACGACAAGCTTTCTTCATCCTTCAAGATGATGTGCTTTTATCAAGACGATATCGTCGAAACTGTTTCAACTATATGATACTTTTCTCCACGATTCCTCTGCTGAGTCTTAAGACGATATTTTACTTTGTTGATTTTTACTTTTATCGTTTATATACTAGTGATATAGCTTTGATGTATCTGTCAAATCATGAACTTAAATACAATATCAAAAACAACTTGACTTATCTATACTTGTGTTTCTTCTTCAAATCTAGAGATATTGAAGGCATAATACCCAACAAGTTTTTTCAAAATCTACCCTCTCGATTTGAGAAAAACCTTGAGCGACTAAGTGAGCTTTATTTCTTGTAATTCTAGATTCACCATTTAATTTATTTTTAAAAATCCAATTTACGCCAACAATGGGATGATTAGATGGACGTTCTATACTAGATTCCATGCTTAATTTCTTTCAAATTGATCTAACTCTTCATTCATAGACAAAAACCAAAATTCGATTTAAAGCGGTTGAAACGTTTTTGTTTCAATTTCGAAAGCAAAGCAAATATTCGAGAAAATTTCATGAAGAGAAGATCGAGTTCTTACCCCAATAGATGGTTTCCAGATGACTAGCTCCTTTGGATGATTCTTTGAGAAGTTTAAGATGCTTGGAGGCACATATTCATCTTCCTTGGCCTCCTCATCCTCTTTGGAAGGTTCCTATTCGTCGTGCTCCAAAGATGTTAAGGGTTCATCATTTGAATATGTAGGAAGTTTTTCTATACAAGGAATAAATTCATCAAATTTTACATTAGACTCTTCAACCTTACTCATTCTTTTGTTAAATATTATATAAGCTTTACTAGTTGAAGAGTATCCGAGAAATATTCCTTCATCGCATTTTTCACCAAACTTCCCTAAAGCATCTTTTGTATTGAGAATAAAGCATTTACAACCAAGGACTTTAAAATATGATACGTTAGGTTTCTTTTGAAAATATAGTTCATACGGTGTGAGATTTAAAGATGGGTGAAGCATGACTCTATTAATTACATAACATGATGTGCTTACGAATTCAGCCCAAAAAGACTTAGGTAATTTATACTCAGATAGCATAGTACGTGCTAGTTCTTGAATTGTCCTATTCTTACTTTCTACAACACCGTTTTGTTGAGGTGTGCGGGGAGCAGAGAACTCATGCTTAATACCTAACATTTCGCAAAAAGATTTAAAATTTTCATTTTCAAATTCTCCTCCATGATCTGAGCGAATGCATTTTATTTTTAAATCTAGTTCATTTTGAATATAAGTACATAATTTTGAAAATTTGCAAAACGCATCAGATTTGGAAGAGAGAAATAAAGTCCAACAATATATAGAGAAATCTTCTATTTGAACAAAAGTATATATTCTTCCACCAAGACTTGCGGTGCTAACGGGGCCAAAGAGATCCATCTGAATTAATTGCAAAGGTCTTATAGTAGAAATTTTGTTTTTGCTTTTAAAAGAAGATTTTGTAAATTTTCCTTTTTGACATGGAGAACATAGTGAAGATAAATTTCCATTTAATCTAGGCACTCCTCTTATCAATTCTTTTTTGGCTAGTTTTAAAATGAGTTTTGTACTAGCGTGACCTAAATGTCTATGTCATGGATCTAACTCATCATTTTTTGTTATAAAACATGTTATAGATGATTTAGAAAGATCATGAAAGAAAACTACATATACGTTGTGAATTCTATGTGTAGTTAGTAAAACATCTTTTGTGTCAGGATTAAATATTTTGCAAAGATTTGTAGATGACTCAAATAAAATATTTAATCATTTATCACACAATTGACTAATAGATATTAAGTTATGTTTGAAACCTTGTACATAAAGAACATTAGAGATAGTAAATGATTCGTTACCTACTCTACCGACTCCCATGATCCTTCATTTACGGTTATCTCCAAAAGTTACGATCCCTCCCTTCTTCTTTTCTAGGCTAATGAACTTTGCTTTGTTGCCCATCATGTGCTTGGAGCAGCCTGATTCCAAGTACCATACGTCATCCGTATCCTTAGCCTACCTACAAATCTAGAAAAGATGGGAGTAAAGATCTGGATACCCAAGAGGCACCATCCATAGAATAAGTGGATGTCTTAGGTACCCAGATTTGCTTTAGAGATCCCTATTTTATTTTCCTGCAAGAGCTAGACGTATGTCTAAACCTATGACAGTTTGCACATGAAATAAAGGAGGTTGAGACCCTTTTCTGAAATTCTACATTGCACTTACTAGAAGAAGTTTGTTTTTTTGGAATAAATAAATGATTTCATATATGAGGGGCTACCACCGGCGTTAGAGGCTAGCGCAGGGCGGTAGCTGTCACTTTGATATCCGGGCCCAAATTTTCCAGAACCATAACATTGGTTCCCCAAAATCATGTTCAGAGATTTTTGACCGATCCCAAATTTTTTGATGGCCATATTGAGGTCATGGGTTTGTTTTTTAAGAGATGAGTTTTCTTTTACAAGCATGACACATTTATTGTCAAAACTTTTTTTGTTATTTTCAATTTGTAAGAGGGGGGTTTTTAGTTTTCTCTCTAAGCCCCCCTTTTCTCTTGTAAGAGATTTGATTTGAGAGAGGGCCTTAGAAAGAGAAACTTCAAGATCTTTTGCCTAACATAAGGAGTGTCCACACTCTTGGCTTGAAACCTTTCTCTTTTCTATAGAAATTATTTTTTTAGTAAGTTTATGATTTTCTATGATAAGAGATTCATTTTCATGATTTAAAATAATACTATCTCTATACTTTTATCATAGGCTTTACAGGTTTGAACAATTTCATCATAAAGTTCATCGAAGGTAGGAGGAGTTACCTCAGTGTCACTAAGAACACTGGTGTCATCATCGTTGCCTTTTGACATGAAGCATATGTTTGCTTCCTCCTCGCTGCTTGACTCAGATTCGCTTGATTCTTCAGAGGAAGAATCATCCCATGTTGCGTCTTTCAACACATTCTTTTTCTCCTTCCCTTTGTATCATTTTTTCTTTTTGCTCTTTTAGATACTCCGGGCACTGGCTCCGAATGTGCCCGATCTTCCTGCAGTGAAAGCACTCTAGTGGTGGTCTTTCTTCTTCGTCGTCGCTTTCCTTTTCTTTCTATGAAGAAGAGGAAGACACTTTTCATCGAGCATCCTTCTGGAAGTATTTCCGAAAGGTGTTCCTTCTTTCCGGATTTCTAATGAATTTTTTGAAGTTTTTAACCAAGAGACCTTATTCATCTTCAGCATCATCTACGTTGCTCTCCTTCTTTGACTTTAGTGCCAGCGCCTTTTTCTTTGGCTCCGTGTATTCATCGTGTTGAATCTGAAGTTCTACCACATGGATTTTGAGATTCCCAATGAGGTTCTCAATATGGAGCGTTCTTAGGTTGTGTTACTACGAGATGGTCGTCACCTTTGGATTGAACCTCGTAGGTAGAGAGCGAAGAATCTTTCTGACCAAGTCATTGTTTGAGTAGATCTTTCCAAGAGCTTTTGAAGCGTTGACGATCTTTGTGAAGTGTGTGTACATCGAGTTGATGTCTTCTTCATCATCTATCCTGAACTTTTCATATTCCGACTCCAGTTGGAATAGCTTTGCATCTTTCACCTACGATGTACCTTCATGAGTAACTTCCAATTGGTTCCAAATATCATAAGAAGTTACACATGCAGAAATTCTAATTCAGTTCTATTTAAAGCACAATATAAAGCATTCATTGCCTTAGCATTATTTTTGCACTTGAGTTTACCGTTATCATCCCATCTATCCTTAGGTTTTTCTACCGTAACCTCTCCTACTACCATTATAGGAGGAGAGTACCGAACATCCACCATGTTCCATACTTCTATATCCATGGTCATAAGAAAACACATCATCCTAGATTTCCAATAGTTGAAATCTGACCTAGTAAAAAGAGGTGGTCTACTAACACCCTGACCCTCTGGAAAAGAGAGATCATAAGACGTCATTTATTCCTGGTTGTTAGATCGTTTAGAATAAAAATACTCTGATACCACTTGTTGGATCTGTAGGCGCCCTTAGTGTGGGAGGGGGTGAATAAGGGTTTAAAAACTTTTACTATATTTTGAATGACTTGAAATGCCAAGAGAACAAAATAGTGAAAAACCAAACAAATCAAGTAAAATTAAATAAAGACAAGATTTTATTAACTTGAAATATAAGATTACAAAACTTGATTTCTTATGACGCTAGAAATCGAAAGCGAAAAGTAAAATGTCTTTTTGTTTTCTATCCCGACTCGTATCCCCGCGAACTGGTGGCTTTAGCCTATCCTCCCCGGATACGGCTTCAAGCCGCTCTAGCCAATCCTCCCCCGAATACGGCCTCGACCACCCCCTAGATCTACACCCTAGACCTAGTCTCCAACACGAGACAAATTTCTGCCCTAAGTCCTACTTAGACCTAGTCGCCAACACGAGGTGAATTTACTACACGATTACAAGAGCAAAGAGATGAAATAAACAACAACAATATGAAAATCTCCCTCTAAGGAACTTCTGAAGTTAGGGACGAGAGATCGCTATAGAATAAGCGTGGTTGAAGCAATCGTCAGTCGGATGCTGCGTGAAGAAGTCCTCCTTCAGAAACTCACAGAACCTTTGGTGAGAGATCAATTCTCGGCAGAATAGGGCTCTGGAATTTAGGCACTCAACCTCTCTCTGCATGTGTGTTAAAAACGAGAGAAGAGGGCTCTTTTTATAGGAAAGCGAGCTAGCGCATGCGCTATCGCTACCGCCGACGCTAGGTTGGATTAGGAAATATTTTGCGCGTGCGTATCTTTCATTCCAAGGAAACCCTGCCGAAATTCCTCTTGTGCATCGAGCTACCACCTGCGCTAGCCGCTAGCGCCTGCGCTAGCGTCTTCTATAACTGCTTCCCGGAATTGCTCTAATAAGGTCTAGGACCTGCGCTAGTGGGTCCCGCCGGCACTAGTGACCATGCTGGAATTTTGGCTTCAAACTTGGGCGCATCCTTCTTATGTTATCTTTAAGTCATATGGCATTATTTCCTGCACATTTAAACACACAAGATCAAATACACATAGGATTTGTTATTCTCAAACCTAGGAGAAGAGGAAGACCATGTTCTAACGCCCAACCCATATTGGGCTTGCTTGAACAGTGGAAGGGCAATATGAATCCCAAATCTGTGACCACTGACGATTAGTGTAGGTTGAAATCCACGAGATTTGGTTGGATTTTTAATTACAATTGATAAAATGTAATGCACTGGTTGTGGACACGTAAGGTATGGTGGGAGTCAATGGGCGCGACAGGTTGAAATGATGGGAGAATTATAGCGGCCATTAGACTAGAGAGTAATTATTGAGAAATCTCTCTAATTTTTGTAAACTTGCTCATATTAGAATGTGCACCTAATTTTGCCCATGATATGGGACAATGTGAAAATAATTTAAAAAATATGAAGTATAATTACTGAGAAGAGGCTCTTAAGATTCTCTTGATGAGAAGAGAACTCTCTCGCAGAGGATTTGTAACTCCCTTCCTATATTCTATTTTAAAGGATGTGCAAAGCACTCAACTAGGTTTAGCTTTGTGATTCCCAACCCATTTGGGGATTGCTTGAACAGTGAGAGCAATCTGTAAGGATCCCAAATTTGTGAACACTGACGATTAACTTAGGTTGCAGTCCATGAGATTTGATTGGATTTTTAATTAGGACTGATAGAATGTAATGCACTAGTTGTGGGCACTTGGGGTATGGAGTGAGTCAATGTGCACGATAGGTTGAAATGGTGGGAGAATTATTGTACAACCCTATGTTTGTCGAGTCGCCCAGAGGTATCGGCGAATGCACCTGATCTAGAGCGAGTGCAGCTCCCTGCGAGATGGAGCACTCGCTCAAGTGCTGGGACGGAGGGGTGAGTCCCGTGACTCATAAGTGGCTCGCCGGTCTTAGTAAAGGAGGCGGGAACCATGCATCCTGAGAGAATATCTAGCCCTGGCAGTAAGGGCGAGCGAATGTGAGTGCCCATCTCAGTAGGAGCATTCGAATCCCTGGGCAAGTACACCAAGGGGAATCACTCGCCAAGTATTTTTGTGGTCTGCCTCTAGTAATTTCTAATAGCAGGTCTTTGCTATCCGCAGATCATTTTGGGCCGTGGTTAAGAGAAACCAAAAGGCGGAGGCCGTTACCGCATGCCATATCCAGAATCCTATAAATAGACCCATATTCACCTTAGAAATGGATTCTGGATTCTGATTTCTAGAGAGAGCTTCTTCTTTCTTGCTCTCTGCTTTTCTGAGGTGCCGAGCTCAGACTTGGTTTGGGAGGGAAAGATCGTTAGATCTTTCGGGCTTGTGGTTGGACCTCCTTGCTGCAGCTCAGGGGTCTATTTTTAGGACAAGGTCTCCTTACGAGTGACCTCAATTCTGAGTGACCGATTGTTAGTTCTCGCTCATTAGAAGTAAGGGCGAGCAACACCCTTTTTGGGGTCTGAACTCCGTGAATTGAGTTCTCGGTTCCAACAATTATAGCGGCCATAAGATCATGGAGTATTTATTGAGATATCTTCTCTAATTATTGTAAATTATACAAGAAAGTTGAGTTTTAGCTACACTTCTATTAGTCACGGAGCAAAAATCATGGCCAATACTAGGGCATTAGCCGCGACTATAAAAATGGTGGTTAATACTTATGTTTTAGCAAAGGATAAAAAACCATGGCTAATACTAAACTATTAGCCACGAAAATCATAAATTGTGGCTAATACTAAAGTATTAGGCACGACAAATCATACTTTTAGCCAGAGTTTTCTGCGTGTTTAGAACAATTAGTGTGCATGTTTAGACAAATAATGCACTTCCAAATCCTCCCCTTTCATAACCCACTCCCCACATTTATGACACGTAATAGCAGTAGAATATGATAAAAGGGAGCCATTATTTCCACGCAAAGGACCAACAAAACTTCAAATTTGTGATATTCTGTGAGGAGTAATCTTCAGGTAAGCCTTGGAATTGCTCATAATGGCTTCGTAGGTTACAGGGTTGAGAAACTCGCTGCTTCCTATAGATCTTGTGCTGCAGATTGGCGGTTTTTCCATTTGCCGCGTGCTACCATGGAATACATCTCTGAGGTTCGCTATGGATATGGAGCAGCCGAATCGAGTGGGTCTCTGATTGAGAATGGAACTGATATGGCATCTTGCGGGAAATGGAATAGTAAAAGTGCGAATAGGAGGCGCCGGTTTGCTTGCAAGAGTTTAACCGATCGACCATGCTGCCTCTTCTACTCTGCCCGCGCCTTGGGTCGTTGAGCACCCACCTCCTCTTGTCGCCAATATCCTTGATGATCCTTCCCCAAACACTGCATATTCAAGAGAAACCAGGGAATCATCCTTCCTCTCAACTGTAGATCCACTACTCCGGTTTTATTTCTTGCAGAATGCTCTCCTGAAGTTGCTTTGCACTGATCCTCGCTCCCCATGGGAGACATCGCTCATCAGTACAAGTCGGCAAAAATGTACAGATAACCTAAAGATAGATTTCCTCGTTCCTTCTTTGTTCCATCTTTAATTTTCATATTTTTTTTCTTCTTCAAACATCACTGATTTCTGATGTTCAATATATGTTTCTTCCTCACAATTAAATGTTTCTATATCATCTTTCTCAATTCGTTCATCTTCATCATCACAGGTGGATCTTCTTTCTTGACCAAGACAACTTTTTTACTTTGCTCATGTGATGCTCTATTTTATGTTTTTTAATTTAGGTTGATCATTTTACTTTGTATACTTAAGGTCAATCAGTTAACATTTTAGTTATATAATTCCAGTGAAAAATCAATTTATATGTTTCAAATGAATTATTCTTTATGTGCATCAATCAGTTAACTAATTAGTTGCTTAACTCATTCAAATCATTATGCTTTTTGATTAAGGTGAATTATTGTTGCGTGTTCATTTTCTGTGAGAGAAATGTGTAGTTGATACTTGATAAACATCTGAACATATGAGAAAAACAGACCACCTCTCTCAATACCAAAAAACTAATGATAATAATATATAAGAAATAAAAACAACCAGTGCCGACACAACCAGCTCGTGGTAATAACAAATCATCTCGATGCAAATTCACATTGTTAATGTTAGCATTGTTATTGGGCTTCGTTACTCATAATCATTGATTTTGTTCACAAGGATTTTGATCATTGCCACTCATTATTACAACCGCATATCATTCCTGTAGAATTTTCAAAGATCTTCTCTATGTAACAAAATTTGGATTTTTCTCAACAGTTATATCTATGTGAAACCATTCTGGGTCATTGAATGACTAGTAACTTATCATTAACAAGTATGGATTGAATTTATGAATATAGGAGTTGACGGGGTGGTTGTAGATGGACTGGTTTTGTCGTTGAGGATAGCGACATTAGAAAAAGCATTGGTGTGGATTCAGTGCATTAGTTTATTGCGAGTGGTGGTGATTTGGGATCATAACTAAGGAAGCGAGGAGGAAATGAGCATATTAGAGCAGTGGAATTGAGAGGGGGTGCGCTGATGATAATGGGTGTGTTTGGTGGGGATTTATCAGAGGAGCATGTTGTTGGAAAGGTGGTGACTGTTGTCATCCGCTGTTTGGATAGAGCTGTGGGAAACGCAGTGGCTTCTCATGTCGCCACTTTGCAATATGATATTGCGGCATGCCGTTTTTTTTATCGTGGAATTCACCCCGCGATCTCCATTGTCATCGTGGTAGTGGGAAACAATGGGAAAGACGGTGGTGTGAATCCATGCCAAACACAGCCAATATGTAAATGTGCTTGGAGGGTGCTGAGGGAGGCTAACTAAAAATGAGAAAGGTTATGTAGATGGAGCGCTTGGTGTATATTTTTTAAATATTTCTTTTAATTGGGAGAAAATATTTTTTAAACTTAATTTGATGGATTGGTGGCAGAGGGCATGCCGGGTGTATCCTCAAAGTTGCAGGTTTGTGGATCGTATGCCATTAGAAAGAGATGAGCTACAAGTCAAACCATTGTTAGAATCATTTTTTTTTTGTAAGTATTGAGATCATAAAAAATATCAATATCTCCTGAAAAAATTCAGTTCCATACTTTTTTTCTCTCTACTTGGACTAATTAATCCGCCTACTCTATTTATTGTATTTAAATTTAAAGCAAGTCATGTATCTACTCCAACGATACTATTGTTCCAGACCATTATGGGCGAAGATCCGGGTAAGATATACACTTCCTCGGGTATAAAAAAAGTTGATCTAATTTCATTTGCATTTGATATTTCAGACTAAATTCTTTTGTTCCTTAATACTCAATCAAGTCCTCTTTTTTTACCATTGAATCTACTTCGACAATCCCATATTTAGTAATTCCGGAACAAGTATAATAGATACACATTAGGGTAGAACGCCTTTCATTCATTCATATTCTTATTATTACAACTCTAATAAGCTCTTTATATAGAGTCTATAAATGTAATTTAATAAAGAAACGGTAGAAAAATATAATTATATAATAATGTATTAAAATATCTATGGGCAGTCATCATTCTAATCAACATGCTACTTGATAGGGCTAGTTAACATGATGCTTATTAGGTCATCTTAGAGGCATATCCAACAAAGGCGACATTTTTATATGCTTTTAAATTCTTTATATTTTTGCTTCCAAATTTATATGCCTCCAAGTAATATAATCATTTTATGCTTTGATTGGTGTGGTGCATAGGTAGCTAAATTGTGAGTGGAATTTTGATTGTAGCTTTAAGAAGGAGAGTAATATTCAACTTGAGGGAGGTGCTAGAACTAAATATTAGAGTGGAGTGAAGTGTAAATAAGGCATTTTCATTTTGCTCTGAGTGGCTATGTATGGCCTTCCTTGTAACACATTTATATACTCAATTCATTCTTTTATCTCAAATATAGCCCAATGGAATATTCCACGAATCGCAAATAATTCAAACGAAGGATAGTGAAGACCCCCGCCCTGCACAGGCAGCTGCAGCCTTGACTTCGATCTTCGATAAAACCATGTTTATAAAGGCTTCTCTTACAATCTTGCAAATCAATAGAATAAATTGAAAAAAATGGTTTCAATCAAAGATGTGGGAGGAGCACCTGGTCGTGGATGTCTGGATTGGATTCGTCAATGAAACCCAGCTCTAATGCAACTTTATACTGACAATGCACGTAAATCACGAATTAAGAATGAGGAAATGCAGAGTAGTGGAGAATGAAAGGGAGCTTCGATCAAAAATCTAGGGTTTATGCAGTGGCCTTTGCCCAACATACCGCCGACGACTCATTTTGTAGCAGTTTATGTTAGGGCAAATCAATCCGACGGCTTCAGACAATATTCAATAGATCTTATGGTTCAGATATCGTGCCAGGTGGCGATACATCAGCAGGCGTCAAAATCGAGCGGCAATCACAAAGGCAGAAAGACGCCAGCTATCAATCAATAAACCGCAGGCGTGTCATCATCAGCCCAAGATCTACGGTCAAGTTCGAAGGAAGCGATCAACGGTCCAGATCAAAAACGCCAATTCAAAGCAAATCCAGCGGCCACAATAAAATAGCTTTTCTTGTTTTATTATCGAATTACTGTAACGGTCAAAGAGGAATAAGACCTTATTAAATAGCGAGTTAGCAGAGATTGTAAGGTTAAGCAAAGTTATGTTAATGATAATTTCGTCTCCCTCTCCCGTTCTATTCTTCTCTCCCAACTCCGGCCACCCCCTCCGGCCGTTCATCTGTTACTATTGACTATACACCGGCGAGACCCTAACATTTTTGGTGCTCTCGTTGAGATCTTCTCGCCGACATCAAGATGGGTGATGGCCTACGATCCATCGCAGAACTCAAGAACGCCCTGCTAGCCGAACAAGCCTCCAGAACGGAACAACTGGAAGAACTTCAAGGCAAATTCAATCGATTATTGGAGCACCAGTCATCGCAGCTATGTCAGCAATTCAATACGGAGTTGCAAAAGAAGGAGAACGTTCTTACTCGTCAAATCTTGGAGACGAGAGATCACTCCTCCGACCAACTCACTAATCAAATGGCTGCACTACGAAACGAAATGCTCAATCAATTTGAGAATCTCCACAAGACCATGGGCGCTAACCCCCATCCGGATCATCAGCGCCCACTGCTCCCGGGAGGATCTCAATTGGACCACCATCGACCGCCAGAATCATCAACAGTGCAAACAACGAATGGAATTCTCGGAACGGCACCGATCTCCGCTATATCCCAGGTTGTTTCTCAACGACCTAGCTTTTGTGATTTTCCTTGCCCCCGTTTTTCTGAAGGTGACCCAACAGACTGGTTATACGACTTAAAACGTTATTTTGAAATCAATAATATTCGAACCCAAGATTATCTTGTCATGGCATCATTTCAATTAGATCGCCCAGCTTCAAAGTGGTACCAAGCGACGTTAGAAGACCACCCGGCATTAACTTTTCCACTGTTTGTCGATGCCATAACCAAAAGATTTGGACCATCACTCTATCTTAAACCAGCCGGCCTACTAACAAAACTACAACAAACAACCTCAGTTCTTTCCTACAAAAAGGAATTTGAGGACTTGATCACGAAAGTCCCCGGATTATCACCCGAGTTTATAACAGATATGTTTGTCTCCGGTCTCAAAGAACCAATAAGAGGACCTGTGTTGCTAGCCCGACCCACAGAAATACATGATGCATACGCCATAGCTCGAATGCATGAAGATCAACAACAATTAGGGGCCAGGAATCGAACCACCTATTCAACACACCACCACACCACCTCCCACGACACAACAAGAAATTATAGTCTACCACCCAAACCCCGACTTCCACCCATTAAAAGGCTGTCCCCAGCAGAGCTACAAGCCAAGAGGGAAAAAGGGCTTTGTTACAACTGTGACGAGAGGTATCAGGTGGGTCACAAATGTAAAGGAAAAGGGGCACTACTATATCTCTGCGGCACAGAAGAGGATGAGGCCATAGACGGTGAAGAAGAAGAATGCACAATAGCCCAGGAAGAGAGTGACCCCACATCAACAGTTTGCCTTAATGCTCTCACAAGCAATATACCAGACCATGGACTAAGAGTCACAGGCCACATAAATAATCGACCAGTAGAAATTTTCATAGACGGAGGGAGCTCACATAACTTCCTCTCCACTAGGATGGCAGCCTACTTAAAAACCCCAGTACACAAAATCACAGAATTCCCAGTATTCATGGGTAATGGGTCAACAGAGCACTGTCGAGGGAAGTGCAAAGAGGTTAAACTGCTCATACAAACCAACCTATATAATATTAACTTGTATGTTCTGGGCATAGATGGGGCCGACCTCATACTTGGACAACAATGGTTACGCACATTAGGGCCAGTCACGACTGATTATAATAATTTAACACTTTCATACACTGGAACCAACGGCCAAGTCAGACTAATAGGGCACAAAACTGCTACCCAGGTTGGTAAGGTATCATCATCGCAGCTAAAACGAATGCTCGCCCTTAAGCCAACAACAGTGTGTCTCTTAATGACCAAGGAACAAGAAAAACCCACGAATACTGAGAACACCTTCACTGAGATTTTAAGCCAGCTGCCACCCCAATTTAGCACAATCCTCACCCAATACGCCGAACTTTTCAAAGAACCAACCACCTTGCCACCAAAGAGGGACATAGACCACGAAATTAATCTAGTCCCCAATTCGGTGACGCCAAATTTGAAACCCTTTCGATATCCTTATCACCAGAAGAACGAAATAGAAAGACTAGTACAGGAGATGCTAAACAACGGACTAATTAGACCAAGCACCTCAGCGTTTAGTTCACCAGTCCTCCTCGTTAAAAAAAGGGACGGCACATGGAGATTTTGTGTCGATTATAGGGCCTTCAATAAAATAACTATAAAAGACAAATTTCCCATTCCCACGATAGAAGAATTATTAGACGAGCTCTTCTCGGCCAGATATTTCTCAAAAATAGATTTACGATCTGGTTATCATCAAATCCTAATGGCTGCAAAGGATATACATAAAACAGCGTTTAGAACTCACCAGGGACACTACGAATTCGTAGTATTACCCTTCAGACTAACAAACGCTCCCTCAACATTTCAATCCTTGATGAATACCATCTTTTTGCCTTTTTTAAGAAAGTTTATAGTTATCTTTTTCGATGATATTCTCATATACAGTCCAACCGAATCAGAACATGCAGAGCATCTACGGATGACCTTGAGCATTTTACAAAAAAACCAGTTGTTAATTAAGCTTTCAAAGTGCAGTTTTTTTAACCAAAGAAATTGAATTTCTAGGTCACACGATAAAACAAGGAGAGGTTATGCCAAATACAACAAACATTGCAGCCATAGAGAATTTTCCTACACCCACCAACCAGAAAACAGTACGAGCTTTCTTAGGCATCACAGGCTACTATCGAAAATTCATCAAAGATTATGCCAAGCTAGCCTTCCCAATAACAGAACTACTTAAGAAAAACTCTTTTAGGTGGACCTACCAAACACAAGAGGCTTTTGAAACTCTTAAACAAAAGTTAATTTCTTATCCAATTTTAGCCCTCCCAAATTTTAATGAACCTTTCATCATAGAGACAGATGCATCAGGTACTGGCATTGGAGCAGTACTGATGCAAGATAAAAGGACCATATCATACTTTACTAAAAGGCTGTCACCACTCATGCAAAGAAAGTCAACATATATTAGAGAATTATATGCAGTGACAACAGCAATTACCAAGTGGAGGCAGTATTTGTTAGGTCACAGATTCACTATCCTAACTGATCACCAAAGCCCACATCACCTACTCAAACAACAAATCCAAACACCGGAGCAGCAAACTTTTTTAGCAAAATTATTAGGCTACGATTTTGAAATCAAGTATAAGGCAGGAAAACACAACCAAGCCGCAGATGCCTTGTCTAGGATTCCTGAGATTCCAGAGCAGCAAACCACCATCAGCCTCCACATGATCACAATTCCAACCTCACCCTTACTGGAGGGATTGGAATTGGAATATGAGGAAGATGAGTTTGCTAAACAATTTATAGAAAAACCTGAAGCCCACCCCCACTGGAAAGAGTTAGGAAAATACATCACCTATAAAAACAGAATATACATTCCCAGAGCATCACAATTAAAAGAAAGAATATTACAAGAAACACATGCCAGCCACTTAGGAGGGCACTCTGGAATCAGGGGAACCCTACACAGAATTCAAACACAATTCTATTGGCACAATTTAAAAGCAGAAGTCACAACATTCATAAAAAAATGTGACATCTGCCAGAAAGCTAAACCCACAAATCATTCACCATATGGGTTACTCCAGCCATTACCAACACCTAGCAAACTTTGGAGTGACCTAACAATGGATTTTATCACATGTCTCCCAACCTCAAACAAATACAACATCATCTATGTAGTAGTGGATCGATTTTCAAAAGCTAACATTTAGCCCCATTGCAACACCCCATATCAGGCCCAAAAGTGGCTATTGCATTCTGGAATTCTGTAGGTAAACTACATGGAATTTCAGAATCGATAATAAGTGATAGAGATCCTATTTTTTTAAGTGATTTTTGGACTGAAATATTCAGACTACAGGGAACCAATCTCAAATACAGCTCTGCTTACCACCCCCAAACAGACGGATTAACCGAGAGGGTTAACCGCTGCATAGAGCAGTATTTGAGAATCTTCACACATGAAAACCCAAAAGAGTGGTCCGAATATCTAAACTTAGCAGAATACCATTACAATACAACTTTTAATACGTCGACCAACATGACCCCATACGAGGTTATGTTTGGTCGGCCCCCTCCTTGTTTGTTAAATTACTGCGCATGGGAAACAAGGAATGAAGCAGTGGACTCTACACTTCAGACAAGAGATGAGATGCTACACACACTCAAGGAAAGCCTACTCAAATCACAACAGAGAATGAAGGTTCAAGCAGATAAGAACATAATAGATTTGAAATTGGAAAAAGGGGATTGGGTACTCCTAAAGTTACACCCCTTCCGGCAGCTCTCTATGACAAGACCTGCAGGAAGAAAGTTGAACCTCAAGTACTATGTGTAAGACCCCCCCCCCCCCCCCCCCAGACTGAACCGGGTTCCGGGAGGGGGGATCTTACTGCCGAAAGAAGACCACCCAGCGCTTTCCGGGTGGCGACGTCCCACCCACTCAAGCACTGAGCGGTCTCTTTGTCAGGCACAAGAATCATTACATCACATCAGATCGCACAGCGGAAGCAGATAATATAAAGAAAACAAGCACACTGCTTATGTTATATATTTAAATATGGCCGGAGCCTATCGTTTACGAAATATTGCCCGAAGGCTACATAGTCCAAAACAAAAGGAAGCTCTAGGCTAGTCCTTATACTCTCGAACTCACGTCTCTGAAGATAGGGGGCGAGGCTGGGGTAATCGAACGGGCCATCTCCAAGGCTCGTAACTCATCCTGCGATGCGGGGGCTCCTTGCTGTCCCATCTCCTGTGATTGGTTATAAGAATTAACCGTTAGTCACAGAGCTAAGTAGAAAATACATCCCCTCCCCGGATCCATATCCAGGGGGCGGTTAAAGAACAGAAATGAAATAGCCGAAGCAAGGTAGAGGGTTAGCAGCAGGTAAACATATATATCTCTCTCTCTATATATATAGGGCTTCCCTCCCTAAAACTCGTAACCGCGCCATATAGTAAGTACACAACACTATAACGCGCAGACACGCACATCCAGGTATTCAAACCTGTACGCATACAAAAGACCCTGTGTCGACACAGTTTAGACCGCTTTCGTTCAAGCAGGGGAGCTAACCCCGCGGGCCTCACCGATGTGGCCGTCGGTGACAGTGGCCAGTCTTGCCACTTCTGAATGTAGTAGTACCGTATCATTCAGGCCCTCCTGTACAACTTGGTGTACCAACTGGATGTGAGCGACATCCGACGAGCTGATTTGTAGGCCGACCAGCGGAGGCAAAACTGCATGTTCGGAGGGTGATAACCCGCTGCGCACATCTCCCTGTCGCCATGAGTCATCAACCCACCCGCACCGGTACGAACGGTCTGCGGGCGTGACCAACCCGCCACTTCCAATCAATCTTCACCCGCTATATATAAAACAGACCCTTGGGCCACGTGGCAATTCTACTCGACCGGTCGCACGACCTTGGACCGGGAGGCTTAGCGGTATGAGGGCTCCTTGCTTGGGGCTAACCTGGGAGGAGAGACTCAACTCCGGGTTTTCCCCAACTAAGGCCTCGCCGAAGGGAGGATAAGCACCGCATTTGTTGCCACGGCAGCTCTGCACTAGCAAGTAAAATAGGCCGAAGCAGGGGCCGTAACACTAAACAGAAATGTAGGCCGAAAGCAGAGGTCATAATGATAAGCAGAAAGTAGGCCGAAAGCAAAGACAATGTAATAAACAGAAAAGTAGGCCGAAAGCAGAGACCATAATGATAAAGCAGAAAGTAGGCCGAAAGCAAAGGCCATGTAATAAACAGAAAAGTAGGCCGAAAGCAGAGGCCATAATGATAGGACCAGTGCAAGACTGGATTTAATTGAAAGTACAGAAGGTAAGTGCCGGGGACCAGTGCGAGACTGGATTTAATTGAAAGTACAGAAAATAAGTGCGGGGACCAGTGCGAGACTGGATTTAAAGAAAAGTACAGAAGTAAATACGGGGGACTAGTGCGAGACTGGATTTAACGGAAAGTACGGAAGGCAGTAAAAGCATAAGAAGGAATGGTTAGTAGTCCAATCACTCCGTAAGAGGAGGCTTCGATCGACGACTCCGTTCTTTTATTATCGTCGCGGCGGGGTTAAATTTCGGTGCCGCGCCGCGATGTCGTTCCGATTTTTGCGTTGCTTTTCCGAGCTTAGTCGATTCTTTAGATTGATACGCATAATTTTGATAGGTATTTAAAATTATGCGCCGAGGGGGCGCCGATTCGTTTTGATAAATTTCGCTCTTTTTCGGGCGTCTATTTTTGTTTGTAAAAGCATTTAAGGTGTCAAATCAAAAGGTCACACCTCCCAACTTTGATAGTATTTGCAAAATACCTATACTTAGAGCCCCTAATTTTTGGGGAATTTTAGAAACTCATTTGGGCATTTTATTTCCTAAAATAAACTTTATAATGGGTTTTAAAAATAGTAAAACTTCTCCTAAAAATCCCAAAAAATTACAGTAGGTGCCCCTTAGGGTGGGGCACATTTTTCATTTAGAAAACTTCTTCCCAATCTGCCCCATTTTTTCTCAAAAAAATGGGGAAGGGGAAAGGGAGATTGGGGTGCGGTTAGGGAAAGGGAAGGGGGGGGGGGTGTTGGGGTGCGATTAGGGAAAGGGAGGGGGCGCAGGGGCCTTGTACCCTGCGCCTTCCCGCGGCTCCCACAGCGGATTTGCGGTGGATCCGCTGTGGGAGCACTCAAACTGAGGCGGGAGGCGGGAAACGAGGAGCGGGAGGCCGCCCGATCTCCTGGGGGAGATCGGACGGCTCCCGCCATCCCCGCCAACAGGCGTCCCCAGCTGCCGCCGGGCAGCGGTCGGAGGGGCCGGCACCGCCCCCGGTTGGTGCGCCGGGGGCCGGCGACTCCTCCGGTGATGGCCCGGCGGCCTGGTGCCGCCGGCCACCGCCGGGGGAAGGCGAAAAGGAAAGCGGGAGGCGGGGGCGCGGCCTGCATGGGCCATGCAGGCCCGTTGCGCCGCCGCCTCCGCTAAGAGGGTGTCGGTGCCGCCCCCGGTCGGTGCGCCGGGGGCCGGCGACTACTCCGGTGGTGGTCCGGCGGTCTGGCGTCGCCGGACTCCACCGGGAAGAGTAGCAGGAGGCGGCGGGGAGGCACGACACAGCTTGCATGGGCCATGCAAGCTGGCCGCGCTGCCGCCTCCTCGGGGAGGGCCCTCCCCGCCACCCCAGGTCGGGGCGCCGGGGAGGGGGCAGTCCTTCGGCGGTGGTCCGGCGGTCTGAAGCCGCCGGCCGCCGCCGGGGTAGGGGATTAACCCCCTACAAGAAGAGAAAAGAGAGAGGGAGGGGAGGCCACGGGCGCCGCCGGCTGCGTCCTCCGGCGGCCCGACCGTCTCTCCCGTGCCGGCGTCGAGGTCCCCGAGAGGGGGCCTACCTCCTCCAGCGCCACCACCGGCGCTGGGGGAGAAGGCTTCCGCGGCCAGCTTCCTCCCCGAGCCTTGCAAGGCTCGGGGCGGCGGCCGGCGGCGCTCCGGCGACGGGGAGAGAGGTGGCCTCCCTCGGGAGGTAGGAAGGAGGAGGGGGAGCGTTCTACCTGGAGGTGAGGTGGGGCTCGAGAGGTGGAGGCGTGGTGGCCGGCCATGAGGAAGGAGGAGGTGGTGGCGACTTGGGGTTGGTTTGCTCCGGCAAGGTGGAGGAGGAGGGCTGGGCTGCCGGCAGGGAGAGGCTGAGAGGGAGAGAGTGGGGTGGGGGGTTTGAGAGGGGGCTGCCCCTCCTTTTATAGGAAAGGGGGGAGCTCTCTCCCCCCTCCTTTTCCTCCACGTGGGGATAAGGGAGGGGGAGATATTTCTCCCCCTCCCCCTCCTCTCTCTCTTGCCCCCTTTGCCCAAATAGGGGCAGCCTCCCCCCCCCCCCCCCCCCCCCCCCTTGGGGGGGTTTTTCTCTCTCCTCCACCCCCCCCATTTCCTTTTCATTTCCAATAAATTTCAAGCCGGGGGGGGGGGGGTTTGACCGAGTTAACTTAGGGCGGGGTCCTCCTTGGCTCCCGGGGCACGATAAGAGTTGCCGGGGCCGATGCCGGGTTCATGTGCTTTATATCTCGTGCGTTGCACTGAGGCGATCTGCATAGGACTAAAATGGCATACTCTCCATACGACCTCGTATCGAGACGCAACGAGTTCCGTTGTGCTTGTGTTGGTCATACGATTTCAACGGAACCGACGGAAGTCAATTCGGGGTTCGTACGGTCACTATTCATAATAATGAGGTAGTGGCGCGCTACGATACCCGAAATGGTCGTTTTCTCCAAACGACCTCGGATCGAAGTGCAACGAATTCCGTTGCGCTCGTATTGTCCATACGAGTTCAACGGAACTGACGGAAGTCAATTCCGCGTTCGTACGGTCACTATTCATAATAATGAGGTAGTGGCGCGCTACGATACCCGAAATGGTCGTTTTCTCCAAATGACCTCGGATCGAAGTGCAACGAATTCCGTTGCGCTCGTATTGTCCATACGAGTTCAATGGAACTGACGGAAGTCAATTCGGGGTTCGTACGGTCACTATTCATAATAATGTGGTAGTGGCGCGCTACGATACCCGAAATGGTCGTTTTCTACTGCTCGGGCCAACTTTTATTGGGCTCACTAGGGTCTAGTGGCCCAATAAAAGTCGAGATGTTACAATCCAATAAAAATAAAGAGATTTTCGTCCCCGAAAATTGGCTAAAGTAGGGGTTTAAAGGATGACATACCTGGGGAAACAGTACCGGGTATCTCTCCCGGACGAGGGCCTCTGGTTCCCAGGTGAACTCTTCGCGTCCTCCGTTTGACCATAAGATCTTGACCATTGTGACAGTTTTGTTCCGCAGCTCTTTGATCTTGGAGTCCACTATCTTCACAGGTTCGAGTCGGACAGATCGGTCGGATTGTACTGATGTCGGTGGTGTGGGAAGGTGCTGCTCGGGTTGGCGAAGTACGCGTCTCAGCGAAGAGACGTGAAACACGTCGTGGAGGTTTCCTAGTTCAGCTGGCAGGGCTAATCTATAGGCCACCGGGCCAACTCTTTCGATGACTGGATACGGGCCTAGATAGCGGGGGTCCAGCTTTTTCTGCCTCTTGATTCGTGATATCCCATGCATAGGCTTAATCTTCAAGAAAACACTATCTCCCACTTGGAATTCCACTTGCCGATGACGTGCGTCGTAATACTTGGCCTGCCAGCTCTGCGCCTCCAGCATGCGTTCTCGGATTAATCTTATCGCGGCGGTGGTATCGTCGATGTAGGTGACTCCCAAGGCTTCGGGGTCCTCATCCTGTGCCCAAGATAGCGGGGTTCGACAGCGTCTTCCGTAGAGGGCTTCGTAAGGTGCCATCTTGATGCTTGCCTGGAAGCTGTTGTTATATGAAAACTCTACCAGAGGTAGTAACTGCTCCCATGGCTCGTTGTGTTCCACTATGCATAATCGGAGAAGATCTTCCATCGTCCGATTCGTTCTTTCCGTCTGCCCATCGGTCTGGGGGTGGAAGGCGATGCTAAAAGCTAATCTGGTTCCTAGATAAGCTTGCACTCTTCTCCATTCCTTCGATGTAAAGCGCCCGTCGCGGTCCGAGACGATTGATTTGGGTATTCCATGAAATCGGACTACCTGCTCGATAAATAGTCGGGCTAGAATGTCGACACCGTCACCTTGCCGGTTCGGGATGAATCGGGCTACCTTGGTGAGGCGGTCCACTATTACCCATATGGAGTCGTTACCTGCACGGGATCGGGGTAAGCCATGGACAAAATCCATGGAAATATCCTCGAACTTCCATTCCGGGATGGGCAGGGGTTGTAGTAGGCCTCCTGGGCTTCGACATTCTGCCTTGACCATTTGACAGGTCTGGCAGTGCGCAACATAGTTGGTGACATCCCTCTTCATTCCTGGCCAGTACAAGGTCCTTCGCAGGTCCGTATACATTTTTACTACTCCTGGGTGTATCGAGTACCTGGTCTGGTGCGCTTCGCGGAGGATTTCTTCCCGAATTCCTTCTGTTGCGGGGATGAATATGCGGTGTCTGAACTGCAGGATGCCATCGTACAAATTGTAATCCTCCTGCGCACCATGTTGCAGGGCTTGAATGATCGGGGCTGCTTCTACGTCAATCTTCTGAGCTTCTCTTATCCTATTCCGGATGTCGCACTGTATTTCCATCCAGTAGAGCTGGGCCTGGTATTCCATCGGATTTCTGCGGGCGATGAGGATAATATCCATTTCCGCCAATGATTTGACTAACTCCTCTGCACCATTTCTAACCAACTCCCGGTCCCCGGAGGCTGCCGACTCAAGGCGTCTGCAACCTTATTAGCCTTGCCGGGGTGGTACTGGAGGGCGAAGTCATAATCACAGAGAAATTCTAACCACCGGCGTTACCGGAGGTTCAGCTCTTTCTGGGTGAAGACGTATTTGAGGCTTTTATGATCGGAGAAGATTTCGCATCGTACCCCGTAGAGGTAGTGTCTCCAGACTTTTAATGCGAAAACTACCGCCCCCAGCTCCAGATCGTGGGTGGCGTAGTTTAGTTCATGCGGCTTGAGCTGACGTGAGGCGTAGGCAATCACCTTGCCATGTTGCATAAGCACGGCCCCCGGTCCTTTCAGAGAGGCATCAACATAGATTTGGAAACCCTCGGTACCGGAGGGGAGGGTTAGGATTGGGGCCGATATCAGCCGGTTCTTCAGTTCGATGAATGCCGCCTCGCATTCGGGAGACCATTGGAAGGTCACATCCTTCTTGGTGAGAGAGGTAAGTGGTAACGCGATTTTGGAGAAACCTTCGACGAACTTACGGTAGTAGCCGGCGAGGCCAAGGAAACTTCGGATGTCTGCTGCTGTCTTAAGTGGCGGCCAATCTCGTACCGCTTGCACCTTGGCTTGATCTACCGCTACTCCATTCTTGTTGATGGTGTGTCCCAGAAAGCCGACTTCTTCCATCCAGAACTCGCATTTGCTAAACTTGGCGAAGAGCGAGTGCTCTCTTAGCTTAAGTAGTACCATTTGGAGGTGCCTGGAGTGATCGGTTTTGTTCTTTGAGTAGATGAGAATATCATCTATGAAGACTATTACGAAATGGTCCAGGAAGGGTTTGAATACCGTATTCATCAAAGCCATGAAGGCGGACGGGGCATTGGTTAACCCAAATGGCATCACCATGAACTCGTATAGTCCGTAGCGAGAGCTGAAGGCGGTCTTGGGAATGTCCTCTTCTCGCACTCTAAGTTGATAGTAGCCGGACCTTAAGTCCATCTTGGAAAAGACGGACGCGCCTTGCAGTTGATCGAACAGTTCATCTATCCGGGGTAGGGGATAGGTATTCCGGACAGTGAGTTTATTCAAACCTCTGTAGTCGATGCAGAGACGCAGCGATCCATCCTTCTTTTTAACGAACAGTACTGGGGCTCCCCAGGGAGAGGTACTAGGACGTACGAATCCTGCGTCGACTAACTCTTGTAGCTGAATCTTGAGCTCGGCCAGTTCCCTCGGGGCCATCCGGTACGGTGCTCGGGACACTGGTCGGGCTCCTTGAGTAAGTTCGATTTGGAAGTCCACTTCCCGTTGCGGGGGCAACCCGGGGAGTGACTCTGGGAAGATATCTGGGAAGTCCCTGATCACAGGTACTTTAGCGAGTACCTGCGTCGTGTTCTCCATCTCAAAGTAGATTAGGTATATCTCGTCCTTCCGTCGAACTGCCTTGACGGTTTGTGCAGATGTTAAGATAATGCGGGTGACGGAGGGTATACCTGCTAGCGTGATAAATTATCCATTTGGATTCTTGAGGCAGATTTCTCGAGTCGAACAATTGATTTGGGCGCTGTGCTCGGCCAACCAATCCATCCCCAGAATGATGTCGAATCCGGTAATTGCTAAGATGGTGGCGTTGACTTCGAACTCTATGCCTCCCAGCATTGCTTGGAAGGAACATTTCTCGGTGGAAGTCATGTCTGACCCATCTGGGAGTCGTATTTGGATCGACATCCCGGATGATCTCACCGTGTTCCCTTTGTCAGCGATGAAGTTTTGTGCAACGAAAGAGTGTGTGGCGCCGGTATCGAACAGTGTTTTAGCGGGATGACCTTCTACCAAAAGTAGACCTGATAATATATATACTATGATCATAAGCTTTTCACAAATATACAGGAGTAGGGATGACATATACAAAAGTCCCAATATATAAAGTTACAACATCTCCTAGGATATCATACTATCGGAAGTAGATACCTATCACTACGTCAGGAGCAGGACCGTGTTGGAGATCCAACGCGTATGCCTCGAGCGGTGCTGCTCTGCCCTGCCTAGCCGGCTCCCTCCTGCCTGCGGGACGTCCTCTGCGTCCACCTCGTCCTCTCTCTACCGCTCTCTGTACTGCTCCTAAACCGGGTCTCCCGGTAGCCTGCGGGCAGAAGGCTCGTATATGCCCAGGCTGCTGGCATAGGTAGCAGTTCCCTGCGAAGGGAACATCTCGTCGTGCGGCTGGGAAGACCTGAGGTGCTGGGGCTGGGGGTGCTGGTCGGGGCTGGGGTGCTGGTCGGGGCTGGGGTGCCTGTCTATATGGCTGGTGACGCTGACGCTGTCTCCCGTCTCGGCCCTGCCTGCGAGGACCTACCCCTCTCTCTCGGCCCTGAGTCTGGGGAACACCTACGTGTCCCCTCCGCTGCTGGGCTACCATCCGCTGGTCCATCTCTAGAGCGGTGGCATGTGAGGCGATCGTGTGGAAGGATGCCTGGGAAATCATGATCAGGGCCTGACGGAGGTCGTCTCGTAATCCCCGGTAAAATCTGGCCGTCCTGTCCCTATGCGTACCTGCTAAGGTCCCGGCGAAGCGGGCCAGGTGGATAAACTCTCTCTGGTAGTCTGGAACCGTCCTATCTCTCTGCCTGATCTGTAGGAACCGCTCCTGGAGTGCCATCCGGTCTGCATCCGAAATGAAATGCTCTAAGAAGGCCTCTGAGAACTCCCCCCAGAGAATGGTGTTGAGGGGTCGTCCTCTAAAAGTGGAGCGGCTAGCTGCCCTCCACCAGTCTCGGGCATAGCCCTCCAACATGGTCACCACTAGGGACACTGCGGCTACTGCTGGGCACATCATCCCTACAAGAAGCTCCTCTACCCTCTCCACCCACTCCTCGGCCTAGATGGCTGACTCTGTACCCCGAAAGGTGGGGGGCCTTAGCCCTCGGAATGTCGTCAGCAGATCGGTGGGTACGGTGGCCTGCTGGGGTGGCCGTAAGGTGGCTGTCTGGAAGGCGGCCAATAGGGCTACCAGGGTCTGCCCGAGCTCTGTCTCTCAGAACGGAACTGTGGCTGGAGCGGTCTGAGCTGGTGGTGGAGTGGTAGGGTGGTACTGGTCTTGAGAGGAGGACCTTCCGTTACTTGACTCCGGTATCTAGGGAAGTAACAAACGGGTGTCAGAACTTGCAAAAATAAGGGAATTTTGCAGGACTGAAAGAAAAGGAAGCGGAAAGCGTGTGGGTGTACTATCGTGCAGTCTCGAGTCCTTAACCTTAAACCTAAAGGGTCTACCAGGCTTCCGCTGCGTGGTTCGTCCCGAACCAAGAAACGGAACCGGGGAAGGGAGGATCGAAAGACTGCCCCATGTGGTCGGATCGTGGTGGCTCTGATCCATTTGTAAGACCCCCCCCCCCCCCCCCCCCCCCCCCCCTCCCCAGACTGAACCGGGTTCCGGGAGGGGGGATCTTACTGCCGAAAGAAGACCACCCAGCGCTTTCCGGGTGGCGACGTCCCACCCACTCAAGCACTGAGCGGTCTCTTTGTCAGGCACAAGAATCATTACATCACATCAGATCGCACAGCGGAAGCAGATAATATAAAGAAAACAAGCACACTGCTTATGTTATATATTTAAATATGGCCGGAGCCTATCGTTTACGAAATATTGCCCGAAGGCTACATAGTCCAAAACAAAAGGGAGCTCTAGGCTAGTCCTTATACTCTCGAACTCACGTCTCTGAAGATAGGGGGCGAGGCTGGGGTAATCGAACGGGCCATCTCCAAGGCTCGTAACTCATCCTGCGATGCGGGGGCTCCTTGCTGTCCCATCTCCTGTGATTGGTTATAAGAATTAACCGTTAGTCACAGAGCTAAGTAAAAAATACATCCCCTCCCCGGATCCATATCCAGGGGGCGGTTAAAGAACAGAAATGAAATAGCCGAAGCAAGGTAGAGGGTTAGCAGCAGGTAAACATATATATATCTCTATATATATATATATATATGGCTTCCCTCCCTAAAGCTCGTAACCACGTCATATAGTAAGTACACAACACTATAACGCGCAGACACGCATATCCAGGTATTCAAACCTGTACGCATACAAAAGACCCTGTGTCGACACAGTTTAGATCGCTTTCGTTCAAGCAGGGGAGCTAACCCCGCGGGCCTCACCGATGTGGCCGTCGGTGACAGTGGCCAGTCTTGCCACTTCTGAATGTAGTCGTACCGTATCATTCAGGCCCTCCTGTACAACTTGGTGTACCAACTGGATGTGAGCGACATCCGGCGAGCCGATTTGTAGGCCGACCAGCGGAGGCAAAACTGCATGTTCGGAGGGTGATAACCCGCTGCGCACATCTCCCTGTCGCCATGAGTCGTCAACCCACCCGCACCGGTACGAACGGTCTGCGGGCGTGACCAACCCGCCACTTCCAATCAATCTTCACCCGCTATATATAAAACAGACCCTTGGGCCACGTGGCAATTCTACTCGACCGGTCGCACGACCTTGGACCGGGAGGCTTAGCGGTATGAGGGCTCCTTGCTTGGGGCTAACCTGGGAGGAGAGACTCAACTCCGGGTTTTCCCCAACTAAGGCCTCGCCGAAGGGAGGATAAGCACCGCATTTGTTGCCACGGCAGCTCTGCACTAGCAAGTAAAATAGGCCGAAGCAGGGGCCGTAACACTAAACAGAAATGTAGGCCGAAAGCAGAGGCCATAATGATAAGCAGAAAGTAGGCCGAAAGCAAAGGCCATGTAATAAACAGAAAAGTAGGCCGAAAGCAGAGGCCATAATGATAAGCAGAAAGTAGGCCGAAAGCAAAGGCCATGTAATAAACAGAAAAGTAGGCCGAAAGCAGAGGCCATAATGATAGGACCAGTGCAATACTGGATTTAATTGAAAGTACAGAAGGTAAGTGCGGGGGACCAGTGCGAGACTGGATTTAATTGAAAGTACAGAAAATAAGTGCGGGGGACCAGTGCGAGACTGGATTTAAAGAAAAGTACAGAAGTAAATACGGGGGACCAGTGCGAGACTGGATTTAACGGAAAGTACGGAAGGCAGTAAAAGCATAAGAAGGAATGGTTAGTAGTCCAATCACTCCGTAAGAGGAGGCTTCGATCGACGACTCCGTTCTTTTATTATCGTCGCGGCGGGGTTAAATTTCGGTACCGCGCCGCGATGTCGTTCCGATTTTTGCGTTGCTTTTCCGAGCTTAGTCGATTCTTTAGATTGATACGCATAATTTTGATAGGTATTTAAAATTATGCGCCGAGGGGGCGCCGATTCGTTTTGATAAATTTCGCTCTTTTTCGGGCGTCTATTTTTGTTTGTAAAAGCATTTAAGGTGTCAAATCAAAAGGTCACACCTCCCAACTTTGATAGTATTTGCAAAATACCTATACTTAGAGCCCCTAATTTTTGTGGAATTTTAGAAACTCATTTGGGCATTTTATTTCCTAAAATAAACTTTATAATGAGTTTTAAAAATAGTAAAACTTCTCCTAAAAATCCCCAAAAATTACAGTAGGTGCCCCTTAGGGTGGGGCACATTTTTCATTTAGAAAACTTCTTCCCAATCTGCCCCATTTTTTCTCAAAAAAATGGGGAAGGGGAAAGGGAGATTGGGGTGCGGTTAGGGAAAGGGAAGGGGGGGTGTTGGGGTGCGATTAGGGAAAGGGAGGGGGCGCAGGGGCCTTGTACCCTGCGCCTTCCCGCGGCTCCCACAGCGGATCTGCGGCGGATCCGCTGTGGGAGCACTCAAACTGAGGCGGGAGGCGGGAAACGAGGAGTGGGAGGCCGCCCGATCTCCTGGGGGAGATCGGACGGCTCCCGCCATCCCCGCCAACAGGCGTCCCCAGCTGCCGCCGGGCAGCGGTCGGAGGGGCCGGCGTCGCCCCCGGTTGGTGCGCCGGGGGCCGGCGACTCCTCCGGTGATGGCCCGACGGCCTGGTGCCGCCGGCCACCGCCGGGGGAAGGCGAAAAGTAAAGCGGGAGGCGGGGGCGCGGCCTGCATGGGCCATGCAGGCCCGATGCGCAGCCGCCTCCGCTAAGAGGGCGTCAGTGCCGCCCCCGGTCGGTGCGCCGGGGGCCGGCGACTACTCCGGTGGTGGTCCGGCGGTCTGGTGTCGCCGGACTCCACTGGGAAGAGTAGCAGGAGGCGGCGGGGAGGCACGGCACAGCTTGCATGGGCCATGCAAGCTGGCCGCGCTGCCGCCTCCTCGGGGAGGGCCCTCCCCGCCACACCAGGTCGGGGCACCGGGGAGGGGGCAGTCCTCCGGCGGTGGTCCGGCGGTCTGAAGCCGCCGGCCGCCGCCGGGGTAGGGGATTAACCCCCTACAGGAAGAGAAAAGAGAGAGGGAGGGGAGGCCACGGGCGCCGCCGGCTGCGTCCTCCGGCGGCCTGGCCGTCTCTCCCGTGCCGGCGTCGAGGTCCCCGAGAGGGGGCCTACCTCCCCCAGCGCCACCACCGGCGCTGGGGGAGAAGGCTTCCGCGGCCAGCTTCCTCCCCGAGCCTTGCAAGGCTCGGGGCGGCGGCCGGCGGCGCTCCGGCGACGGGGAGAGAGGTGGCCTCCCTCGGGAGGTAGGAAGGAGGAGGGGGAGCGTTCTACCTGGAGGTGAGGTGGGGCTCGAGAGGTGGAGGCGTGGTGGTCGGCCATGAGGAAGGAGGAGGTGGTGGCGGCTTGGGGTTGGTTTGCTCCGGCAAGGTGGAGGAGGGCTGGGCTGCCGGCAGGGAGAGGCTGAGAGGGAGAGAGTGGGGTGGGGGGTTTGAGAGGGGGCTGCCCCTCCTTTTATAGGAAAGGGGGGGGGGGGGGGGGGGGGGGGGGGGGGGAGCTCTCTCCCCCCCCCCCCCCCCTCCTTTTCCTCCACGTGGGGATAAGGGAGGGGGAGATATTTCTCCCCCTCCCCCTCCTCTCTCTCCTGCCCCCTTTGCCCAAATAGGGGCAGCCTCCCCCCCCCCCCCCCCCCCCCCCCCCCCTTGGGGGGTTTTTTCTCTCTCCTCCCCCCCATTTCCTTTTCATTTCCCAATAAATTTCAAGCCGGGGGGAGGGGGGGGGGGGGGGGGGGGGGGGGGGGGGGGGGGGGGGGGTTGACCGAGTCAACTTAGGGCGGGGTCCTCCTTGGCTCCCGGGGCACGATAAGAGTTGCGGGGCCGATGCCGGGTTCGTGTGCTTTATATCTCGTGCGTTGCACTGAGGCGATCTGCATAGGACTAAAATGACATACTCTCCATACGACCTCGTATCGAGACGCAACGAGTTCCGTTGTGCTTGTATTGGTCATACGATTTCAACGGAACTGACGGAAGTCAATTCGGGGTTCGTACGGTCACTATTCATAATAATGAGGTAGTGGCGCGCTACGATACCCGAAATGGTCGTTTTCTCCAAACGACCTCGGATCGAAGTGCAACGAATTCCGTTGCGCTCGTATTGTCCATACGAGTTCAACGGAACTGACGGAAGTCAATTCCGGGTTCGTACGGTCACTATTCATAATAATGAGGTAGTGGCGCGCTACGATACCCGAAATGGTCGTTTTCTCCAAATGACCTCGGATCGAAGTGCAACGAATTCCGTTGCGCTCGTATTGTCCATACGAGTTCAATGGAACTGACGGAAGTCAATTCGGGGTTAGTACGGTCACTATTCATAATAATGAGGTAGTGGCGCGCTACGATACCCGAAATGGTCGTTTTCTACTGCTCGGGCCTACTTTTATTGGGCTCACTAGGGTCTAGTGGCCCAATAAAAGTCGGGATGTTACACTATGGGCCTTTCCAGGTAACAGGGATCATCAGAGAGACAACCTATCGCCTCCTCCTTCCCCCAGAATCAAAGATACACCCCGTATTCCATGTATCATTATTAAAACCCTACACCGGCGACCCTCAACAAAGCACAGTGGAACTACCAGACCTCAATTGGAAAAATAACCCCCTTCATAGACCCTTGGCCGTCATCAGCTCACGCCAAATCATACGGCAAGGAAGAACAATACCACAAGTACTCATTCAGTGGCAGGGGCTACCTCCTGAAGATAGTACCTGGGAAGATCTATCCTCCCTCACCGATCAACCTCAACTACAAGCCGATCTTCAAGCACAAAAACTAGTCCCAGAATTAAACCTAACATCACAACCACGAAGGGGGCAAAGATCCACAGAAGCGAGATCCAGGACAGAAGGAAGCAAGGAAAAAGGAAAAGGTATACAACAAAATACAGCAGCAGAAATCCACGACTGGGGAAATACGAAGGCCAGAACAAAAAAACAACAGCCGGCAAAAAAACAACAGCCGGCACAACATCCACCCATACCACCCACAGAAGTTAGCAAGCGTTACCTGACGGACGGAAGAACCACAGAAGAAACGACGGGTTGCAGCCCTCAGAAGGTTCAGAAGGTAGTAGATATCTGTTCGTCTTCATACCATCCCTCATCACAGCAGCTGCCCTCCACGGAGTTTCGACCAAGTTCCCCATCCGCCACCATGGCCCCAAACCTAGCATACCCGCCGACGGCCACCGCTGCAACTTCAGAAGAGAACGAGGAAGACAGCGGAGAAAGAAATGAAAGTAAACGCTGAGGACAGCGTTTTTAAAGGGGAATGCATTTGTTAGGGCAAATCAATCTGACGGCTTCAAACAATATTCAATAGATCTTATGGTTCAGATCGTGCCAGGTGGCGATACATCAGCAGGCGTCAAAATCGAGCGGCAATCACAAAGGCAGAAAGACGCCAGCTATCAATCAATAAACCGCAGGCGTGTCATCATCAACCCAAGATCTACGGTCAAGTTCGAAGGAAGCGATCAACGGTCCAGATCAAAAACGCCAATTCAAAGCAAATCCAGCGGCCACAATAAAATAGCTTTTCTTGTTTTATTATCGAATTACTGTAACGGTCAAAGAGGAATAAGACCTTGTTAAATAGCGAGTTAGCAGAGATTGTAAGGTTAAGCAAAGTTATGTTAATGATAATTTCGTCTCCCTCTCCCGTTCTATTCTTCTCTCCCAACTCCGGCCACCCCCTCCGGCCGTTCATCTGTTACTATTGACTATACAACGGCGAGACCCTAACAGTTTACCTGTAGAGGCGTTGAGAATGCTTGAGGTATGGTCTGCTAAGACGTCCAAGTGTGGTAGAGTAGGGTAGAGAACGCTTCAGAAACTGACCACAAGGCGCTCCCTGAGCATTAACGAAGATCTGGAGAAGACTTTGATGCGATTTTTCCATTCCCAGTTCGCAACATACTTCAGCGCATGGGAGATCGAAACGACTTCGGGTCCGTCGACTTGGGGCTTCGGCCTGAAGGAGAGAGATACCCTCGAGTATGGAGAGCTCGGACGGAGGTTGATAGGAAGGACTCGGGAGCGTTGATGCGTGAGATTGGACGAAGCAGGCGATCGAAGGATTCGGGTGAGGGGGTCGTCGGAGCAGGGCGAGGGAGTGGGCGAAGGATTCGCTCAGATATTCCCGAAAAGCGGAGGATTTGGGAATTTTTATAATCCCACATCGCTAAAATCATTTATTAGACCGCATTTATTAATATAATTTTATATGTAATAAAAGCTGTGCTTGGTGACGTGAGACTATGATCCTAGTGGAGGCAATAACTTTGATGGATTATTTATGAGGGTTGTTAGCAAACCCCTTTTGGTTGCTAGCAAACCAATTTCTATGAGTTATTACGCATCTTTTGAAAATACCTTTGTACATGCATTTTTAGGAAAAGTGTTCAACACGAAAGGGATTATAATAAGCAAACCCCTTTTGGTTGCTAGAAAACCAATTTCTATGAGTTATTACGCGCCTTTTAAAAATACGCTTTGTACATGCATTTTTAGGAAAAGTGTTCAACACGAAAGTTACGATCAGGGCGTATTTTCTTGTTATTTTCAAAAATTCACCATAGTTACGATCAGGGCGATTTTAGGGCCTTGTGCGTGCATTTTTAGGAAAAGTGTTCAACACGAAAATTGTACAAAGCGTATTTTTAAAAGGCGCGTAATAACTCATAGAAATTGGTTTGCTAGCAACCAAAAGGGGTTTGCTTATTATAACCCCTTTCGTGTTGAACATTTTTCCTAAAAATGCATGTGCAAAGCGTATTTTCAAAAGGCGCGTAGAAACTCATAGAAATTGGTTTGCTAGCAACCAAAAAGGGTTTGCTTATAACATCACCCTTATTTATGGGCTTTATAACCCGACATGAGATTGCTTTGCCTGACCTATAAATAAAAATAGGAAGGGAATAACAAAGCAATGGCTAGAGATTTCTCTTTTAAACACAACCCGTTGACTCCTTAAGCTGAAACCGTCCGCCTCCTTCCTCCCGACGCAAGGGGGAGATTCTACATCTGTTGAAACTGGGATTCGGCCCAACGAGGAGTTGGACTCCAAAGATGGGTGCAACTCGCGCTTACTGAATAATCCATCATATTTTTAAGGCGGTTGTTAACCACAACCCATTTTGGCTAACCGCACCCAATAATTTTAAAAGCATATTTTTGTGTGGTTAAACACAACCCGTTGACTCCTTCAGCTGAAACCGTCCGCCTTCTTCCTCCCGACGCAAGGGGGAGATGCTACATCTGTTGGAACCGGGATTCGGCCCAACGAGAAGTTCGAACCCCAAAGATGGGTGAATCTCGCGCTTACTGATCCCTCGGAGAAACCTGACAGAAGACCTGGAACTAAGACATCAGATCTCTCTTCTCATCGAGAGAATCTTAGAAGCCTATCCTCAGTAATTATACATCAAATTTTTAAGTCGGTTGTTAACCACAACCCATTTTTGCTGACCGCACCCAATAATTTTAGAGAAAATTTTCTGTGAGATATCCGCATGGGAGATCTGTGGGGGACCTTTTTTTAGTTCATAAATACAACTGGATTTTCATTGATTGTAAAAATGGACTGGATTTTAGTTAAAAAAAAAGTACTCGATTTTTAGTTCAAAAAATGGACATTTTTACAGTTGTATTTTCACTCCAAAATATAGTCATATGGGTACTTAAAATGAGCGTAAAAATACATAGATCAATATTTCGTGATTTATTTTGTAAAAAAATAGAAAACATAGGAGAATTTTGTATTTCCCCCACGATTCTCCCCGTGCGGGTATCTCACAGAAAATTTTCTCATAATTTTAAATGCATATTTTTGTGTGGTTAAACACAACCCGTTGACTCCTTCAGCTGAAACCGACCGCCTCCTTCCTCCCGACGCAAGGGAGGAGATTCTACATCTGTTGGAACCGGGATTCGGCCCAACAAGGAGGTCGGACTCCAAAGATGGGTGCAACTCGCGCTTAATGAATAATCCATCATATTTTTAAGGCGGTTGTTAACCACACCCCATTTTGGCTAACCACACCCAATAATTTTAAAAGCATATTTTTGTGTGGTTAAACACAACCCGTTGACTCCTTTAGCTGAAACCGTCCGCCTTCTTCCTCCTGACGCAAGGGGGAGATGCTACATCTGTTGGAACTGGGATTCGGCCCAACGAGAAGTTCGGACCCCAAAAATGGGTGAATCTCGCGCTTACTGATCCCTCGGAGCAACCTGACCGAAGACCTGGAACTGAGACCCTTGGCGACAGTGTGGAGGTCCCACCACACACCCGGAAGATCGTAGAGCGCTTTCCCTCCTAAGCCAAGAACTGTAGTCGGGCACCTTGGAGAGCTCTGAGAATGCTAACCAAAGATGACCTGAGGAGAGAGAAGCCAAAAAGAAGTCTTCTCCAAAGGTGCCCTTAGGGTCTTATTTATAGTTTTTCTGGACTGGTCTGCTAATAGCGGGGTTACGCCTTTTGGTCTTACTAAACGCACCCAAATTTGGCCTTCTAACAGCCAAACTCCGCTGTTCGGAGGGGCTAACTGCAGGCCACCAGGGGTAGAGGGGTAATTTCCCTTCCTTAGCCCCTGGGCAAGTGGCCTGCGAGAACCCCACTCGCGAGTTCCCGCGAGTCTCCTCGCGAGTACCACTCGCGCACCCTCTCCAGGCGAGCTGTCTGTGACGGCCCCGCTCGCCTTTCTTCTGGCGACAACCACCGAGGCCAGGTCTCGCATTCTCCCCCGCGAGATCGCCCTGGCTCGCACTGCCTGGTTATTGCGACTCCTTAGTGACGAGTTTACCATTTCCAGCCTAATTCGCACATTTTTGGGTCTTTCCTTCTTGGGCGAACACGGGGTTGTACACAATCCCCGCTCTTTGCGAGATTAATCTAAGCTCGTAAAGAATCATCCAACCACGGGTGTTCGCCGGCGACTGCTGATCTGTCACCTGCCGTATTTAACTCTGGTCCTTCTTCTTCCTCTGCCTGCGAGATCTCGTGTTCTCTTCCTCACGCTTCCTTCTCTTTTTCTCGCAGGCTTCAACAATAGTGGGCGACGCTAGCGAGGCTGAGGGTCAGTTGAAGTGCGCCTCGGCCTTTACCGACCACACTTTCTTCCACAGCAACCTGACTGAGGAGGAATACCTCGCCGCCATCGCTGATTTTATTCCGCCGGGATTCTCCGCCCGCTACTCTAGCGGGGATGACGTGATCAACGTCCCCATGCCGGATGAGCTCGCCATCCCTATAGCCCACTTCGGGGTCGGCCTGCGCCTGCCTATGTGGCCAGAGGTCCGCCAGGTACGCGCCAATCTCGCTTACCTTCCACTGTCAGATTTCTAATTCTCGCTCGCTTATTCCAGACCTCGCCATTTTTGCTCGCCAGGTGATCAAACACTATGGCGTGGTATTGGGTCAGCTGACCCCCAATGCCATGGCGGTCATCGTCGCGTTCGCATGCTACATGCGAGAAGAATGCATTGAGTTCAGCTTGCCGGTCTTCCAGAAGCTGTTCTCCTTCAGGGCCTACAAGGACAAGGAGGGTACCGCTACTTCGTGGAATCAGGTCTCAAGGTAGTCGAGATCGTCAACAAGAGCCATTACTGGGCTCAGAAGTTCCTTTTCGTCAAAGGGAACTTCGGCAACGTCCCGTTCTCGCCAATTCAGCACGGCGAGAGCACCTACCGTCCCCCCAGCTCTTTGGGGCCATGACATCGCCATGTTTCAGTTCTTCAACAAGAAGAACTTTGAGGTGGCGCACCTCCACTGAAACCTGGACTCGTTGCTACCGGTGCTCCCCGGGGAGGGTATGTATCACGCTTGTTCGCCCTTTTCTTCTTAAAGCTCGAACTATCCTCCTTCTATCCTCCTTACGCAAGCCACGAGACCGCCCGAACACCTTCAGAAGAGGAGGTGACCGCTGCTACCCGCACAATCCGCAGAAGCTGCACAAGACAAGTTCGATCAGCTAACCGGCCGGTCACAAAAAAGAGACCGCAAGAACAGGACGCGAGCTCAGCTTACACTTTGTGCGATTATTTTGCTGCTACAGTGACTCCAACTTATAGGCGGGCGACCTGATCCAGTCACCGCCCTATGAGATAGAGTCACCACCCTTGACCGCGCGACCAGACCGGTCAACCCGCGCAATTAGCAAAAGATCCTCCTGCTTAGTGAGCTCGCCGACTTCAACAAAAGCCGCGTGATCATGACAACTCGCCCGGTCATGACGCTCACCACCTGTGTTCGCCACCCGACCTCCTCCAGAGACCGCGAACACACCAGGCCGACTAGGACAACAGCCCGCCAAGTCGACCAAACACCTGTGACCGCATATACCAGTAGATCGCCGAAGGACCAGCTATACGAACACAAACCGGAGACCGCGCGACTAAGAGGACCTTAGTCCGCGCGCACCACAAGGAAACCGGACAGCCACCAGACCGGGCTGCACCCACCACGCGGCCACAAGTACCAGACCGCGCGGTTACACCAAACAGAAGACAGCTCGCCACACGGTCACACGACCAGACCGCGCGGCCTCACCTCGGCACCCTTGGACAGAAGAACGGCGGTCACGCCGAATAGCCCGCGGCTAGACCAGAGAGGTTAGACTGCTAGAGGAGACCGCAAGATCGTGCGGTTAGACTAGACCGCACGGTCTCCCCCCCCCCAGACCGCCAACTCCACAAACTTCCACTTCAACATTTTCAACACTCCCCCTTGAAGTGGGAAGTTGAAAACAGCCCAAGTAAACTCCTTAGCCGAGTTAACGGCCCCTTCGCCAGCGGCTTTGTGAAGATGTCAGCAATGTTGTCCTGACTCCGAACATGCTCGACCGAAAGAGACCCTTCCAACACCTTCTCACAAATGAAATGATGCTCGATCTCGATATGCTTGGTCCTCGCGTGACAAACTGGATTAGTAACCAGTTTGAGAGCACTCTCATTGTTGCCGCTGAGCAGAGTCGGACCCCGAACCTCCTTATGGACGTCTCCTACCAACCTCCTAATCCAGATGGCTTCTTGAGCTGCCAAGGCCAAAACCTTGTATTCCGCTTCCGTGGTTGAGACAGATACGGAATCCAGCTTCTTGCTGCACCATGATATAGCCGTGGGGCCCGCCATGAAGACGTATCCAGACGATGACTTCCGATCATCCGAATCTCCTCCGTAATCAGCATTCATGTACGCATGCACCTCGAAGACCGCATCCCTCCTATAAAGGAGACCCATATCCGAAGTCGCCTTGACATACTTCAATATATTCTTGGCCGCTGGTAGATGAGGCATCCGTGGTTCCACCATATAACGGCTCACCCTGCCAACTGCATATGCAATATCCGGCCTGGTAATCGTCAGACAGATCAAGCTCCCAACCAGAGCCCGAAACACCAGCGGATCTTCCAGAATCCTCCCCTCATCCTTGCGAAGTTTCATGGCCTTCTCCAGAGGTGTGGAAATGCACTTCCCTTCCTTCATGCCGAACCGCTCCACGATTCGCTCCGCATATCCAGCCTGGGACACCAGCACTCCACTTTCCTTCCTCTGCACTTCGAGTCCAAGGAAATGGTGAAGCTCACCTAAGTCCTTCATCTCGAACCTGATGGATAGCTCGGCCCGAAGCATTGCTACCTCCTCCTTCGAATTCCCGGTCACGATCATATCGTCGACGTAAAGCAGCAGGATGACTTGAAGCTCCCCGCTCTTCTTGACGAACAAGCTTGAGTCTGAGTTTGAAGCACCAAACCTATAGAATAGGAGATATTCTGCTATCTTTCCATACTACGCCCTCGACGCTTGCTTCAACCCATACAGGGCCTTCTTCAACTTGCAGACATAGTTAGGAAAATCTTCACACACGAAGCCTGACGGCTGGACCATGAAGATGTCCTTGTCAATCTCGTCGTACAAGAATGGATTCTTTACGCCGAGCTGCCAAATCTCTCACCCCCAACATGCCGCCAAGGCAATCACAACCCGAACTGAAGTCATTTTTGCCACCGGACTGAATGTCTCTTCATAGTCTTCACCGTATTGCTGCGAGAATCCCTGAGCCACAAGGCGAGCCTTGTATCACTCGATACTGCCTTCAGCCTTCTTCTTAAGCTTATAAACCCACTTGCATGTCACAGGGGTGATACCCTTGGGCTTGGGCACCAGAGACCAAGTCTCATTCTTTTCAAGAGCATTCATCTCTTCCTGCATAGCTGAATCCCACTGTTCCACGCCTTTGTCCTTTTCAAAGCTCGACAGCTCCCTCTCATCCAAGGGACCAACAAAGAAACACGAGACAAAGCTCACCATGTTTTCTCCTGTATAGCGATCAGGGGCAATGATTGTTCGCTTCGATCTCCGCAATGCCTTCCCCTGACTCGCAGTATCTTCAACTAATCTTCCCTAGCACCCCTTCCAGACGTACTCGGAGCATCGCTCCCCTGGCTTCCTGTTCCAGAAGCCTCCACCTCAGAACTAGATATTGATGGGCCACCTGGTGACACAGGAAGCTCCACCTGAAGATTTTTCACACCTTTCTCCGGCTCCTCCACCCTGCTTTCTGGTAGCTCAACACCAGAGCATCCCTTGTAGGACGTCACCTCATCGAACACGACGTCACGAGATACAAAAAATCTTCGCGTCTCCAGGTCCATGCACTTCCAGCCCTTCTTCCGATCATCATAACCCACGAAGACTAGCTTCCTTTCTTTCGCATCTAGCTTCGTCCTAAGTGCATCTGGAACGTGCACATAGCAGGTGGAACCAAACACCCGAAGGTGCGCCACGCTTGGCTTTTCCTTAAACATCAATTCATGCGGGGTCTTCATATTGATGGGACTGAGAGGCATCTTGTTGATGACATAGGCAGCACAAGACATTCCCTCAGCCCAGAAGGACTTTGGGATACTCTTGGCATGCAGCCAACACTTGCAGGTCTCCGTCAGATGATGCATCTTCTGCTCCGCAACTCCGTTTTGTTGTGGAGTATGCATACAAGTAAGCTCCCTCCGGATGCCTGCCTTCCTGCAAAAAGTAGAGAACTCACCAGAGATGAACTCCCCTCCGTTGTCAGTGCTCAGCTTCTTATCCCGCAGGCCAAGCCAACCCTCCACAAGCTCCTTGAACTCCACGAACTTGGCAAACGCCTATGCCTTCTCCTTCAAGAAATATACCCAGACATATCTGGTGTAGTCATCGATCAACACCATCATATATCTGCTGCCTCCGAGGCTTGGGGTAGCAGTCGGTCCCATCAAGTCACCATGGATGCACTCCAACGGCACACTACTCCTTGTCTGTGACTTGTCAAACGGTAGTCGATGAGACTTGCCGAACTGACATCCCGCGCACATATGACCGTCTCCGTAGGAGGATAGACTAGGCAGGCCCTTGACCAGACCTTTCACCGCCATAGACTTCAGCTTATCCATCCCAATTCTTCTTCTTCCCCGTGTAGAGAACCTCGCCTTCTCCCCCAGACACTGACACCCCCGCCATCTGCCTTGCCATACTCTCCTACGACGCAAGCAGATTTTCCAGCTCCAGCAGAGATGGCTGATTTGCCCAACCCTGCATCGACGTCACAAAGGCCACATACTCCTTCCGCCTGCCTGCGACTTGAACAACACAAACTGAGAACCACGCGAACTCCCAAACTCCACTGATCCTCCCGAACTCCAGCAACCCACACTGCAAGCCGTGAGACCGCCCGAGCACCTTCAGAAGATGAGGTGACCGCTGCTACCCACACAATCCACGGAAGCTGCACAAGACAAGTTCGATCAGCTAACCGGCCGATCACAAAAAAAAACCGCAAGAACAGGACGCGAGCTCAGCTTACACTTGGTGCGATTATTTTGCTGCTACAGTGACTCCTATTTATAGGCGGGCGACCTGATCCAGTCACCGCCCTATGAGATAGAGTCACCACCCTTGACCGCGCGACCAGGCCGGTCAACCCGCGCAATCAGCAAAAGATCCTCCTGCTTAGTGAGCTCGCCGACTTCAACAGAAGCCGCACGATCATGACAACTCGCCCGGTCATGACGCTCACCACCTGTGTTCGCCACCCGACCTCCTCAAAAGACCGCGAACACACCAGACCGACTAGGAAAATAGCCCGCCAAGTCGACCAAACACCTGTGGCCACATATACCAGCAGATCGCCGAAGGACCAACCATGCGAACACAAACCGGAGACCGCGCGACTAAGAGGACCTTAGTCCGCGCGCACCACAAGGAAACTGGATAGACACCAGACCGGGCTGCCCCCACCACGCGGTCACAAGCACCAGACCGTGCGGTTACACCGAACAGAAGACAACTCGCCACACGGTCACACGACCAGACCGCGAGGCCTCACCTCGGCACCCTTGGACAGAAGAACGACGGTCACGCTGAATAGCACGCAGCTAGACCAGAGAGGTCAGACCGCCAGAGGAGACCGCAAGACCGTGCTGTCAGACCAGACCGCGCGGTCTCCCCCCCAGACCGCTAACTCCACAAACTTCCACTTCAACATTTTTAACACTTGTTACCCTTCCAGCCTCTCCAGAGATCAACCTGACCCACAGTCTATGAGAGCCCGATAGCGGAATCGATCTTGGGCATTCCAGCACCAAAGAGCTTGTTACCCTGCCAGCCTCTCCAGAGTTCAACCTGACCCATCGTCTATGAGAGCCCGACAGCTGAATCGATCTGGGTCATTCCAACACAAAAGAGCTTGTTACCCTATCAGCCTCTCCAGAGATTAACCTGACCCACCGTCTATGAGAGCCCGATAGTGGAATTGATCTGGAGCATTCCAGCACCAAAGAGCTTGTTACCCTGCCAGCCTCTCCAGAGATCAACCTGCCCCAGCGTCTATGAGAGCCCAGCAGCGGAATCGATCCGGGCCGGCATTCCAACACCAAAGGAAGGACGCTTGTGGATTTCTGCTTAGAAACAATTTCAAAGTTAATATAAGAAGAGCAAAACATACAAGTCAATTACAAAAACTTTTATGGATATAATTGTTTCAAGTCGTCCCCACTCTTGGCCCGGCCGAGAGGTACCCCTTCCACATCCTGGAGGTGATACCCTCCCTACTTGAGCACTTCACTTACAATGTAAGGCCCATCCCTATTGGGGTCAAGTTTACCTACCGCGGCTCCTCTCCCAGCCGCATTGACCTTCTTCAGGACCAAGTCCCCATTCTCAAACTGTTTTATTCTGATATGCTGGTCAAAGTATTGGGCCATCCGCATCTTGACCTCCTCCTGTCGAATGGGGGAGAGATCTCGGAGTTCCTCCACCAGGTCCAAGGATAACCTTTGCTCCCCTTCATTCTCCGCTCGCCACTCGTCATCACCTTCTCCCGCGGTGACTACCCTGGGGGACTTCACCTCGAATTCTATGGGAAGCACGACCTCTGACCCAAGAGACAGTTTGAAAGGGGTCTCCTTTGTGGCCATGTTTGGAGTAGTTCTTAGGGCCCAGAGGACTGAGGGCAGCTGCTCTACCCAGTTGCCTCTGAGGTTCCCGACCTTCTTTTTGAGTAAGTTCACAATTAATTTGTTTGCCGCCTCCACCTGCCCATTGCTCCTCGGGTGGTGGGCCGACACAAATCGAAGATCTATTCCAAGCTGAGTGCAGAAGCTGACGAACACATCGCTGGCAAACTGCGGCCCGTTGTCCATCACTATGGACAATGGGAGCCCGTGCCTGCAAATTATTTCAACCCATACAAAATTTCTTACCACTTGGGATGTCACATTGGCTAGCGCCTTCACCTCTAGCCACTTGGAGAAGTAGTCTATCATCACTAGAAGGAACCTTCTCTGACCACTCGCCTGGGGGAAGGGACCAACCAGGTATAGCCCCCATATCACGAAGGGCCACGGAGCAGTGATGGTCTGGAGCCTCTGAGCTGGGAGAAGTTGGAGTGGAGCATAGAGCTGACACTTGGAGCACTTCTTTGCAAACTCCGCCGCATCCTTGCTCAGGGTAGGACAGAAATAACCTTGTCTCAGCACCCTTCCTTCCAATGTCCTACTCCCCGAGTGGCTGCCACACTCTCCTGAGTGGATCTCCTCCAAGACCCCCGGGACCTCCCCCTCGGCTACACAACGGGCAAGGAGTCCCGAAAGGGTCTTACGATACAGCCCACCTGCATGCATGGAGTAATAGGCAGATTTGTACCTGAGCCGTCGCTTGTCCACCTCCCCTTCGGGGAACTTCCCCGGCGTCAGGAAGGTGATGATGGGACTCATCCACGACTCTTGCTGGTCTATCTCCATCATCTCTTCTTCCTCGATGGATGGTCAGAAGAGCTCCGACACCGTCCCCCCTGCCCGGGGACCGAACCTGGCCAGAAGGTCTGCAGGAGTTCTCTCCTCCCTTGGCACATGATTGATGGAGAAAGTGCAGAACTGTAAGACCCCATTTTTTCGCTACAAAAACCCGAGTCTTATGCCTAGAACCGCCGCTTTGCGGTGACACCCTCGTACGGGAAGGTCGCCACTACAAAGCGCCGATTCTATCGGCCAGATCGATCACAAAGAAGAAAAGAATACTTGAACAAATATTAACCCAAGTCCACAATCACATGCTATATATAAATATAAATGTCCACATTATATTAACTGAATACAAAGATAACAATAATAAGAAGAAGGGCTCATGCCCAGTACATCATAACCTCACTACAAGATCACTCGCGGAAGCTAACTACTAATCACTCTATGTTCCTGTGACTGGTGCTCCTGTACTAGACTGGTCTGCCTCCGTCTGCACCGGCCTCTAGTGCCGCTGCGTCTCCTCGATCTCCTAAAATGATATGGTCCACCGACCGTTAGTCAAAAAGACTAAGCCAATCCCCCACCCCTCCCCCGGTGACTCCTAGGCACCGAGCGGGAAGGATGAAGCGGAGGACAACAAGGGGTATAATCAAAAAGTAGATGACGGGGCATAATCTACAGGAAGAGTTCTACCACTACTCAAGTATATATATACATAATCGAAGCAGTTAATAAAGCATAGTAAGAGCAGGTAAAGAGTAAGTAAAGTGCAGTAAGTAAAGACAATAATAATAGAAAAGTAACCATTGATTTATAGGAATGCCCATACAAACCTATAGACCAAGGGGTCGTTTAGCATGGCCTATCATATAAGAAGTCCCATAACCGACTTATACGATAGGGGTAGGGGTTGAAATGCAATGTTTATGCTATGACATGCAAGGTATGCAGTTTATGCTATGTTCATACAAGTGCAACTCACACACTTTGACTCTATGCGCACAGACCTTTAGTTCCCCCTTTTTGGAGCTAGCAAGACACCCAGGATACTCCCGTAGTGGCAAACAGAAGCGGTGGGTTGGGCCCCGCCCACCTCTAGGTTGGTATTCACACTACCTAACCTAGACCTATCGCACGCCTCAACGCCAAGAACACAACAACGGAGCATCTGCGTACTCTTACTAGCTGGACCACCAGACTTTCAAGGCTAAGTGCAAATTCCACACTTGCCGAGTCAACGTATTGACGTCGGTGTGAACGACCGACCAATACCGAAGACCCACCACCTTCATGCACATGCAAACATGTTCTACTATCTCCGATCCATAGGCTTCCTAGGCTAATGATGAGTCCCAATTATATACACATTTATGGACTCATCTGGGCCGATTATCTAGTCTTTGCACTACACTTTAGGCATGTTTTCGTTCATATTTGATATTCCATGCTATTTGCACTTTTTGGCCCGTTTCGATGTGCAATTGCACGCTTTATGGTTGGGGGTAAGAACATTGTGTTCCCCATTCTTTTTATGATATTATGATGTTGCTGGAGGTGTTTTCCCAGCTGTGTGATTGCTATTTGGTGTTGTGCAGGTGGGTAGAACATCCATATTGCCCAGATTTCATGCCTGCATGAATCACACGGTCGTGCGTTTTCTTGACGCACGGTCGGTTGCGATCGTGCGCGTTCATTTACGGCCCAAAACAACATTCTGAATTTGGTCGTGCGTTTTTACGCACGGTCGTGCGTTTGGTAGTGCATGAACAAATTTTGCAATCTGTTCTATTTAAACTGCGATTTTTAGGTTTTTCAGGATCCCGAACAGTTCCGCGATTTCTTTCGCCGTCAGGGCGGAAAGCTCCGTTTTTCTCTCCTTCTTCCTCCACCTTTTGCCCAAGGCCACCTCCATCATCCAAGTGCTTCAAGGAGAGGAGGCTACACTCATCTTCATCACTAAGCTAGGAGTTCTTCGCAGCAGACATGGCCGGATTGTAGTTTTTCGGAGAAGACGGGTCCATTGGGAGGAAGTGACAACCCTCCTCTACCCCGGACGATAGCTGGGACCGAGCTAGGACGCGGATTGACAACCCGATGATTCCTACCGAGAATCTACAGCAAGCCTTCGGATTCGGTTGTATCTCTTTTATTTTTCTCTTCTTAGGTTATTGGTTCTTGCAGTGTAATCTTCTATTTTATGATGATGTATGTACTCTGCACTTGCTTTAATTTGTATTAAATTGTTAAGCAATGATATCATTTGTGTATGAGTGCTTGAGGTGAGCTCTTGTGGTGATTATGGTGTGAGCGATTTGGGTTTGCTACACTAGCAATTGCTAGGTGTGAGCTTTGTTATGAGGTGCTTGCGACCCTCATTCTGCCGGTGCGATTCACTCCATCCGCAAGCCTTCTCTTCCATCCGCCTAGTGAAGCGTGTCATAGCGGCCCGTGTAATCCATTCGCCAAACGAAAGCAGCGCGCTCAAGGCCTGCACAGTTCGATTCCGTTTGCCTACTCGTCCATCCGCCCTTTCGAAGCAGCGCGCTCAAGGCCTGCCTAGTCTCCATCCCGCCAAGCGAAGCATTGCATAGCGGCATTGCATAGGAGTAGTTTAGTTATTTTCTTTTATTTCCACAACCAAAACCCCCCATTTCCACAACCCATCCGACTTAAGGACTTCAATCTCAAGTCCTTCCTCAATAGTAAACTCCACCTTACTGTGTTCCTTCAAGATCGATACTTGGGGATGCACTCCCACATTTAATATTACTTGAACGATCGGTACACTGCCGTTTCGTGCGGCAGTCTTGCTACCGCCTATAGCGGTGTGCTAAGATTTGCGCATCAAGTTTTTGACGCCGTTGCCGGGGAATACAGACGTGTGAGTTTGCTGTAGAGGGAGACAAGAGATAGTAGTTCTTCCAGTGTGTTTAGCCGCCTAATTATTTTGTTTGCTTTTTAATTATATATTGTTTGTTATTATTTCTCTCTCCTATTTTAAAGTTTTAAGCAAGTTTTCCAAGTTTTGTTATAATTGATTGTGTAGCTTTTCTGCGCAAAGAACTTTGAATCGCTATGGATTCTGTGCCTAAGCTTAGCTGCTATGACGCTTTCTGCCATGCTATTGACGCCTTAAATATTATGAATGATGAGCTACGTAGGACTTTGCGTTGTTTGCTTTGTCAAAATACGGATCATGTTTTGAAAGACCGCCCCAGGCTTTTACCTACTCCAATTCCTGACCGCTGCTCCTTCACTCATGACAACATTGTCCCTACTGCTCATTCTTTACCCATGGAGGCAATCGTTCCCTCTACCCCTGAGCTTATTTCTTGCATGGACTCTTCGCTCCCTGTATATGGCTTTACTCCTAGTGATGACGATGATTCATTTGATGGCCAACAAGGTGAGATTTGGGAGCTCCATGATGAACTAGAGTGGGATGAGGAAAGTATTCTTTCCATTGGGGAGGCGTTAGCAGATCTTTTTGCGGAGGAACCTGATATTTTACTTTCTGATTATGATGTTCCTCCAGTTTTTTTGCATGCTTTTTCTACACCTTTTTTTTATGATCCTGCCGAAGATTATTTGCAGGGTGATGTTCTTGACCTCCAAGTTGCACCAAAGTGGGATGCTGAGGATGACCTTTCTGATGAGGAGTTATGCACCTCTTCATTGGTGAAGGAGATCTGTCGCACCATTGATGCCTTCGAGTTTTCAGATGTGCCTCGTTATGACTATTATGACACTGACAGTGATCATGCTTGGGAACTTGCCAGGAGTGATGCCGGGGCCACTCCTCCTTTATGTGAACCTTTTAGTCCTTCATCCATTTTATTTCCTAATCCTCCTTCTAATAATGCTGATATTGATAAATTCATCCTTCCTACTCCCTCTCCTGCTTCTATTTATGATATTTCATATATCCCCTTGCATGTGAATGAATATGTGGACCCATTTTGGGCGATTCTTTGTGGCAGTCTTGGAAGGAAAAGCAAACGATAATGATGAAATCCATCGCCTATTCCACCTCATCATCATTGCCTGCGTTTTCCTTGAAAGACTGGGTGCAAGGTGGAAAGCGCTACTTCACCCATGACCGCAGATTGGAGAAGAGGAAGAGGATGAAGAAAGATGAAATATGGAGATGGAAAGCTCCTGATCTTCTGATGTGCTGCTTTTGGGTCTTCGGGCCCATCTCTTTTATTTGCAGTTACTATTTTAAATCAACTTATAGTTGATCATTTTGAGGCATGTAATATTTAGGATTTACTAGCTTTTGCTTTATGCTTAGACTTTTATTAAAACTGCATAATACGGGTATTAAGTCCAGCTTAAGGACAGTAAACAAAAGCGCTGCTGGGAGATAACCCAAGTCTCTTTTGTTTTTATTTCTCTAATACGCTAATAGTTTAGTTTTATATATATATTTTTTGCGTGGAGTCTTTTGCCTGCAGGTGTGCGACAATTTCTTTGGTGGTCTTGGAGTGAAGTTTTCAGAATTTAACGCCAAATCTTCTGGTATGCTCATTTCTGAGCATGGGGTAACCTCTCCTCTCTTCATTCTCTTACACTCATGTTGATATCTCAACTTACCTTATTGCATAGATTATGTCTGGGGGAGAGCAGTTTGTTACCCACTGTGCACGCACATGTTGCATTGCACACTAGAAGTAATTTTATTTTATCTATGTAGTACATTTGTTCATATCACTACACCCACTTGAGAGCGCACTCACTTGTGTGTGTGTTTCCGCTCATTCTTATTGTGGTTGGAATGTGAAATAGGATGTTAGCTTAGGAATTGCATATCAGAGTGCGATGTTGACTCTTGTAATGCTCTAGTCGCATCCGCTTGCTCCAGTAGAAATTTGAGTAAAATTAGATTATTTCTATGCATTTAATTTACGATTAGTGTTTTTGCGTAGTTTTAGATTTATTATACTCAATTGGTGAATGTGAATGAAATTTGCGGTAGCACGGTGTTGTGTGTAAGCGAGCGCTAGTTGTGTGTTGCTCGAGTCGGAAGGAAGGTTTATCTTTCTCGTGGGCTAAGAACTTGACCCAAGCGACTCTTGAAGCCTGGGCGAGAGCAACTCATTTTGTTAAACGTGATGTAGGCCATTTTTCGGCTAGTTTGAGCTTTATTTTCCATGACCTATGCGTTTACCTTAGCAAGCCAAGTTTGTGCCTACCCCTCCTTTGTTTCAGCTCTTCTTTCAATCACCAAAGCCCGAAGCTTATCCTATTATCGCAACAAAAAAAAATGAGTTAACTGAAATTACATTTCATATTTAGATGTGATGTATGGAATTTTTGTGATGTGAAGAAAAAGTGGTATTGTGTGCTGAACACATTGTTGTAAACCAACCGGGGGATAAAAGAAAAAGAAAAAAAGTGAAGTTAAAAGAAAAAAAAATCTGAAAAGAATTGGAATGAAAAGAAATCCCCTTGGGCGTAATAGAAAAAAAATCAGTTGGTATTTGTTTGGAGTAGGCTGGGTGCACACCCACTTTTCAAGCTAAGTCTGGGGGTGTGTCACACTAGCATCATTCTTGGTTTTGTTTTGGTACAACATTATCTTTTGACTCAATTGGGTTGCGTAGCCATCTCGTTTATCATTGAATAGCATACCGTAACCTAAGCCTCATTATAACCTGAAAGTCCTATTGATTTAACTTGTGAGTTTGCTAGCGCCGTGGAGAGAGTGTAACCGGGCAAGCTTATGGTTCTCCTCGTTGATGGATTTCAGAGGAGTTATTCCGGAATTCCGGTCTTTAGCAACACCCTCCTGAGTGGCTTGGTTACTTTCACACCGGGTACGATCGCACAAATTCTTCATGATTCACCATCTGAGTACAAATAAATCTCTATTTACGCATTTATACTATTGTAAATTAGTTAGTATAGTTAGAATCTTCTTTTACAGAATTTTTATTTGCATGGGTATGATACTTCGCATCTTACTCTTTCTTTGCAATTCTCTACGCCAACTACCATTTCCATACTCCGCCGGATTTGTTTGCTCGGGACGCGCAAACAGTTAAGTCTGGGGGTGTGATGAGACCCAATTATATACACATTTATGGACTCATCTGAGCTAATTATCTAGTCTTTGCACTACACTTTAGGCATGTTTTCGTTCATATTTGATATTCCATGCTATGTGCACTTTTAGGCCCGTTTCAATGTGCAATTGCACGCTTTATGGTTGAGGGTAAGCACATTGTGCTCCCCATTCTTTTTATGATATTATGATGTTGCTGGAGGTGTTTTCCCAGCTGTGTGATTGCTATTTGGTGTTGTGCAGGTGGGTAGAACATCCATATTGCCCAGATTTCATGCCTGCATGAATCGCACGGTCGTGCGTTTTCTTGACGCACGGACGGCTGCGATCGTGCGCGTTCATTTACGGCCCAAAACAGCATTCTGAATTTGGTCGTGAGTTTTTATGCACGGTCGTGCGTTTGGTTGTGCATGAACAAATTCTGCAATCTGTTCTATTTAAACTGCAATTTTTAGGTTTTTCAGGATCCCGAACAGTTCCGCAATTTCTTCCGCCGTCAGGGCGGAAAGCTCCATTTTTCTCTCCTTCTTCCTCCACCTTTTGCCCAAGGCCACCTCCATCATCCAAGTGCTTCAAGGAGAGGAGGCTACACTCATCTTCATCACTAAGCTAGGAGTTCTTCGCAGCAGACATGGCCGGATTGTAGTTTACCGGAGAAGACGGGTCCATTGGGAGGAAGTGACAGCCCTCCTCTACCCCGGACGATAGCTGGGCCCGAGCTAGGATGTGGATTGACAACCCGACGATTCCTACCGAGAATCTACAGCAAGCCTCCGGATTCGGTCGTATCTCTTGCATTTTTCTCTTCTTAGGTTATTGTTGCTTGCAATGTAATCTTCTATTTTATGATGATGTATGTACTCTGCACTTGCTTTAATTTGTATTTCATTGTTAAGCAATGATATCATTTGTGTATGAGTGCTTGAGGTGAGCTCTTGTGGTGATTATGGTGTGAGCGATTTGGGTTTGCTACACTAGCAATTGCTAGGTGTGAGCTTTGTTATGAGGTGCTTGCGACCCTCATTCCGCCGGTGCGATTCACTCCATCCGCAAGCCTTCTCTTCCATCCGCCTAGTGAAGCGTGGCATAACGGCCCGTGTAATCCATTCGCCTAACGAAGCAGCGCGCTCAAGGCCTGCACAGTTCGATTCCGTTTGCCTACTCGTCCATCCGCCCTTTCGAAGCAGCGCGCTCAAGGCCTGCCTAGTCTCCATCCCGCCAAGCGAAGCATTGCATAGCGTCATTGCATAGGAGTAGTTTAGTTATTTTCTTTTATTTTCCACAACCAAAACCCCCTGTTTCCGCAACCCATCCGACTTAAGGACTTCAATCTCAAGTCCTTCCTCAATAGTAAACTCCACCTTACTGTGTTCCTTTGAGATCGATACTTGGGGATTCACTCCCACATTTTATATTAATTGAACAATCGGTACACTGCCGTTTCGTGCCGCAGTCTTGCTACCGCCTATAGCGGCGTGCTAAGATTTGCGCATCAGCTAACATGCCCGTCATCAATAACCTTCCGAGCCACCAGCTCGCCGGACCAACCTGTCCGTACCAACAAACACTACTGAGTCACAAGCTCACCGGACTAACTAGTCCACTGCTTCAACCACCGAGCCTACTGCTCAAAAACCAAACCAACTAACATACCCGTGACAACGGAGCGTGAGTGAGTATATTACTGAATTAATCTTGTATACAACTTAACCCTACAATTTATGATTAATCTTGGACTTCCCGAGGATTACCCTATAAGGGGCTCGCTACGGTACTAGGAACTATAATGGGATGACACCCCAAAGTTCCCTTTCTCAAGAAACTTAGTGTTATTGGTATCTATCCATAAGAATACCCCTCTTATCATTTCACTTGAGCTAAACCTAAGTGCTTTATGACACGCTAGGGAAAAGACGATCCTTCGTCAATCCCAAGCACAACCTTTATAACAGTCCTGGCCCAAGCCTCACCGGGTCTTGCCGCCCTAGGAACTGCCGGCACCGACGGCCCAGGACCATTCTGGGAGCGGCCTGACCAGTCAACACTGGCCCCGCCCTAGGACACTGGCGCCATCGGTTCACCCTGACCACAACTGGTCAACAACAAGCCTGCAGGCCGTACACCCCAACCCCTCTCTAGCCTGCCACAGGGCACAGCGGGTTGTTGGATGGGGGGGGGGGGGGGCACGAACCCACGCCCTCCCTTTGATGAGAATTGAGCCAGTTAAGCGGCAGCGCGTGGACTTCCCAGGAGGTCACCCATCCCGTGACTACTCCAGCCCGAGCACGCTTAACTACGGAGTACTTTCACTTCTCATCACCAACTGAGCTGCAGCTCAATTGGTGATGAGAATCGAAAGAACTCCGTAGTTAAGCGTGCTCGGGCTGGAGTAGTCACGGGATGCGTGACCTCCTGGGAAGTCCACGCGCTGTCGCTTAACTGGCTCATTTCTCATCAAAGGGAGGGCGTGGGTTCGTGCCCCCCCTCCAACAACCCACTGTGCCCTGTGGCAGGCCAGAGAGGGGTTGGGGTGTACAGCCTGCAGGCTTGTTGTTGACCAGGTGTGGTCAGGCTGAACCGATGGCGCCAGTGTCCTAGGACGGGGCCAGTGTTGACTGGTCAGGCCGCTCCCAGGATGGGCCTGGGCCATCGGTGCCGGCAGTTCCTGGGGGTCAGTGACCCGGGGATGGGCTTGGGCCAGGACTGTTATAAAAAGCCCATCCCCGGGACACTGACCCCCAGGAACTGCCGGCACCGATGGCCCAGGCCCATCCTGGGAGCGGCCTGACCAGTCAACACTGGCCCCATCCTAGGACACTGGCGCCATCGATTCAGCCTGACCACACCTGGTCAACAACAAGCCTGCAGGCCGTACACTCTGGCCTGCCACAGGGCACAGTGGGTTGTTGGAGGGGGGGGGGGGGGCACGAACCCACGCCATCCCTTTGATGAGAAATGAGCCAGTTAAGCGGCAGCGCGTGGACTTCCCAGGAGGTCACCCATCCCGTGACTACTCCAGCCCGAGCACGCTTAACTACGGAGTTCTTTCACTTCTCATCACCAATTGATCTGTACACCCCAACCCCTCTCTGGCCTGCCACAGGGCACAGTGGGTTGTTGGAGGGGGGTGGGGCACGAACCCACGCCCTCCCTTTGATGAGAAATGAGCCAGTTAAGAGGCAGCGCGTGGACTTCCCAGGAGGTCACCCATCCCGTGACTACTCCAGCCCGAGCACGCTTAACTACGGAGTTCTTTCAATTCTCATCACCAATTGAGCTGCAGCTCAATTGGTGATGAGAATTGAAAGAACTCCATAGTTAAGCGTGCTCAGGCTGGAGTAGTCACGGGATGGGTGACCTCCTGGGAAGTCCACGCGCTGCCGCTTAACTGACTCATTTCTCATCAATGGGAGGGCGTGGGTTCGTGCCCCCCCTCCAACAACCCACTGTGCCCTGTGGCATGCCAGAGAGGGGTTGGGGTGTACGGCCTGTAGGCTTGTTGTTGACTAGGTGTGGTCAGGCTGAACCGATGGCGCCAGTGTCCTAGGACGGGGCCAGTGTTGACTGGTCAGGCCGCTCCCAGGATGGGCCTGGGCCATCGGTGCCGGCAGTTCCTGGGGATCAGTGACCCGGGGATGGGCTTGGGCCAGGACTGTTATAACCTTACCCTTAACTCACCAGCACTCTTAATACATAACTCCTTTTTGGTGACCTAAATCTCTTCATCCTGGCCATGTACACCAACTACATGCCATTCCCACTTAGTAGGCCACTAGTTACCCAAGTTCCACAGTTTTACTAAACGCAGACCAAACTAACTATATGAAGCTTGCAATTAGAGGTACTCCAAATATTCATCCAACTGACTCAAGATAATTACTGGGGGTCTATCATGATGTTATAAGACTAAATCCAGAGAATCATATTTTTCCTTAATTATTTAGTATTTATTTTATTTTCTCCAAACATTTGCCAAGTATGAAAATGAACATGAAGTATAAAATCTTCTTATGATATGACTCTCATAAAATTAGTATAATTCTATCATGCCAAAATAACAGCAAATACAAAGTGTCACAATTTTACAATCAGGAATAGTCCTCTATTTTTATTATTTATCATCTATCCAAACTTGTAGATTTATGAAGGAACCACCAAAAATATCTACACCAAAATTATGAGAAAAATACCAAACCCTTGTATTCATCAAAAAAGTCTACTGACGAAATTTCAGGAATTATGGAGATCATTTTCTCACTTAAATAAATACTTTAAGAAAACCTCAAATAAGATAAGTTGTGAAGTAGCCTACTGATTTAAGTCTCCAAAAATTATATAAAAATTCACAGAGTTTACTAATGCTCTGAAATATCTTATTATGAATTTGCACAAATTATCAAAGATTATTGGACCCTCAATTATTTTTCTTAAGCCTAAGACAAAATAAATGCCTTGTGAATGAAGTACTGATTAAATCATTCAATTAAATACACAAAAATTACCAGTGGTGTATATCATGATATTAAAGACACTACCAAAGTTTCATCATCATCCAAGACCATTTAAGCATGTAAATTTCTCTTAAAAGGAATTTCCCTAAAGGGTTTATGACCTATTTCAAAGGGAATAATTGTTCCTACAATTCTTATAGAATTACCAAGGTCCTATTTGCACCCTATGAACTTATCCACCAAGTTCCATGACCATTCTATAGCTTTTGACCACATGTCCTTCACAAAGCTCTATATGCACCCCAAGGGGTAAATCTAGGGTCCTAGGGCATATCCACCTCCACACCACCCCAACTCACTCATGGGGGTGTTTTTGGTGATCCTAAACCAGTGTCCAAGGTTTCACCTCATAGTGAGGAGATTTGACCACAATATCCCAAGCTAAAGACCATGCCCTAATTTTGACCTAATTAGACCCAACTTAGGTTAACCAATTTCCAAGCTAAAACAGTCCCAATTGGGCTGAGATTTTTACCAAGGTCATAACATAACCCGAAGGAGCATCCACCAAAATTTGGAGGGCACTGGAGGTCATTTGACCCAATAATTAATTACTAAATGATTTATGAAATTATCTCAAAAACCTTAGAAAAAGGTTCTCCTAAAAATCCCACATTTGATTATGTTGTGTGGGTGTATGTAACTAGCCTAGGTTTTAAGTATCAAGGCCATAACATCTACCTATAAAAAGATATGAAGGAAAGAGTGACTGCCCTACCCTAGGGACCAGTCCCACCATTTTGACTCTATAGGGAGCTACAGTACTTCTTCTGAGGTGAAAACAATTTTAAAACACAGTAGACTCCAAGGGCTACAACTTTGATATTGACCACTTTTCATCAGAGGGCCCTAAGTATTTTTAATAATTAAATCTAGGTACAGCCAAATATGTGACAGAAATTACATAAGCATTTATTTATATAAGGGATTCTGCGTTTGACGAAATGTTTACTACGCTCGAAGAATTGTGAACTGCGTCCGACGAAATCTTATATAAGTTGCGTTCGACAAAATAAATCTGCGTTCGACGAAAAGAATTCCGTTCGACCAACTCTAAAATCAGTTCGTCGAACTCAACTATTAGATCGACGAAGATTAAAACGCGATCGACGAACCAGTTGCGTTCAACGAAATAAAAACTGCGCTCGACGAAAACAAAATAATTCTGCGTTCGACTAAATATGATCTGCGTTCAACGAAATGAATTCCGTTCGACGAACTCTAAAATCAGTTCGTCAAACTCAACTATCAGATCGACGAAGACTAATCGCGATCGACGAACCAGTTGCGTTCGACGAAATAAAATCTGCGCTCGACGAAAACAAAATAATTCTGCGTTCGACTAAATAAAGTCTGCGATCGACGAACTATGTTCTGCGTTCGACGAACGCCGTGCTTCAGTGCGTTTGAAGAATTATGATCTGTGTTCGACGAACCAATCCAGTTCGACAAATTAATTTAGTGCGGCGAATCAACTTCGTTCGACGAACTCTGTGTTCAGTTCGTCGAACTCAACTATCCGTTCGACGAACCCCAAAGGGAGTCCGACACGAATTCCGTTCGATGAACCCCGGGTTCCGTTCAACGAACGCCGGGATCCGTTCGACGAATGCCGGGTTCCGTTCGACAAACTCAACTAATAGATCGGTGCCTTAATTACCGTTCGACGGACGCCGGGTTGCGTTCGACGAACTCATCTATTTGTTCGACGAATTATTCTTCTACTCAGACCGACGAATTAATTTAACAGGAATATAACCTAAAGATGAAATAACATTATAACATATATCATAATCACGTAAATAAAAACTAGGCACAAATCTTGGCGCAAGCAGACGGTGACTGGCCTTCTTCTTCCTTCAGCCAAGGGCTACGATGATCCCGTCCTGGGCTTCCTTGCGGGATGATTTCCCGGCCACCTGAGTCACTTTCCGGCCAGCCAATGCCACCACCACCTCCGTTGAGGTGGTGTCCTGCGATAGGGGGTGGTTGGCCGACCGGAGGTGGTAGGATCGAGGTGATGATTTCAGTAAATACGGATATTATATCTCATGAAGTGTAAATCCGAAACCTTTGAAAAGTTCAAAGAGTTTAAGAATGAAGTAGAGAACCAACTGGGAAAAAGGATTAAAGCACTCTGATCTGATCGAGGTGGTGAATACCAAAGTCATGAGTTTCGTGATCATTTGAGAGAGTGTGGTATTGTATCACAACTCACTCCACCTAGAACACCACAACATAATGGTGTTTTTGAGAGGAGGAATCATTCATAGTTAGACATGGTGTGGTCGATGATGAGTCATGCAGATCTGCCCATTTTCTTTTGGGGATTTGCTCTAGAGACTGCTGCTTTCACTTTAAATCGTGCTCCAACGAAAACGGTTCTAAAGACACCATATGGGATATAGACTGGGAAGCGTCCTAGTATGTCTTTTATTAAGATTTGTGGCTGTGAGGCATACGTGCGACGTCAAATGCCTGACAAGCTGGAACCCAAGTCGGATAAGTGTTACCTAGTGGGGTATCCTAGGGAGACCAAAGGGTACTACTTCTATCTGCCGTCTGAAGGCAAAGTGTTTGTCGTAAGGACTTGTGTCTTTTTGGAGAAAGAGTTCTTATTCAGAAAGACTGCAATGGTTGAACTTGTAGAAGTTCAAGAACCACAAACTGAGAACAAATCGGAATTGGAGCCTGAGCAAGGACTACAAGAAGTTGTAGCTAGAGAGCCTGCTCAAGAAACACAAGTCCTACATAGGTCTGGTAGACCAAGATTTGAGCCTGAGAGATATGGATTTCTCATGTCTCAGATAGGTAATGTGTTGCTTATGGATCATGATGATGAGCATGCAACCTACCAAGAGGCTATGAATGGATCAGACTCCGAGAAGTGGCTTGACGCCATGAAATATTAAATGGACTCCATTTATGTAAACCAAGTTTGGCCTTGGTGGAACCACCTAAAGGGGTACAACCCATACGGTGCAAGTGGGTCTTCAAGAAGAAGACCGACATGGATGGTAATGTATAGACATTCAAAGGGCGATTAATGACAAAAGGTTTCAAGAAAATTCATGGAGTTGACTGTGATGAGACCTTTTCCCCTATTGCTATGGTCAAGTCCATCAGAATTTTATCTGCTATTGCTGTGTATTATGAATACGAGATCTGGCAAATGGATGTCAAAATGGCTTTCCCTAATGGAAACCTCCTTGAGGAAGTGTATATGACACAACCCGATGGTTTTGTATCTCCAACTGAAGCCACTAAAATATGCAAGTTGAATCGATCCATTTATGGATTGAAACAAGTATCTCGAAGTTGGAATATGAATTTTGATGAGAAGATCAAAGAGTTTGGTTTCATAAAAAATGAGGATGAGCCTTGTGTTTACAAGTGGTTTAGTGGGAGCATTGTCATTTTCTTGATATTGTATGTGGATGACATACTGTTGATCCGGAACGACATTCCAACTCTGCAAGTTGTTAAGAACAACCTAGGAAACTACTTTTCTATGAAAGACTTGGGCGAAGCGACTTATATACTTGGTATTAAGATCTATTGAGATTGATCGAAGAAGTCGCTGGGTTTGACCCAGGGTACGTATATTGAGAAGGTGCTGAAATGGTTCAGCATGCTTGAATCCAAGAAGGGATTCTTACCCATGTCTCATGGTGTGAGTCTCTCTAAGGACCAGTGTCCTAAATCTTTGGAAGATAAAGACCGCATGAATTTGATTCCATATGCTTCGGCAATTGAATCAATCATGTATGCAATGTTGTGTACTCGACCCGATGTCTCATATTCTTTAAGCATGACGAGCAGTTATCAGTCTGATCCTGGTGATGGTCACTGGATAGCTATCAAGAATATCCTAAAGTACTTGAGAAGGACTAAGAATATGTTCTTGGTGTTTGGTGGAGAGGAAGAACTCGTTGTAAATGGATATACGAATGCTTGCTTCTAGACTGATAGGGACGACTCAAAGTCTCAATCAGGTTTTGTATTTTACCAGAATGGAGGAGCTATAAGCTCTAAGAGTTCCAAGCAAGAGACAATTGTCGATTTTACGACAGAAGCCGAGTATATTGCTGCAATAAATGCAGCAAAGGAGTCTGTATGGATTAGGAAATTCATCGACGAGCTAGATGTTGTTCCTAGCATTGTTCATCCCGTTGTTCTCTACTATGACAACAATGGTGCAATTCCCCAAGCTAAGGAACCTAGATCTCATCAGCGCTCCAAGCACATACTTTGGCGGTTCCATGTTATTCGAGAGATTGTCGATCGAGGAGATGTGAGCATATGTAGAGTACCGGCTGAAGAGAATATTGCGGATCCACTAACAAAGCCCCTTGCACAGAGAGAGCATGATTGTCATACTAGATCAATGGGTATTATATACCTGAATGATTATCTATAGTGGGAGTCTTGTGGATTATATTTGTGTCGGTTGTTATTCTTGTGATGAATAGAGTATTTTATATTTCATTTTACACTTATGACAAGTACTTTTATTATGTCAACTAATTCTATTTGATAGATTAATTAACATGATGAATGCCCTTATTGTGTTTGCTTCCATAGGAATTCAAGTGCGTGACTTGAATGTGATAGCCAATGTTTAAACGAAGCATCATTCTTAAATGGTCCCTGGTCGAGGCATCATCCTAGAAATTAGGGCAATGATGATACATTAAGACTAGCATGTACGTTGATTGATGACTGGTTATTATATGTCATGATATTGTGATATCAAGTCATCACATGGGTACTTGTTAATGAACAAGTTGTACTAGACAGACCCACCTTGAGGGTACTTTATGGATTGTTATATGAACGTGTCACAAGTAGATCTCAACTGGCAATGGTGTTTGTGGTTCTTTGACCTGAAGTCACAACATTCATCAAGTGAGGAAGAGCGTACTTTGATGCCATCAAAAGTCTTCATTGAAAAAGGTTGATGATAACGGTAGTTATTGGGTATGCTACGATTTATTTGGGTGTTTGTGTGTGGACAGATATGGGATTTGTCCTCCTATATGACAGGAGTTACATCCAAGGTCCCCCTGATGGAATGAGGCTGAGAAATGCATGGTCATGCTTGGTTGAGTTAGTATATGATATTGAGCTCACCAATTTCAAATAATCTATTCTAGATCATGAAACTAGGATTGAACGATTATGAGGGTGACACTGTCCATGCCTCTAGTTCTATCTGGATGTAAGGGACAAAGGAACATGACAACACTGGTACATTGATCAAGGCAGACTTATTGAGTTATGAACTCTTATTGATTGGGTAGCAATGATGTATTGCTAGATGCCACTCATTATTTGTGAGACTTTTGTTAATACATTGTGATCAAGTGGGAGACTGTTGGTGTTTCCAAGGTGATCTCAAAGCAATCAAACAGTTAGTCTTACTGCCAATGCAATTTGAGCCTATAGGGTCGCACATAACAATGTTGGAGAAATTGTATGAAGGATTGTGTTGGCCTTAATCATACTGGATATGAGTAGAGGACTAGTCTTATGACTGATTGGAGTTGCGTCGAGAATGACTTGATGGGAAGGGAAGTACATGACGAATCGACGAGAAGTGTCTCAACGAATTGAGTTGTACTCGACGAATCGTCGAATTGTCTCGATGAAATATGTGTTAATTCGTCTTGTCGAAATTTGTCGAAATGTCTGGACGAATTAGATATACTCAACTAATCATCAAGGTTGTCTCGATGGAACATGTAATGATTCATCACGTCGAATCGTCGGATTGTATCGATGAATTATATTCTACTCGACGAATTAGTCGAATTGTCTCGCGAATTTGGTCTACTCAATGAAAATCTGTGTTAAATCCAATAAAGTCTCGGGTCTGCGGATAATGTGTTTTATGCCTTTAGTATAAAAGGAAGCGATTAGGTTTCAAACAATTAGTCTTCTCTTTTTGCGAGTTTGAGAGAGCCGAAGCAGATGGGTTCCATCTAAGTCTCAATCATTCCGTCGGCATTCCGCAAGATCGTCGCTGCCGCCTCTCCCTATCATCAGATCTAGCAATCTGTGGGAGACGAAGAGGGCATTCCTTCTCTGACCTACTTCTTGTTCGATAATAAGCTAGGGTTCTTCTTCACTTGTGTGAATTTCTATAGAGGCGTCGATCGATTTTTGCGCTTGGGACTCAGAGTTTGTCATCGAGATTTCTTCTTGGAGCATCTTGGTTGAGTGTTGACTCAATCCCCTCAAGGTACTTCATTGTTGTTACCTTTTCTTATTTCTTGATTCATAAAATCATAAGATCCTTAAACTCTTTTGGGTTGTTCTTGTTTGTTATTTCCACTGCGTATATATGATATACTGTCCATATTGATGTATAGAAAACCATACACATTATATAACAACAGAACTACAATAAGTGCTGAGAGAAAAGGATCATGCAAAACAACCCTTGCAAATCATCACTATCATAAGCAAGGGTTCATCATTTTCAAATCCAGTGATAGAAAGACAGAAGCAGCATCAGAGCTTCTGAAGAATTCTGAGAACTGAATTCTTACCTTCTCCTTCTTACTTTCTTCTTACTATTTCCATCAACTGTAAAAGAGTTTTAAGAATCTCTCATCCAAAGGATTTAGTGGTTCAAGATCTCCTTATCAAAAGATCTTTGGTTCTAAGAGTCTCCTTACCAAAAGGCTCAGTGGTTCAAGATCTCCTTATCAAAAGATCTGTGGTTCTAAGAGTCTCCTTGTCAAAAGACTCAGACACAGGTTGTGCAATCCTACCAGGAAGGTAGAAGAGAGGACTACCCACATTTTGGGGAACTTATATAAAAATCCTTGTGTCTTTGCTGTGATTTTCTGTGCTGTCCCATTTACTTTTTCTGTGTTCATTTTCAGCAAACTTTATTTCATTTATTCTGCCTTTGGTTTTCCTATGTGCTTAATACCTTAGTATTTTTTTATAGTGTGTGCACTATTAAGGTAGAAAATATTTTAATCTCTATTCACCCCCCTCTAGAGAATTCTCAGAGGCACACTATGCACTTTCAATTGGTACCAGAGGGAGGTTGATCACTAAAAGGTTAACACCTTGATCAAAAGACCTCCTCCTCTCATTTATTTATTTTAAAATTAAATAAAACTATTTTTTAAAGAAAATGAGTTCTAATGATTATGCATCAACTAGACCACCAGTGTGTAACCTAAATAAGTTTACACTTTGGAAGGCCAGAATAAAACTTTATATGAACTCTATTGATGAAGACATCTTTGATGTTATCATTTCAGGTCCTCCAGCCCCATACAAGAAAGTTGCCAGTGGATCTTCAACACAGGAACCTGTGCCCAGGGCTGAGTGGACAGGGACGGAAAAGAAGCAGAAGACATATAATACCAAAGCTATGAATATTTTGGTCTCCACAATGTCAGATGACATTTTTCAGAAAGTAGTTGACTGTCAATCAACAAAAGAGATCTGGGAATCTCTCACAAGAATGGTAGAAGGAAGCTCTGATGAAATAAAGGACATGAAGTACCTTCTCATATCCGAATATGAGAACTTTCAAAAGAAAACTGATGAAAATGTTGCTGAAATGTTTGACAGATTCAGCATCATTATTAATGAGCTAAGGAGTCTAGACAAGGAAATTTCCTTGACAGTGATCAATGATAAGATCCTAATGTGCTTCCCGAGCTCATGGGATTCAAGGATTTGGGCCATCAGAGAGTCCAGATGCCACAGAGAAATCTCAACTGATGCTTTGCTAGGAAAGTTTAAGTCATATGAGATGCTTCTGAAGAGTAGAGCTGAATCAGAGGCAAGGGAAACAACCTCAACTCCCATACAAAAGAACCTTGCTTTGAAGGTTGCTGAAGGAGAGTACTCCACTCCTGAAGATGAAATGTTCAGCCTCCTATCAAGGAGATTCAGAAAATGGGTCATGACAGAAGACTCAAGGAGAAGAGAAAGGAGCTCAAAGCCCAGATATGATAATAGTCCAAAGAAGGAAGTGATTTGCTTCTCCTGCAACAAGCTAGGGCACATAGCCCCTAAGTGCCCACAGGAACAAAGGGATAGAAGCAGCAACAAGGATGAAAAGAAGAAGAAGACTTTCAGGGGGAAAGACATGAAGAAAACCAAAGGTTTCATTGCTGAAACCTGGAGTGACTTTGAAGCAGAGTCAATTTCCTCTTCATCAGGGAGTGATGAAGAAAGAGATGCAGAAGCAGCCTACATGATGGCATTGGGGATATCCTCAGATGATGAGGAAGAACAAGTATCTTTGTTTGATGGATTTGATTTCAATTCTGATGACTTTAAAAAAGGCTTTAAAGAATTTTGCAATGATTTCCTCAATATTCAAAAAGAAATAATTGTAGTTAGAACAGAGTTAGAAAAATTTAAGAAAGATGACTTATATTTGAAAAATCAGGATTTCATAGATGAGATTAATAATAAGGAATCAGAATTGATTTAAATAAGAAATGAAAATAAAAAATTATAAGAAGAGCTAACAAAGGCAATGGTCTTTGAGGACTCACTCAATGGGAGGAGTCAAAAGCTCAAAGATATCACACAAAATCTCTCCAAGAGATTTAAACATCTAGGTCTAAGAGCAGACCCTTTCACCAACACTGATGTCACTAGTAGACCAGCCTAGAAAAATCGAGTTTGATTTATTAGACCTAGTGAATATCAATCAAGTGAGAAGAGTGCAATATTTAAGGATCAGAATAGTAATGATCCAAATAAATTAACTGTGCTTAACAGAATAATTCTAAACAATGAGAAGAAATCTCTAGGCAAGAATAATGCAGAGAAACTAACCAACAATAATCAAAAGGTTAAAACCAAAAGTAAAATAATTAAACATTCTATTGATCTATTATATTTAGATACTTTTTATACACATCTGAAGTATCAAAATATTAGATCAAGGTTTGATAAACTCACTCTCTGCCATCCAAAGGGATATCGTGAAAGACCCTTCTACACTTTCATAGAACCCTATAATGGTAAAAGCAAAGGGCCCAAGGTAACCTGGGTACCTTCTGATGTTTGAGTTACTTGTGCAGGAAAATATAGAGTTCTTTTCCCAGAGAAAGTGAAGGGAAAAGAAAGAAGTTGATGATCAGTTATAAACAGCTCATATGAAAAGGGAGTAATCTCTACTCTAAAATTCTCTGATGAGTTTATAATTCATGAAAATATTAGTATAAATATTATTTTCATTCAATAAAAATCATTTCTGAGAAAAACATCAAGAACTTTCTAAGAAAATAGAACTATTTATTCAGAGTTGCGTCGAATAGAATTCGACGTACCGTCTATTTCTACTTGACGCTTGCTTCAAAACAATATGCAATAAATAATTCGAGTTGCGTCGAATAGAATTCAATGTACCATCTAATTCTATTTTGTCGCCAGCATCGAGAGCCATCGGAAGCAGATACTTCGAATAGTATTCGACGCAGCGTCGATTTCGTATCGATGCATCCGTCGAATTAATACTTAGTCATCAAAGTCAAAGATGCGTCCAGTTCTAATCGATGCAACGTCGACATGATAAAGCGCGTGCAACCTCACTTCTACAAGCTGCTTTGACACAATTTGGCGCGCTAATCATTAATCTTTGTCAATAGTGCTTTGAATTCAACCCAAAGTTATGACGAATGATCTTCTTTTAAGCAACATAGGCGTCGAATTCATTACGCTTTCGAATTCTCTATCTCTTGCTCTCGCATCCTCTTTCTCTCCAGCTCTCTTGCATTCTTCTCTCTCTCTCTCTCTCATTTTCTCGTGTGTTTGCAGGTACCACAAATCAATGGCTCCACTTAAAGTGAGCTCAAGTTTTGATGTAGATGTTGACTCTTTCAGTGCAGCGGCCAAAAGTTTCAAAGCCATTCTCGGCTTGTTTCAAGATGCTGGTTTAACAAAACTGATCTCAACAAGATGCAAGATCCTGGATATCGAACTGACTGATTTCAAAGATAATCTCTAAATAGGAGAGGATGGATGCCTCAAGGGAAAAGTTTATGAGACAGATGTACAGATAATAGAGGAATTACTGAATCAGACATATGATCTTATAACTGGGAATGACTCAGATGAATTAACAGGGGATGAGATCAAAAGGGCTCTGGAGATTATGAAGTTCAAGAAAGACAAGCCCATCAATCTGAAGAAGATTGATCTTGAAGAAGAATACAGGTTCCTTACTGACATAGTAGGGAAGGTGCTGTTGTGTAAGATTTCAACACATGATTCCATTCCAAAGCAACAACTTCAAATAATGAGAGCTCTTGTTCTTAAGAAGAAGATAAATTGGGGGAGATGCCTCCTGAAAGATTGGGCACAAATATGCTCGCAAAGAAAATGTCTATATGAGAATCATGAGCCAGGTGCTCCTTTATCACTACCCAATAGTCTGCAAGTCCAAAGGAGTGCCCATTCCTCCAGGAAAAAGGATGAATATAGGAATATTCTCCAAATGGACCAGGCAGATTCTGAAGCCTGGTTAATCTGCACCTTCTACTCCTCCAACTCCACCAGACACAGTCCCAGATCTCTCAAGAAATGGCATCCCAGTACAGGGTCCTGCAGCAACACATTAAGGTACCATCCCTGATGATACTCTTGCACAGAATGTCCAGTCCACCCCATCCACTACAGTTCCAAATCCAACACCTCACATTCCCCTCCAACCACAGCAACAAACATCCACCTTACTTCCAGACAATCAGTTTGCTCCACCACCACCAGTTTATATCTCTCCAGAAACCTATCAATCCCTTTTCCTTGTCCATTAGGATCCTCCAGATCTGAATGAGAACTTCAATCCAATTCATCCAGAAATCTTATCCACTCCTCCACCTGCTTTTACCTCTCATTCAACACCCCCATTTGATGTTGAACAAGCAATTACAAAAGTAGTAGGGTTGGCTTCCAGCACTTTGCTGGCCTAATGTCCACTCAAGCCAGAAGGTTTAATAAAAATACTCTCAGATGAAAAGTGAAATACTTGATTCAAGAGGGTCTCTCCTAGCTCTCAAAGAATTTGTGTCATCCACCATGGTCACTAAAGAGTTATTAACCTCACTTCTCAGCAATGTTAAGAATGGGGAGAAAATTTAGGAGAAAAGGTCTATCCTAGAAAAGAATGACCAGGAGAAGGATAAGGATGTGGAAAATCCGAATAAACTCACTGTATTTCAAATAGTAAGGACAAATGCAAAAATCCTGGAGGAGCTCCCTTCAACTCAGGGGGATCTCCTAGAAGGTGAACAATCAATGGATGAGTTTGCAATAATTGCTAAGGAAGCTACTCAGGATGCTGAGGAGAATGCACAATCTCAAGGGGAGATTCCCAAAGATGATGAAATCAATAAAGAAGCAGAGAGGAATTCTGAGAAGAGAATGAACCACTAACATTTGCCCCCAAGAAAGGTAATTCGAAAAGTATTCTCAAGAAAAAGGAAAACTCCTGAGAAGGAGAATTGAAGCTCAGGTATTCTGTCAAGACTATACTTTCTAAAAGCAATTAGTTGTGGTGAACAATATAATTCCTTGACAATGTATGAAATGACATGTGATTTTGTTCTATCATATCATATTGTCTATGTATGTCTTGTCTGAATTTCTGTTTATGTCAAAGTATATGTAAAATCATTTTAATTCATCTGTAAAATTTGTTAAGATACATAGGGTGAGATTGTTGGGAAAAACTCCTTTTGATTTAACTTAACAAATTAACTATAAGTGATTTTACTTCTTAGGTTTATTACCCACATTGTATAGAAAGGGTAAATTGTCCATTAGATGTCTTAGGATGTCACACTCAACTTAAAGTGTCAGGGCCAAGTCAAAGCAATCACAAAATAAGTTAAGATAAGACTTGCGTCGAATAAAAGTCGACGCAACTTCAACTGAATATCGACATAACTCTGACTAGAAGTCAGAGCAACTTATTAAGTCTTTGGAAGTATAAAGTCAAGTCGATGCAACTTTGAAAGGGACTTGACGCAGAAGGAAGAGCTTGTTGAAGCCATCTCAGAAGTCGACACAACTTCAACTACAATTCGACGCAAAAAATTAAAGCTCAAGTCCAAGGCTTCAACTTGACGGACACGTCGATAAGGAATCGACGTAACGTCTACATCTGACTTCAGCCAAAGCCAAGAAGAAATTCGAAGCTAAGTCGATAAGAACTCAGGGGTGCGTCAACATGAAGATTGATGAAGTCAACGCATCGTCGAATACAGTCAGAAAAAGGAAGCTTTTTCATCTGTCCTTTTGGGACCTTTTCAGAAGGACCACCAGGCTAGAGACAGTTCTCCAACAGCTTGTTTGTTGCCAAGAATAGAATGAAGTTTTCCAGGATACAAAAAATTACTTTTGAATGGTATTCAAAATGAATGGACCGGTCGAGAACAAAAGGAGAAAGAAATTAGGTGGGTAAGAGGAATTCTTTTTCAGGACAAGCCAAACGAAGAAAGATTTTAAAAAAATCAATCATACACCATAAGTATACAAAAAGAGGAGAAGAAAACAACAACAACAACATATAATTATCACATTATTCTGTCTGTCGAATAAGGTCTTCATCTTCTTCCCTCTCAAACCCTAAAAGACAGATATACAAAAGTGCTCTCTCTACACAGGAAGATATACTGCTTCTTCTTCTTCATCATTATACATCAGTAGAACTACAACAAGTGCTGAGAGAAAAGGATCAAGCAAAACAACCCTTGCAAATCATCATTATCAAAAGCAAGGGTTTATCATTTCAGATCCAGTGAAAGAAAGACAGAAGCAGCATCAGAGCTTCTGAAGAATTCTAAGAACGGAATTCTTACCTTCTCCTTCTTACTTTCTTCTTATTATTTCCATCAATTGTAAAAGAGTTTTAAGAATCCCTCTTTCAAAGGATTCAGTGGTTCAAGATCTCCTTATAAGAAGATCTTTGGTTCTAAGAGTCTCCTTACCAAAAGACTCAGTGGTTCAAGATCTCCTTATCAAAAGATCTGTGGTTCTAAGAGTCTCTTTGTCAAAAGACTCAGGCACAGGTTGGACAATCCTACCAGGGAGGTAGAAGAGAGGACTACCCACATTTTGGGGAACCTCTATAAAAATCCTTGTGTCTTTGAAGTGATTTTCTGTGCTGTGCAGTTTACTTTTTCTGTGTTCATTTTCAGCAAACTTTTTTTCATTCATTCTGCCTTTGGTTTTGTTGTGTGCATAATAACTTAGTATTTTTATAGTGTGTGCACTATTAGGGTAGAAAATATTTTAATCTCTATTCACCCCCGCTCTAGAGAATTCTCAGAGGCACACTGTGCACTTTCACACATTCTCCCATATCAGGGAAGAAATTAGGTAGAATATGAGCAACTTTATGATAATTACAGGAGATTTCTCAATAAATATTCCAAGAGTGCAAACATCTATACTCATAAAGCAAATGGTTATAATTCTCCCACCATTTCAACCTGTTATGCTAATTGACTCCCACAATATCCCAAGTCTCCACACCTAGTGCATTAAATTCTCTCTATCGTAATTAAAAATCTAATCAAATCTCATGGATTTCTACCTAAGCTAATCGTCAGTGTTCACAACTTTGGGATCCTTGGGGATTGTCCTTCAACTATTTAAGCAAGCCCCAAATGGGTTGGGAATCACGAAGTTAGGCGAGAGTTTCTTCTCAGTAATTATACATCATATATTTTTGGTTGCCTTTCACATTGCTTCCATAATAGGGGAGAAATTAGGTAGGTATTCAAACTTCTTGAATGTATTATGCGATCATGTCCGTACTCATATGACTCACATACTTGTATGTGGTTATTGATTTTTTTAGTTGTAATGATTGGTATGTGTTAAGTCCAAACATCTATACTCATTTACCTTTTACAACAGTTGATGTGGAAAGAGCTTTAGATCAAGTAGATGTTCATAGAGAAAAGTGGTTGATAGCTAAATCCAAGAGAGAAGAGGAATTATTTGCAACTGTCAGAGTTAGGGTATTTGAGAGAGATATGAGCAACATATTTCTCTTCCTTTGAGAGTGTATATATAGTATTCCTTCCAAATATGGCCAACTTCCCAACCCATTTGGGCTTGCTTGAACAGTGGAAGGGCAATTCGCAAGGATCCTAAATTTGTGAACACTAACGATTAGCTTAGGTTGAAATCCATGAGATTTGGTTGGATTTTTAATTACGACTAATAGAATGTAATGCATTTGTTGTGGAAACTTGGGGTATGGTAGGAGTTAATGAGTGCGACAAGTTGAAATGTCGGGAGAATTATAGTGGTCATATGTCCATATAGTATTTATTGATAAATCTCCAATAATTATTGTAAACTTTCTCATATTCGAATGTGTGCCTAATTTCGCTCATGTTATGAGAGAATGTGAAAAATAATTAAAAAATGATGAATAATTACTAAGAAAAGGCATTTAAGAATCACTTGATGAGAAGAGGACTCTTTCACCAAGGCTTTGGGATCCCCTTCATACTTTCTATTTTATAGGATATGCAATGCACTCATTTAGGATTATGAAGCCCATAATAAGCCATTAAATTTATTGCCTCCATTAGGATCATAGGCCCACATGACCAAGCCCTTCATGAATTGCATATGAAATTACATTAATAATGGCTGGCTAGTTAATGACTTCGGTGATGTGGGATTAATGAAAGCATGTCTGCTGACTCACGCTGCGTTAAAAATCTCGGGCATATTTTCAATGTCTCCCACACCTCTCCCGATCTCCATAGCAAAACTTTGCACGGCTAACACAATCCTCACCCAACCCATTTGGTCGTGGTGGAATGGAATCATATTAGAATATGTGCCAAATATTGCTCTCCATTTAAGAGTGATATGAAAAACATATTGCTCTTCTTTTGAGGATGTATATATATAGTATTCCTTCCAAATATGACCAAGTTCCCAATGTTGGATCTGTAGGCACCCTTAGAGGGGGGGGGGGGGGGGGGGGGGGGGTGAATATGGGTTTAAAAACTTTTATTATATTTTGAATGACTTGAAATGCTAAGAGAACAAAATAGTGAAAAAGCAAACAAATCAAGTGAAATAAAATAAAGACATGATTTTATTAACTTGAAATATAAGATTACAAAACTTGATTTCTTATGAGGCTAGAAATCGAAGGCGAAAAGTAAAATTGAAGTATCTAGTTGCCAACCTGAATCACCTAAAGGGGGTGAATAGGTGATATCTGCGTCTTTTGCGGAATTAAAAATTGATAAAATAGAACGCACAGAAAGCAAATCACAAACACAGATGACACAAGGGATTTATAGTGGTTCCCCATTCTTGGGTACTCTACTTGCTGGCCTCGCCAATCTTGCACCACATCTAGACTTGAATACTTCACTATAACTTGGATCAAGAATGATCCTACAATCTCGGAGTCAACACTCCTACAACTCGGAGACAAATCTCCTACAAACTCAAAGAAAATCTCTCTTACAACTCAGAGAAAAACCTCTCCTACAACTCGGAGACAAACCTCTCCTACAACTCAGAGAAAAACCTCTCCTACAACAAATGTAAATTGAGATTGATACAATACTTATCAATATAATAACAGATCTGAAAACCCTGAGAGATCTTCTTCCTTCTTGAGACTTGAAAAGCTTTGACTTGTTGTCGAAGAGGAAGAATTGAAAATAACTCAGATCTGACCTTCCACGATTCGACTTGATCCAATAGATACAGTAGAGGATGGAGCAATGATCAATCGAACCTTTTCTTCCATCGGAGACAATAGATTCAGAACAGCAGATCGATCTCCAACAATGGGGACAGGCGGCGACACTTTCTCGTTCTTACGGATCGAATATAGATTAGGGTTAATGATAAGAATGATTGATTCTTTATAATCCTTAAAAGATAGACTTATATAGCTATGGACTTATCGACATGAAATAAGGTAGGATTAACCTTAAACGAAATCAAATGAGCCATCACTTCTGACAGAAGGAATTAACGTCCCGTCAAACAGACTGAAAATCACTTAAAGGAGAAAACAAAATTTCTCGAGAGATACAAAACTTCTCGAGAAATAGAAGCTACTACTCGAGAAAAGATATTGAAGGATTTTTCGGAGGTTGAGATAAACTTCTCGAGAGATAAATGATTTCTCGAGAAATGAATGGACTTCTCGAGAACTATTGATTTCTCAGGAAAACGAACTTCAGAAAAACTTCACTATGCAGACGAGAAAGACTTTCTGAGAGATAGACAGATTTCTCGAGAAACAGTTTTAACTTCTCGAGAGACTTAAGACTTGTCGAGAAACCTTTAGAAACTTGGAATGAAGGACTGAGAAGGATTTCTCGAGAGCTTACAAGGACTTCTCGAGACATCATTTGGATTTCTCGAGAAGTAACATGATTTCTCAAAAAATTAACTTTGAGAGAATTTTATTCCTCCTTCTTTTGGACACCAGCTGCACCTCCAAACCATGGGCTTCAATAGTCTTGAAAATGAAGTTTATCCCAATAGAGAGATCACACATGAGTCAACACCATGTTCCCCTATTTGTGGATACAATACCCAACAATCTCCCCCTATTTGTAGAAGTCAGAACCCTATTCATCAAGATGAATTGCATCAATATAAAACACAAACAAAACATACCATAGAGGAAAAGATATGAAAGCAGAGAGAGCATCAAAATCAATAACTATATATATAAGATTGTCTTCATCAAAATCAATAACTATATATATATATTTAAGATTGTCTTCATGAATTAATGTTCATACAATTAGATTGAGTAAAAGTTTTGATGGTTCTCATAATCCTTCCTTCAGGCATTGCTTCTTTTCTTCTGTTCTTGTCTTGCAAAATAAGCATATGACTTAGGATGGTATTTTGGAGGAGGGGCTGGAGCTTCAGGATTGCTATAACCATAAGTCTTGAAGTGTATTCTTCTCTTTGTCATGCTTGTCTCATACTTTTTCCATTCAGTTGTACTGAAATAGTCTGAAACTTTCATACCACCTTCATCCACTAGCTTGAATGAGTCAAAAATAATTATCTTAGAAATAGGACTCCACACCTCTGGAACTTCTTCAGTAGCAATTGCCTTTCCAGAGCCTGCAGAGCTTGACCCATGGACAAACCTACTAGCAGATGGCCCTTCTCCATACTTCCTTTTCCTTGAAATAGGCACCTTAGACTGAATTTCAGGTTCCCTGCAGGCCAAACCTGGGAATAGTCAGCAGGAGCTTCATATTCAGGTTGCTCTTCAGGTCTAGGTGAAAATTGAGGTTGAATTGCAAACTCAGGAAAAATCTCATTATGTATCCACACATCAGTCTTTGTAGTGTGAGCATTGATATCTTCAACCTGCCTTTGGACACCAGAAGAAAATAATTCATGCTGATTTCCCAAACTTCTTTGAACTTCAGACAATGAATGATCCAAAAGCTCTGTCATCTTATCCTCCCCCTTTCTAACTTCTACAGTAAGGGTTTGGATTACAGATTCTTTGAACAAACCAACCTCATCAATGATTTTGAAAGAATTTTCTTCAACTTTTGATTCTATAGATTCTTGAGTCTTTCTGACCTGTATAGTTTCTGCCAACACCCTCGCTACACCCTCAATTGTATGGTTTATGGCTTTTCCACCTTGAATTATAAGCTCTTTGATTTTGATTGTATTGACTTTAATTTCAGCTAGGCTTCTACTCATTTCTTTTTCAACATTGGAGATTCTAGTATGAACTCCCCTAATTGAATTTTCAAGCTTGTCACTCTGCTTCTTGAGCAACAGCTCAATCTTTCAAAGAATAGAATCTTCCTCAAACAAAGGTCGAGAAGGAGGTGGAGGAGTAATATAAGATCTGAAATCATCAGGAAATTCATCAAGAACCACAGAACTTATAACTTTTGGAGAAGAAATTTTAACCACATCTCCTTCCTCACAAATTATCTCTGCTTGAGCATCCTTGTGTGCTTCCTCACAGAACTCTTTCTCCCCCTCAAAATGTGCTGGGGGATGAGATAATCCATGAACTGACACATCATCAGCTTCATTGGTAAAGCCAAAATCTGCACCAGACCCTGCCATTTGACCACTGGAACTGTGCTCTACAATATTATCCTTTAAAATATCATCAACTAAATCTGCAATAGTGGTAGCTACAGAATCTGCCTGAACATCTTCAATAACAACATCTGGAGGAGGAGATGGAACAACATCATCTTGTATAAGAGGGGGATTATCCTCCACTTGAGCATCTTGAACATCTAAATCATTAGAAACAACTGGATCAGTTGTAGTTTGAGCTGAGATCAGAGGCTGAACTGGTTCTGAATATTGAATAGGTTCTTCAGTAACCCAGACCGACTAGAACAAGTCGTTAGACCGTCCGGTCACTGCAAGAAGACAGATCTACTTGAACATCTGGCCAACTTGAACAAGTCGCCAGAATAACCCGCCCAAGCCGCTCGGACACAATACGGTCTTCCAGATCAGACCGCCGAGAACAGATCATCTGAGACAAAACCGACCAGAGCACCATCGCAGGCCGCGCGGTCTCTGCGTGTAAGACCCCATTTTTTCGCTACAAAATCGGGTCTTATGCCCAGAACTGCCACTTTGCGATGACACCCTCGCTCGGGAAGGTCGCCACTACAAAACGTCGATCCTGCCGGCCATATCGATCACAGAAGAAGAAAAGAATAAACGAACAAATAGAAGTTCAAGTCCACAAATCACATGCTATATATAATAAATGTCCACATGACATAACTGAAATAACAAGGGTTACAATAATAAAAGGGCTCATGCCCTGTACATCATGTCCTCACTACAAGGTCACTCGCGGAAGCTAACTACTAATCACTCACTGATCCTGAAATTTGTGCTCTTGTACTAGACTGGCCCGCCTCCATCTGCACCGGCCTCTGGTGTTGCCGCGTCTCCTTGATCCCCTATAATGATATGGTCCACCGACCGTTAGTCAAAAAGAGTAAGCCTTATGTTCCCCACCCCACCCCCAATGGCTCCTAGGCACCGTGCGGGAGGATGAAGCAGAGGACAACAAGGGGCATAAAATAAAGCAGATGACAGCGGATCTTGTCTACAGGAAATATCTACAACTACACATGTGTATATAAATAATTGAAGCAATAATATAAAGCATGGTAAAGAGCAAGTAAAGAATGGTAAGTAAAGCAGGTACATAATAGAAAAGTAACCATTGGTTTATAGGAATGCCCATACAAACCTATAGACCAAGGGGGTCGTTTAGCAAGGCCTATCGTATAAAAAGTTCCATAACCAATTTATACGATAGGGGTAGGGGTTGAAATGCAATACTTATGCCATGACATGCAGATTTATGCAGCTTAATGATATGTTCATACAAGTGCAACTCACACACTTCGACTCTATGCGCACAGAACTTTAGTTCCCCTTTTTGGAGCTAGCAAGACTCCCAGGATACTTCCGTAGTGGCAAACGGAAGTGGTGGGTTGGCCCTCGCCCACCTCTAGGTTGGTATTCACACTACCTAGCCTAGACCTATCGTACACCTCAATGCAAAACCGCGGAGCATCTGCGTACTCTTACTGGCTGGACCACCAGACTTTTATGGCAAAGTGCAAACTCCACACTTGCCGAGTCAACGTATTGACGTCGGTGTGAACGACCGTCAATACCGAAGACCCACCGCCTTTATGCACATGTAAACATGTTTACCATCTATTCCCAAGCCATAAGCTCCCCGGGCTAACCCGCCCTTCATCATAACCTTCTGAGCCACCGGCTCGCCGGACCAACCCGTCCACACCAACAAACATTACTGAGTCACAAGCTCACCAGACTAATTAGTCTGCTGCTACAACCACCGAGCCTACCGCTCGTAAGACCAAACCGACTAATATACCCGTAACAACGGGGTGTGGGTGTGTGAATTATTTAGTTAATCTTGCACCACCATTTATTCCTACATTTTAGGGTTAACCATGGACTTCCCGAGGACTACCCTATGAGGGGCTCGCTACGGTACTATGAACTATAATGGGATGACACCCCAAAGCTCCCTTTCTAAGGCACTTAATGTTATTAGAGACTACCCATAAGTATACCCTTCTTATCATTACACTTGGATTACACTACGTATTTTATGACTTTTAAGGGGAAAGACGATCTTTCGTCGGTCCAGAACACGACCTCACCCCTTAGCTTATCGGGTACACCCAACATATAGATTCCTTTTGGTGACCTCACATCTTCTCAATCAGTCCAAGTACATCCTCTACCTTCCATTCCCACCTAATGATCCACAAATTACTCAAGTTTTACCATTTTACTATACGCAGACCAAATGAGTTACATGAGTTGCATAAGAGGAGGTACTCCAAATATTTATCCAACTGACTCAAGATATTTACTGGAGGTTTGTCATGATGTTTTAATACTAAATCCAGAAAATCATATTTTTCCTTAATTATTTGCGTTTATTATAATTTCTCCAACATTGGTCAAGCATGAAATTGAACATGAAGTGTAAGATCTTCTTATGATATGACCCCCATAAAATTATGGAAAATCTATGATGTCAAAATAACAACAAATACATAATATCAAAATTTTGCAGAAAAGGGTTGACCTCTAATTACAATATTGAACAAATACCCCAAATTAGAAATTAAAGAAGGAATCACCAAAAATACTTATCCTACAATTATGTCAAAATTACCAGATCTTTATATTGATCAGAAAAGTCTACTTGTTGAAACCGATTTCTCGGTCTCTGTGGTGTTCGGGGCCCTCAGCAAGCTGAGGGGCGACCAACCCTTACTTCCCCCAAGGGAGAGCTCTAGGTTGAAGGTTGAGGAACTATGGACTGGACCAAGGGCTTAGTGGGGAGCTCCCGCCACATACCCGGAAGCCCCTTAGGAACTTCCGCTCCCAAGCCACTACTAAGCTTGGGCACCACTGGAGGCTCTCCTCACCCCCTAGAGAGACTTGGGGAGGGAGAGAGAGAGGGAGAGAGCTAGCCTAGAATGACCTCCTCCAAATGGTGCCCCCTTGGTCCTATTTATAGGATTTTGGATTTGGGCTACGAATAACCAAAAACTGCCTGCGAAGTTACCAAAATGCCCCCGGATTTAGCCTGCGAATATCCAAATCCCGCTGTTCTGCAGCGCTAAACGCAGACCAGAACACCCTCCCGGGGCCGGGCGAGAGGGCGCTGACCTCCTCCCTTCTACTCCTTCCACTGGGCGAGAGGGGGGGCGAGCCGCCCCTCCCCTCTCCGCCCCCCCCCCCCCCCCCCCCCCCCCCCCCCCCCCCCCCCCTCTGGCTCGCCCCCCCCCCCCTCTCCGCCTTCCGCTGGGCGAGGGGGGGGGGGGGGGGCGAGCCATGTTGGAGTTGCCATTGTGATCTAGAAGTGGTCAAACATGTAATCTCACTGCCAACGCGATATGAGCCTGCAGGGTCGCACATAAGAGCATGTGGAGAAGTTGGTAGATTGACTGTGTTGGTAAATGTTACCAATCACCATATATAGAATGGGGAAATCCAGCAGGTTGTTGCTGTCTGAATTCGTCGGGTTTACACGGATGGAATTCGTCGGATTCGTCGGGATTCGTCGGATTGTCCCGTGAACACTCGACGAATTATTACAGAAACCCTTCATTCGACAAAATGTTGTCGTCTGTCTGGATTCGTCGGGATTCGTCGGGATTCGTCGGGTTGTCCCGTGAAGACTCGACGAATTGTTACAGATCATTTTCTTGGCAAATGTTGCCGTCTGATCTGATTCGTCAGATTCGTCGGGTTGTCCCGTGAAGACTCGACGAATTGTTACAGAGATCATTTTCTCGGCAAATGTTGCCGTCTGATCTGATTCGTCGGATTCGTCGGATTGTCCCGTGAAATCTCGACGAATGATCTTCCGTGGAATTCCGACGAATTGTAACAGAAGCCCTTATTCTGATGTGTGGTCTGCGGATAGCGATTCTTCTAGAAGCTGTTTATCCTTTGGGTATAAATAGGACTTCGTTTTTAGGGTTCTGATAACTAACGAGAAGAAAGGCCGGCGGAAGGAGTTCCGTTCACGCCTCACGAACCCTAGCCGACGGAAGTGTTCCGCCATCTCTGAATCGCGTCCGCTGACCTCCTCTCCGGCGATCGTCGTCGTGTGTGTTCTTCCTGGAGCGAACCTAGCAGTTCGTGGAAGTGCAAAGGTGCAGTCGTTCTTCTCCCGGCTCGTGTGGATCACTGTAGAGACGTAGACATTATTCTACGTGGGAACTCTTGCATAGCCGACGACAGGAATCAACTCGTGGAGCATCTAGGTTGGATTTGATCCAATCCCGCAAAGGTAATTTCATACCTAGCATTTTGTTAACTTCTTGATTCAACATTCATGGCCGATCCAAAGTCTTTTTGGGTTGTTTCTCTTCATTTCCGCTGCGCCTACATTTGATGTATGGTTCTAGAAAAACCCACCAGTGGTATCAGAGGGAGGTTCTGGTCATGAATTTTGTTTCAGAAGTTTGGTTATTCCAGTACGTGCAAATCTAGGTATTTGGAAGCGTTCTAAATGTCAAGATTTCTTCTTGGAATATCACATTTGATGTGATTTTGTGTGGTTTCTGGTGGTGGTATTTCGAAAATTTGGTCAGGGCTCTGCCCCGCACCCCGCAAGGGCTCTGCCCCTTGACCCCGTTAGGGGCTCTGCCCCTAAGACCCCGCCAGGGGCGCGGCCCCTTGGAACCCCGCCAGGAACGTCTGGGATTTCGTGGTCATTTCTAATTGTTAGAAATTGTTGTCTCCTTAGCAGTAACCGTCCCTCAAGTGGTTAATGAACCCTTGTATTGTTTTGGATTTTGAATCCAACAATGAGAGACGAGCTTGTTTACTGCTTTAAGTCGAGTTGTCTTTGCCTTTGTCCAATGCATGTAAATCTGAAGATTTGGAAGAGTTCTAAATATCCAGATTTAGCCTTTTCGTCTATCAAAGGTTGATAGTCTTATGTTGTGCACATAAGGGATGCATGTGGATTTAAGAAAGCTTGTTTTTCTGTGGATGTGCACTTGGATCAAATGTTGATCATGGTTAAGTGTTAACCTATTATTAAAATTAAAATCCCTTCATCAAATATTAAGTGTTCGGATGCCTTCCGATGGATGACACTCTTCCTGCCTCGATCGATGAAGTGTGGGCTTGCCAAAGCAAGGTGCATTAATCTATCTTGGTAAGGGTGCGAGCGGATAATTGTGATATCCCACTGTCGACATCGGGTCTAACTTAACTAGGTGACCTCAAAGGTTGAGTGCCTAGAGGCATAGGGTTGGCATGCACCATATGATGGATGCGAATAAGGAGTTATTCACCAGCCATACAAGAGTTGCATGAGGATGCAATTGGCAAGCGTTGCCTACCTAAATAACCGCATTATGAGAGGAACGCCAAAGCGGACTCGTGGTGTTGGTGAAATACGGATCTTGTCCACTAAGAGAGTAGCTCGCATGGACTCTCCGAATTGATAGTGAGGGCCATCAATTTGAATAAAATAGTGGGAGTATTTAATTGAAGTCCAAATTAAAAATAAATTGTATTTTTGAAATTAAGGTACTAATTAGATTCTGCATGAATTCTTGTAGAATTCCATGGCAAGTGGTTCACATTCCACCTTGTCCCTAAGAGCTATCCTTGAGAAGGACAAGCTTAGTGGGACGAATTACATGGACTGGTATAGGAACTTGAGAATTGTTCTCAGGCAAGAGCGAAAGCTCTACGTCTTGGAAGAAGAAGCCCCCGAGGTGCCGACCGGGAACTCGTCCCGTGTTGATAAGGATGCTTATAAGAAGTATACCGATGACGCCTTAGACGTCGAGTGCCTTATGCTTGCCACCATGAACTCTGTGCTTCAGAAGCAACACGAGAACATGGGGTGCAAGGAGATTGACGAGCACCTAAAGAAAATGTTTCAAGGGCAAGCTCGTCAAGAGAGGTTCGATGTCACGAAGGCATTATTTCAGTGCAAATTGGGAGCTCGAGACTCAGTTGGTACTCACGTACTCAAGATGATTGGGTATATAGAGAACCTGGAGAGACTGGGTTTTCCTCTGGGTCAAGAGTTGGCCACAGATCTCATCCTGCAATCGTTGCCGGATAGTTATGAGCAGTTTGTCTTGAACTACAACATGAATGAAATAGACAAGACACTGCCCGAGCTCCTAGGCATGTTGCGAACTGCCGAGATTAACATGAAGAAGGCCAAGCCTGCTAGTCCCATATTGATGGTACATAAAGGCAAGGGTAAGGCCAAGGGCTTCAAGAAGACGAAGGTTGGACCTAAGTCACATCTTGAGCCCAAATCTTCTGCGCTGAAAAAGAAGAGCACCGTGAAGGAAGGAAAATGCCACCACTGTGGCAAGGCTGGTCATTGGAGGAGGAATTGTCCTTCGTACATTGAGGGTCTGCAGAAAATGAAGGGAGGTATGACTTCCGCTTCGGATATTTATGTTATAGAGATAAACCTTTCTGCTCCTTCATCTTGGGTATTGGATACCGGATGTGGTTCTCACATTTGTACAAATGTGCAGGAACTAGGAAGGAGGAGATTGCTGAGTAAAGGAGAGGTGGACCTACGTGTCGGCAATGGAGCAAGAGTTGCTGCTGTAGCCGTAGGGGTTTACCGTCTTTCTTTGCCCAGTGGGCTTGTAATAGAACTTGATAATTGTTATTATGTTCCGGCCATAACTAGAAACATTATATCCATTTCATGCTTAGACATGATTGGATTTTCTTTTATAATTAAGAACAATTGTTGTTCTATATTTAAGAATGATGTTTGTTATGCTGTAGCTCAATTGTTTAATGGTCTTTATGTTTTGAACCTGGACCATCCGATCTATAATGTAGATAATAATAAAAGACTAAGAACAAATGACTCAAATCCTACATATCTCTGGCATTGTCGTTTGGGCCATATAAATGAGAAGCGCATATCCAAGCTCCATAAAGATGGACTATTGGACTCATTTGATTATGAATCATTTGAGCGATGTGAGTCTTGTTTATTAGGCAAGATGACTAAAGCCCCTTTCACTGGTTATACTGAGAGGGCTGAGGATCTCTTGGGTGTTGTACATAGTGATGTATGCGGACCCATGAGTTCTATGGCTAGAGGTGGGTATTTCTACTTCGTTACATTTACTGATGATTTCAGTAGATACGGATACGTGTATCTTATGAAGTGCAAATCCGAAACCTTTGAAAAGTTCAAAGAGTTTAAGAATGAAGTGGAGAACCAATTGGGTAAAAAGGTTAAAGCACTCCGATCTGATCGAGGTGGCGAATACCTGAGTCATGAGTTCCGTGATCATCTGAAAGAGTGTGGTATTGTATCACAGCTCACTCCACCTAGGACACCGCAGCATAATGGTGTGTCTGAGAGGAGAAATCGTACTCTGTTAGACATGGTACGGTCGATGATGAGTCATGCAGACTTGCCTGTTTCCTTTTGGGGTTTTGCTTTAGAGACTGCTGCAATGACACTGAATCGCGCTCCGACGAAAACGGTTCTAAAGACACCATATGAGATATGGACTGGGAAGCGTCCTAGTATGTCGTTCATTAAAATTTGGGGCTGTGAGGCATACGTACGACGTCAAATGCCTGACAAGCTGGAACCCAAATCAGATAAGTGTTATCTGGTGGGATATCCTAAGGAAACGAAGGGATATTACTTTTACCTACCGTCTGAGGGCAAAGTGTTTGTCGCAAGGACGGGTGTCTTCTTGGAGAAAGAGTTCTTATCAAGAAAGACGCAAAAGGTAGAACTTGAAGAAGTTCAAGAACCACAAATAGTGAATGAGCCAGAGTTGGATTCTGAGTCAGGACTACAAGATGTTGTAGCTAGAGAACCTGCTCACGAAACACAAGTCCTACGTAGATCTGGTAGACCAAGATTTGAGCCTGAGAGATATGGATTTCTCGTGTCTCAAATAGGTAATGTGTTGCTTATGGATCATGATGATGAACCAGCAACCTACCAAGAGGCTATGAATGGACCGGACTCCGACAAATGGCTTGAGGCTATGAAATCCGAAATGGACTCCATGTATATAAACCAAGTTTGGAACTTGGTGGAACCACCTGAAGGGGTACGACCCATAGGGTGCAAATGGGTCTTCAAGAAAAAGACCGACATGGATGGGAATGTACAGACATTCAAAGGGCGACTGGTGGCTAAGGGTTTCAAGCAAATTCATGGTGTTGACTATGATGAGACCTTTTCCCCTGTTGCCATGGTAAAGTCCATTAGGATATTGCTTGCTATTGCTGCGTATTATGACTACGAGATCTGGCAGATGGATGTCAAAACGGCTTTCCTAAATGGAAACCTCCTTGAGGAAGTGTACATGACACAACCCGAGGGTTTTGTATCCCCAAATGAAGCCACTAAAATATGCAAGCTGAATAAGTCCATCTATGGATTGAAACAAGCCTCTAGAAGTTGGAATCTTCGTTTTGATGAGAAGATCAAAGAGTTTGGTTTTGTCAAGAATGAAGATGAACCGTGTGTTTACAAGCGAATCAGTGGGAGCATTGTTGTCTTCCTGATATTGTATGTAGATGACATACTGCTGATCGGGAATGACATACCTACCCTGAAAGTTGTTAAGAACAACCTAGGGAACTGCTTTTCTATGAAGGACTTGGGTGAAGCGACTTACATACTCGGTATTAAGATCTATAGAGATAGATCGAAGAAGTTGCTGGGTTTGACCCAGAGTACGTACATTGACAAGGTGTTGAAGCGGTTCAACATGCTTGAGTCCAAGAAAGGATTTTTGCCCATGTCTCATGGTGTGAATCTCTCTAAGGACCAGTGTCCAAAATCTTGCGAAGATAAGGACCGCATGAAGTCGATTCCATATGCTTCGGCAATTGGGTCAATCATGTATGCAATGTTATGTACTCGACCCGATGTCTCTTTTGCTTTGAGCATGACTAGCAGGTATCAGTCTGATCCCGGTGAATGTCACTGGATAGCCGTAAAGAATATCCTGAAGTACTTGAGAAGGACTAAGGATGTATTCTTGGTGTATGGTGGAAAGGAAGAGCTCGTTGTAAGTGGTTACACGGATGCCAGCTTCCAAACTGATAGGGATGATTCAAAGTCTCAGTCAGGGTTTGTGTTTTGCCTGAATGGAGGAGCTGTGAGCTGGAAGAGTTCCAAGCAAGAGACAGTTGCTGATTCTACAACTGAGGCCGAGTATATCGCTGCAGCTAATGCAGCGAAGGAGGCTGTATGGATTAGGAAATTCATCGGCGAGCTAGATGTTGTTCCTAGCATTGTTGGTCCCGTAGTTCTCTACTGTGATAACAATGGTGCAATTGCACAATCTAAGGAACCTAGATCCCATCAGCGCTCCAAGCACATACTTCGGCGGTTCCATCTTATTCGTGAGATTGTCGAACGAGGAGATGTGAACATTTGCAGAGTGCCGACTGAGGAGAATATTGCAGATCCACTGACAAAGCCTCTCGCGCAGAGAAAGCATGATGGTCATACTAGATCAATGGGTATACGATACCTGAATGATCAACTCTAGTGGGAGTCTTGTGGGTTGCATGTAAAATAAATATTCTGTTGGCTGTTTAAAATTTATTCATATGATGAATTGTGTACCAATTATTTCTTTTTACGATTAATGGCAAGTTCTTTTATTACGATATACTGTTTCTATATGATAGAATAAAATTCGTGATAAATACCCTTAGAATGTTCGCTTCCATAGGACATCAAGTACGAGACTTGAATGTGAGAGCCTATGATTTCGAAGCTTCATTCTTAAAAGGTCCCTGGTCGAGGTATCATCGTAGAAGCTAAGGGTGATGATGATACATTAAGACTAGCATGTGTGTTGACTGATGACCGGTTCTCACAGGTCATGATATTGTGATATCAAGTCATCACGTGGGTACTTGTTAGTGAACAAGTTGTACTGGACAGACCCAACCTGAGACTACTTTGTGGATTGTTACTTAAAAGTGTCACAAGTAGGTCTCATTTGACAATGGTGTTGTGGTCCTTTGACCTGAAGTCACAGCATTCACCGAGTGAGGAAGAGCGTGCTTTGATGTCATCTAAAGTCTTCCTTGAAGAAGGTTGATGATAAGGGTGGTCGTTGGGTACGTTACGAATCATTTGGGTGTTTGGGTGTGAGCAGATATGGGATTTGTCCTCCTATATAACAGGAGTTGCATCCATGGGCCCCTTGATGGAATTGGATTGAGAAACGCATGGCCATGCTTGGTAGAGTCAATATGTGATATTGAGCTCACCATTCTCTGGAAGTCCGTTCTAGATCAAGAAACTTGGATTGAGCTATTATGAGGGTGACACGGTCCATGCCTCTAGTTCTTTCCGGATGTAAGGGACAAAGGGACAAAGACAACGCTGGAACATTGGTCATAAAGGCTTATGAGTTATGAACTCTTATTGCTTGGGGAGCAATGATGCATTGCTAGATGCCGCTCATTGTTTGTGAGGTTTTTGGTTTGATACTTTCAAGATCAAGTGGGAGACTGTTGGAGTTGCCATTGTGATCTAGAAGTGGTCAAACATGTAATCTCACTGCCAACGCGATATGAGCCTGCAGGGTCGCACATAAGAGCATGTGGAGAAGTTGGTAGATTGACTGTGTTGGTAAATGTTACCAATCACCATATATAGAATGGGGAAATCCAGCAGGTTGTTGCTGTCTGAATTCGTCGGGTTTACACGGATGGAATTCGTCGGATTCGTCGGGATTCGTTGGATTGTCCCGTGAACACTCGACGAATTATTACAGAAACCCTTCATTCGACAAAATGTTGTCGTCTGTCTGGATTCGTCGGGATTCGTCGGGTTGTCCCGTGAAGACTCGACGAATTGTTACAGATCATTTTCTTGGCAAATGTTGCCGTCTGATCTGATTCGTCGGATTCATCGGGTTGTCCCGTGAAGACTCGACGAATTGTTACAGAGATCATTTTCTCGGCAAATGTTGCCGTCTGATCTGATTCGTCGGATTCGTCGGATTGTCCCGTGAAATCTCGACGAATGATCTTCCGTGGAATTCCGACGAATTGTAACAGAAGCCCTTATTCTGATGTGTGGTCTGCGGATAGCGATTCTTCTAGAAGCTGTTTATCCTTTGGGTATAAATAGGACTTCGTTTTTAGGGTTTTGATAACTAACGAGAAGAAAGGCTGACGGTGCTATCTCAGAAAAAACATATAGCCGCTTCGAGAGTTCCTCCAACCCTGCCGGCTAGCGAGAGTCCAGCTAGCGATACCACGTTGGGAAAAAACATAAAGCCACCCTGAGTGGTCTTCCAACCCTGCCGGCTAGCGAGAGCCCGGCTAGCGAGAGCCCGGCTAGCGAGACCACCTCGGGAGAAAAACATATAGCCACCCGAGTGGTCTTCCAACCCCGCCGGCTAGCGAGAGCCCGGCTAGCGAGAGCCCGGCTAGCGAGACCACCTCGAGAGAAAAACATACAGCCACCCGAGTGGTCTTCCAACCCCGCCGGCTATCGAGAGCCCGGCTAGAGAAACATACAGCCACCCGAGTGGTCTTCCAACCCCGCCGGCTAGCGAGAGCCCGGCTAGCGAGACCATCCAAGGGGAAAAGAACATAGCCTCCCTGGGAGATCAACCTGCACCTACCGGCTAGTGAGAGCCCGGTCAGCGGAACCATCAGAGGGGAAAAGAACATAGACTCCCTGGGAGTTCAACCTGCACCTGCCGGCTAGTGAGAGCACGGTCAGCGGAACCATCCGAGGGGAAAAGAACATAGCCTCCCTGGTAGGTCAACCTGCACCTGTCGGCTAGTGAGAGCCCGGTCATCGGAACCATCCGAGGGTTGAAGAACATAACATCCCGGGGAGGTCAACCTGCACCTGCCGGCTAGTGAGAGCCCGGTCAGCGGTATCTGCTCGGGACCTTAACCAACATGAATCACTTGCCTCACCGAGTGAGTCTCCTGCCCTGCCGGCATCAACAAGCCCGGTCAGCGGTATCTGCTCGGGGCCGTAACCAACATGAGTCACCTGCCTCATCGAGTGATTCTCCTGCCCTGCCGGCATCAACAAGCCCGGTCAGCGGTATCTGCTCGGGGCCTTAACCAACATGAGTCACCTGCCTCACCGAGTGAGTCTCCTGCCCTGCTGGCATCAACAAGCCCGGTCAGCGGTATCTGCTCGGGGCCTTAACCAACATGAATCACCTGCCTCACCGAGTGAGTCTCCTGCCCTGCCGGCATCAACAAGCCATATCAGCGGTATCTGCTCGGGGCCTTAACCAACATGAGTCACCTGCCTCACCGAGTGAGTCTCCTGCCCTGCCGGCATCAACAAGCCCGGTCAGCGGTATCTGCTCGGGGCCTTAACCAACATGAGTCAGCTGCCTCAACGAGTGAGTCTCCTGCCCTGCCGACATCAACAAGCCCGGTTAGCGGTATCTGCTCGGGGCCTTAACCAACATGAGTCACCTCCCTCACCGAGTGAGTCTCCTGTCCTGCCGGCATCAACAAGCCTGGTCAGCGGTATCTGCTCGGGGCCATAACAACCATGAGTCACCTGCCTCACCGAGTGAGTCTCCTGCCCTGCTGGCATCAACAAGCCCGGTCAGCGGTATCTGCTCGGGGCCTTAACCAACATGAGTCACCTGCCTCACTGAGTGAGTCTCCTGCCCTGCCGGCATCAACAAGCCCGGTCAGCGGTATCTGCTCGGGGCCTTAACCAATATGAATCACCTGTCGCCGAGTCAGTCTCCTGCCCTGCCGGCATCAACAAGCCCGGTCAGCGGTATCTGCTCGGGGCCTTAACCAACATGAGTCACCTGCCTCACCGAGTGAGTCTCCTGCCCTGCTGGCATCAACAAGCCCGGTCAGCGGTATCTGCTCGGGGCCTTAACCAACATGAGTCACCTGCCTCACTGAGTGAGTCTCCTGCCTTGCCGGCATCAACAAGCCCGGTCAGCGGTATCTGCTCGGGGCCATAACCAACATGAGTCACCTGCCTCACCGAGTGAGTCTCCTGCCCTGCCGGCATCAACAAGCCCGGTCAGCGGTATCTGCTCAGGGCCTTAACCAACATGAGTCAGCTGCCTCAACGAGTGAGTCTCCTGCCCTGCCGGCATCAACAAGCCCGGTCAGCGGTATCTGCTCGGGGCCTTAACCAACATGAGTCACCTCCCTCACCGAGTGAGTCTCCTGCTCTGCCGGCATCAACTAGCCCGGTCAGCGGTATCTGCTCGGAGCCTTAACCAACATGAGTCACCTACCTCACCGAGTGAGTCTCCTGCCCTGCTGGCATCAACAAGCCCGGTCAGCGGTATCTGCTCGGGGCCTTAACCAACATGAGTCACCTGCCACACTGAGTGAGTCTCCTGCCCTGCCGGCATCAACAAGCCTGGTCAGCGGTATCTGCTCGGGGCCTTAACCAATATGAATCACCTGTCGCCGAGTCAGTCTCCTGCCCTGCCGGCATCAATAAGCCCGGTCAGCGGTATCTGCTCGGGGCCTTAACCAACATGAGTCACCTGCCTCACCGAGTGAGTTTCCTGCCCTGCCGGCATCAACAAGCCCGGTCAGCGATATCTGCTCGGGGCCTTAACCAACATGAGTCACCTGCCTCACCGAGTGAGTCTCCTGCCCTGCCGGCATCAACAAGCCCAGTCAGTGGTATCTGCTCAGGGCCTTAACCAATATGAGTCACCTGCCTCACCGAGTGAGTCTCCTGCCCTGCCAGCATCAACAAGTCCTGTCAGCGGTATCTGCTCGGGGCCTTAACCAACATGAGTCACCTGCCTCACCGAGTGAGTCTCCTGCCCTGCCGACATCAACAAGCCCGGTCAGCCGTATCTGCTCGGGGCCTTAACCAACATGAGTCACCTGCCTCACCCAGTGAGTCTCCTGCCCTGCCGGCATCAATAAGCCCGGTTAGCGGTATCTGCTCGGGGCCTTAACGAACATGAATCACCTGCCTCGCTGAGTGGGTCTCCTGCCCTGCCGACATCAATAAGCCCGGTCAGCGGTATCTGCTCGGGGCCTTAACCAACATGAATCACCTGCCTCGCCGAGTGAGTCTCCTGCCCTGCCGGCATCAACAAGCCCGGTCAGGGATATCTGCTCGGGGCCTAAGTCGACACCTTCTAGGAGCCAAGCTCAACTAGGGGTGGATACAAGGTCGACACACTCTAGGAGCCAGGCTCAACTAGAGGTGGATACAAGGTCGACACACTCTAGGAGCCAGGCTCAACTAGAGGTGGATATAAGGTCGACACACTCTAGGAGCCAGGCTCAACTAGAGGTGGAGTATTTTTCCTTCCTGCCCCTAGCGGTTCCAAGCCCTGCCAGCTAGGTGGGAGCCTGGTCAGCGGGCCAGCATCGGGGGAAAAACTTACCCTCCCTGGGGGATCAACCTGCCCTGCCGTCTAGAGAGAGCCCGGTCAGCGGAACCATCCGAGGGGAAAAATACTTTGAAAAAACTTTCATTATATTAATCATTCTAGTACATGTGAGAAAACTAGGCATGGAAACAAAACATCGCATTACATGAACTTTGGGAATGAAAAGAAAACTAAGCGTGGAAACTGAACTGAGTCTCCCACTCCCAGGCCCGGTCTTCCTTGACTTCTCCTGGTAGCTGCTGTTGCTGCTTTGGACCCCTCGCATCCTTCATTTCAAGAACTCAGGGAAGGCGGAGGTCGCGTGCCCCTCCTCATCGTGGAGGTCACGGTCAGGTAACTTAAACATATCCTTTTTTCTTCCTCTTCTTTCAGCTTTTCTGGCTCCTCTCCTTCTACCTCCGCCCATCTCCATGGCTTGCTGAGGTGGTGGAGAGGGTGTGTTCGATCCCTGCCTCCACCTCGATCGATTGGCTCTTTTCCTTTGAAAACCCTTTCTTCCTTGCTCTCGCGGAGTCGAACTACCGGTCTCCGCGCATGACGGGCTATTGGGTAGCCGCCACCCGGGGTGGTCTCGCCCACCAACATTCACTCGACTCCTTTTGGGCGGGGTGAGTGGGGGCCGGTCGCCTCCCCGCTCGCCCCCCTTTGGGGCTGGTCTAGAAGGGGTGAGGCAAGCTGGGAGGGCGCCCCCCTCCTGAGCTAGCCCCCTTGCTGGGGCGGGGCGAGCTGGGAGGGAGCCCCCCTCCTGAGCTCGCACCCTTGCTGGGGAGGGGCGAGTAGGAGGGCGCCCGCCTCCTGAGCACGCCCCCTTGCTGGGGCGGGGTGAGCTGGGAGGGCGCCCCCCTCCTGAGCTCACCCCATGGCTGGGGAGGGGCGACCTGGGAGGGCACTCCCCTCCTGAGCTCGCCCCCTTGGGAATGGATGAGTGGGGGCATGGAACCTCCCCACTCACCCCCCACCGGTACCTCCTTCCCGGACTGTCGGCCAAGAGCTCCCTCGTCCACTTGCTGGGGCGGGACCTCCGGACCATCTCCTCTTCTGCCTCCCACTATCATGGCGAAAGCAACCTGGAAGGTCTGTAAGACCTCTTGCTTGAAATTTTCGAACGTCTTTAACGTCACCCCAGCCACCGGGGGCTGCGAGTGACCTGGGTCGGAACTTCCTCCACCTCCGTCCCTGGAACTCATCTTGAGAGATCTTGAATCGGTCACACTCCACGCTCACCGCACCATAATGTTGAAACCGGTTTCTCAGTCTCTGTGGAGTTCAGGGCCCTCAGCAAGCTGGGGGACGACCAACCCTTACTTCCCCCAAGGGAGAGCTCTAGGTTGAAGGTTGAGGAACAATGGACTGGACCAAGGGCGTAGTGGGGAGGTCCCACCACATACCCGGAAGCCCCTTAGGAACTTCCCCTCCCAAGCCACTACTAAGCTTGGGCACCACTGGAGGCTCTCCTCACCACCTAGAGAGACTTGGGGAGGGAGAGAGAGAGGGAGAGAGCTAGCCTAGAATGACCTCCTCCAAATGGTGCCCCCTTGGTCCTATTTATAGGATTTTGGATTTGGGCTGCGAATAACCAAAAACTGCATGCGATGTTACCAAAATGCCCCCAGATTTGGCCTGCAAATATCCAAATCCCACTGTTCTGCAGCACTAAACGCAGAACAGAACACCCTCCCGGGGCCGGGCGAGAGGGGGCTGACCTCCACCCTTCTCCACCTTCCACTGGGCGAGAGGGGGGGGGGGGGGGGGGGGGGGGGGGGGGGCGAGCCGCCCCTCCCCTCTCCGCCTTCCGCTGGGCGAGAGGGGGGGTGAGCCTCCCCTCCCCTCTCCGCCTTCCGCTGGGTGAGAGGGGGGGGGGGGGGGGGGGGGCGAGCCGCCCCTCCCCTCTCCGCCTTCCGCTGGGCGAGGGGAGGGGGGGGGGGGGGGGGGGGCGAGCCGCCCCTCCCCTCTCCGCCTTCCGCTGGGCGAGGGGGGGAGGGGGGGGGGGGGGGGGGGGGGGGCGAGCCGCCCCTCCCCTCTCTGCCTTCCGCTGGACGAGAGGGGGGGGGGGGCGAGCCGCCCCTCCCCTCTCTGCCTTCTGCTGGGCGAGAGGGGGGGGGGGGGGGGGGGGGGGCGATCCGCCCCTCCCCTCTCCGCCTTCTGCTGGGCGCGAGGGGGGGGGGGGGGGCGAGCCGCCCCTTCCCTCTCCGCCTTCTGCTGGGCGAGAGGGGGGGGGGGGGGGCGAGCCGCCCCTCCCCTCTCTGCCTTCTGCTGGGCGAGAGGCGGGGCGAGCCGCCACTCCCCTCTCCGCCTTCTGCTGGGCGAGAGGGGGGGGGGGGGGGGGCGAGCCGCCCCTCCCCTCTCTGCCTTCTGCTGGGCGAGAGGCGGGGCGAGCCGCCACTCCCCTCTCCGCCTTCTGCTGGGCGAGAGGGGGGGGGCGAGCCTCCCCTCCCCTCTCCGCCCTATGCTGGGCGAGAGGGGGGGCGAGCCGCCCCTCCCCTCTCCGCCTTTAGCTGGGCGAGAGGGGGGGGGGGGGGGGGCGAGCCGCCCCTCCCCTCTCCGCCTTCTACTGGGCGAGAGGGGGGGCGAGCCGCTCCTCCCCTCTCCACCCTCTGCTGGGCGAGAGGGGGGGCGAGCTGCCCCTCCCCTCTCCACCTTCTCCGGGATCATGCCGAGAAATGGTGTTCCGAAATACTTGTCTCGAGAACCTACTCGGCGAATACAGGGTTGTACACTACTGACTAAATTTCAGAATTTATCAGAACTAATTAATCACATAAATAAATATTCCAAGTAAACTCATTTTATCACCACTTAATTCCATCATGTGCACTTTTGACCTAGTTTGACCAAACATGTGTTAACAAATTACCCAACCAAATCAGTCCCAATTGGGCTGAAAGTTTTACCAGGGTCATATGATAACCCTAACGAGCACCCACCAAACTTTGGAGGGGAGTTGAGGTCGTTAGACCCAATAATTAAATAATATATAATTATTAAATTATTACAAAAACCTTAAAAAAATGTTCTCCTAAAATTTCGATCTTTGGATATGTTAAGGTGTAGGTACAAATAGCCTAGGTTTCAATTTTCAAGTCAATCCCATGACCCAATCAAATGTTATTCAAGAAATGGTGGCTGTCCTACACTAGGGACCGGTTCCACCAAAATGGCCCTACAGGGAGCTACAATACTCCTTTTGGGCTGAAATAAATAATAAAATAAAGTAGACTCTAAGGGCTGCAACTTTGGTGTTGACCACTTTTTTTGTAGAGGGCCCTAAGTATTTTTAATAATTAAATCTAGGTACAACAAAAAAAAGACATAAATACGAATTAAATCAATAACACAAATCTTGATGCAAGATTGGAGGGCATCCACTCATCTTCCTCCTCTAGCCGACGGTGGAGATTGCCCCGACCTGTAGCCCTTTTATCTTGATTTTCCCGGCCACCCACACCCCTCCCCGACCGGCCAATGCCACCACCACATTCCTTGAGGTGGTGGCCGGCGATAGGAGGTCTCGGCCGGCCAGTGGTGGCCCGAACCAGCGGTTTAGACTAGAAGAAAAACCTCCAAAAATGGAGATTTCGGCCATTTTTATTGGGGACCAATTGGCCCCAATCCTTGCCGATTTTAGATGTAGATCTATCCACTAGAGAAGAGGAGAAGAACCAGACCTTCAATCGGGCTTGATGGTGGTTGTTTCCCGGATTTGCCATGGCCGACCAACCTCCTTGAGCTCCTTGCCGATCTCTCAATTCTCAACCAAATGCAATGATCTAGGACTCGATTTCAACTGATATCCTCCTTCTCAAGGTGATGGAAGGGTCAATTTGAGGAGGGGGAGGCTTAATGGTGGAGTGCCATTAATGGCCATTTCGGTTTCTCTTGAAAATTCTTGAATCCTCCACCGGATGGCATGGGAAAGGCTGGAAAACATCTTAGAATTCAATGGGGGAGATGAATGGAGGATGTGGGGAGATGAATGGGGGGTCAATTTGCCTTGAATGCCATGAATTCACCTTGAATGGCCACTTTCTCTCTCTTTAAATTGGGTGAAACTCCCAATTTCTCTCTCCTAGTCACCCCTCCAGAAATTGGATGGCATTACATGTAATTTCAGACTCATGAGGCTAGAGTGTCACTTCAATTGGGCCTAGCCCATGTGGATTGAGCTTGAGTTAGCCTTTTCTCCTCTTTTTGGGCAAGGTTGACCAAGTGTTGACTTGAGGTGTTGACTTGGTCAACTAATGGTTGACTGGTCCAAGTGGTGTGTCTTGAGTCCCTTGACATCACCCAAAGTTGGTTGAGTCATGGTGGTGCCCCAATTGGGCCAATTTATCCAAAAGGAGTTGGTTTGACCAAAACAGGGCTAGAGTTGACTTGGGTCAAATTGGCCAAATTGGTGGCCCCATGATGGGGCTTTTTGGTCCATTGTGTCCCTAATAACCTTATAAGGGTAAGGGAAAGGTCAATTTGGCATGGTGGATGTCAATTGACCCTAATTAGGCTACTTTGACCAATTTGGGGTTAGGGTTGACTTTGGTCAATTTTGCCTCTTTGGTTGACCACAATGGGTCCTTGGTGCTCTAAGGGAACCCCTAAATGGTTAGGTATGCTATGGTGGGGTCAAAGGGTCAAGGTGGGGCCCTTAAGTCCAACCCTAAGCTTGGTAATTAGAAATTACTATATGGAGACCAAGGTGCTCTTCACCTTCAAACCTAAGGCCAAGTGATCTCTTCAAGCTTCCTATGGCTTTGTCATGACCTAGTCATGACAAAACCACTCTTAGGGTCTAGTTGTTTGGGGGATGTTACACTGCGGTCTCCAATCTACAGACCGCCCAGCACCATTCCACTTCCACTTCCAAAAAATTAACACTCCCCCTTGAAGTGGGAAGTGGAAGTCAGCCCAAGCAAACTCCGCAACCGACCAAGTGGTCCCTTCGACAGCGACTTAGTAAATATGTCAGCAACATTATCCTTGCTTTACACATGCTCCACAATTAGAGATCCCTCCAACACCTTCTCACGAATGTAATGGTGATGAATCTCTATGTGCTTCGTACGCGCGTGACAAACTGGATTGTTCACCAGTTTGAGAGCACTCTTATTGTCACCGCGTAGCAGAGTAGGACCTTGCGCCTCCCTATGAATGTACTCCACAAGCCTCCTAAGCCAGATGGCTTCCTAAGCTGCCAAAGACAAATCTTTGTATTCCGCTTCTATAGTAGAGACAGACACAGAATCCTGCTTCTTGCTGCACTATGATATAGATGTAGAGCCTGTCATAAAGACATATCCAGATGTCGATCTCCGATCATATGAATCTCCTCCATAATCAGCATCCATGTACCCGTACAAGCAAAATCCCGAATCTCTCCCGTAAAAGAGACCCAAATCCGAGGTGGATTTGACATACTTCAATATACTCCTAGCCGCCACAAGATGAGGCTTCCGAGGCTCTGCCATAAACCGACTCACACTGCCAACTACATAAGCAATATCTGGCCTCGTGATTGTCAAGTTTATCAGTCTTCCAACCAAATACCGGAATTCCAAAGGATCGGTAAGAACCTTCCCTTCAAATCGTCGAAGATGAACTCCAACCTCCAGTGGAGTAGAGCTGCTCTTCCCCCCTTCCATGACGAACCTCTTTACGATTCGATCCCCATAGCCTATTTGGGAAACAAGCATACCACTCTCTTTCCTCTCCACTTCGAGCCCAAGGAAATGGTGGAGCTTACCCAAATCCTTCATCTCAAATCTGATAGCTAGCTCAGCACGAAGCCTAGCTACCACCATTTCAAAATTACTGGTGATGATCATATCGTCAATGTACAGCAACACCAAGACCTGAAGCTCCCCCGTCTTCTTTACGAATAAGCTTGAATCTGAATCAGAAGCAAAGTATCTGAAGAACTGGAGGTATTCTGCGATCTTCCCATACCACGCCCGAGGCGCTTTCTTCAAGCCGTAAAGAGCCTTCTTGAGTTTGCAAACATATCTTGGGTGCTCTTCGGATACATAACCAGGTGGCTGATCCATGAAGATATCCTTGTCAATCTCGCTGTATAAGAAGGCATTCTTCACGTCGAGTTGCCAAATCTTCCACCCTTGGCAAGCTGCCAATGCGATCACCACCCGGACCAAAGTCATCTTGGTAATGGGGCTAAATGTCTCTTCATAATCAGTTGGGTATTGTAGCCACAATTACCTTGATTTGAAGAAGTGTCCCTTGAACTAAGATGAATTGATATTGTATTTGATGTTTCTATCTAGTGTGTGTTTGCAGATTATAAATGACTAAGTACAAACCAATGTCAGGTTTCAATGAGTCATAAAACACAGGCCTATGCAATGTAATTCCTCATTGTGTAGACCAAGGTGTTGACTCATGTTGAATCGCTCTATTGGGATGTACTTCATATTCAAATACAAAGGAAGAGCCAAAGGAAGGTGCTGCTGTTCTGTGTTCAAAGAAGAAACAAAATTTTTCTATGTAATCCTGCGTTCGACGAAAATTGGTGTGTTCGTCGATGATTTCAGTTAGACAAACTTAATAAAATTCGTCGATCTCAGTTTTGCCTAAGTTGAAAGCAATTTCGTCGATCTTCGTTCGGCGAACAGAAGAAGTTTTCGTCAACCACTGTTTTGCCTGAGTTGAAATTGTTTTCGTCGATTGCGTTAGTCGATCTCCGTTCGACGAACAGAAGAAGTTTTCGTCGACCATTGTTTCGCCAGAGTTGAAGTTGTTTTCATCGATCACGTTCGTCGATCTCAGTTCGACGAACTAAAATTATTTTGTCGATCTCAATCTTTGCTGAAGATAAAGCAATTTCTTCGATCGTCGATCTCCGTTCGACGAAGTGGCAAAATTTCGTCGATCGCTATTTTGTTGTAATTGAAGAATTTCTTTGAGCTCAGTTCGACTAATCTTCTGAGGCCGACGAACTGACTCAATGTTGTCTTTGATTCTCCATTTCTTTTTCCTAGAAAATTATCTATCTCTCGAGAAGATTTTCTCTCCTGTAAAATCCTTTTATATTTCTTCTTGAAGCCGAAGCCTATTTATTTCTCGAGAAATACTTTGTTCTTGAGAAATTAAATCCTTTTGTTCTTAATTCTGTTTTCTCAGAAGCTTGTTTATTTCTCGAGAAGTCTTTTTGTTCTCGAGAAAACTGTTCATTTCCTGAAAACTTTTTCCAATCCTTTTGATGGGACATTAATTCATTCTGTCTATTCTGACAGCCCTTTTGATTTCGTTTAAGGTTAATCCTACCTTAATTCCTGCCGTTATCTCGGATTACTATATAAGGTTCCTTCCATATCATTTCGAAATAGAGAAATTCATTTATTCTGATAAAACCCTAATTCTCTGTTCATTCCAAGAAGGACGAGAAAAGTGCCGCCTCCTGTCACCTATGTTGGAGATTGATCTGCTGTTCTAAATCTATTGTCTCCAGTGGAAGAAAAGGTTCAATTGATCATTGCTCCATCCTCTACTGCATCTATTGGATCAAATCGAAACGAAGAAGGTCAGATCTAAGTTTTTATCATTCTTCCTCATCGACAACAAGTCAAAGCTTTTCAAGCCTCAAGAAGGAAGAAGATCTCACAATGCTTTCAGATCTGCTTATGAATTGATAAGTATTGTATCAATATCAATTTACATTTGATTGTAGGAGAAGTTTTCTCTGAGATGTAGTAGAGGTTCTTCTCCGAGCTGTAGGAGAGGTTTTTCTCCGAGTTGTTGGAGAAGTTTGTCTCCGAGTTGTAAGAGAGGTATTCCCTGAGTTGTAAGAGAGATTTTTTCTAAGTTTGTAGGAGATTTGTCTCCGAGTTGTAGGAGTGGTGACTCCGAGATTGTAGGATCATTCTTGATCCAAGTTATAGTGAAGTAGTCAAGTCTAGCTGTGGTGCTAGATTGGCGAGGCCGGCAAGTGGAGTACCCAAGAACGGGGAACCCTATAAATTTCTTGTGTTATCTTTGATTGTGATTTGCTTTCTGTGTGTTCTATTTCATCAAGTTTTTAATTCCGCAAAAGACGCAGTTATCACCTATTCACCCCCCTCTAGGTGATTTAGGTAGGCAACTAGATTCCTTCAATTGGTATCAGAGGGTCGCTGTTAATTTCTAGGTTAACACCTTGAACAGGATCCATCCATTCTAGTTGCTAGCAAATCATGGAAAGAAGAAAGGAATCATTATTGAAGTTGCAAGGAATCACAAAGGCTAACTTTCCTATGTGGAAAGAAAGAGTAAGGTTTTACATGGAAGTTGCAGATCCAAGAATCTTCCAAGTTGTGGAAGAAGGTCTCCAAGTGCCTATGACTGCCTCTACAATTGACCTACCGTTCAGGTGCCAAAGAAAATGATGGACCTAACTAAGGATGAGATCGCTTTAGTAGCCTTGGACAAAAAGGCAAAGAATATAATTGCAAGTGCAGTGGACGATTCAATGTTACAAAAGTTAATCCATTGCAAATCTGCCAAAGAAATATGGACGTCCATAATTGTCCTCATGGAAGGTACTGAAGAGGTGATGGACGATAGAAGATCTCTACTCAACCAAGAGTATGAGGCCTTCAAGCAGGGTAAGAAGGAGTGCATTGCCGATGCATATGAAAGATTCTTCAAGATCATTAACTGATGAGTCCCATTTATATACACTTTTATGGACTCATCTGGGCCGAGTATTGAGTCAAAGCACTACACATTAAACATATTTTCGTTCATATTTGCTCTCTATACTTCATTCCATGCTAAGTGCACTTTTAGGCCCGTTTCGGTGTATTTTCATGTTCATATAAGTGGCCCGACGATCTTTCAAGTTGATACAGGGGTTGTGCGAGTGTTCCGGGGTGCAAAAACTGCATAGGAACACTGCGCACGAGCACTGGACATTAGTGCGCACGACCACTGGTCGTGCGCCACTGATCGTGCATTAATTCTCACTTAAAATGGGCCTGTCCGGCACTTCGCACGACCACTGGATATAGTGCGCACGACCACTGGTCTTGCGCCACTGATCGTGCGCTATATTTTGCATTCTGGATTTTGCTGCAGTTTGTTCCCGCACGCTCACTGGCATTCCTTCACGCACGATCACTGGTCGTGCGCCACTGATCGTGCCCGTTCAAAATTCTGCTTTCTATAAATACACGTTTTCACGAATTCTTCCGCCCAAACCCGTATTTTAGGTCTATTTCAGCGCCGTTTCTTGCTCCAGAGTGCCCATCTCGCCTCTCCATCACCACCCACCTTCGGGAGGAGCTCCGGCCGCCATTCTCTTGCAAATCTCAAGCCGGAGCATCCTCTAGGCCTCCTCCATTGATCGTGCATCTCCAAAGCTTCATTTCAAGGGATTTCCTGCTGCATATATGAAGTTCTCCGGTGAGATCGTGGCCAGAGAAGATTGACGGAGAAGACGGGTATAATAGAAGAAGGTGACAGCTCTTCCAGACCCCAGACGGCAGTTGGAGCCCGAGTCCGGACAAGGATTGACAACCCTAGATTCCGGCCGTGAACCTCCGATGAGTCTCCGTGCTTTGGTTGTAATCTAAACCCCCTTTATACTGTAGTATTGTTTTCCTTTATAGTTTGGGTGTATGAACAATGTTTGCTTAAACCTTATCATATTATTTTTGTATTTCATGTTAATGTGAACTTGATATGAGTGGTTTATGCAAGTGAGGAGCGCCCATTCCATCCTCCTTCCCGCCGTCACGTTCGTGTGCCGCACTAGCAATTGCTAGTGGCGTGCTTGTCGACGAGGTGCTTGCGACCCTCATCCGTATGCCTACTCTTCCATCCGCCTTGCGAAGCGTGGCATATCGGCCCGTGCAATCCATTCCCACTAGTAAAGCAGTGCGCTCAAGGCCTGCACAGTTCGATTCCGCAAGCCTTCTCGTCCATCCGCCCTTGTGAAGCAGCGCGTACAAGGCCTGCCTAGTTTCCATCCCGCCTAGCGAAGCAGTGCGCTCAAGGCCTGCATAGGAGTAGTTGTTAGCTTTTTATTTTATTTTGTCATCAAACAAAGCCACCCTCCCTGCATAATTCCGACCATTGGACTTCAATCTCAAGTCCTGCCTCGAAAGATAACTCCACCTTGCCGTGTTCCTTGAGAGATCGATACTCGGGGATTTACTCCTCGTTTTATATTACTTGAACGATCGGTACACTGCCGTATCGTGCCGCAGTCTCGCCACCACCTATAGTGGTGTGTAGGATTCGCGCATCAAGTTTTTGGTGCCGTTGCCGGTGAACACAGACGTGTGAGTTTTCTGGAGAGGGAGATGAGAGGTAGAAGCCCTTTCATTTGTAAATTGCATCCTTTTTATTTTATTTCTTCCTAATCTATTTTTCAGTTTTAAAAATCAGGTTTCCGCCGTTTTAAATTTTATTTCGTGCATATTGAGATCAATTTCTGTTTATATTTGTTGTGAATCCTTCTTTACACCAATATGTATGCTTACCAACAATGTAGGTGGTGTAGATCGTCTAATCATTCTAGTGATGAGTGCTATTTAGGAAGCCATAATTATAATCCGTGTAGTTCATCGTATGGAGAATCTAGAACTTCATACAATGAACCTACGTATTATAAGTATGCGTCCCCATCGCGAGCATCGCCTTCACCGGGTGGTTTGGCTTTTCCACAGTCAAAACCTACCGGGAAGCGCTGTTTGTGTTGTCAGAGTTTTGATCACGTGCTGAAAGACTGTGAGCAATGGAAGTTGCAATTGGGAGAGGATGATGAGCCAACACTTATCTCCATTCCACTGCCTTCCTATGCCACCGCTCCTTCCATCGTTGATGACACATACGTTAGGCCCCCAGGTCATCATGGGAGCACAACGAATGCATCGATCAGCGTCGCTGCTGATCACTACGGTGACATTTTGGAATTTTCTTCCTCTGCTGTACCGTCATTTCCTGTGGATTTCGTATCTGAGGATATTTCTTCACTCCTATCAGACTCTATCTTGAGTCCTATCTCTACTCAGATATTTTCTTGTATCAGTATGCATGTACCTTCTGCTCTTATTGCCGAATTTTTAGATGTGCAGGATGTGCCTATGGAGCCCGAAGCTGTGCTGAGTTGCACTGAGGAGGACATTTTCCTTAGTGATGAGGTTTCTACCTCATCACCAGAGGAGAAGGTCCAACTCATCATTGAAGTTCCTAGCTGCTCATATTATGCCTGCAATGATTCTATGGCAACCAGCATTGAGTTTTTTGTGGAACCTGATGGGAGTGACACCGGGGCCACTCCTCCTTTGTTTGCTTCTTTTAGTTCTTCGTCCAATTTATTTCCTAACCCTCCTTCTTATAATGCTGATAAAGTCATCTTTCCTGCTTCCCCTCATGCATTGAATTCTGATATTTTGTATACCCCCCTGCAGGTGAATGAATATTTGGACCCCTTTTTGGGAGATTCTGAGAGGCAGTCTTGGAAACGAAAGCAGATGGCAATGACGAAATCAATCTTCTATTCCACCTCATCATCATTGCCCGCGTTTTCCTTGAAAGACTGGGTGCAGGGTGGTAAACGATATTTCATCCATGAACGCCGATTGGAGGAGAGGAAGAGGATGAAGAAAGATGAAATATGGAGGTGGAAACCTCCCGACCCCCTCGTCTGCTGCTGTTGGGTCTTCAGACCAATCTCTTTTATTTTTAGTTACTATTTTAAATCAACTTATAGTTGATCCTTTTGGCATGTAATAATTAGGATTTATTAGCTTTCGCTTTATGCTTAGACAATGTTATTAAAATTGCTTAATACAGGTATTAAGTCCAGCTTAAGGATGGTAAACAAAAGCACTGCTGGGAGACAACCCAAGTTTTTGTTGCTTTTATTTTTTTTCTAACCCGCTAATAGTTTAGTTTTATATATTTTTGCTTGGAGCCTTTTGCCTGCAGGTGTGCGGCAATTTCCTTGGTGGAGGACTCTTGGAGCTAAATTTACAAAATTTAATGCCAAATCTTCTGGTATGCTCAATTCTGAGCATTGTGTAACATCTCTTCCTCTAGCTCTTATTTCCTGTGTTAGAATGTGTAGACCAAGTCTGGGGGAGAGCCGGTTGTTACCCACTGTGCACGCACATGTTGTTTTGCATGCGAGAAGTTATTTTTTTTTATATCTGTAGTAATTTTATTCTCATGCATCTTACACCGTTTCAACCACATGAGCATGCACTCACTTGTTTGTGTGTTTCCGTACATGCTATCTTGGTTTGGATTGTGAAATAGGATGTTAGCTTAGGAATTGCAAATCGGAGTGCGATGTTGACTCTTGTAGTGTTCTAGTCGCATCCACATGCTCCCATAGAAATCTGAGTAAAATTAGATTATCTCTATGCATTTAATTTACAATTAGTGTTTTTGCGTAGTTTTTGATTTATTATACTCATTTAGTGAATGTGACTGAAATTTGCGGTAGCACGGTGTTGTGTGTAAGCAAGCGCTAGTTGTGTGTTGCTCGAGTCGGAAGGAAGGTTTACCTTTCTCGTGGGCTAAGAACTTGCCCCAAGCTACTCTTGAAGCATGGGTGAGAGCGACTCAATGAGTTGAGCGTGATGTAGGCCATCTAGTTGGCTAGTTTGAGCTTTGTTTTCCATGACCCATTCGCTTACCATTGCAAGCCAAATTTGTGCCTACCCCTCCTTTGTTTCAGCTCTTCTTTCAATCACCAAAACCTGAAGCCTATCCTATTATCGCAACCAAGTAGTGAGTTAACTGAAATTATATTCCTTGATTTGGTGCGATGTATGGAGTCTTTGTGAGGTGAAAAAAAATTGTATTGTTTGCTGAACATATCGTTGTAAACCAACCGGGGGTAAAAGAACTAAAAAAATGAAGTTAAAAGAAAAATCTGGAAAAGAATTGGAATGAAAAGAAACCTCCTTGAGCGTAATGGAAAATTCAGTTGGTACTTGTTGGAGTAGGCTGTGTGCACACCCAGTTTTCAAGCTAAGTCTGGGGGTGTGTCACACTAGCTCCGTTCTTGGTCTTGTTTTGGTGCAGCGTTATCTGTTAATTCAATTGGGTTGCGCAGCCGTCTCGTTTATCATTGAATATCACACCGTAACCCAAGCCCCATTATAACCTGAAAGTTCTACTGATTTAACTTTTGAGTTTGCTAGTGCCGTGGAGAGAGTGTAACCGGGCAAGCTTATGGTTCTCGTCGTTGATGGATTTCAGCGGAGTTATCCCTGAATTCCGGTCTTTAGCAACACCCTTCTGAGTGGCTTGTTTACTTTCACACCGGGCACGACCGCACAAATTCTTCATGATTCACCATCTGAGTACTAATAAATCTCTATTTTACGCATTGGCACTATTGTAATTTAGTAAGCATAGTTAGAATCTTCTTTTGCTGAATTTTTATTCGCATGGGTATGTTACTTCGCACCGTACTCTTTCTTTGCAATTCTTTACGCTAACTACCATTTTCATATTCCGCCAGATTTGTTTGCTCGGGACGCGCAAACAGGTAAGTATGGGGGTGTGATGAGTCCCATTTATATACACTTTTATGGACTCATCTGGGCCGAGTATTGAGTCAAAGCACTACACATTAGACGTATTTTCGTTCATATTTGCTCTCTATACTTCATTCCATGCTAAGTGCACTTTTAGGCCCGTTTCGGTGTATTTTCATGTTCATATAAGTGGCCCGACGATCTTTCATGTTGATACAGGGTTTGTGCGAGTGTTCTGGGGGTGCAAAAACTGCATAGGAACACTGCGCACGAGCACTGGACATTAGTGCGCACGACCACTGGTCGTGCGTCACTGATCGTGCATTAATTCTCACTTAAAATGGGCCTGTCCGGCACTTCGCACGACCACTGGATATAGTGCCCACGACCACTGGTCGTGCGCCACTGATCATGCGATATATTTTGCATTCTGAATTTTGCTACAGTTTGTTCCCGCACGCTCACTGGCATTCCTTCACGCACGATCACAGGTCGTGCGCCACTGATCGTGCCCGTTCAAAATTCTGCTTTCTATAAATACGCGTTTTCACGAATTCTTCCGCCCAAACCCGTATTTTAGGTCTATTTCAGCGCTGTTTCTTGCTCCAGAGCGCCCATCTCGCCTCTCCATCACCGCCTACCTTCGGGAGGAGCTCCGGCCGCCATTATCTTGCAAATCTCAAGCCGGAGCATCCTCTAGGCCTCCTCCATTGATCGTGCATCTCCAAAGCTTCATTTCAAGGGATTTCCTGCTGCATGTATTAAGTTCTCCGGTGAGATCGTGGCCAGAGAAGATTGACGGAGAAGACTGGTATAATAGAAGAAGCTGACAGCTCTTCTAGACCCCGGACGGCAGTTGGAGCCCGAGTCCGGACAAGGATTGACAACCCTAGATTCCGGCCGTGAACCTCCGATGAGTTTCCGTGCTTTGGTTGTAATCTAAACCCCCTTTATACTGTAGTATTGTTTTCCTTTATAGTTTGGGTGTATGAACAATGTTTGCTTAAACCTTATCATATTATTTTTGTATTTCATGTTAATGTGAACTTGATATGAGTGGTTTATGCAAGTGAGGAGCGCCCCATTCCATCCTCCTTCCCGCCGTCACGTTCGTGTGCCGCACTAGCAATTGCTAGTGGCGTGCTTGTCGGCGTGGTGCTTGCGACCCTCATCCGTATGCCTACTCTTCCATCCGCCTTGCGAAGCGTGGCATAGCGGCCCGTGTAATCCATTCCGACTAGCGAAGCAGTGCGCTCAAGGCCTGCACAGTTCGATTCCGCAAGCCTTCTCATCCATCTGCCCTTGTGAAGCAACGCGTACAAGGCCTTCCTAGTTTCCATCCCGCCTAGCGAAGCAGTGAGCTCAAGGCCTGCATATGAGTAGTTGTTAGCTTTTTATTTTATTTTGTCATCAAACAAAGCCACCCTCCCTGCATAATTCCGACCATTGGACTTCAATCTCAAGTCCTTCCTCGAAAGATAACTCCACCTTGCCGTGTTCCTTGAGAGATCGATACTCGGAGATTTACTCCTCTTTTTATATTACTTGAACGATCGGTACACTGCCGTATCGTGCTGCAGTCTCGCCACCACCTATAGTGGTGTGTAGGATTCGCGCATCATTAACGGCCTAAGAAATTATGGCCGGGAGTTTACTAGCGGTGAACTGAATGACAAATTCCTGCGATCCCTGACGAAAGACTGGGATAGCGAGATAGTTGCAATCAGGGAATTTGGAAAGTTACCAAACCTAGATCCAGAGAATCTGTTTGGGAAATTATTATCCCATGAACTACAAAAGAACATCCGCAAATCTGAAGAAGAAGGATGCTCGACCTCTGGAAGGGAGAATTCTATGGCACTGAAGGCCAAAGAGTCAAGAAGAGGTAAAGCTAAGTCATCTGTCAGGACACAGTCGTCAGATGAAGATGATGAGTTTGTGGCTTGATCATTAAGCTCAAACATGTCTGATGGAGAGTTCTCATCTCTCTCCAAGCAATTCAAGAGATTGCTCAGAAAAAGAAGCCAAAAGAAAAGTCAGTCCTCTTCAGATCATAGAAGATCAAGGCGTGATGATGATCATCACAAGAAGGAACACAATAACGACAGGTATAAAACTAAACCGAATAAACATATTTCGACTGATATTATTTGTTATTGTTGTAATAAGCCAGGACATTTAAGTACGGAATGTCCACACAAAAAGAAGGAAGAAAAGAAATTCTTCAAAGGAATGAAGAATGAAGAAAAGAGCTTCATCGCTAAGAAAGCGAAGACTCTGAGCGACAGCGACTCGGATGGTTAAAGCTCGGATGAAGAAGCCTATTTTGGGCTGATGGCACAGTCAGATGTGGAAGTAAGCAACTCCTTATACAAGGGGAAGGTAAACTCTCACACTCCTCTTTCTGATTCTGAAACTGGATCCAATGCAAATGAAGGCTATTCTTCAGAGGAAGACTTAGATCTAATGGTTCAGTATATAGCTTTGTTGGAAGGATTTGACAAATGCCGCAAGGTAGTCAAATCTCAGGCAAAAGAGATTGAATATCTCAAGATGGTGGAATCCAATTTGATGGAGGAAATTGAAAAATTAACTCCTCTCAAAGATGAAGTCTAAATCTTGAAAGATGAACTTAACAGCTCCACTGAATTATTAAATTTAAAGGAGAAATTCATAAATGAATTAGAAGAAAAGTTAGTGGTGGAAAGGAAGATAGTTGAAAGCTTCTCTAAACCAAAAACTATTCATCCAATCATTGATAGATTTTCTACTTCTGCGAAGGGTAGTGGCCTTGGTCATGAGGCTGAAAGTAGTAAGGCCGCTAAGAAAAGAGCTGTTAAAGGTAAGGGCAAGGTTGACCAAAATCAAACCCCATTCAAGAAGGTAGTGTTCCCTACAAACACTTATGATTTTGAGTCCTGTATGGTCACTTTACAAGACCAACTCATGTTGAGTCAAGTAAGGGGAACCAAGGATGGAGACGTCCCCGAAGCCTCGAAACAACTGCTTTCAAGGCACCTTATGAAGAAGTAATCCTCAAGGGTCATGGTTCATTTGTACATGTATCAGTTGCTAAGAAAGCACCAAAGATCCAATCTATTGTTGCTAAATCTCTTGAAGAGAAGGAGCCATGTGTAAGTTGCAATCACGAGGCTTCTACTTCTAAGAATGTTTCTCCTACTAGACCTCCCGTTCAAAAGTTAAAACAGGAGAACAAGAGAAGATACAATCGATTCGATTGTTGGTGTTGTGGCAAAGTTGGTCACTTCGCCATAGATTGCTTGTTTAATCCTAGAAATGTCAAGACTCCACTAGTTAACAATACAAGGCCGACCACTCGCAAGTTTAACAATCCAAGTGGAAGCCGTCTAACCAGGAACCTAGGACCCAACTCTGTTTGGGTTCCTAAGGGTAATTAATCTATGATTGCAGGTATGTCCAAAGGCCAACCAAAACTCTAATCAGGCATTTGGACAGTGGATGTTCATGGTACATGACCAGAACAAGAAGTATATAGCAAGATTGCTACAAAGCTTAAGAAATCAGTCTAGGCACTGAAATTCTAAGGGGGAGAAAGGATTGAGGGGGAGATGATTCAATATTTTCAAAGTTTACTCCCAAATAAGGACTCCTATGCAGTTGCTGAGGGGGAGCTTTGATCTCTCATGCTTTTACTTCCCTATCTGAAGTAGTCAGAAAGGGGGAGAGAAGTTGAAGTTGGGAGAGAAGCTGAAGTTAAAAGAGAAAGTTGAAAGGGAGAGAAGGTTGAAAAGCTAAGTTTTTAACTCTCCTTATATTTAATATATTGTATCTCTGTGCAATTCACCTTAGTAAACAGGGTTTTGACTTCTTCAAATAGGGAGAGATTGTTGGGTATTATAGCCACAATTACCTTGATTTGAAGAAGTGTCCCTTGAACTAAGATGAATTGATATTGTATTTGTTGTTGCTATCTAGTGTGTTTGCAGATTATAAATGACTAAGTACAAACCAATGTCAGGTTTCAATGAGTCATAAAACACAGGCCTATGCAATGTAATTCCTCATTGTGTACACCAAGGTGTTGACTCATGTGGAATCTCTCTATTGGGATGTACTTCATATTCAAAAACAAAGGAAGAGCCAAAGGAAGGTGTTGTTGTTCTATGTTCAAGGAAGAAGAAAAAATTTTCTAATTAATCCTGCGTTCGACGAAAATTGGTGTGTTCGTCGATCTCAGTTCGACGAACTGAATAAAATTTGTCGATCTCAGTTCTGCCTAAGTTGAAAGAAATTTCGTCGATCGCGTTCGTCGATCTTCGTTCGATGAATAGAAGAAGTTTTCGTCGACCGCTGTTTTGCCTGAGTTGAAATTGTTTTCGTCGATCGTGTTAGTCGATCTCCGTTCGACGAACAGAAGAAGTTTTCGTCGACTACTGTTTCGCCAGAGTTGAAGTTATTTTCATCGATCGCGTTCATCGATCTCAGTTTGACGAACTGAAATTATTTTGTCGATCCCAATCTTTGCTGAAGATAAAGCAATTTCGTCGATCGTCGATCTCCGTTCGACGAAGTGACAAAATATCGTCGATCGCTGTTTTGTTGTAATTGAAGTATTTCTTTGAGCTCAGTTCGACTAATCTTCTGAGGCCGACGAACCGACTCAATGCTGTGTTTGATTCTCCATTTCTTTTTCCGAGAAAATTATCTATCTCTCGAGAAGATTTTCTCTCCTGTAAAATCCTTCTATATTTCTTCTTGAAGCCGAAGCCTATTTATTTCTCGAGAAATACTTTGTTCTCGAGAAATTAAATCCTTTCGTTCTTAATTCTGTTTTCTCAGCAGCTCATTTATTTCTCGAGAATTCTTTTTGTTCTCGAGAAATCTGTTCATTTCCTGAAATCTTTTTCCAATCCTTTTGACGGGACGTTAATTCATTCTGTCTATTCTGATGGCCCTTTTGATTTCGTTTAAGGTTAGTCCTACCTTAATTCCTTCCGTTATCTCGGATTTATATATAAGGTTCCTTCAAGATCATTTCGACATAGAGAAATTCATTTATTCTAATAAAACCCTAATTCTCTGTTCATTCCAAGAAGGACGAGAAAAGTGCTGCCTCCTGTCACCTATGTTGGAGATTGATCTGATGTTCTAAATCTATTGTCTCCAGTGGAAGAAAAGGTTCGATTGATCATTGCTCCATCCTCTACTACATCTATTGGATCAAATCGAAACAAAGAAGGCAAGATCTGAGTTTTTATCGTTCTTCCTCATCGACAACAATTGAAAGCTTTTCAAGCCTCAAGAAGGAAGATGATCTCACAAGACTTTCAGTTCTGCTTATGAATTGATAAGTATTGTATCAATATCAATTTACATTTGATTGTAGGAGAAGTTTTCTCTGAGTTGCAGGAGAGGTTCTTCTCCGAGCTGTAGGAGAGATTTTTCTCCGAGTTGTAGGAGAGGTTTGTCTCCGAGTTGTAAGAGAGGTATTCTCTGAGTTGTAAGAGAGATTTTCTCTTAGTTTGTAGGAGATTTATCTCCGAGTTGTAGGAGTGGTGACCCCGAGATTTTAGGATCATTCTTGATCCGAGTTATAGTGAAGTAGTCAAGTCTAGTTGTGGTGCTAGATTGGCGAGGCCGACATGTGGAGTACCCAAGAATGGGGAACCACTATAAATTTCTTGTGTTATCTGTGATTGTGATTTGCTTTCTGTGCGTTCTATTTCATCAAGTTTTTAATTCCGCAAAAGACGCAGTTATCACCTATTCACCCTCCTCTAGGTGATTTAGGTAGGCAACTAGATTCCTTCATAGTTCTCCCCATACTTCTGAGAGAAACCTCGAGCTACAAGGCAAGCCTTGTTTCGCTCAATTCTTCCATCAACCTTCTTCTTCAGTTTCAAAACCCACTTGCAAGTCACCAGAGTAACTCCCTCAACCTTAGGCACCAAGTCCCAAGTCTCATTTTTCCTGATGCAGCCATCTATTCATCCATGGCTCCTTCTCACTCCTTGACTCCAACGACATTTTCATAACAAGATGGCTCTCTCTCATCCAGGGGACCTGTGAAAAAACATGAGACAAAGCTCACCAAGTTTACGCCCGTATACCAATCTGGTGGAATAATGGTCCTCTTAGACCTCCTCAGAGCTTGACTCTGAACCACCTCTTCAACTGCAGTTTTTGGACTAGCTTTCCTTTCAGTTGAATATGGTGCATTGCTCCCCCTGCTTCCAGAACCTGAAGCACCTGACCCAGAGATAGAGATACCCGGAGCACCAGGAGAAACAGGCAACTCCACCAGAACTTCTCTTGCAGCTTTTTCTGGTCCACCATCTGCCCTGCTTCCTTGTAACTCTATAGAAGAGCTACCTTGGTATGACATCAGCTCATCAAATACCACATCCATAGAGACCACATATCTCCATGTCTTGGTATCCATGCATCTCCAACCTTTCTTCCGGTCATCATAGCCGACGAAGATTAGTTTCCTTACCTTTTCATCTAGCTTCGTTCGAAGGGCATCCGGAACATGCACGTAGCATGTAGAACCAAACACATGAAAGTGTTCCACGCTTGGCTTCTCCTTGAACATCAACTCATGATGGGTCTTCATGTTGATGGGACTGAGAGGCATCTGGTTGATGACATAGGCCGCACAAGACATTCCCTCTGCCCAGAAGGACTTTGGGATACTCTTGGCATGAAGCCAACATTTGCAGGTCTCCATCAGGTGACAGATCTTCCGCTCTGCAACTCTGTTCTGTTGTGGAGTATGAGCACAAGAAAGCTCTCTTTGGATGCCATGCTTCCTGCAGAAGTTAAAGAATGCCTTGGAGGTGAACTCCCCTCCATTATCTGTTCTGAACCTCTTGACCCGCAGGTTGAGCCGACCTTCCACCAGCTCCTTGAAATCCACAAACCTCTCGAACGCCTCCGATTTCTCCTTCAGAAAATACACCCAAGTATATTTGGTGAAGTCATCAACCAAAATCAGCATATACCTGCTACCTCCAAGACTGACAGTGTTGGTAGATCCAAACAGATCACTATGTATACATTCCAATGGTCTTTTACATCTGCTTTGTGATTTGTCAAATGGAAGACGTTGAGCCTTACCAAACTGACAACCTGCACAAATGTGACCATCCCCGAAAGATGACAAGCTAGGTAGACCTTTCACCAGGCCTCTTACCTCCATAGCCTTCAACTTATCCATCCCAACATGCCCAAGTCTTTCGTGCCAGATAGCGGCGCTGTCGTTAGCCCTCATCGTATCAACATAAGAACTTGTTGAAAGAACAAACAAGTACTTCACCCATCTCCCTACATGAGTGACCTCAACTTTCACCGCTGAAACATTTCAGAGAAACTTCACTTATGTTGGACCGAACAGAACGTGATAGCCAGCATCCACAGCATTGGTCACAGAGAAGAGGTTCTTCTTCATCCCCGAAACATGATAGACACTCTTCAATGTAAGAGTACCTCTATCATCGTTCAAAGAAACCACACCCTCCTTCTCTACTTCCTATATAGTATCATCAGCCGTAATGATAGCGTCATTACCTGTATAAGCTCGCAATGAGGAGAACTTCGACTCATACCCAGTGAGGTGATGAACACACCCAGAGTCCACTATCCAATCATCCTGGTAGTTGATGGAAGCCTGATGAGTCCCAATTATATACACATATTTAGACTCATCTGGGCCATTTCTCTAGTCATTCCACTGCACTTTAGCCTTGTTTTAGCTCATATTTATCATTCTATGCTAGGTGCACTTCTTGGCCTATTTTGGTGTGTTTTATGTTTATTCTCTTTTGATGGCCTTATCGTAATGTTGAGTGCCACTTTCAGTGGCCTGATTAGCATTTATGTAGGAACAGGAGTCGTGCAGGTGTTCCCGGTACAATTCTGTACAGGAACACTGCGCACGATCACTGGTTCTATTGCGCATGACCACTGGTCGTGCGCCACTGATCGTGCGCACTCAACCCCCGAAATTTGAGTTCTGTCTTGACCGAACGCACGACCATTTACAATAGTGCGCACGACCACTGGTCGTGCGCCACTGGTCGTGCGAACATTATATTTTATAAATTTCTTACATTGCAGGCTCCGCCCAGGCAGGCGCACGATCACAGGATTCTAGTGCGCACGACCACTGGTCGTTCGCCACTGATCGTGCGCACTGTTTATTCCAGCGCCTATAAATTGACCTGCTCGCGAATTAGGTCGGGATCGCGCATTTCTTCCGCCCAGCTCCGCCGTTTTCGCCCCTTCCGCAGGTTCTCCGCCCCCATAGGCCTCCTCCATCATCCAAGAGCTTCAAGGAGAGGTTTCTAGCCCAAAGATTGCCAACGTCGAGCAAGGAGATCGTGTATCGGAGTAGAATGGATCGTGACACGAAGAAGAGGAGCCATTGGGAGGAAGTGACAGCCCTCCTCTACCTCGGACGCAGTTGAAGACCGAGCTTGGACGCGGATTGACAACCCAGCAATTCCAACCGTGAATCTTCGGCAAGGCTTCGGATGTGGTCGACTCCTTTACCCTCTTTTTCCTTCTTTATGTTGATGATTGTTTAGGTTAGACTCTTCTATATTTTGATGATGTGCACAATGAATCTTGTTATGTAATGTCTATTTCATTTATTTGAGATTATATTATTCATATGTGTTTATGAGGTGCGCCCCCATCTAATTTCCATTCCACCTTCGTGTTCGGTGCCGCACTAGCAATTGCTAGTGGCATGCTTGTCGAAGAGGTGCTTGCGACCCTCATTCCGTAAGACTACTCGTCCATCCTCCAAGCTAAGCGGTGCTAACGGCCCGTGTAATCCATTTGCCTAACGAAGCAGTGCGCTCAAGGCCTGCACAGTTCGACTCCGTATGCCTACTCATCCATCCGCCCTTACGAAGTAGCGCGCTCAAGGCCTACATAGATTCCATCCCGCCAAGCGAAGCATTGCATAGCGGCATTGCATAGGAGTAGTCATAGCATTTTCTCTTTATTTTCCACAATCCAATACCCCCGTTTCTGCATCCATCCGACCTAAAGGACTTCAATCTCAAGTCTTGCCTCAATAGTGAACTCCACCTTACTGTGTTCCTTCGAGATTCGATACTCGGGGATTACTTCTCGTTTTATATTACATGAACGATCGGTACACTGCCGTTTCGTGCCGCAGTCTTACTACCGCCTTTAGCGGTGTGCTAAGATTTGCACCATCAAAGCCATATCCCAAACACATGTGCCCGTCATGAATGCACCTCCACCACCCCAAATACCTTCAGAATTGAAACCAGCCTCCTCCTTTCCTGTAGCATTCCCTGGCTGAAGATTGACTTGGCAGTCTCTCTTGAAGTGACCGAGCTTGTTGCACCTGGAGCATCTAGGTCCTTCCTTATTCTTCCCATCACGCTTAGGAACATAGCTCCTCTCCTACTGATATGAAGTAGACGGACCATCATCTCCAGATGTCTTCTTCTTCTTGTCCCATCTCTTCTTCTTGCCAGAGAAGAGAACCTCACCTTCTCCCCTAGAGACTGACATCCCAGCCATTTGCTTAGCCAAACTCTCTTGCGAAGAAAGTAATTTCTCCAGCTCCAGCAACGATGGATGATTGGCCCAGCCTTGAATAGAAGTAACAAAGGTCACATACTCCCTCCGTAAGCCGCAGATTATGTGCCTCTTTAGCTTAGCTTCTAAGATAGGCTCATCTGGGTCCAATGCCGATATCTCTGCGCAAAGGTTCTTCATCTTCAAGAAGAATGTTGAGATAGACAAATCTCCCTGAGTTGCTTTCGCCAACTCATTCTCCAAGAACTGTAGCCTAGCTACATTCTTCTTATTGAACAAGCCATCCAAGGCTGTCCAAATTTCTGCAGCTGATCTACATCCGATAATGTGATCAAACAGCTCCGGAATGATAGCTCTCTTGAGAGTGAACTCGCATTCGCATTTGTTCTCTTCCAAGCCTTCACGAGCTTAGCATTCCCTTCAGCAGGAATAACAGCTTGTCTTGCTTCTCCTCCTACAACCTCCCACAAATCCTCGCCAAGAAGATAGCTCTCCATGCAAGACTTCCACTTCTTAAAGTTAGTCTGCGTAAGGAGCTCAATACCAAGACCTCTAGCATATCCTCCTTCCATTGCTATCCCACTAATTGCTAACCACCTTGAGGAACCCGAGAGAAGTAACAACACCTACTGCTCAGCAACCTACCTCTGATACCATGTTAAAAAATTTGAGGTCCGGAGTTGAAGTAAAAAAATGCGGAACACTTCACAAACTTTCCACAAGCGTAGAAACAAAATGACAATGGGAAGACCGAATAGTTCTTTGTTATTAACTATCTCTTTACAATTTGAGGTATACATGGCGAGATATGATTCATAAGAATCACGGAGGAGAGAAGCACAAAACACAAAACTACAGGCTGTCGACGACCTGACAGACTGAGATTGCAAGACCGCGCGAACATACAAGCCGTGCGGTTAACCCATGAGACCATGCGAACAGAGTAGACCGCACCTGTCAGCCCACAACCACAGACCGCTCGACCTGCTGCTTATTCAACTGCTGCAAACACTTGAAGAAGAGACTGCTTCCTGCTGCAGACCGCGTTCAAGACCGTCCGGTCTCTTAAGACTGCCTGATCAACTGAGTCCGCTGCATAGTACAAGAACAAATAAACACAGTCCGCCCAAATAGACTGCTGCCGGACTGGTTTATTCAAAGATGGAAGAAGGGAGTGTTGAAACCGACAACTCGGTCTCTGTGGAGTTCGGGGCCCTCAGCGAGGCTGAGGGGCGACCAACCCTTACTCCCCCCAAGGGAGAGCTCTAGGTTGAAGGTGTTGGAACTAAGAACTGGACCAAGGGCTTAGCGGGGAGGTCCCGCCACATACCCGGAAGTCCCCTTGGAACTTCCCCTCCCAAGCCACTACTAAGCTTGGGCACCACTAGAGCATCTCCTCACCCCCTAGAGAGACTTGGGGAGGGAGAGGGAGAAGGAGAGAGCTAGCCTAGGATGAGAGATACCTCCAAATGGTGCCCCCTTGGTCCTATTTAAAGGATTTTCGGATCTGGGCTGCAAATAACCTAAACTGGACTGCAGAATACCCAAAATACCCTCGGATTTGGACTGCGAATAGCCAAAACCGGACTGCAAATAGCCAAATCCCGCTGTTCTGGGATGCTAAACGCAGACCGACACCTCCCCCCGAAACTGGGAGAGAGAGGTACCTCGCGGGGCTCGGCGAGCCCCCTAACTGGGGTGGGGCGAGACCCGGGGATGCCCCCCCCCTGCTGGTCTCGCCCTCCTGCTGGGGCTGGGCGAGACCCAGCCAGGGGCGGCCCCCCTGGCTGGTCTCGCCCCTTAGCTGGGGCTGGGCGAGACCCTGCCAGGGGCGGCCCCCCTGGCCGGTCTCGCCCCTTAGCTGGGGCTGGGCGAGACCCTGCCAGGGGCGGCCCCCCTGGCCGGTCTCGCCCCTTAGCTGGGGCTGGGCGAGACCCTGCCAGGGGCGGCCCCCCTGGCCGGTCTCGCCCCTTAGCTGGGGCTGGGCGAGACCCTGCCAGGGGCGGCCCCCCTGGCCGGTCTCGCCCCTTAGCTGGGGCTGGGCGAGACCCTGCCAGGGGCGGCCCCCCTGGCCGGTCTCTCCCCTTAGTTGGGGCTGGGCGAGACCCAGCCAGGGGCGGCCCCCCTGGCTGGTCTCACCCCTTACTGGGGTTCTCGCCCCCTTCCTTGGATCCTGCTGAGGAACGATGTTCCGAAATGCCTCTTGGCTCGAGTACCTACTCGGCGAATACAGGGTTGTACACAATCCCCGCTCTTTTCGAGCGAGATACACGCTCGGAAAGACATGTCCAACCCTGTATATTCGACGAGTGTCTCTGGAAATCCGACTAACAGAGCTACCTTGGGGAAAAACACTTAGCATTCCCGAGAGGTCCTCCAACCTCGTCGGCTAATGAAGCCACCTCGGGGAAAAACACAACCTCTCCGAGAGACCTTCTTACCCTGTCAGCCAACGAGGGGAGCAAATTACCTAACCTCCCTGGGAGGTCAACCTGGCCTGCCGTCTAGTGAGAGCCCGGTCAGCGGAACCATTCGAGGGGAAAAATCACTTAACCTCCCTGGGAGGTCAACCTGGCCTGCCGTCTAGTGAGAGCCCGGTCAGCGGAACCATCCGAGGGGTGAAGAACATAGCCTCCCTGGGAGGTCAACCTGCCCTGCCGGCTAGTGAGAGCCCGGTCAGCGGAACCATCCGAGGGGTGAAGAACATAGCCTCCCTGGGAGGTCAACCTGCCATGCCGGCTAGTGAGAGCCCGGTCAGCGGAACCATCCGAGGGGTGAAGAACATAGCCTCCCTGGGAGGTCAACCTGCCCTGCCGGCTAGTGAGAGCCCGGTCAGCGGGACCATCCGAGGGGTGAAGAACATAGCCTCCCTGGGAGGTCAACCTGCCCTGCCGGCTAGTGAGAGCCCGGTCAGCGGAACCATCCGAGGGGTGAAGAACATAGCCTCCCTGGGAGGTCAACCTGCCCTGCCGGCTAGTGAGAGCCCGGTCAGCGGAACCATCCGAGGGGTGAAGAATATAGCCTCCCTGGGAGGTCAACCTGCCCTGCCGGCTAGTGAGAGCCCGGTCAGCGGAACCGTCCGAGGGGTTAAGAACATAGCCTCCCTGGGAGGTCAATCTGCCCTGCCGGCTAGTGAGAGCCCGGTCAGCGGAACCATTCGAGGGGAAAAATCACTTTTCCTCCCTAGGAGGTCAACCTGGCCTGCCGTCTAGCGAGAGCCCGGTCAGCGGAACCATCCAAGGGGAACATCTCTTTTCCTCCCTAGGAGGTCAACCTGGCCTGCCGTCTAGTGAGAGCCCGGTCAGCGGAACCATCCAAGGGGAACATCTCTTTTCCTCCCTAGGAGGTCAACCTGGCCTGCCGTCTAGTGAGAGCCCGGTCAGCGGAACCGTCCAAGGGGAACATCTCTTTTCCTCCCTAGGAGGTCAACCTGGCCTGCCGTCTAGTGAGAGCCCGGTCAGCGGAACCGTCCAAGGGGAACATCTCTTTTCCTCCCTAGGAGGTCAACCTGGCCTGCCGTCTAGTGAGAGCCCGGTCAGCGGAACCGTCCAAGGGGAACATCTCTTTTCCTCCCTAGGAGGTCAACCTGGCCTGCCGTCTAGTGAAAGCCCGGTCAGCGGAACCATCCAAGGGGAACATCTCTTTTCCTCCCTAGGAGGTCAACCTGGCCTGCCGTCTAGTGAGAGCCCGGTCAGCGGAACCATCCAAGGGGAACATCTCTTTTCCTCCCAAGGAGGTCAACCTGGCCTGCCGTCTAGTGAGAGCCCGGTCAGCGGAACCATCCAAGAGGAACATCTCTTTTCCTCCCTAGGAGGTCAACCTGGCCTGCCGTCTAGTGAGAGCCCGGTCAGCGGAACCGTCCAAGGGGAACATCTCTTTTCCTCCCTAGGAGGTCAACCTGGCCTGCCGTCTAGTGAGAGCCCGGTCAGCGGAACCGTCCAAGGGGAACATCTCTTTTCCTCCCTAGGAGGTCAACCTGGCCTGCCGTCTAGTGAGAGCCCGGTCAGCGGAACCGTCCAAGGGGAACATCTGTTTTCCTCCCTAGGAGGTCAACCTGGCCTGCCGTCTAGTGAGAGCCCGGTCAGCGGAACCATCCAAGGGGAACATCTCTTTTCCTCCCTAGGAGGTCAACCTGGCCTGCCGTCTAGTGAGAGCCCGGTCAGCGGAACCATCCAAGGGGAACATCTCTTTTCCTCCCTAGGAGGTCAACCTGGCCTGCCGTCTAGTGAGAGCCCGGTCAGCGGAACCGTCCAAGGGGAACATCTCTTTTCCTCCCTAGGAGGTCAACCTGGCCTGCCGTCTAGTGAAAGCCCGGTCAGCGGAACCATCCAAGGGAAACATCTCTTTTCCTCCCTAGGAGGTCAACCTGGCCTGCCGTCTAGTGAGAGCCCGGTCAGCGGAACCATCCAAGGGGAACATCTCTTTTCCTCCCTAGGAGGTCAACCTGGCCTGCCGTCTAGTGAGAGCCCGGTCAGCGGAACCATCCAAGGGGAACATCTCTTTTCCTCCCTAGGAGGTCAACCTGGCCTGCCGTCTAGTGAGAGCCCGGTCAGCGGAACCGTCCAAGGGGAACATCTCTTTTCCTCCCTAGGAGGTCAACCTGGCCTGCCGTCTAGTGAGAGCCCGGTCAGCGGAACCGTCCAAGGGGAACATCTCTTTTCCTCCCTAGGAGGTCAACCTGGCCTGCCGTCTAGTGAGAGCCCGGTCAGCGGAACCGTCCAAGGGGAACATCTCTTTTCCTCCCTAGGAGGTCAACCTGGCCTGCCGTCTAGTGAGAGCCCGGTCAGCGGAACCATCCAAGGGGAACATCTCTTTTCCTCCCTAGGAGGTCAACCTGGCCTGCCGTCTAGTGAGAGCCCGGTCAGCGGAACCATCCAAGGGGAACATCTCTTTTCCTCCCTAGGAGGTCAACCTGGCCTGCCGTCTAGTGAGAGCCCGGTCAGCGGAACCGTCCAAGGGGAACATCTCTTTTCCTCCCTAGGAGGTCAACCTGGCCTGCCGTCTAGTGAGAGCCCGGTCAGCGGAACCATCCAAGGGGAACATCTCTTTTCCTCCCTAGGAGGTCAACCTGGCCTGCCGTCTAGTGAGAGCCCGGTCAGCGGAACCGTCCAAGGGGAACATCTCTTTTCCTCCCTAGGAGGTCAACCTGGCCTGCCGTCTAGTGAGAGCCCGGTCAGCGGAACCATCCAAGGGGAACATCTCTTTTCCTCCCTAGGAGGTCAACCTGGCCTGCCGTCTAGTGAGAGCCCGGTCAGCGGAACCGTCCAAGGGGAACATCTCTTTTCCTCCCTAGGAGGTCAACCTGGCCTGCCGTCTAGTGAGAGCCCGGTCAGCGGAACCGTCCAAGGGGAACATCTCTTTTCCTCCCTAGGAGGTCAACCTGGCCTGCCGTCTAGTGAGAGCCCGGTCAGCGGAACCGTCCAAGGGGAACATCTCTTTTCCTCCCTAGGAGGTCAACCTGGCCTGCCGTCTTGTGAGAGCCCGGTCAGCGGAACCATCCAAGGGGAACATCTCTTTTCCTCCCTAGGAGGTCAACCTGGCCTGCCGTCTAGTGAGAGCCCGGTCAGCGGAACCATCCAAGGGGAACATCTCTTTTCCTCCCTAGGAGGTCAACCTGGCCTGCCGTCTAGTGAGAGCCCGGTCAGCGGAACCGTCCAAGGGGAACATCTCTTTTCCTCCCTAGGAGGTCAACCTGGCCTGCCGTCTAGTGAGAGCCCGGTCAGCGGAACCATCCAAGGGGAACATCTCTTTTCCTCCCTAGGAGGTCAACCTGGCCTGCCGTCTAGTGAGAGCCCGGTCAGCGGAACCTATTCAAGGGGAACATCTCTTTTCCTCCCTAGGAGGTCAACCTGGCCTGCCGTCTAGTGAGAGCCCGGTCAGCGGAACCATCCAAGGGGAACATCTCTTTTCCTCCCTAGGAGGTCAACCTGGCCTTCCGTCTAGTGAGAGCCCGGTCAGCGGAACCATCCAAGGGGAACAATACTTCAAAAAGCTTTCATTTCATTAGTCATTCGGTTACATGCAAGAAAAACTAAGTGGGGAAACACTCTCTCCTACTACATGGACTCAAAGAAAAAACAAAGCACGGAGACCGGGACTCGGACTTCTATTCCCCGGCATGGTCCTACCCGACCTCCTCTGGTTGTCGATGCTGCGGCCTCGGGCCCCTCGCCTCCCTCATTTCCAAGAACTCAGTGCAGGCGGATGTCGCGTGACCCTCCTCCTGATGGAAGTCACAGTAAGGTAACTCCGCCCAGACGCCCCCTCTTCCTCCCCTACGATTTCTTCTTCTTCTATGGCCGATCGCCATGGCTTGCTGGGGTGGTGGAGAGGGTGCTTTCGGGCCCTGCCTCCACCCTGGGAGGTCAGTCTCTTCTTCCTGGAAGTTGTCCCCCTCTTGGTCGAACTTCCTCTTGGGAGCCTCTACCTTCCTCCCATGCTGCCTTGCCTCTGGCTCACTCAGCTTGGCCAGCCTTCTTGTGAACTCCGGGTTGGCCTCCTCACTTTCAACTTCTTCTGCCACCCTTTCCATCAACTCTTCAAAGGACAAAGGAGCTCTTCTCTTGAGGTCCATCTTGAAGAAGCCCTCCCGCAGCCCCACCGTGAAGGCGAGCTTGAGGGTGTACCCGGGCACCTCTTCGACGAGGTGAACCTCTTCCCTGGACCGTTCCAGATATTGAGTCAGCGACTCTTCTGGCTCTTGCTTGATCTTGAAAAGTGCTTCGGCATCTTTCTTCCTCTTCCTTGACGTCGAGAAGCGCAGCAGGAAGCCTCGACGCAAGTCTTCAAAGGCATAGATGGATCCCGCAGGGATCTGGTGGAAGCAATCTCTAGCCTTCTCCTTCAGAGTTGTCGCGAAGAGTCGACATTTGAAAGCGTCCGACATGGGCATGATGGAGACCATGTCTTCAAACCACTGCAGGTGCACAACCGGATCCTCCTTGCCGGTGTAGTAGGACATCTCCGGCCCACGAAACCCTTCTGGCACTGGGGCCGAGAGGATCATCTCACAAAAGGGACCTCCCGTGCTCGCCCCCTTTTGGGGCTGGGCGAGTGGGGTCCTGGCGCCTCCCCACTCGCCACCTTGGAGCTGGGCGAGTGGGGGCCTGGCGCCTCCCCACTCGCCACCTTGGAGCTGGGCGAGTGGGGGCCTGGCGCCTCCCCACTCGCCACCTTGGAGCTGGGCGAGTGGGGGCTTGGCGCCTCCCCACTCGCCACCTTGGAGCTGGGCGAGTGGGGGCCTGGCGCCTCCCCACTCGCCACCTTGGAGCTGGGCGAGTGGGGGCCTGGCGCCTCCCCACTCGCCACCATTTAGCTGGGCGAGTGGGGGCCTGGCGCCTCCCCACTCGCCACCTTGGAGCTGGGCGAGTGGGGGCCTGGCGCCTCCCCACTCGCCACCTTGGAGCTGGGCGAGTGGGGGCCTGGCGCCTCCCCACTCGCCACCTTGGAGCTGGGCGAGTGGGGGCCTGGCGCCTCCCCACTCGCCACCTTGGAGCTGGGCGAGTGGGGGCCTGGCACCTCCCCACTCGCCCCCTCCTGGCACCTCTCTGGTTGGTTGGTTGAGAGGGATCTCACCCTCCTGTCGGGGCGAGACCTCCAAACCACTTCCTCTCCTGCTTTCGCCTATCGAGGCGAAAGTCACCTGCAAGGTCTGCAGGACCTCTTGCCTGAAATTTTCGAACATCTCCAACATCACCCCAGCCACCGGGGGCTGCGAGTGACCTGGGTCGGAACTTCCTCCACCTCCATCCATGGAGCTCATCTTGAGGGTTTCTTTAATCGGTCACACTCCACGCTCACCGCACCAAAATGTTGAAACCGACAACTCGGTCTCTGTGGAGTTCGGGGCCCTCAGCGAGGCTGAGGGGCGACCAACCCTTACTCCCCCCAAGGGAGAGCTCTAGGTTGAAGGTGTTGGAACTAAGAACTGGACCAAGGGCTTAGCGGGGAGGTCCCGCCACATACCCGGAAGTCCCCTTGGAACTTCCCCTCCCAAGCCACTACTAAGCTTGGGCACCACTGGAGCCTCTCCTCAACCCCTAGAGAGACTTGGGGAGGGAGAGGGAGAAGGAGAGAGCTAGCCTAGGATGAGAGATACCTCCAAATGGTGCCCCCTCGGTCCTATTTAAAGGATTTTCGGATCTGGGCTGCAAATAACCTAAACTGGACTGCAGAATACCCAAAATACCCTCGGATTTGGACTGCGAATAGCCAAAACCGGACTGCAAATAGCCAAATCCCGCTGTTCTGGGATGCTAAACGCAGACCGACACCTCCCCCCGAAACTGGGCGAGAGAGGTACCTCGCGGGGCTCGGCGAGCCCCCTAACTGGGGTGGGGCGAGACCCGGGGATGCCCCCCCCTGCTGGTCTCGCCCTCCTGCTGGGGCTGGGCGAGACCCAGCCAGGGGCGGCCCCCCTGGCTGGTCTCGCCCCTTAGCTGGGGCTGGGCGAGACCCTGCCAGGGGCGGCCCCCCTGGCCGGTCTCGCCCCTTAGCTGGGGCTGGGTGAGACCCTGCCAGGGGCGGCCCCCTGGCCGGTCTCGCCCCTTAGCTGGGGCTGGGCGAGACCCTGCCAGGGGCGGCCCCCCTGGCCGGTCTCGCCCCTTAGCTGGGGCTGGGCGAGACCCTGCCAGGGGCGGCCCCCCTGGCCGGTCTCGCCCCTTAGCTGGGGCTGGGCGAGACCCTGCCAGGGGCGGCCCCCCTGGCCGGTCTCGCCTCTTAGCTGGGGCTGGGCGAGACCCTGCCAGGGGCGGCCCCCCTGGCCGGTCTCGCCCCTTAGCTGGGGCTGGGCGAGACCCAGCCAGGGGCGGCCCCCCTGGCTGGTCTCACCCCTTACTGGGGTTCTCGCCCCCTTCCTTGGATCCTGCTGAGGAACGATGTTCCGAAATGCCTCTTGGCTCGAGTACCTACTCGGCGAATACAGGGTTGTACAGGGAGAATGCTGACCGCGAACTATAAGCCGTAAACCTGCGAACACACAAATCGGTCAGACAAAATCTCAGACCGCGCGACCTCAGAATGAGACCGGCACAACCAAGCCAACTTTGGTTCTTACAGTTCTTCATTATGAATGACAGGCCCTGCCCCCTATTTATAGGCGAGTAGACGAATGTCGTCACCGCACAAACTGGGATACAATAACTGCCCACCAACCTGCATGCGGTCTCGCAAAGCAGACCGCCCGAGCTTAGCATTGCTAACAACTCCCTTATTGAACCATACAGTTGTATACAAACTGCTCGGTAACCGCGGTCTCCCAAAACAGACCGCCCGATCTTTATTGCAAAAGCAAAACATTTCTTCAGTAACCTAGACCGACTAGAACAGGTCGTTAGACTGCCCGGTCACTGCAAGAAGATAGATCTACTTGAACATCTGGCCGACTTGAACAAGTCGCCAGAATAACCCGCGCAAGCCTCTCAGACACACTGCGGTCTCCCAGATCAGACCGCCCAAAATAGATCGTCTGAGACAAAATCGTCCAGAGCACCAGCGCAGGTCGCGCGGTCTCTGCGGTCTCCAATCTACAGACCGCACAGCACCATTCCACTTGCACTTCAAAAAAATTAACAGTAGCTTCTCTTTAAAAGAAGGCTGGGCTTCAGATGCCTTGCCCTTGACAGTCTCCTTACCAAATCCTATACTACCTCTGAATGGTGCAGAGACTTGGTCATAGATGTGAAGGATAGTCTTGGGCATTGAGAAGCTGGCAATAATTTTCTTACCAGCCAATAACATTTCCTCAAGGTCCTTGATGATCCTGTTCTTCTGACCCAACTCAATATTTTTAATCTTTAAGACATCCTTGAGTTTGTCCATTTCTTTGCTCATAGCAGTCAGCTTTTCAGCTGTCTCTTGGAGCTCAGATTGGGCAGATTTCTGGGATGCTAACTCCTTAGATTTAGCTCTAAGAAGCTTCTTGCGTCTTTTCAAAGCAATCCACAGGGCTACATTATGCTGTACTAGCTCAAATTCATCCTCATGTGGGGATCTTGAGGGTATGCTATTATAAGCAGATCCATTCTCTCTCTCTCATGCACAGAATCTGTCATTGATTCAGAATCAGAGAAAAATAGGGGGGCTCTAATATGTACCTTCCCAGAAGAAGTATTGTAATCATGGCTTTCTTCAGTTATAGCCATGAAGCCAATGAGAGCTTCTGCCTTAGCTTCTGATGAATCTGAATCAGAATCACTAAGTGTTCTGATCTTCTTAGTAATGAATCATTTCTTAGATTCCTTATTGTCCCTTGGGCTTCTTCTATTTTTACTCTTCTTGGATTCTTTCTTCTTAGAGGGACAGTCAACAATCATGTGGCCTATCTTCTTGTAGTGACAACAAACTAAGTTTGCCAAATCAAATTCATTGAGTTTAGAGTAATACATTTCCTCCTTTGAGGATTTGGACTTATCATGTTGACCAGATCTTCTGGAGTTTGAGGAGGATGTCCTATGGACGTCTCTTGTTTTTCTAGGAATCTTCCTTTTGAGCTTCTTAGTGAAGAGTATAGGTCATTTAACAATGTCATCATATACTGATGTGCTTGCATCAGAAGCTTCATTGTCTTCAGAGAATTTTTGGATTTTAGGAATCTTTTCCTTGGTACTCCTTAGGCTTTCACCCATAAGAACCATGGCCCTTTCTCTAGTGTTCCCTTTTGAGTTTTCTTCTTTAGTTCCCTCCAAGTAGATCTCCAAGGAATCCCACATTTCTTTTGCTATTTTGCAATGACTTAAGTTTTGAGATGTATAGTCATCCATTGCATTTTCAAGTATGTGTTTTGCTCTCTTGTCCATAGTTATCATATATACATCTTCATTGGTGAACTTTGACAAAGTTTCAGGGATTGAAGGAGTTGTTGGAGTCATTGGGACATAGGGTCCCTCTTCAACAACCATAAATAATCTGGGATCTGATGCTTCCATGAACAACTTAACTCTTAGCTTCCATATGGTAAAGATCTCTTTGGAGCAGATGGGTAGCCTCATTGATCTCATCTCTTGATGATGCTCACAGGCCATTGAAAGATCACAACCCAATCAAAAACTTGTAGATCTTGTTCTAAGTTGTCAAGCCTTTGAACTTAACCTACCTCTGATACCAATTGAAAGATATGGGTTGTCAATAATCTACATCTACATGGGGGGGGGGGATTAGGTGTTTTCACTATTCTTTACCACTTTAAAGTTTATCTATCACAACACAAAAGCAACACATAAAACACGCAAGATTTATAGTGGTTCCCTACAAGACAATGTGTCTAGAGGTAGTCCATTATCCCTCCCACCTATCTAGAAGTGTGCTAGACTAGGCAACTTCTCCAAATCTCAGATCTTTTCACTATACAATGGATCTTACAACTCAGATCACAAATGATCCTACCTCAACCCTTCACACAAAAAAGCCTACACTCAGGTTATACAAACCTTGCAACAATTTTCTCAGACTTTACAAGTCCTACCAAGCACTCAGATCTGTACCGAGATCCTACCAAAACTCAGGCTCATACAGAACCCTAAAAATCTCAGGCTCACACAGAATCCTACCAACTCAGATCTGGTACAAGATCCTACAAGCTCAGGCTCACAAAGAACCCTACAGAGTAATACAGAAAAGTTGTTGTAGAAGAAAAGACTTCAAGATGGAAGCTTTGAATAACATGTCTTCTTTTTCTTCTTGTAATTGTAAGCCCAGTAATCTTGTGGATTATCGAGCCTTTCTTTTGAATCTCCTCCTTAGTTGATAGATGCACTTCTAGTACAAAAGGAAGATTCTTTCTTGTCTTCTCAGCCAAGTGATGAAGATTTTATGCTTGTTCTTTTTTTTCTGATCAGATTCAATATATTGTGTGGAGAACTGCTATTCTGAAATCAAAAATTTCTTCCTTTTATATTCTTCTATAACTTTGCATAAAAGCCCTTTCAGAATTCTTCCATTAATTTCCTGATAGAATATTTGAAGGAAACGAAAGAATAGATTATAATAAATGTCTTACCGTTCTTGAAACTTGTAGAATATAAAAATAATAAATTTCTTCATTAAATACTAAGCAACGGCTATATACTGTAGAGAATATATCATTTATTGCTCCTTGAATTATGCGCAAGATAGGCAGCATGCACATTCCCTGAATATCAATTTCCAAGAATGTCTGCGCATTAAATGCTCCTCTGCAATTGTCAAGACGATAATATTCCTTCAAGATGATATCTTCTTGATCAGTGTAAACGATATATATACTTCACGATGATATCGTCAACACACTTACTTCTTCAATAGTTTACTTGATATCTCAACGATATTTCTTCTTCAAGATGATATCGTCGAGATGTTTCCTTAGATACAATATATCTTCAATCTTCAAGGCGATATGTCTTCTTCAAGACGGTATCGTCGACATGCATCCTTCTTCAAGACTTTACATGATATCTCAACAATATTACTTCTTCTTGACGATATCTATCGTTGAGATATCGTAGAGATATTCCTTTTCATATTACTTAGACTTTTCTTCAAGTTGATAGCCTTTCTTCAAGACGATATCGTTTTGATCTTCAAGACAATATAAGGTCTTCAAACCGATGTTTGTCTTCATGAATCTTTCTTCATGACTTAATGAGTCATGTCATTAATCTTCAAGGCTATACCTCTTCTTCAAGATGATATCGTCGAGTCATCTGAACTTAGTCTTTCTCAACTATAAGCTTTCTTCAACCTTCAAAACTATATGTTTTCTTCAAGACGATATCGTCGAGATATCTGACTTTAGTCTTATCAACGATAAGCTTTCTTCAAGACGATATCGTCGAAACTAATTCGATGATATGATACCTTTCTCAACGATTCTTTTGCTGAGTTTTGAGACAAATTTTTTCTTAGTTAATTTTCATTACTTTTATCGTCTATATACTAGTGATGTAGCTTTGATGTATTTCAATGATATGTATGTTATCTCAACGATATATCAAGTCCTTGGTGATTTTGGACTTATGAAATTACTTGACATATGTTCTATCTTCTGCAGTCATGAATAAAATATACCATCAAATATATAGTGCATTTATCATTGATCTGAGCACTTCTTCAAATCAGGAACATTGCTAGGCACAGTTCCCAACAGAATTTGATTTTTAAAAAATCACACAGTGGCACAAAGATAAAAAAATAGGTAGTACATATAAAAGAACATATTTTTAGAGATTTTTCAAAATTTTAAAAACTCAAAAAATTGGAGAGTTGAGCTAGCGCTAGCGCGGCAACCAGTGATCAAAATTTTGTGGTTTTTGAAATTTTTGTCTTTTAATCTTGATTAAGTGTCCAAAGAGAAGTTTCAAGCAGAAATTTCAGAATTTTTGGAGATGTCTTAGATAATGTAAATTGCATGAAACGTTAGCGATTTCTTATATGACTTGACTAAATAAACATTTCATGAGATAGATTTTCTTATATCAATATTTTGATTTTTCTAACGCTTATGTTTATCAAAATAATGTAAACTGAAAAAGATAGAAAATGTAAACACAAGATATCATGTTCGAATAAGCCAAATAAGCTTGATTTAAATGATTTTAATATGAAATGATGTTTATGCAAAGAATAAAATAGGTATGCCCTAGATAAAAGTACCCAGATTATATGTCTGCACACTAGCCCCGTACTAAGTGATGGATGGGCATGAGGCACACATGTCGTAGGTTGGGGTGTTACTCCCATATGCATACACTAGAGAACTCTCAACCTAGCACTCTATCCCCCCAGTGCCTCGCAAGGCCCCACTAGAACCCTCCCCGGTTAAGGACAAGACATGACTTAGACGTTAGGTCATTTAATGCATGCAACCCTACGGCCCCGCTATTATGAGACAAATAATATTAGTATATGATCATGGACATACAAAGCGATTAGGTTTAAGAATGATTTATAAACTATGAGTTTGTTTGATATTTAGAATGATAATATAAAACCTCATAGTTATCATGAATTCTAAGCTCCAAATTTTTGATTTTTATATCTTTGCAATCAGATGATAACTAACAATGCATGAGATTAGCATGATAACTAATAATATTCATTAGGTGACAATGTTAGTATGACGAGTTAATATTATGTCAAATGAATAATGCATGTTTCTTAAATTGATAGAGATTCAATTTGTAGACCTAGAATTAAGTGATGATTTGATTTGATGGTATTGATATCAAGGTGATTCTAAGGTCTGGATATAGTAAGATACATGCAAAAAATAGTGAGCCACATTTCACACAAAATACACCAACCATGATATGAAGTTATAATACCAATAGCCAACATATAAATCGTAATTCCTAAGTATGATAAAAGTAGTTGATTTATGATACTTCTTGATAGATCATGAATTATGACAGATGATTATAGAGAATTTTAGCATAGGATATCATTAGATCATGGTGGTGTGTGTGACTTCAATATTCATTCTATTGAGTTATGACAATGAATTCTTTCAATATGTCTTTTGTGATTTACTTTTTAATTATGAATTTTGAATATATATAATTTTCTGAAACTACAAGATAATGATAGTTTCCTTTTTCGGTTATTGCAAGAGTACGCACGAGTCTATAATTAATTTGATCTTTGCTAGACTTTAGTTGGACTTAGCAATTTAGAGTGGATCTTGGACTTCTCGAGGTCTGCCCGGTGAATGGCTCGTAGCAGTACTAGGAGGTACAATGGGGTGACATCCCAAACCTCCCATTCTCAAGATATTTAAGTCTTATTGGTTGCTACTCATAATTAATATTAAAAATTTATAGACTCAACATTTTCCGAAAGAGAAAAATTGAAGTTCATGATTTCATTAATCTAGATAAATATCTCATAACAAATTTAGAATTAGATTTATATGAATAATCTAAGATATTTATAGGCAATGAATTTAAGAAAGTTAGATAAGTCACTAAAATAAAATATGACTTTGAATTTTGATCAATTTGATTTATAAACACATTAAGCTTTAAGAGACATAATCATATTTCCAATAGTATATAAGATGACCAAGACATGATAGCTTAAAAAATATGAAAAAAAAAAGACATTAAAGCGTATCGTGAAGTAGAAATTTGTATATTTCATTTTGAAGAGATTCTACTTCATGCATTTGATGATACCTAATGAATAAGAGATTTAGGTATCCAAAGGGAACCAAGTGTAACGTTTCCTTTGGGTACCCAAATATAGCGAGATGATTTTTGGGGAGATGAGAACGAAAGGACCCTTTCAAGTGGAGTTAATGTTTTATCTTTAATTTTGGGTTTCCACTTATACTTAGGTTTAGTGTTATAATTATGCATCAAATTTCCATATTCATTAAACTTAGGCTTAAAATAATAATGACTTTTGAAATTATTTTTCATACGAAATTTTTGCACATTTTAATTTAATTTGGGAGATACATAATGAGGGTTAGAATTCATTATACCTGTATGATTAAACATTCTACTAGGTGCATGTTTAATATATTTAAAAATACTAGTAGAAGTTTTATACATTATTGATGATAAACTAGAAATAAAAGATTTCTTATTACTTGTAAATTTTTGCACAAATAGTTTTAATGATTCTAGTTTATTAGATAAAATGTTATTTTTATTTACCAATTTTTCATTATGCTCTTTTGAAATTAAAAGTCCTTTTTCAAGATCCTTGAATTTTTCTTTAATATCATAACAATCAAAATAAGGCTTTGAGATTTCAATTAGAGAGCAAGATGGAGAAGCCACATCACAATTAGATTATGAATTATGATTAGCTTTTAACCTTTTATTTTCTAAACGTAAGTTTTATTAGCAATTTTCAATTTCTTGATTTTATGTTTATCCATTTTTAGTATTTGGAAAGTAGAGATAGAAATTATCACACAAGAAGAAGAATTAGATTTTCTTATAGCACAATCGGAAGAGGCAAGATGTGAACATGAAGTTCCTTTGTTGTCTTCTAGGCCTTCCTCCTTCATAGATGAATTTTCATCTTCATTTTCTTTTGATGAATTGCTCTCTTCGTCTAAGTCAATTTCCTTGATTTCCATGGTTTTGCTACGAGAGAGATCTCCTTGAATAATGGTGGATGTTTGTATGTCCTTCTCCTCTTGTGTTCCATCCATACTTGCACACGGGAGATTATATATCTCATCAAGAAATTTCCAAACTTTATATGCACTAGAAAAACAATATATCAATTTGAAAATATCTTGAGATAAAACACAAAAAATACTATTCAAAGTCTTTGCATTTAGGTGACATTCTTTTTTATTTGATTTATCTGCTGGTCTTACTATTGATATATTCCACGCTTCGATATCTAAAGTTTTAATAAACTTTTCCATTAAAATTTTCCACCCTTTATAATTTCACCCTTCAAATAAAGGTGGTTGAAACGAGAGAAGATGGGTCCAATTTATAGCCTCAGCGCTAGCGCCCGCGCTATCGCTACCGCCGGCGCTATCCCAGATTAAGACATATTCGGCACGGGAGAATCTTCAATCCGAGGAAACATTTTCGTCTTGCCTTCTGTGCTTCGCGCTACCGCCTGTGCTATCTGCTACCACCTGACGCTAGCGCCTTCTAAATGTACTCTCGGGATTGCGCTGATCATCGCTAGCATCGGGCGCTAGGTGCTACCGCCGACACTAGTGGGTATGTTGGAATTATTGGCCCAATTTCGGGGGCAACCTTCTTATGTCATCCTTGAGTCATGTGGACCTTGTTTCTTGCACACTTAAAAACATAAGATCAAATACACATAGGATTTGTTATTCTCAAACCTAGGAGATGCGGAAGAACATGTTCCAACAAACTCCCCCTTTTGATAATAACAAATCCATTAATGATTAATCAGAGCATTAATATATATAAGCATGATAAACTACTTGTGTGTGTGTGAGAGTGATGACTTAGGATAATTATCGGTTGTAGTGCTTATAATTGCTCCCCCTAAATACATGCTCCCCCTAAGTGAATGCTCCCCTAATATGTAAGCTATCATCATAATTAATCATATTTTGATAGCGGATTTTATTTATCATGTTAGTTCTCCCCCTTTTGATATTAGCAAAAGTGGGTAAGGAAGCAAAACGCATAAAAGTTTTGATAGGTTAAAGGCATGATCGAGCTTTGAGAGAGAAGGAAATGATAAGGAGTTTTAGAATAATTTTCATAGAAATAAATCGGAGTTTTTAGCTTTAAATAAAATAACATTTACCATGTAAGTCTACCATTTGGAAAACAATTTTGAGTTGGAAAGACATGAGATAAACATGAAAAGAACACGAGGTAAACGTAATGTTGCGGAAGATTTATATAAAAATACAACAAACATCTTTTTGTAAGATATGGTGATTCATAAAGAGAAATATGAGTGAAGGACTAATGAAAAAGATGTTTTTGTAAATATTTTTGTTAAAGAACTTTTAAAGATGATCATGAAGTAACCAAGCATGAAAGAGATGTATTAAAAAGAGACTACTACAATGTTATTCTACTTCATAAATTCAAAACATACCAAACATTGTAGAAAGCATGCTAGATTATCTAGTGCATTTAGATATGAAAAGTATTATAGAATTAGCATTAGAATTCAATACTCATGAGAAGAAATGTTATGGAAGATAATGATGTGCACATAGGTGTATTTTGAAAAGAGTAAACAAATGTTATAATAAAAAATACAAGACAAATGTAGAGTAAAGTGCACAATAAAACACAAATAAGATTACTTCCACACACTTTTTATGCACAAAAAAAATGTACAACTACCAAGGTGCTTTGCACACATAATGCTCATTAAGACTTATCAGGGTGCAAAGTAGTGCTTGGGGGATCACACAATTTTATCTTTCAAAGTCATTTTTTTTATCCGGTGTACATAAGAATAAGTGGTTTGTTTTTTTTAAGAAATGAAGGTTTGCACAAGACACTTTACTAATCTTTCCAAGCTGCTCAACCTCACAACGCTTATTAAGACTTATCAGGAGGTTCAAGTAGTGCTTGGTGGAGTTATCTTTGTCAATTTTTTTCAGGATTTTTGTTTGTACAAAGTTCTCTGATTACACTTGCTTTGCAAACCAATTGACTTTTGAAAGTACAACCGCTTTTCTTTATATTTAATAGTGCAAATAAATGTAGTGTAGGTAAGATACTTGTGCAAATTTAATTTATTGTGCAATTACAATACACTAACAAGCATCCGTAGATTAAAAACACATGTAGACTTAGCCAAAAACTGAGTGAAGAAAGATCATTATCAACCATAAAACATTTATTCTTACTTAGAGGCATGCTAAGCTTGGTTCTGCACTACTTGTACAAGATAATTGATGCACATATTAAGAGATATATCAAAGCATAATAAGAACAATGTTCAAAGTAGTTTGACAAGATAAATTGTAACAATGTAGAATTTCTAAAGATAGTTTAAATCATGCTTGATTTTCACAATAAATTCCATACATTTTTCTTTGTTTTTGTGTTTTATATTTTTCTATTTGATTTTTGTATTTAGAAATAGACTTTAAACAAATGAACAAAGAAAAAAGAAAATTAAAAGATTTTTTTTTTGTAATTTTGGCTTTTGTAATTTTTTTGTTTTAATTTTTCAAAAATCAATTCAAAACATAACTGCAAAACTATGTAGTACATATAATAGAGCATAATTTTAGGTATTTTATAAGATTTTAAAAATGCATAAAAACAGAACCAAGCGATACCGCTCGCGCTAACGATAGCGCTGGCGGTAACGCTACTTTATTTAATTCTCTTTTCACTTTCTTATTTCGGCCATTGCTCCTCAAGCTCTCCCAAAAAACCCTAGAAGATACCGCAGCCCACGTATAGATCTAAGGTAAAATTTCATCATTTCTTAGGATTTTTGTTTTAAACTTTGATTTTGATGATCAAGATGAAGATATTTGAAGTTATCAAGTGGTTTTAGATGCTAGATCTACAATGCTTGATTCTTTTATTTTTGAAGAGAGCATCTAGAACAAATCTTCATCTTTTTATGGTTCTTATTCTAAGTATTTGATTTTGATGTTTGTGATGTAGATATATGAACTAAAAAAACTTTTTATTTTGATGATAGATCTAGAATAAGGTTAGATCAAAAAGAGGATCTTCACTATTTTTATAATTTTTATGAAGATTTTTAGTATTGATTTTAGCTTTAGATTATGTGGGTTTCTTGGATCTAGTAATTTGGGATTTGGAAATATTTTATAGTAGAGAGATCTAGAAATTTTAGATTAGAGAACTAGCGTCGGCGCTACTGCAGGCGCTAGTGCTAGCGCCGGGCGCTTGTGCTAGCGCCGGGCACTAGTGCTAGCGCCGAGCGCTAGTGCTAGCGCTGACGCTAGTGAATTTTTCTTAAATTTTGATTTTTCTTTTAATGTGACAGATGGCTCCTGGAACAAAAGGGAAGAAGCAAGCAGGACTAGCTGTGGAGACAGTCATAGTAGGTGTCCCACATTACATGGAGTTTGACATGCCTCGACACCACCACATCATGCAACTGTTTGCAACCTCCGAAGTGTTGAATGTGTTTCTTTCAGAGGGGTTTTCTTCAGAGTTAGTACGAGAGTTCTATACGCACTTGGAAGACCCATCACAGACTGATCTGGATGGAGGAGTGCGGTCTCAGGTGTAGGGACAAGTGGTGACTATCACCCATGAAAAACTGAGGGTCGTGTTTGGATTGATAGAATATTCTAATCGGTTGGAGATAGTTGAGAAGCTTAGGGAGATAGGGATTGGACTAACTAGAACTTGGTGCTACATAATAGGGCATGCAAGAGTCTGATCACCTCTTTGTCGACACTTACAGTAGATGCTCTGGTAGTTCAAGATGTATTACGCCACACAATTATGCTGAAGTTAGGTGATACAGTGAAGGTCACATCACAACTTAGTTATGTCTCCTATTTCATTTTGGAGGAGGAAAAATTTGACGTGGCTGACTTGTTACTTTCCTTGATTCATTACTCATACAAGTTGCGACACCCTTCCCTCCATAGATATAATAACCTACCCCTTGGCGGCATCATACGAAGTGTAACAACCCTAAAAATAAAATAAATTATAGAAAAGGCTATCCACAGCCCAAGCCCTTCCCCTGTTAAATCTCGCAAGCCTCCACCCCCGTATTAATCCCGCTCTGCTAGGTTTCCCGATCCCTGTCTCCCGATTTACCGCAAGCACCGCCTCCTGCGCCCGTCCTCCGCACGCAGTGCAAGTCGCTGTTCCCCCTGCTCTAGGCGACGTCGCCTCCTGCCTCTCCTCTGACCGGCAGCCTTTCTGCCTGTCCTCAAGGGCCGACGATCCCCCTGCCGTGGTCGACTGCTTCTCCAGCCTCCTCCAGGGCAGTCGGCAGCTCTCCTTCTCCTCCTCCTTCTGCCATGGCTGGCTCCTACCTACTCTGGCCTCCAGCAGCCCAAATCCCTCCCCTCAAGGTCGGCAGCACTCTCCGCCTAGGGTTTTGCTCGAACCCTCCTCCTCCTCGGATTTTGGACTCGGATTTGATGAATATTGTGGGATCTCTTCAAGTCCTCTCTGACTTAGGGTTTTCGTCACCCAAGCGCCGCCAAGTTCCTGATCTTTCATGGTATCTCTTCTCCCCTCACTTTCGAGGGAGGTAATTTCGTAAACCCTCGTTATTTAAAATTCCGTGTCGTAGAAAGCATGTGTTAGCGTAGTAATTTATGTTATGTCGCATTCGTTGTGCTTGATCAGGTTCAAATTGTGATGTCTACTTTTGCTTGCGCCGCTTAGCCGTCGCCGTCAGATTCAGCCTCATTTAAGGCAAGTAGAGATCCCTCTCTCTTGCAAACTTTGAATTTATTTAGTCTGTCTGTTCTTATGATTGTATGACTTCGCTTTGAATACATGTTTCATCAAATAAGCTCAGTTCTTAAATGCCTGGATTGACTTGTTAATAAATTGAGGTATTATGCGTTGGAACAACACGAATTGTAAATGAGAATGGTGATGACTTAAATATCCAATTAGATGAATTTCGTCTCAGTTGAGGAATAATTAGGAGACTAGTAGTTCTTTTTTATTACGAGCATTAATTATTATAATGATAAATGCTAATTTTCTTGCTGGCAACTAGTTGAATTGTGTTTGATATAAAATATTCGGCTCGAACACATGCTTACTTGGAAGATAATCATTTGTTGGATTGGATCAAACTAAATGAATACTGGATATCCTAGAAAATGTTGTATAGTAATCTTATTACTCGTGAATACTTGAATCCGCAAGTTTCAAAACTCTCTTTCGAGTTCTTGAGTCATCAAATTCTGTTTCTTATGCCTGTTTGATTGAAAGACTTGGATAGAGTCTATTTCTCTTGATCTGATATTTTCTTCAGCGTGAGTCTGTTTCTATTAGAATCACCAATCTATGAATCACTTAGGTCCTGCATGTCATAAGCAAATCCTGGAAGCTAAGATTTAGGTGGTGCATCGTCTTGATTGCATGATCACGGTAAGCAGGAAATACTCTTATTCTAGTAAGACTTACACTTGAACTTGAGTGTGAACCATGTGCACCCACTGTAAACACCTACGCATTTCAATGATTACAGCTTATGTCGTTGCATGATTGTTTTAGCTTATGACATATTTCCTTATGTTCTAAATTTTCCTATCAAATACCTGAATCCTCGATTTGATAACTTGTTTCAGTACACTAGAATCCACAAAATCCTGCACTAAGTCATTAATAACGTAAGTTAACATTGAAAGGTAGGGTTTAATTGATGCAACTCCTTGACTTGGGTTCCCTCTTGAATCCCTAATGGGAACAAAGGATCGGTCATAGCGAGCTTAAATTTCTGAATCTCCTAAATCTGTACTTGAATCTACCTGAATCATGAATCCTACGCATCAAACAAAAACACATACACCTTCATTTATTACAACTTATGTTATTACATGATCATCTTTACCTGCTTTACTTCAGACTAGTTTAATAATTATAGACATTTCTGTTTGTCTCACTTGTTTGCATGTCTTGTTAGCTTTGCTTCATGATAAGCGGTACACAAATATGCTATTTCTCCTGATCGTATTTTTTATTTAGCTTTACTCATGTTTATTTCAATGTTCCGAGGCTTTTCCTCCTTGTTTTGGAATTTGCCTTAACATTCGTGCCTGCGCCGCCTGCTTCCTGAGCCGATCTGCGTCAAGTTTCAGGTTTTGTGTTTATGTTTCATTTCTTTTACTGTCAGATATTTCTGTTTTGTAGTAATTATGATCAGCCATTTTCTCTTGTTTCATGGACAACTGCTAGGCTAAATATTATATGTACTAGAATTTGACATGTTTTGCATGCTCATTTATCTGCAATGATCATCGCATAAAATTTCTGTTCCAAAACTTGTATCATGAGCTTTTACTAAAATGCATGTGCACTTGTTTCAAGTTATCATATTTTAAAGCTTCCGCAACAAAACAAATCGTTTTTCTTCAGATTAATTATTTTTAAAACTATTTGTAGTATTTCTTTCTCCGCCTTAGCAGGCATGGATTTCTTTTCGCCCATGCCTGTGGCATCACGGCCCGCCCCGAAGTGCACTCTGACTCTTGTCAAGATGTCTCGTGACAGTTGGTATCAGAGCCAGGTTTGTTTCTAAAGATAAAGTATTTTACAGTTATCAAATATTTAAATCTTATTTTATAAATATTTATGCATGTATCATTTCTTCACGCACATTGTCATTATGTGTTGTTCGCGGCTGAAACACGCACACACTCACTCATAATCATGAGTAGTATGCACACGAATTTTAAGGGAGTATGGGCAAACTTAACATTTTTGTGCATATGAATTCCACTAGGATATACACCGCTTGCGAATATTAAATGGTTATGGGCAGTTTAATATTTTCAAGTGCGTTGGCATTAGAGTCTTAATATGCATGATATGTTAAGTGATATGGGCGCTTAACATGGCATGTGTATCCATTCATTTGCATTCATATCATAAATCATTGGACGAGTGTGAAGCTAAGAGCAACAAAAATGATTGCACACGCATGGATTTACTATTTGCTTGACATCACACATGATTTCAATTTTGCACTTGCATGATCATTAACTAGAGTTGTCCAATGAAAATGCTATAATTATTACATAATTTATGTACCTGATAGTAGGAAATGTGTTAGAATCTCTAGTTTTAAATCTCCGGTATTCGTAATCAATGCTTCTTGTTCTGCTTATTTAACAGCAAGTAGGCCTGATATAATGTTTGCTACTTATATTTGTGATAGGTTCCAAGTTAACCCCAAAGAATCTCACCTAATTTTATTAAAAAGAATTTTGAGATATATAAAGGGTTGTCCTAATCTAGGACTCTGGTATCCAACAACATCAGAATTTGAATTAACTGGATTCTCAGATTCTGGTTATGCTGGATGCAGAGTAGACATGAAAAGCACATCAGGAACTTGCCAGTTTCTAGGTGTTAGGCTTGTGTCTTGGTTTTGTAAGAAACAAATATCAGTGTCCACATCAACAGCTGAAGCTGAATACATAGCTACAGGCAGTTGCTGCTCACAGATATTGTGGATACAAAATCATCTCCTAGACTATGGTGTTAATCTAAATAATTCAATTATATTTTGTGACAATACTAGTGCAATATTTATAGCACAAAATCCAGTTCTCCATAGTAGGACTAAACACGTAGAAATTAGGCACCACTTTATTAGAGATAATGTGGATAAAAATAAAATTTGCCTACAGTTCATTTCTATTGATTTGCAAAGAGCTGATATTTTCACCAAGCCATTGGATGAAAAGAAACATATTTTCTTTATAAATCAGCTAGGAATGATAGATGGAGATTCAATCTGATAAAAATTAAGTTTTCTACTTATCACATCTCTTCATCGAACTGAGATCGACGAAATCAAGTTTTTCGTCGAACGGAGATCGACGAAGTCATCAAGTTCGTCGAACCGAGATCGACAAAAATCTATTTTTCGTCGAACCCAGTTTTGATGAAGCTTTTATTTCTGACCTTTCATTATAATCAAATCTTTTTCATTTTAACTGAATGCCTACAGAAACTATTTCTCTCTCCAGTTCCTTTGCACTTGATCTCTATTTAATTTTACAGGAATAATAGCAATATAAAGATTGCATCCTTCCCTACCTCCATCAAATGTCCCTTCTTCAAGGGGCCGAGCTTCAGGCCTTCCTGAAACTAGGCAGGGGGAGAGGTTCTATGAAGAAGCTCCAGATGATGCAGCTTTTGCTCAGGGGGAGTTATTTTATGAACTAGGCAGGGGAGGATAGCTGAAGAAACTCCTTTATGATAGGGGGAGTTGTTTTATCAAGAAGAAATGCTGTATGAAGAAGCATGTTTTCAGTTCTTGAAATACAAAACAGCAGTTTGCAGATTTAGGGGAAGATGTTATAGCAGATTCAAATTCTGATTGGTAGCAAAGCAGATTAAGAAATAATTCCTGTTAGAGCAGATATCAAATTCAGATTGGTAGCACAACATATTCAGATAAAGCTTTTCAGATCAACCAATTCAGAAAGCTGAAATATAGCAGATACAAGTTCAGCTAATCAAAATTCAGAAAAATCAGAGAAAGACAATATCAGAATTCAGAATACAGAAATCAGAATTTAGAGAAAATCAAAGGTTCCATTTATTTGTTTTTGTTAGTTTAATTTTCAATGTAAATTTTCAAAACTCAGAGTATCATATTTTTAATATCTGATGAAATATTTAAAATCAATCAGATATATATATGCTCTGTTGTTTTGTTATTTGTTTTATTATTCAAATTTTGTCAAATAGTGTCCTAACCCAAATAGGGGGAGATTGTTGGAACAACCCTATTACTGATTTGGGCTAGGATCACTATCTACTGACTAGGATCAAGTTGACCCCAATGTATAGTCAATGGGTCAAGAGTTTAGGCTGTTAGAACTCAAGAAATTATTCAGGTTCTGCGTTCGATGAACTCCATACTGCATTCGACGAACGACTTGCTCTCTGTGTTCGACGAACTCCATACTGCGTTCGACGAACCGCTTGCTCTTCACGTTCGATGAATGTCTTATACTCTGCGTTCGACGAACGGCTTGCTTCTATCTCAGCGTCTCAGCAGGTCAGTCTCAGCGGTCGACGAACAGTCTCAGCGGCTCAGCGGTCGACGAAATCATCCAGTCTTAGCGGTGGACGATATCTTCCAGTCTCAGTAGCTCAGCGTCTCAGCTGTCGACGATTTTATTTAGGCTCAGCGGTCGACGATTTTGCTCAGCTCAGCGGTCGACGAATTTGCCCGTTCGACGAACTCAGCTCTGTGTTCGAAGAATAAGTATCAGATGTTCAGATCGACGAAAGATCTTCTCAGCTCAACTATTTCAACTCTTCCAGCAAGATTCAGTTGAGGTCGACGAACTTAACATTGTGTTCGACGAAAATCTTGAGATCGACGAAAATGTTGAGATTGACAAAAATTCTTGAGATCGACGAAACTTGTTCAGATCGACGAAATTTGTTATTTCAGTTCAGAATTTCAGACAGATCATTTTATTTCATTCTCTGAACTCAGATCTTTCAGCAACGGTTCTTTTATATCGGATAAGTAAGGATCACATCTTTCCTTTTATTATTTCAAGAATATAGCCATTGACATTTAGCTGAAAAGGATTGTTCATGGAAAAGGAAAAAGGTAAACGGCGTGTCAGATTTGCAGTACAGGATATACCTCTTATGAATATTTTATACCTTAAAATAAGGGATTTGAATTTCAAATCTGTCAGAGATTTCAAAAGGGGAATAAGGAAAGAAGATATACAGTATTACTTCAGAAGTTTTACACAACAACAATATTGAATAGCAGAACAGCCGATAGAGAAGAATACTATTCTTCAAAAAGTTACAGGAAGAAAAAGAAGAACAAAGTTTAACAGAACATCTTCTTCTTCCTCAAGCAGCACCTCATTCACAGAGAACATCAACACCATCTCTCAGATCTCTGATGCAAGTTCAAATCTTCAAAGAGCAACAATAACCTGAAGAATTTATTCTCTTAGATTCATCAGCTATCAGGAAGATACAAGAAATCTCATTCAAGAGAAAGCTCCAGCCATTTAGTTGCCAACAAATCTCAATCAGACAGAGGAGCTTTACAACATCAATCCACTAGATTCTTCTCTCAGATTATTGACAGAGAAGAACATTTAACCCTTCTTATCCCCTCTTGTACAGGGTTATAACTCCTGTCAAAAGTTAAACCCTTGGTGACAGGGCACCTGAACAAAAACCTGTAGTTGGGTAAGAGCACCTGATCAAAAGCTCCCTTGGTGTGTGGACACCTGAACAAAAACCCCTTGGTGATAGGGCACCTGATCAAAAACCTAGTGGATCCTACCAAGTGTTGTAGAAGAGTAGACGTACCCAGGTTTATTGGTGAACTACTATAAAAATCCTTGTGTCCTCTGTGCTTGTGATTTTCTGTGTTGTTGTGCTGTGTGCACTTTTTGTGTTTGCTTTTATTACTCACTCAATACACATATATATATATATCACTATTTTAATTCCGCTATAAAATTAAGTAAAAAGTTTATAATACTCTATTCACCCCCCTCAAGAGTAAATCTAAGATCTAACCTCACCTTCACCTTCAACGAAATAACATCAAGGATCGGAACACGTATGTTTAAAAGACAGCATAATTACCATTAGGAAGATTCGCGACTATGGGGAACAGATTTTTTTTATTGTCAAAAGCATACACGATGAAATTTCACGAAATTAATGGGTTTAATGAGATCTCCCTATGAGACCAAACATGGGAGGAATGTAGGAATCCACTTTCATAGATTCGGAATGAAGACCTGAAGGCACTGGTGTCGGGATATATAGAGGACATGGATTCCCATATGCGACCGATACGAGAATGGATGTTGGATGCGCAGAGCGGACATGCTAAATAATATGATGCGCGACATCGTAAGGTAGAATTCTAGGCAGGAGACAGAGTGCTTTTGAAAAAACATCTGACACACGGAGTCTCACGTGTACGGAGACTAAAGAAGCTCAGTTTGAGATACATGTGGCCCTATAGGATCTTGGAGCAGATCGGCCTCTTGGCTTATAGACTAGAGCTGCCGCTGAAATTGGCAATATTGCACAAAGTTTTTCACGTCTCCTCGCTCAGGATAGCTCTCCTTTGGCCGGAGCAACAAATCACTACCATGATAGGCATGATAACATCTGATCGTACAGTCTGTTCGGAACTAATCTATATCGATGAAATTGCCATCTGAGTCCTGCAGAAGAAGAAGGTTCCCATGGTTGAGGTATTCTAGTCCAATAATGGATGAGAGGAGCACTCATGGGAACTAATGGATCCCATGCAGCAACAATACCCATGACTCTTCGCCTCAAGTACAATTTAAACCACTCTGAAAATTCTTTATTTTCATTGAGCGCGAAACACCGTAGACCCGAACTTGAATTTTGGGGATGAAATTATTTTGGTTTATTGGGATTTGTAACATACCAATTCCTTCTAGACCCCTTGGGTTAGGGTCAGGCGTGAGTTGTGAGTAGAGGTCATGGGATGACCCTAGGTTATCTTAAACCTAGGAAAATTGCTATAAGCACCTAAAAAGTGCACAAGTCAATCTTGGCCACTTTACGTCAAATTGGACTCACCAACTCAAATTGATCTTACAAATAGGTCCCTAACCCTAAGAGAGACCCAAGTGACCCAAAATGCCCATCATGGGGTTACCAATTGGCCCAAATTGACAAAGGTGCCCTTTAGGTCAATATAGGTCAATCCTTCACCAATAGGTCCAATTGACCCCCAAAACATGCAATTGACCTCACCCCTAGTTTTATAACATCACAAGGAACCCAATGGATCCATAAGCTCCATCAAGTGGTCATCAATTGTTCAAATATGACCAAAGTCAAACTTTCTCCAATTTCTATCAAAATCACCTATTGGCTAAATTGGCCCAATTAGGGCATCACCATGACCCAATGAACATTGGGTGATGTCAAGGGACTCAAGACCAACACATTGGAACACTCAACCCATCACCTTGACCAAGTCAAACCTAAAGTCAACTATGATCAAAGTTGAGCCCTAAAGAAGAAATTAAAAGCCTAAACCAATTCCAATGGGCCAAGGCCCTCAATCTCAGCCTATTCTGCAGCCCAAGAGCAAATGACCTTAATTGCCCTCTAAAATTGGCATGCAAAGGCATGCATGGGGCTGAATTGGTGTTTTCCCCCAATTTCAAGTGGAGACAAGAAGGATTTTGAGGAATAGAGGCCACATGGCTCTCCATTCCTCTGCCCAAGACTCCTACTAAGCTCCAACAGTAATTCCCAGCAAAATTCCATTGGTGGTGGCCACCTGAAAACAAGGAGGAGCATCTAATCTTCATGGCCGACCACCCCTTAGCTCAAATCTCCACAACTAGCCACACTCCTCATTTTAGACCTCACCATCAACTTTAGAAGCCTGAGAGGAGTCAGGATGGAGCTTTGAAGTGAAGGAATTAAAGGAGAATTGGGAGATCAGCAAGGTCCTCTAATGTAGGTGCTCGGCCATGGAACCAAGAGAGACAAACTCCCAAAGCTTCAAATTAGGTCTTATTTCTCTTCCCCTCCTCTTATGCTAGTCTTTCCACTTTCTTCTTGTTCAAATTGCTGAAGAATTTGCCGAATTGCCATTGTCATTTTGATGTTCCTACCTGAGAAATTGAAAGGTGCCAGAACCCTTCTCTGGCCACCTCATGCTGAATGGCCACCACCAGTTGACGACCAAATATTGATTGATGGTGGTGGCGGGAGGGTTTTGCCGGAAACCTCCTGGATTCAACAGAAAACGGTGCCAATGTTGGCCCTAGGAGAGTGAATTTGGGTTGTTGGTTGATCGGGGAAGACGATCCCTGAGCTGTCCGATCTGGGTAATTAGATAGATGAAACCCAAATGTCATTAAATACAGGATATTAAAATAACTGTCACACTTAAATGGGGAATTATAACTCTATTTCTGACCACCTTAGAGGATGAACCTGTAAGACATAAACAATAATCCACAACATATCACATATGCCAACCATTTCACCATAAAATAAGAGAAGTAGTAAGACATAAACCACAATCCACAACATATCACATATTATAAAAAGATGTCTAGATGAGATACATAGAAGGGAAAGTGCTAAAATAACATATTGTTCGAATGGAAAGAGGGCTTAAGCCCATTACATTTTGTTTTAGAAAAACCCATATGATTTATCTAATAAATTATTTTAAAGTAATTTCATCATCTAGGATGTATTACCCATATTGTATAGAGAGGGTAATCTGGTTATTAGATGTCCTAGGAAATCACATTCACTTTGAGTGTCAAGACCAGGTCTAAGAGAAGCACAAATTCAGTTGAATTAAAACTTGCATCGAATAGAAGTCGACGCAACTTCGACTCCAACTCGATGCAGAAGATGAAGTTCAAATCCAATACTTTAACTCGATGGATACATCAATAACTACTCAATGCAACGTCTGAAAGTGCACATCGTGCCTCTGAGAATCCTCTAGAGGGGGGGGGGGGGGGGGGGGGGGTGTGAATAAAGATTTAAACTTATTTCTATTCTATTTATGGAAGTACAATAAAACCTAAGTATTATGCTCCAACAAATTTCTTATCCAGAATAAAACAATGCTGAAATATAAATCAATAAAACTGTAAAGTAATCTAAGCTATGAGGGACAGTACAGAAAATAGACAATTCAGAAGACACACAGATTTTTATAGAGGTTCCCCAAAATGTGGGTACTCCCCTCTTCTACCACATAGTAGGGATGCACCAACTGTGCCTGAGTCTTTTGGTAAGGAGGCTCTTAAAACCACTAATCTTTTGACAAGGAGATCATGAACCACCAGATCTTTTGATAAGGAGATCTTGAACCACCAGATCTTTTAGTAAGGAGTGTTGGATCGTGTGACGCCCTTAGAGGGGGGGGGGGGGTGAATAAGGGTGTGTTTAAATATATAATTTTTACTTAATAATTTTTAGACAAATTTTACTTTACTAAAAAGGTTACTTATAAATAGTTTTAAACCAATGTAATTTTTGTATTTAACCAAACACAAATTTCTAAGATAAAGATTTAAGCAAACAAAATTGCAATTAGTAAAAAGAGCATAATTATATTAATCATGAAATTTGCATACAATAAAAATGATCTTAACAATGCTTAAGATCAAGGCACAATTATGATAATAAAAATACAATAATTTTGGTTTACCAATCCTTCTCCCAAGGATCGGAAGGCTAACGCTTGTCTCTCCCAAGACCAAGCCCAAGCCTATCCTCTAGATATTCCCAAGATCTAGACGTAGCACACAAGGCCACGATTTCCCACCAAGCCTCGCAAGGACTTGGACGCTCCGCACAAGGAAGCGATTTTCCCCTAAGCCGCGCAAGGACTTAGACGCCGCACGCAAGACGACGATTTCTCTACCAATACAAAATGAAAAAGTATGTGAATGAAAATACAATATGAAAAGAACAACTCCCTAGAAGATCAGATCTCTGAATGGATTGTTGAAGCCTCGAGATGATCGATGATGTAGAAGCACGCCCGATCTCGTCTTCAATCTTCAATCCTTCTTTGCACAAATGGGAGTTGAGGAGGTTCTGGAGCTCTCTGGTTCGTATGCACTCAGGAAGGGACTGGAATTCTCAAAAGCTTGGAATTCACGAACCAAAGGAACCAATTTATAGAAATTCACTGTCGCCTGGGCGACAGTGACTGTCGGAATTTTCCGACAGCGCTAAACTGCCGCTGGAGTGCCGTCGTGGGTGGAGTCGTGGGCAGTTGGTGTAACCGTCGAGCTGTCGCCTGGGCGACATCGATGTCGGATTTCCGATAGTGCAAAACTGCCGGTCGTGGGTGGAGACGTGGGCAGTTGTGGTAACCGCCGAGCTGTCGCCTGGGCGACATCGCTGTCGGAATTCCGACAGCGCAAAACTGTCTTTCGTCGATCTGCCGTGGAGGGAAGTAGTTGTAACTTCTCTGCTGTCGCCTGGGCGACAGTGGCTGTCGGAATTTTCCGACAGTGAAATTTTCCCACATTCAATTTTAGCTCCAGCAGCAATGTGAACATCTCATACCTGTTATCTGCACACCATTAATGAAAATAGAATCAAATACAAAAGGGACTTTGTTATTATCAAACCGGAGGAGTGCGAAACGCATGCTCCAACAATCTCCCCCTTTTGATAATAACAAATCCGTATAAAAAGAAATCATGTCTATTTAGATTGTTGATTTTAACCTTTGGTGTGTGCACAAAATTAACATAATATATATTTCTTGAAAATAAATGATCTACCTTTAGATGAAAACTCCCCCTAAATGAAAGCTCCCCCAACATATATGCTCCCCCTAAATATATGCTCCCCCTAAATATATGATGTATTGTGTAGGTGGAATATTTAGGTGTGATAGATTTGTGACTTTTCTTTTTATACTTTAAATTCTCCCCCTTTTGGTATTAGCAAAAATGAATATTAGATAAAAGAGTAGCTTTTAAGGGAAAGGTTATAGAAAATAGAAATGAAGAGTAAGCGGAAGCTATTTGTTGGTACTGATTGAAGTCCATGAAATAATAGGAATATGCCATAGTATGAATAAGCCCATGAAGTGACGGTATAGCCATTAATGAAAGAAAATAACTTAAACATGAGTAAGGTCATTTGAAAGTATCATAGAAAGACACAATAGTGTATAGATATATGGAATATTTTCAGTCTAATTCTCATGAGATGAATGTTTATATAACATAATGATGTGTACATGTGATACTTAGATCAAACATATGAAGTTATTTAATTTACATGATCATTAAAATGTAGAACATAATAAAAGCATATAAAGGCAACTTTGACTTTGAGGATATAGCACAAGATGAATAGAAAACCATGTTTCTTTTGCCCAAGACACTTTACAATTCTTTCCAAGGTGCTTAACCTCATAATGCTCATTAAGACTTATCAGGAGGGTAAGTAGTGCTTGGTGGAGTATCCTTGTCTTTATTTTTATTTTTTTTGATCACAGACGTTGTGATATATTGATATATATTTTTTTAAATGACCAAGGATCTCCGAATTCACTTGAATCGCAAAAGATGGTGTATATTTTGTTGTGCTAACAAATCAATGTTGAAAGTTGTATTTAAGAAATGCTATTTTATTATGTGAAAGCAAAGATGATCCATGTATTAACTAAAAAGACATACGTATTGATCAAAAGAAGTGAACGTGATAGTTCATTATGATAGATAAACAATTTCTCATACTTAGAGGCATGCGAAAACAATTTCCAATGGTCTAAACAACGAAGTAGAAGTGTCAATACGATGATAGCTTGGAAATGAAATCATATAAACATGTAAGTCATTTTTTAAATAAATAGCACATGGTTTGTCATCAAGTCATGAGGTGAAGCATTAATAATGACATATAACTATTGTAGATCATCAAAGGGACCTAAAATTGGAGTTTTGTTAAAATGGGAGCTGTCGGAAATTTCCGACAGTCACTGTCGCCTGGGCGACAGTGAAAAATATAAATAGGGGTGGGGACCGAGTCAAACCCTATTGTGCATCATTTCCTGGAGTTAAAAACGAGAGGAAGGCTGTCGGAAGTCGGCGACATCCCTAGATCTAAGGTATGGGTTTTTGATTTTGGTGTTTTTAACTCAAAAAAAAAATTTTAGGGATTTGTGAATTTGATAGTAGAGAAGAAGGAAAATGTAGTGTTCATGTTGATTTTTGATGAATGGTGTAGGTTTTGAAAATTTTTTGATTTGAAAAATGTAGATCTAGTTTAAAAACAAGTGGATCTTGGTGGATCTTTGCTAAAATTTTTATCTTTGTTAAATTTCTTTTTGAGTTGGTGATGAAGGTTTCCATTTGTTCATTTTCTAAAGGATATTTGTAGATCTAGTTTAGAGAAGAAGGTGGAAGATGATGAATAGTAAAGGATTTGTAGAATATGTTGATTTTAAAAAAATATATATATATTTTTTTTTTTAAAAAAAACTTGATGTTGAAATAACATTTATTTTGAGTAGATCTGGAAGTATATGTAAAAATTTTGAGAGAAAATCACTTGGAGGGCTGTCGGAAATTTTCGACAGCCACTGTCGCCTGGGCGACAGTGTTCTAGTGCACAATGTGATACCTTGTTTAATCAAAAATTTTTGTATGTTATTGCAGAATGACTTCCAGTTCCAAAGCTCGAAAGAGTACTTCGGAAGATGCATATACTTCATATCAAGTTTTTCCGGGGGTGGAGAAGGCTATTGTTGGAATAGCGAAGTATGTGGAATTTGAGTCGCCAAAGCACGATCATATCTATGATCGGCTTGCGAACGCAGGTATAATTTCAATAATCACACCAGAGGGGTTTTCTTCCTTTTTCATTCGTGAATTTTATAACCATTTGGAAGACCCAAATTTCACTGAATTGGATGGCGGAGTGAGATCAAAGATCCAAGGTCAACATGTGGAAATAACACATGTTGATCTTCGAGAGGAATTTCGACCAGTGATGAGTGAGAATATGCCTGATATAGTGGAGAATTATCGAAAGGATAGAGATTGGACCCTTGTAAACATGAGTTTACATGGGAATCAAAAGAAGACTCTTACCACTGAAGTTACCTCACTTACTCCGGATGCGTTCTTAGTCCAAGATATATTAAGGAATTCAGTGATGTTGAAGAGTGGAGACACAAGAAGTATTACGGCTCAGTTGACCCTCTTTACATACTATATTATGGAGGATGAGCTTTTTGATGTGGCGGACTTCATACTCGCCCAGATTAGATATGCGTATAGATTAAAGCATCCAAGATGGGTGAAGGTTCATACGCTGCCAATGGGGGCGGTAATACAGCGTGTACTCTACAAGAAGTATGAATGGATAGTGCAAGGTGCTTATTTGGATGATTGTTACCCGGAAATATATTATACGGGTTCAATGAAGGTGAAGAAGCCGCAGAGAAAAGCTCAACCGGGGATTGAGATTAGAGAGCCGACCATTTCTAGGGCAGGATCACTACGAGAGTCCATTGATGATTTGCGTGATTCATTAGAGGATCACAAGAGGGAAGTGAAGAAGGACCGTAGTCGAATGCAGAAATTTATGAAGTTTCTCGTCAAAGGTCTGAAGTTGAAACCAACTCCGGAGGAAGAGGCCGAATGGCAAGTTCCGGACGAAGAACCGCCACGCCAATCGGTGAGGCGAACTCGCCGTGGCAAAGCCGTGAGACGAGGACCTCCAGAAGATTGTCCAGAGAGCAGCAGGGCTGGTTATGAAGATTCAGAGTAGTTTTATGTTGCTGCTGCTGCTGGGCGATGTCGGAAAATTCTGACATCCACTGTCGCCTGGGCGACAGTGAACTTCTTTAGATTTCTGTTTTTGTTTAAAGAACTTGATCCTTAAGTTTGTTCTACTGTTTTTATGTGAACAATATTGATGTAATATTAATGATGTTGAATTTTTGTTAAGTCCTTTGAAATTTTATGTTTTGATTTTTAGAATTTTGGCTTTTTGTTTTTACATTGTTTATGTTTTGTGATAATAATTTTTTATTTTATAGGCTTTAAATTGTGATATATTCATTGTGAAATGTCTAGAATGCCCAATTCTAGCCTAAGCATAGAAAAACAGGAATCCGGTAACGGCTTAGTGAATATATCCGCTTGTTGATTTTTCGTGCCTATAAAGTTGATTTTTATATTACCCTTCTTAATGTGATCCCTTATAAAATGATGTCGGACGTCTATATGCTTAGATCTAGAATGTAATACGGGATTGTTTGTTAAGTCTATAGCACTTTTATTATCACACTTTAATTCTACACTACTTTGTTGTATGCCAAAATCTACTAACGTTTGGGACATCCAAAGTGCTTGGGCACAACAACTACCGAGTGCAATATATTCGGCCTCGGTAGTAGAGAGGGCAACAGAATTCTGTTTCCTACTCGACCATGAAATAAGTGAAGGGCCGATAAAGTGACAAGTGCCACTAGTGCTTTTCCTATCTAAAGAACATCCCGCATAATCAGAATCCGAAAAACCATGCAAACTAAAAGAATCATTATGAGGATACCATAAACCTAATTTTGATGTTCCAATGAGATATCTAAAGATACGTTTCACCGCTTTTAAATGTGACTCTTTAGGATTTGCTTGAAATCTAGCACATAAACAAACGGCAAACATAATATCAGGTCTAGATGCGGTTAAATACAATAAAGACCCTATCATACTTCTATAAAGGGTTTGTTCAATTGAAACACCACTTTAATCTTTCCCTAATTTTAGAGAAGTACTCATAGGAGTGTTTGCATGCTTAAGATTTTCAAATCCAAATCTTTTTAACATATCATGAATATACTTGGTTTGACATATAAAGATTCCATCATGTTTTTGTGTAATTTGAAAACCTAGAAAATATGAAAGTTCTCCAACCATACTTATTTCAAATTCATTTTTCATAATTTGAACTACTTCATTACACAACTCTTCATTAGTGGCTCCAAAAATAATATCATCAACATAAATTTGTAAAATGACTAAATCATGATCAATTTGCTTAATGAAGAGTGTAGAATCAGCACTTCCTATTTTATAATCGTGCTTTAACAAATATTGAGTTAATCGATCATGCCAAGCACGAGGCGCTTGTTTGAATCCATAAAGCGCTTTATCTAATTTATAAACATAATTTGGATATTTCTCATTTATATAGCCAGGGGGTTGTTCTACATAAACTTCTTCTTTTATATACCCGTTTAAAAATGCGGTTTTGACATCCATTTGATATAATTTAAATCTTTTAAAACAAGCAAATGCAAGAAATATTCTAACCGCTTCTAATCTTGCTACGGGTGCAAAAGTTTCATCAAAATCTACCCCGTCAATTTGTGCATAACCTTTTGCAACTAATCTGGCTTTATTTCTAACAATTCTAGATTCATTATCCATTTTATTTTTTAAAATCCACTTAACACCAACTACAGGACGATTTTTTGGTCGTTCTACAAGATTCCAAACCTTATTACGTTCAAATTGATTAAGTTCTTCATTCATAGCTAAAAACCAAAATTCATCATTTAAAGCGGTGGAAACATCTTTTGGTTCTATTTCAGAAACAAAACAAAGGTTTGAAAATAAAACATGTAGTGATGAACGAGTACTAACCCCTTTTTGCGGATCCCCAATGATAAGATCCTTTGGATGATCCTTTGAGAATCTCAAATCACTTGGAGGCACATATCCTTCTCTTTCTTCTTCTTCTCTATCTTCTTCTCCTCTTTCTTCTTCTCTTTCTTCTTCTTTTTCTTCTTCATTTTCTCCAAGTTCTTCTTCATCATTCTCCACCAATGGAAGGGGTTCATCTTCTTTTCCTGTAATTTTCTTTTCTACACATGAAGCAAACTCATCAAACCTAACATGAATCGATTCTTCAACTATTTTTGTTCTTTTATTAAAAATCCTATAAGCTTTACTAGTTGAAGAATAGCCAATAAAAATACCTTCATCACATTTTTCATCAAATTTTTCTAAGGAATCTTTAGAATTTAAAATAAAACATTTACAACCAAAAACTTTGAAATAAGAAACATTTGGTTTTTTACTAAATATTAATTCATAAGGAGTTAATTTTAAAATAGGGCGAAGCATTACTCTATTAATTACATAACATGCCGTGCTAACCGCTTCAGCCCAAAAAGATTTTGGTAATTTAAATTCAGATAACATCGTACGGGCTAACTCTTGAAGAGTTCTATTTTTCCTCTCCACTACACCATTTTGCTGTGGTGTGCGTGGAGCGGAAAATTCATGTTTAATTCCTAACTCCGTACAAAAAGAAATAAACTTTTCATTTTCAAATTCTCCTCCATGATCCGATCGTATGCGTTTAATTTTCAACTCAAATTCATTTTGGATACGCAAACATAATTTTGAAAATTCTGAAAATGCATCGGATTTGGAGGTTAGAAATAAAGTCCAACAAAAACGAGAATAATCATCAATCAAAACAAATGTGTATTTTCTACCTCCTAAGCTAGAAATTCCAATTGGTCCAAATAAGTCCATATGTATTAATTGAAGTGGCCTAGTGGTAGAAATAATGTTTTTACTTTTGAAAGATGATTTTGAAAATTTTCCTTTTTGGCAAGGCACACATAGTGAAGAAGATAAATTTCCATTTAGCAAAGGTAAACCTTTAATTAATTTATCTTTTGAAAGTTTTGAAATTAACTTGGCACTAGCATGTCCAAGTGGCATATGCCATAAATCTAATTCATCATTTTTTGATAAAAAACATTTTAAAGTAGAATTTGAAAAATCAAGAAATTTAATCATATATACATTATGACATCTAGGTGCGGTAAAAACAATTTCATTTGTTTTGGAATTAATAATTTTGCACAAATTTGTAGAAGATTCAAATAAAACATTTAAACCCTTATCACATAATTGACTAATAGAAATCAAATTATGCTTTAATCCTTCTACAAATAAAACATTTGAAATTGAAAAATTTTCGTTACCCACAACACCGATGCCGATGATTTTTCCTTTTCCATTGTCACCGAATGTAACAACTCCTCCTTTCTTCATCTCCAGGCTAAGGAACTTCTCTTTATTGCCCGTCATGTGCTTTGAACAACCCGAGTCCAAGTACCACACGTCTTCTTTGTCCTTAGCCTGCCAACACACCTAGAAAGAAGAGGTGAGTAAAGATCTGGTTACCCAAGTGGTTCCACCCATAGTATAGGTAGAAGCCTTAGGCACCCAAATTTGTTTGATTTTACTTTTTCCTTCTTTCCAGCAAGAGTCCGTAGTGTGACCAAATCTATTGCATTTGGCACATGTAATGTATTTAGAAGAGTATAATTTTTCTGGACTTTTACTGGATGAGGATGCAGTATTTGATATTTCATTAATTTTAGAATTTTTAAAAGTGAATTTTCTGGACTTTTCACTGTCGCCGGCGACAGTGGTTGTCGCCGGGCGACAGCTTCCAGATGTGTATCCGAGCCCAAACCTTCCAGATCCATGGCGTTGGTATCCTAAGATCATATCCAGTGATCTTCGGCCCATTCCAAATTTTTTCATGGCTAGTGTTAAGTCATGAATCTGGTGTCTCATTTTTGTATTCTCAGATACTAGATTTACGCATCTCCGATCAAAAGATTTCTTTCCCTCATGGACTTTGGAAATTGAAGATTTTAGATCTCTCTCTAAAATCTCATTCTTTTTAGTAAGAATTTTTATTGTAGAATGAGATTTGGAAAGAGATTCTTCAAGTTCTTTAATTCTTCCCAAAGAGTGATCACACTCTTGGCAAGAAATATCTCTTTTTCCAATAGTCTTAATTTCATTTAACAACCTTTTGTTTTCTTTAAGTAAAATTCCATTTTCAGATTTTAGAAGATCATTATCTTTTAAACTTTTTTCAAAAAATTTGCAAGTCTTTAAAAATTCAGAAAACAATTCATCATAGGTTGGAGGAGTTACCTCAGTGTCGCTTTGGACACTGCATTCGTCATCAGATATGACGCTCTTTCCCATTAAACATATGTTGGCCTCCTCCTCTTTACTTGAGTCGGAACTGCTTGCATCCTCAGAAGTAGTATCATCCCAGGTTTCCGCCTTCAACACCTTCTTCGACCCTTTGTGCTTCTTTTCTTTAAGTTCTTTCAAGTACTTTGGACACTTGCTTCGAATGTGTCCTAACTTCTTGCAGTGGTAGCACTCCGGTGGCGGTCTCTCTTCCTCCTCATCGCCCTCCTTTCCTTTTTTCTTCCTAAAGGTCTCCTTCTTAAAATACTTCTTAAACGAATTTCTTCTCTCCGGATTTTTCATAAATTTTCTAAATTTTTTAACAAATAAACTTTCCTCATCTTCTTCATCCTCCTCAGAATCACTAGTTTCTTCCTTCTTTTATCTTAGAGCCAATCCCTTCTTCCTTGGCTCCATATACTCTTGTTGTTGAATTTTTAATTCAACTTCATGAGTTTTCAAGTTTCCAATGAGGCTCTCCAATTGTAAGGTCTTAAGATCATGTGACTCGGAAATTGCAGTCACTTTAGGATTGAACTTCGGGGGAAGTGATCTTAAGATTTTCCTTACCAAATCTCCATTTGAGAACACCTTTCCTAGCACCTTTGAGTCGTTCACGATTTTTGTAAACCGTGTGTACATTGTATCAATCTCTTCATCTACCTCCATTTTGAACCTTTCAAATTCAGATTCCAGTTGAAAAAGCTTTGAATCCTTTACCTGCGAAGTACCTTCATGAGTGATTTCTAATAAATTCCAAATTTCAAATGCAGAATTACAAGCACAAACTCTATTAAATTCAGTGCGATCTAGTGCGCAAAATAAAGCATTCATGGCTTTTGCATTGTTCTTACATCTTAATTTATCATTATCATCCCACTTATCTTTGGGCTTATCCATAGTTACATCTCCTACAACAATTGTTGGAGAAGTGTAACTAGATTCTACCATATTCCAGACTTCTATATCTAGCGCAATTAGAAAACAACGCATACGTGTTTTCCAATAATTATAGTCTGTGCCCGTAAAAAGTGGTGGCCTACTAATTCCTTGCCCCTCAACGAACGCGTGATCGTTGTGCGCCATTACTCCCGGTGGTAAAACCGTTTTGGAGTAACCTCGCTCTGATACCACTTGTTGGATCGTGTGACGCCCTTAGAGGGGGGGGGGTGAATAAGGGTGTGTTTAAATATATAATTTTTACTTAATAATTTTTAGACAAATTTTACTTTACTAAAAAGGTTACTTATAAATAATTTTAAACCAATGTAATTTTTGTATTTAACCAAACACAAATTTCTAAGATAAAGATTTAAGCAAACAAAATTGCAATTAGTGAAAAGAGCATAATTATATTAATCATGCAATTTGCATACAATAAAAATGATCTTAACAATGCTTAAGATCAAGGCACAATTATGATAATAAAAATACAATAATTTTGGTTTACCAATCCTTCTCCCAAGGATCGGAAGGCTATCGCTTGTCTCTCCCAAGACCAAGCCCAAGCCTATCCTCTAGATCTTCCCAAGATCTAGACGTAGCACACAAGGCCACGATTTCCCACCAAGCCTCGCAAGGACTTGGACGCTCCGCACAAGGAAGCGATTTTCCCCTAAGCCGCGCAAGGACTTAGACGCCGCACGCAAGACGACGATTTCTCTACCAATACAAAATGAAAAAGTATGTGAATGAAAATACAATATGAAAAGAACAACTCCCTAGAAGATCAGATCTCTGAATGGATTGTTGAAGCCTCGAGATGATCGATGATGTAGAAGCACGCCCGATCTCGTCTTCAATCTTCAATCCTTCTTTGCACAAATGGGAGTTGAGGAGGTTCTGGAGCTCTCTGGTTCGTATGCACTCAGGAAGGGACTGGAATTCTCAAAAGCTTGGAATGCACGAACCAAAGGAACCAATTTATAGAAATTCACTGTCGCCTGGGCGACAGTGACTGTCGGAATTTTCCGACAGCGCTAAACTGCCGCTGGAGTGCCGTTGTGGGTGGAGTCGTGGGCAGTTGTGTAACCGTCGAGCTGTCGCCTGGGCGACATCGATGTTGGATTTCCGACAGTGCAAAACTGCCGGTCGTGGGTGGAGACGTGGGCAGTTGTGGTAACCGCCGAGCTGTCGCCTGGGCGACATCGCTGTCGGAATTCTGACAGCGCAAAACTGTCTTTCGTCGATCTGCCGTGGAGGGAAGTAGTTGTAACTTCTCTGCTGTCGCCTGGGCGACAGTGGCTGTCGGAATTTTCCGACAGTGAAATTTTCCCACATTCAATTTTAGATCCAGCAGCAATGTGAACATCTCATACCTGTTATCTGCACACCATTAATGAAAATAGAATCAAATACAAAAGGGACTTTGTTATTATCAAACCGGAGGAGTGCGAAATGCATGCTCCAACAAGGAGATCTTGAACCACTGAATCCTTTGGAAAAGGGATTAATAAAACTCTTTCACATAAGGGAATTTGGAAAGAGAAAGAAGAAGAGAAAGGGTGTAGGAATTCTGTTCTTAGAATTCTTATGAAGGCTGTATGAAGAACAACCTCTTGAATGTTTCACTGGATCTGCTTTTTATTAACTCCTGTTTATGATAATGATGAATTGCGGGAGCTTTAGTTGTCAGATCCTTATTCTTCTCTTCCTATAGAACTCTGGCTGCTATATGATAGTGTTGAGAAGCAGCCTACAGTTGTTCTGTTGTTCAGGAGAGAGCAGTTCTTTCTTCTCTTATTTATTCACTGTTAGGGTTCCTAAGGGAGGAAGAAGAGGAAGCCCTGGAGAGAAGATGGTTTAAGATTGTGATGAATGTTGTATTTTGTCTCTTTCTTTTCTACCCTTTTATTATCTCTCTTCACTTTGAATTTGTTTCCCTTTCTAGTAAGACCTGAAAAGGTATTCTGCACTGGACAATCTCTTTCTTTCCTTCTTTAATTCCAGACTCGTTCACCAACATTAAGCATGTTTCCAAGAAAGGCTTTTTGTCCTCTTTTAGTTCTTCTTTCTATTTGAGGCAATTAATGAGCCGTTGGAGAACGGTCTTTAAAGAGGTGGGCCGGCAGAGAGGGTCCAAAATGATAACTAAAAAGGTTTCCCTTTTCAGACTGTATTCGATGTAGCGTCGAGTTTTCTTCCTCTCTTATCGACGCACCTTCGAGTTCTTGTAGGAGCAGCTTCGAATTCATCCTTGCTCTGATTGAACTCTTCTAGTCGACGTTGCGTCAATACCTTATCGACGTAACCATCGAGTTGATGACATGGCTCTGAACTTCATTATCTGCGTCGAGATGAAGTCGACGTTGCATCGACATTAAATGTCCTCGACAAATACTTCCTTTTGCTCTGAATTGAAGTAGAATCTGCGACGACTTCTCAAAGTACTTCGATAGGTCCATGCCCTCTAAGTCGATATCTATTCGATGTAACGTCGACTTGAATTACTTTGACAGAAGGGTAAACTACATAGACTTCTAGTCAGAGCAGCGTCGACAATAACTTGACGTTGCGTCGAATTCTATTCGACGCAATTGTTAACTTTGCCCAATTTCAGTTCACTTGATGTGATCTTGACACCCTAGGTTGAGTGTGACATCCTAAGACATCTAATGACCAGATTACCCTCACTATACAATGGGTAATTTAATCCTAGGGGATAAAATCACTTATAATTAATTTGTTTAAGTTAAATCAAAGGGTTTTTCCCAACAATCTTCCCCTATTTATCTTAACAAATTTTACAGTTTGTTCAAAGTGATTTTACTCATTCCTTTTATGTAAACAAACATACATTCAAGATAGTATAGACATATTGATAGTTTATATAGGTGTAGTCAATAATACCTAGAGGGGGGGGGGGGGTGAATAGGTTTTTCTTATTTTCTTTATATAAGCCTAATGTATCTAGCTGCAGAAAACTCAATCACAGAAAGCACACAAGGATTTATAGAGGTTCCTCAAGACAGGGTGTCTTGAGTAGTCCTCTTTCCCCCTTCACCTTTCTAACGGTGAGTTAGACAAGGCCCACAAACTCCAATCTCAGCTCCTTGAGCTTACACCACAAGTTCCTCAGAACTTCTCAGATCAAGAGTGATCCCACCTCAGGCACATCAGCCCTACACTCAGGCTCAGCAGCCCTACACCTCAGACACAGCAGCCCTACACTCAGGCTTAGCAGCCCTACACCTCAGAGTTATGTAACTCCTACAACTCAGAAATCACACAGATTTCCTACCTCAGACCTATCAAGAAGTCCTACCACTCAAGCTGTCAACACAGCTTTACACACAGGCTCAACAGCCTTTTACTCAGGCAACAATGCCTTACAAAGATATAAGAGTGTTTGTACTAAATACAGAAGATAAAAGGTTTACTCTCAGGTCTTCTGTTTTCCTTCTTCAGATCTGAAAAACAATAGCTTCATATTTGAATCACCTTGATCTTCTCCTTCAGCAAAGCAGAAGATCAACTTGCCCTTCTTGAGTTGGTACAGGAAGGGCAACTAATCTCCCTTAGAAGATTAACTTCAGCTTCAGAGAACAACTTCAACTGGCTGAAACGTGAATGCTCGATTGCGGCGTGCAGCAAAAGCTTTTCAATGGAACAGTGCTTGTTGTTGTGCCCTAGCTTCTTCTTTTATACCTCCAGAAGGCTTCAACGGCTATATCGATCCTCCTGACACAGTATGGGGCAGATTGGAGTTGCTTTTCCCTTTCTATTGTCGTTTGCGCCAAAAGCAGATCCCGTCAGCACATTTGGATCTGTCTCAGTGGTTGGGCTGAGACAGCTTCCAGTCTCAGCGATTGCTTCAGTCCCCTTCTCAGCAGTTGCTCCAGTCTCCTTCTCAGTGGATCCGCTGAGATGGCTCCTCGTCTCAGCGGTTCTGACCCTTTGTCTCAGCGGTTCTGCTGAGACAGATCTTCATCTCCTTGTAGATGATTTCTTCTCATCTAAGGCCATGTTTGGCCCTACATTTTGAGTCACCTGTGCCTGTATATCCTTCACAAATATAGCTTTGTTAAATACAATATGTCCTTAGTATTGAGAGTGATGCCTCTTCAAATCAAGGTAATATTGAGGGCAATATACCCAACAATCTCCCCCTATTTGAAGAAGGCAGAACATCCCCAATGCTAAGGTGCATAAATAGCAAAAACATATTTTGATCTGTAGCAAGGGCCCATTTGCCCTATCTAGCATAGGCCTATCCTAAGCATTGGCACTGGCCCTAACTCCCCCTTTCTGGTTTCTTCAACCTTAACCTTCTATGAATAGTGGGACAACTTCTATAGATCCCTTTGGATCAACCTATGGTCCAATCTATACACTCATAGCATTTGCCATCTCCCCCTCAACCAGAGCAGGGAATTTGCTCCCCCTTAATTGGTGAGCAATTTCTGTAATGAACCTGTTCAAAGTGAACATCCCATTCTACCTCCTGAATACTAAAGATAAAGGTACATAGTACATATAGCAATAGTAATAAGCACAACATTATGATCAAAAGATGAAATATCATTTCAATTTAAATGTTTAGTACAGATATTTCAAACAATACAACTGATGATAAAAAAAAATTTCAAGGCATGGGCTTCTTAGATGGACCCTGGGAAGAGCATTCTTCATCTTTGGACTTCCTATTCCTAGCTTCAGCAGCAGCCTTGATATTCTCCTTTACTTTGAAGTATAGAAGAGGCTTGGGAAGATATCTTGGGGGAATCCTTACAGGAGTTTCCCTTCTCACCAAGTTTTCTTTGAGAATCCTTTCCCTTAAGGATTCCCTCTCAAGGTGCTTGCTTAATCCATTCAGCAGCTGAGTAGACATGGTCAATGTCCTTCATTGGATTTCCATGGCTAACCCAAGTATTGACAACAATTATGTCCAACTCCAGATTGTCATCTTCATGGAGTGGATCCTCTAATCTTTCCATTCTTTTCTGGGCCATATACTCTTAAGCAGTTTGAATGCCCTCTGCCCTTCTCCTCTTTGCTGCTCTCTCATCAACAATCAGATTTGATTGACTTTGGAAGTCAAAGTCTTCATATCTGTTAGGGTTCAAGATTGGAAGATTCAAAGCAATTCTTGTTCCTTGCAGCACTTTTAAGCTTGAGTCCCACTGATTATCAGTAACCTTTCTGACCATGGTAAGGATATTTTCTTGAATAACATTGGAAGCATTGTTAACCACTTCCACCAATTGCTTGTTGGCTTCTGCTTGATTGGAGAGTATCAGCTTGTGGGCAGACTCCAAGTTGTTATACAGCTGTATGTGAGCTCCTTTCACCTTAGCATGTAGATTGGTAATCTTCTCCCCCCCTTCTTTGCTATTTTCCAAAATCTTCTTCTCTATTTCAGAGTGTTGATGTATTATGGATTGGGAGAGAGTTTGAAAGGTGCTATCCACATCATCCAGAATACTTTCCTTGACCTTGTCAATGTGGGTCATGACATGGCTGCTAGATGTGTTAGCCACTTGTGCCATCCTTGCAACAGCTTTTTCCCAGACATTTTCATTTTTGTAGAGCTCATTCTTTACATATGTGATGTCTTTTGTGGAATCCCCTTGATGGTTTGCAATATTCTTCAGAACTGTGTGCTGGGCAGTAACAATATTTTTGTCCATTTCAAACCATCTTGTCATTTGCAGAAGGATATGATCTGATGCAGCTTTGACATCATTAACCTGGGCATTCAGCTCAGTTCTCACTGCAACCACTCTTGACTCCATTGTTTGCTCACTGGCCTGGATCTCCTGAGTCAATGCAGGTCTTGTTGCATACAATTCAACCCTTATCTGAGCAGAGACATCATGGACCTTTTCAGCAACAATCTCTTTCATAGACAACATCTGACCCTCAATCATGGTTTGTATTGAGTTTAACAGGTCAGATGTGTCCAGAATAGCAACTGGCCTTTCCTGGGCCAATTCCTTTTCAACCAACTCTTCAGCTCCACTTTGAGTATTAGCCCTTCTATCATCAGGGATCTGCTCCCCCTCAGATGGGGCATTAGGTGTACCTTGTAAATTTGGAGGGGTTGGTTCCTTTTGAAGTTCATCCCCACTAGCATACCCACCTTCACCTTCATAGGCAGGGCTATGCTCCCCCTCACTTGGGGCATTAGGTGTACCTTGTAGATTTGGAGGGGTTGGTTGCTGTTGAAGTTCCTCCCCACTAGCATACCCACCTTCACCTTCATAGGCAGGGCTATGCTCCCCCTCACTTGGGGCATCCATAGATGGAGAATTTTGTCTAAGGTCACCTGAAATATGATTGATGAGTTAAACACCTAGACTATACTATTGATAGAGAGGAGAGGCCTAAATGAAATCCTAATTTACCATGGATAGGTGAATTGGGAACTTCATCTTCAGCTTGAGGAACAGCTGGATCAGTATTCATCTGAGTTGGCTCAGGATTGGGTTCAACTCTTCCTTGGAACTCCTCCTCCCTTCCTGTCCTGGGAATATCTTCATTGTCTATATTCATTGGGCTGCTGGCAGATCTAAGGTTAGAATCATGAATGTCCTCATTGTCAGACCTATCTGATTTTGAGGATGAATCAGATTTCTGCTGGGATGACTTTTTCTTCTTTTCCTTTGCCACAGATGGCTGGCTCATTGGGAGCACTCTGGAGAATCTATCCAGAGTCTTAATGTCCATTCTTTTGAGATAATGGAGATTGGACCCCTTTGAATTTTCAAAAATTTCTGAATAACTATTCTGTAGGTACAGAGATAGAATCCTTCCCATATTGGGGGCTTGCAGACATTCCTTTATCCTTTGAAAATTAACTTCTCCCCATGATATTTTCTTGGACAAAATTATCCTATTCATTAGTTCAAACATGAACTGTGATACAGTGTCATGTGAACCTGGCTTGCATAGGATGGCTTTGCCCACTATGTCAGACAAAGACTTCCCCTGTTGATTGAAGAACTTCCTCCTTAGACAACTAGTCATAGCATCACTGTACCCTGTCCATTTTAGGGCAGTCTGCTTGTCCATTTCAGATATCTCCTCCTCTTCAGTTTTACTGCAGGGAGTTAATTTCAGTCCTTTCTCCAGCCTTTTGGCTGTTATCTTTATCTTCCCAGTTCCTATCTTGGACTTCAGGATGGTTTTGGAAGGAGATAATTTGACATTGCTGAACCAATCCAGAACTTCTGTTCTGAGAATGCAGCAGGGTTCAGACAGCATATGCTCCAGACCTTGAGCTTCCATCAGATGAATCACTTTTTTTTTTTATTTCGTCCAAGGCATGATAGAATCCGTCTCTGACGATTTCGTAGCCCTCCAGGAGATCTTTTGAACCTTTTGGCGCCATGGAAGCAAAAAATCGAGGCGCTGAGACGGGAGAGAAGATGAATCGTCTCGGCGGCTAAGGTTTTGACTTTGTGGTGTGTTTTAAGTCACAGTGTGTCTATTTATAGGATTTCAGTTTCGTTTTTATTAACCCTAGGTTTTTAGACTTAATTACCTTATTGTGTTAAGGAATTTTCGGTTAATTAACGATTGATTATAAGATTTTATATTGAACATACCCCGTCTCAGCGGTTTAGCTGAGACGGAGACCTAGGCCACTGGAATAGTGAACTATCAACCTCTGGGACAGATTGCTCGTCTCGGCGGTTCAGCTGGGATTTTTCCCAGCTGATTCAGCTGAACATGCTTCTGCAGTTTAGCTGATCATAAGGTTTAGACCTAATGTAGATATTTTGCCTGAAAAAATGTCCTAGTCATGTCACTAAGTTGTAATGTATAATAATGTAAAGTCTTATAATTCACAATTCAGAATCAACAATAGTGACAGCTACTACTCATACATTTAGGACTATTCCATACTAAGCATGCCAAGATCAATTTTGAAAGCATTAAATTTAGATTCATCCAGTGGCTTTGTAAAGATATCAACTACTTGTCTGTCAGTGGGGACAAATTCAAGACATATATCTTTACATTCTACATGTTCTCTAATAAAATGATATCTAATCTCTATATGCTTAGTCCTGCTATGAGAGACAGGATCTTTCGCAATAGAGATTGCACTGGATGAATCACAGTATAAAGGAGATTCCCTTACCTTGAGGTTGTAATCCTCCAACTGATGTTGTGTCCAAAGGAGTTGTGCACATTAACTACCTGTAACAATATATTCAAACTCAGTTGTGGATATTGCCACACTGGTTTGTTTCTTGCAGCTCCAAGATACAATCTTCTCCCTAGGAATTGACAAGTACCACTTGTACTCTTCCTGTCTTCTTTGCAACCTGCAAAATCTGCATCTGAAAAGCCTGTTAGTTCAAAGTCATTGTTCTTAGGGTACCACAGGCCAAGATGCAAGCTGCCCTTAAGGTATCTCAAAATCTTCTTCAAAGAGGTGTAGTGAGATTCCTTAGGACAGGCTTGATACCTAGCACAAACACATGTAGAATACATAATGTCTGGCCTACTAGCAGTCAAGTACAATAGGGATCCAATTATACATCTGTACATGGACTCATCAAAGGCCTTTCCGTTTTCATCCTTGTCTAATGATACATTAGACCCCATGGGGGTTTTCATGGTGGAGGTTGATTCCATCCCAAATTTCTTGATGAGCTCCTTAGTGTACTTGGTCTGGGAGATGAAAATTCCATCATCAGACTGTTTCACTTGGAGCCCAAGGAAATATTTGAGCTCACCCATACTGCTCATTTCAAACTCCCCTGCATTAGATTTGCAAATCTCTTGCAGAGGTTGTCATCAGTAGACCCAAAGATTATGTCATTAACATAAATTTGGACTAAGAGACACTTGTCCCTTGTTTCCCTAAGAAACAATGTGCTATCAATCTTTCCCCTCATGAACTTGTTCTTGAGGAGAAAGTTGGACAAAGTATCATACCAAGCTCTTGGAGCTTGCTTGAGACCATATAATGCTTTCCTAAGAAAGTAAACATGAGAAGTTAGGGTTGGATGCACAAAACCTGAAGGTTGTTCAACATATTCCTCTTCCTTCAAGTCTCCATTGAGGAAGGCTGATTTGACATCCATCTGGTAGACTTTGAATCCCTTGTGGGCGGCATAGGCAAGGAATAACCTAATTGCTTCCAACCTTGCAACTGGTGCAAAGGTTTGATCAAAGTCTATACCTTCCTCTTGTCTGTATCCTTTGGCTACTAATCTGGCCTTGTTCTTGATGATTGTACCATTCTCATCAAGCTTGTTCCTGTATACCCATTTGGTGCCAATCACATTGTGTCCCTGAGGTCTTGGCACCAGCTTCCATACTTTGCATCTCTTGAATTGTAGGAGCTCTTCTTGCATGGCTTCAATCCAGAAGGTGTCTTGATTGGCCTCTTCAAACTTCTTGGGCTCCATTTGAGAAAGGAAGCTCAAGAATAGTGCTTCATTATGAGCTCTGCTTCTTGTCAATATGCCTTGGGTATGATCTCCATTTATTAGATCTCTTGGATGATCTCTCAGGTGCCTTGCAGCAGCTGGAAGAGGGTCCTCTGGTGGATGTGGTTGTTCCACTGGTTCAGCTGTGACTTCACCATCTTGTACCTCTTCTTCTTCAGGAATTGCAGCAGCTGATTGTGTTTTGCTGCTGCTGGGCTTGTCTTGGACAGTCAGCTCATGCAACCCTTCTTCATTTCCTGTCAAAATAGAAGAGCTAGACCATTCTTTGTAGAGAAGGTTGGTCTCATCAAACACAACATGCATAGATTCTTCTACAACATGAGTTTTCTTGTTATAAACTCTATAAGCTCTACTATGTGAGCTATACCCAACAAGAACCCCAACATTGCATTTTTCTGCAAACTTTGTTAATTGAGATTTTCCATTATTTAGAATGTAGCATTTGCAACCAAAGATTCTAAAGTAAGAAATTGTAGGTTGTTTGCCTTTCAGAATCTCATAAGGGGTTTTCCCAAGGATCTTATTGATGGAGGCTCTATTGAGAACATAACAGGCTGTATTGACTGCCTCAGCCCAGAAGTATTCTGGGAGTGAGGAGTCACTAAGCAATGTTCTCCCAGCTTCTATCAAGGTCGTATTCCTCCTCTCAGCCACACCATTTTGCTGTGGAGTCCTTGGGGAGGAGAACTCTTGGGTGATACCAAATTCTTGACAAAATTTTGTCATGGCTTCAGATTGAAATTCTGTGCCATGGTCAGTTCTTGTCCTGACCATAGTACATAGTAGATCATTCTGAATAGCCTTGACATAATTTATAAAGACATGTAAGGTATCTGACTTCTTCTTAAGGAAGAATACCCATGTATACTTTGAATGATCATCTACAATTACCAAGGTATACAACTTCCCACCTAGGCTCTGAATTGGCAATGGACCAAACAAGTCCATGTGAAATAGGTATAAACACCTCTCAGTATCCTTGGAGCCAATACTTTTAAAGGTGGTCCTAGTTTGTTTACCCATCTAGCAAGCATGACAGGGACCACTTTTAACACATTTTAGTTTAGGACTATTTCTAACAAGTTTTTTAGAAAATAATCTATACATTGTCTTATAGTTAATGTGGGCAAGTCTCTTGTGCCATTGGACACAAAGAGACTCACTTTCATTAGCTACAAGACACACAGAAGAGATAGAATAATTGCAAATGAAGTCTAAGCAATAAACATTTTCACTCCTAGTGCCTGAGAGAATGGTCTCCAAGTCATTAGACTTTTTGATCAAGCACTTGTCATTGTGGAATTCAATGACATAGCCTAAGTCACATAGTTGGCTTATGCTTACAAGGTTGTGTTGCAACCCTTCAACATAAGCTACCCTTGTGATTGAGACTATGCCATTTGAAATCATACCATATCCTTTGGTGACTCCCTTTTCAGATCCACCAAAGATAACTTTGGGTCCATTTTTCACTGGATGGTAATCCTTTAGAAGATCCTTAGTTCCTGTCATGTGCCTTGAGCACCCACTGTCCAAGTACCATATTTGGTTAAGACTGGTACTTGAACTAACCTGCAACACAAAATTTAATGTACCTTAGGACCCCAACTGACTTTGGGTCCTAGGTTCATGTTAACACCATAGGGGATATTCCTAGAAAGGGCTGGTTTGGCTTGAGGTTTAATCTTTGCCTTTGGCACATTGGGGTTGTGCCAATAATCAATTGCAAAGTGTACCACTTTGCCACAGCACCAACACTCATGAATGTTGTATCTTCTCTTCTGAGCATTTCTTGAGGATTGTGCAGCACAGTCCTTATGTCCAGGAATAGATACAGCAACGTTCTTCCTATTCCTCTCAGCAATGATTCTGTCTTGATGCTCTTTGTCCTGATGGCATCAGCTTGCAATGACTTGGCATCCATACAAGATGTGATGGCATCTGACACTGAGCACTCAGACATGTTTACAGATTTGGCAGCAGTCATTTTCTTGACTGATTCAACCTTAGAAGGGCTTGCCTTCTTATTCATGAATGACATGGCTGAAGTACCAAAAACAAATGGTCCATGTTGGGCCATTTGAATTTCCTCATGGGGAGCCTTCATGGCACTCAATCCCATTCCCTTTCTTCCACTATATGAAGGAGCATTTTCCTTCTTATAGCACCTCTCATTCTTCCAATGACCATAAATGCTTTCATGGTCATACCTGTTGGAGGGAAGTATTACCTTTTGAAAGGTGGGTTGAGGCTTAGCCTTTTCCTTGCTCTTTACTCCACTCCCTTCTCCTACTTCCATTTTATTGAACCCTAATCCTCTCCTATTGGTTTGAAATGAGAAGGTGTCAATAATAGGTAGCACAGATTTGGGCTTGGAGAATTGAGCCACCAACATCCTCTCCTTGAGGAGCTTTTCTTCAAGATCCTTAATGATCTTGTTCTTGTGGCTTATGGTGCCCACATGGATGATTGACATTCCCTTTAGCTTGCCAATCTCCTTGCTCATTAGAGGTAGCTGGGTAGCATGCTCAATGCACTCAAATTTTGATTGCTTTAGGGAAGTAATTTCTTGGGCTTGCCTCTTGGCTAGCTTTTTGCTCTTTTTCAGAGCTTCTAGGAGTGCACCATACCTGTCAATCAATTGATTGACATCCTCCTCAGAATCTGATTAACTTCCAACTTTAGATGGAGGAGATTCAGATTCTGGACCTGTTTCATAATCAGAATAAGAAGAAATGCAGTGTATCAATACCTGCTCATGTTCTGAATTGTTGTGGCTGTCCTCATTTTAAGTTATAGCCATCAGCCCATGGTCTTCTAGAGTGTCCTCATCCTCCTCTACATCACTATCTGAATGTGATAGAGGGGCCTTGATTCCTATCCTGGCAGCAGGATAGTCTTCTTCCTCCTGATCAGCAAATAGCCCCAAGTAGGCTTCCTCCTCACCATCTGAATCTGAAGATTAAGATTCAGATTCACTCCAGCTTTTGCCTTTCTTAGCTAGGAAGGATTTTTCTCCCTTCCTCTCCTTCTTGTGATGAGGCTTCTTGTCACCTTTTTCCTTTCTATTGACTAGACAGTCAGCAATGACATGTCCAGGCTTACTACATCAATAGCAAATTATGTTAGTTGAAACATGTTTACTAGATTTAGAGTCATACATGTCCCCTTTGGGATGTTGCCTCTCAGATCTGTAATGATCCTTCTTGGGATGAGAAGAGGAGGAAGGTTTGTTCTTCCATTGTTTCCTCTTGATCATCTTCTTGAACTGCCTTGTGAAGGCAGCAAACTCCTCATTAGAAGAGGAGCTGTCTGAATTGCAGCTCTCAGACTTCTCAGATTCAGCAGCCTTTCTTGGAGGTGACTGCACTCTACCCTTGTTCTTCTTAGAGCTTTTAGCTTTGAGAGCAACAGATCTCTCCCTTGTGTGAGCCCTGGAGGAAGTGTCCTCCTCCTTTCTTGCAGAAAGCTGCATCTCATATGAGAGCAGTTTCCCAAATAGTGTATGGGTAGGGATCTCTCCAAGTCTTGCCCCTTCCCTGATTGCACATATTTTAGTGTCCCAATCTCTAGTTAGAGATCTAAGGAACTTGTCATTGAGTTCATAATCTGTGAACACCCTTCCATAGGTTCTTAGTTCATTTACAATCCTAAAGAACCTTTCATAGCACATGGAGATATTCTCCTGGCTCAGCTGTCTGAAGGCTTCATACTCCTGATTGAGGAGTGACTTTCTATCATCCCTCACTTCAGATGTTCCCTCCATATAAACAACAAATGTGTCCCACATTTCCTTGGCAGTTTGGCAGTGTACCAAGTTCTGAAATGTAGTGTCATCAATGGCATTTACTATTATGTTTTGGGCTCTCTTGTCCATAGTGTACAATGCTATCTCATCATTGGTCAGCTCAGAAAATACCTTAAGTACTTTTCTAGTAGGGTCAATAGTGGAGACTTTCTCAAAGGTATAAGGACCATTTTTGACAGTCAAAAAGATCCTTGGGTCTGAGGCTTCCATGAATAGCCTTACCCTTTGCTTCCATATACCAAAGTTTTCTTTGGAGCATATGGGCAACTTCATTGACCCCAACTCTTTCTTCATTCCACTGTTGGCCATTGGATTTCAGATTTGACTACTCCTGTATAGGATCTGATCAGACTGTTAAGTCCTTTTGATCAACCTCGCTTTGATACCACTTGATAGTTTATATAGGTGTAGTCAATAATACCTAGAGGGGGGGGGGGTGAATAGGTTTTACTTATTTTCTTTATATAAGCCTAATGTATCTAGCTGCAGAAAACTCAATCACAGAAAGCACACAAGGATTTATAGAGGTTCCTCAAGACAGGGTGTCTTGAGTAGTCCTCTTTCCCCCTTCACCTTTCTAACAGTGAGTTAGACAAGGCTCACAAACTCCAATCTCAGCTCCTTGAGCTTACACCACAAGTTCCTCAGAACTTCTTAGATCAAGGTGATCCTACCTCAGGCACAGCAACCCTACACTCAGGCTCAGCAGCGCTACACCTCAGGCACAGCAGCCCTACACTCAGGCTCAGTAGCCATACACCTTAGAGTTATGTAACTCCTACAACTCAGAAATCACACAGATTTCCTACCTCAGACTTATCAAGAAGTCCTACCACTCAAGCTGTCAACACAGCTTTACACACAGGCTCAACAGCCTTTTACTCAGGCAACAATGCCTTACAAAGATATAAGAGTGTTTGTACTAAATACAGAAGATAAAAGGTTTACTCTCAGGTCTTCTGTTTTCCTTCTACAGATCTGCAAGACAGCAGCTTCAGATTTGAATCACCTTAATCTTCTCCTTCAGCAAAGCAGAAGATCAACTTGCCCTTCTTGAGTTGGTACAGGAAGGGCAACTAATCTCCCTTAGAAGATTAACTTCAGCTTCAGAGAACAACTTCAACTGGCTGAAACGTGAATGCTCGATTATGGCATGCAGCAAAAGCTTTTCAATGGAACAGTGCTTGTTGTTGTGCCCTAGCTTCTTCTTTTGTACCTCCAGAAGGATTCAACGACTATATTGATCCTCCTGACACAGTATGGGGTAGATTGGAGTTGCTTTTCCCTTTCTATTGTCGTTTCCGCCAAAAGCAGATCCCGTCAGCACATTTGGATCTGTCTCAGCGGTTGGGCTGAGACAGCTTCTAGTCTCAGCGGTTGCTTCAGTCCCCTTCTCAGTGGTTGCTCCAGTCTCCTTCTCAGTGGATCCGCTGAGATGGCTCCTCGTCTCAGCGGTTCTGACCCTTCGTCTCAGCGGTTCTGCTGAGACAGATCTTCATCTCCTTGTAAATGATTTCTTCTCATATAAGGCCATGTTTGGACCTACCGTTTGAGTCACCTGTGCCTGTATATCCTTCATAAATATAGCTTTGTTAAATACACTATATCCTTAGTATTGAGAGTGATGCCTCTTCAAATCAAGGTAATATTGAGGGCAATATACCCAACACATATGAAAGAATAAGACTAAAATCATAACCCATGTTATTCAATTGTCAAGAAGTAAATCAATCACCATATCTGTTTTCCAGGAAGTGTAGAACTTAAGAAAGTACCTGATCCTCACTGCTCCTTCTCAGGAGTTCTTCTTTTTCTTGAGAATACTTTTACTTTCCTTTGGGCAATGTTCAGAGGCTCATCATCTTCTGTAGTAGCATCTTTGGGAAGATCTCCCCGAATCTCTTCAACTTGCTGGGCAGCTTCCTGAGCTATCTTGGCTACCTCATCTAGCAGATTGTCATTCTGAGGCTCCTCCTGATCAGATGTTGTACTTACAGCTTCCATTTCTATATCCAGATTTCTCTGAACATCTGAAGCAAGCTCCCCCTGAACTATTGCATCTATTTGCTCATCATTCAATTTTTCTTGGAGCACCCCCTGATCTGCAGGCTCCCCCTAAATCTCATCATCCAACTTTTCTGGGAGCTCCCCCTGGATCTACGCACCTTGAAAGGTGGTCACTTTGTCAGGAGCAGGCTCATTATTAGCATCCCCTTCATCCTATCCACTCTTATCAAGGACAGGTCTTTCTTCCTCCAATATGTTCTCCCCCTTATTGACCTTGCTGTCCAGAGAGGTTAAGAACTCTTTTGTAACCATGGAGGAAGACACAAACTCTTTGAGCCCTTGGTGGGATCTTTTTGAGCCTAATAACTCAGCCTCCATCTGGGATTACTTTCTATCAAAGTTTCTTGCCTGGGAGGCCACCATGTCAGCAATGTAGAAGAGGTAAGGTCCACACCCTTGGAGATGACTTGCTCAAGGTCAACTGGTGGAATGGGATATGTAGAAAGAGGGGGTGTTGAAGGAATGTCTTCTTGGATAGGGGATAGAGGATGGTAAATATCAGGTGAGAAATGTATTGATGGTGGTGGAGGTAGAGCAAGCTAATGATCTAGGCTGAGGGTGGATGGTAATTGATGGGATAACTGAGGAGATGGCTCTGGGACTGAAAAGGATTGGAGTTGTTGTTGTTGTTGTTGTTCCTGTTGTTGTTGCTGATGGGGATCTGGAATAGTGTACAGTAGAGGTGGAGAGAGAGGAGGAGGGATATTCTCCCTTGGTGGGTCTGGTATTTTCCTCTGAGGCTCTTGAGGAGGAGGAGAGGGAGGAGGTGAAGGTGGAGCATGACCAGGCTTCACAATTTTCCTGGTCCACTTGGAAAAGATTCCAATGTTAATCCTTTTCCTAGGAGGAATGGGCACTCCTTTGGATTTGCAGATGCTTGAATAATGTTGGAAGAGCACTTGGCTCATTATTCTCATGTAAGCATTTTCTTTATGGGCATACTTATGCCCAATCATTTTCAATAGACACCTTCCCCAACTTATCTTTTTTCTTAAGGACCAGAACTCCCATTATTTGCAGCTGCTGCTTTGGTATAACATCATGTGCAGATATTTTGTAGAGCAGCACCTTTCCCACAATGTCAGGCAGGAATCTGTATTCTTCTCCCAAATCAATCTTCTTGAGATTGATTGCTTTCTCCTTACTAAACTGCATAATCTCTAAAGCTTTCTTAGTCTCTTCCCCTGTCAGCTCATCAGAGTCACTCCCAAGTGGAAGATCAAAAGTCTGACAGAGCAATTCCTCTGTGATGTGAATGTCTGTCTCAGAAACTTTCCTATTAAGGGAGCCATCTTCTCCAGTTTGTACCGACTCCTTAAATTCTGTTAGTTCTATATCGAGTATCTTGCTCCTGGTGGATATCAGTTTTGTTAAGCCGGTATTCTGAAATAAGCCCAAAATGGCTTTGAAACTGTCAGCCGCTGCGCAGAAGGAGTCAATGTCCACATCGAAACAAGAATTAATCTTAGGAGGGGCCATTTGATTGGATGTACTGTAAATAGCGAGAAAATGAGAGAGAGAAAGGGTGGCACAGGAGAGCTGGAGAGCAAGAAGGTAAGAGCGCAAGGAGAGGAGAATTCGAAAACGCAATGATTTTGACGCTGAAGTTGCTTAAAAGAAGATGATTCATCGCAACTTAGGGTTTATGTCGACGCATCGTCGATGTATTAGTATTTGGCGCGCAAAAATAAGTCTAGAATGCTTCTAGAAGCTATTCTGAGCGCGCAGTCATTTCGACGTTGCGTCGAATTATATTCGACATAATCCAGTCGACGCAATAACTTTCTGGAGATTGTTCAGCAATCCTTAAGTCGACGTAGTCCAGTCGATGTTGCATCGATTTGCAATCGATGCAACCTTGACTTTAATCAGCGACCATTCATTACGACGCATGCGTCGATAGGAAATCGATGTTACGTCAAAATCTATTCGAATCATTCACTTTGAGTGCTTCTTGACGCTGGCATCGAGTAGAAATTGATGTTACGTCGACTAATATTCGACGCACCTCTGAATGAACAGATCTATTTCTTTGGAAAGTTCTTGTTGTTTTTCCCAGCAATTTTATTTATTGAAAATAGATTATAATATTAATTTTATAGGCTGTAAGGAAAGATCAAGGCAGAAATCACTCCCTTAGATGAAGTTTGTTTCTTATCCTTGACCTACATCTTCCTTTCCACTCCATTTTCTCCTGAGTGGGACCCTACCTTACCCTGCACAAGTAATTCAAACATTAGAAGAAACCCAGGTTACCTTGGGCCCTTTGCTTTTACCATTGTAGGGTTCAATGAAGGAATAGAAGGGTCTTTCATGATACCCTTTGGGATGATAGAGAATGGATTTTCCAAACGTCTTATCTTGATGCTTGAAATGAGTATAAAATGTATCCAATTAAAGGAGATCAGTAGAATGTTTGATTATCTTAGGTTTTGCTTTAGCCTTTTGGTTGTTGTTATTTGACTTCTCTACATGATTCTTGCCTAGAGGTTTTTTCTTTTTATTCAGATTTACCTTTTTAGGTTTGTCTATCCTATCTGGATGGTTGTTATCTCTACTTAATAGGTCTAACAAATGACACTGGATTTTTCCATGCAGGTTTCCTAGGTGCTTCTGTGCTAGTAGAGGGCTCTGCTCCTAACCCTAGGTGATTAAATCTCATAGAGAGATTTTTAGTGATGTCTTTGAGCTTCTGACTTCTCCCATTGAGTGAGTCCTTAAAGGCCTTTGCCTTCGCTAGCTCTTCTTTCAAGTTAATGTTTTCTTCTCTAAGTTTAATCAATTCTAACTCTTTATTATAAATTTCATTTGTTAAGTCTTAATTTCTTAGGTATATTTCATCCTTTTTAATGTTCTCTACTTCAGCTCTAGCAATGTCTAATTCCTTTTCTATCCTATGATGATCAATGCAGAAATCTTTAAAACATGATTTAAAATATTCCGAGCTAAAATCAAATTCATCAAAAATAGATACCTGGTCATCTTCATCATCTGATGTCATTGCCAGTGCCATCATGTAGGCTGCTACTGTTGCTTCTTTATCATCACTCTCAGATGATGAGGAGCATAATTCTGCTTCAGAATCACTCCATGTTTTAGCAATGAAGCCCTTGGCATTCTTCTTGTCCTTTACTCTGAAGGACTTCTTCTTCTTCTTCTACTATTTGTTGCTGCTTCTTTCCCTTTTCTCTTGTGGGCACACAGGAGCAATGTGCCCTGGTTTGTTGCATGAATAGCAAATTATCTCCTTCCTTGGAGTTTTATCATACTTGGCCCTTGAATCTCTTTCTCTTATACTCGAGTCTTCAATCTTGACCCACTTCTTGAATCTCCTTGCTAGCAGACTAAACATTTCATCTTAAGGAGTAGAGGGCTCTCCTTCAGTATCTTTCAGAGCTAGGGACCTTTGGACAGGAGCTGGAGAAATCTCCCTTTCTTCAGCCTCAGCTCTATTCTTCAGAAGCTTCTCATATGACTAAAGCTTTCCTAGTAAAGCTTTAGTTGAGATCTCTCTGTGGCACCTGGATTCTCTAATTGCCAGATTCTGGAATCCCATGAGCTAGGGAAGCACATGAGAATTTTATAATTAATTTTAGTCAAGAAAATCTCCTTGTCTAAGCCTCTGAGCTCAATAATGATAATACTGAATCTGTCATACATATCAGCAATAGATTCATCAGCTTTCTTTTGAAAGTTCTCATACTGGATATGAGAAGGGACTTTCTATCCTTTCTTTCATCAGCACTCCCTTCCACCATTGTGGTGAGTGAGTCCCAGATTTCTTTTGTTGATTGGCATTTAGCCACCTTCTGGAAAATGTCATCTGACATTGTGTATACCAGAATATTCATGGCCTTGGCATCACATGCCTTGACCTTCTTCTCAGCGTCTGTCCATTCCTTCCTTGGGACAGCCTTATTTGTTGAGTTTTCTCCTGCCTTTTGTCTGACTGGAGCTGGAGGACCTCTGAGAAGAACATTATAGATGTCTTCATCAATGGAGTTCATATAAAGTCTTATTCTGGCCTTCTAGGGTGTAAACATATTCAGATTACACACTGGAGGTCTTGTAGAAGCATAATCCTTAGAACTCATTTCCATAAAAATATATTTGAAATAAGGAGAAAGTTTAGGAGGACTTTTCGATCAAGGTGTTAACCTTTTAATGATCAACCTCCCTCTGCTAGCAATTAAAAGTGCATAATGTGCCTCTGAGAATCCTCTAGAGCGGGGGGGGGGGGGGGGGGGGGGGGGAGGGGGGTGAATAGAGATTTAAACTTATTTCTATTTTATTTGTTCCAGTACAATAAAACCTAAGTATTATGCTCCAACAAATACTTATGCAGAATAAAACAATGCTAAAATATAAAGCAAGAGAACAATAAAGTAATCTAAGCTATGAGGGACATCACGGAAAATAGACAATCTAGAAGACACAGATTTTTATAGAGGTTCCCCAAAATGTGGGTACTCCCCTCTTCTACCACCTTGTAGGGATGCACCAACTGTGCCTGAGTCTTTCGGTAAGGAGACTCTTAGAATCACTGATGTTTTGATAAGGAGATCATGAACCACTAGATCTTTTGATAAGGAGATCTTGAACCACCGGATCTTTTGGTAAGGAGATCTTGAACCATTGAACCCTTTGGAAGAGTGATTAATAAAACTCTTTTACAGAAGGGAATATGGAAAGAGAAAGAAGAAGAGAAAGGGTGTAGGAATTATGTTCTCAGAATTCTTATGAAGGATGTATGAAGAACAGCCTCATGAATGTTTCACTGGATCTGCTCTTGATTAACTCCTGCTTATGATAGTATGAATTACAGGAGATTTAGTTGTCAGGTCCTTGTTCTTCTCTTCCTATAGAACTCTGGCTGTTATATGATAGTGTTGAGAAGCAGCCTACAATTGTTCTGCTGTTCAGGAGAGAGCAGTTCTTTCTTCTCTTTTCTATTCACTGTTAGGGTTCCTGAGGGAGGAAGAAGAGGTAGCCTTGGAGAGAAGATGTTGTCCAATTATGATGAATGTTGTATCTTGTCTCTTTCTTTTCTGCCATTTTATTGTCTCTCTTCAATTTGAATTTGTTTCCCTTTCTGGTAAGACCTGAAAAGGTATTTTGCATTGGACAATCTCTTTCTTTCCTTCTTTAATTCCCGACCTGTTCACCAACATTAAGCATGTTTCCAAGAAAACCTTTTTTCCTCTTTTAGTTCTTCTTTCTATTTGAGGCAATTAATGAGCCATTGGAGAACGATTTTGAGAGAGGTGGGCCAGGAGAGAGTGTCCAAAATGACAACTAAAAAGGTTTCCCTTTTCAGACTGTATTCGAAGTAGCGTCGAGAATTCTTCCTCTCTTATCGACGCACCTTCAAGTTCTTGCAGGTGCAGCTTCAAATTCATCCTTGCTCTTATTGAACTCTGCTAGTCGACATTGCATCAATACCTTATCGACGTAACCGTCGAGTTGATGACATGGCTCTGAACGTCATTATCTGCGTCAAGATGAAGTCGATGTTGCGTCGACTTTAAATGGCTTCGACATATACTTCCTTTTGCTCTGAATTGAAGTAGAAGTTGCGACGACTTCTCAAAGTATTTCTACAGGTCCATGCCCTCTATGTTGATATCTATTCGACGTAACGTCAACTTGAATTACTTCGACAGAAGGGTAAACTACTTGGACTTCTAGTCAGAGTAGCATCGACATTAACTTGACGTTGCATCGAATTCAATTCGACGCAAATGTTAACTTTGCCCAATTTCACTTCACTTGATATGATCTTGACACCCTAGGTTGAGTCTGACATCCTAAGACATCTAATGACCAGATTACCCTCACTATACAATGCGTAATTTAATCCTAGGGGATAAAATCACTTTTAATTATTTTGTTAAGTTAAATCAAAGGGTTTTTCCCAACAACGTTGGCATCCGAGTTCAGCCAGAGCTAAGAAGGAATTCGAAGCTACTTCTATAAGAACTCAGAGGTGCGTCAATATGACAAATAATAAAGTCGACGCAACGTCAAATACAGCCAGAAAAAGTAAATTTTCTGTTGTCTTTTCTAATACCTTTTTAGAAGGTCAACAAAGTTGAAAACTGTTTTCTACCGGCTTGTTTATTGTCAAGAATGGAATGGAGTATAACAGAGAAACAACAATGACATTATTGGAAGATATTCAAATCATCCTTGACGGGTCGGGAACAGAAATAGAAGGCAATTTTTATTATCCAAAGGACATTCCTTCTAAGGACAGTCCAGAAGAAGAAAGAAATTCAAACACAAATCAATAGAGAATAATATGCTGAGGAAGAAAGAAAACTTAACCATTATTCTCTCAGTCGAATTCTTTGGGCTTCTTCTTCCTCCTCCAGCCCTAAGACAGAATAAAAGAATAACTTTTCTACACAAGAAAACAACACAACAAGACTGCTGCTTCCTCTTCTACATCATATAGCAGCAAGCCAACAAAAATGCAGAGAGGATCATGATCAAAGATCATACCCCTTGCAATCATCACTATCTTAATCAAGGGTTTATTATATTCAGATCCTGAAGTATATAGAAGCAACAACATCTAGAGAGATAGCTACTGAAGGATTCTAACTGAAGAATCATATCCTCTTCTTCCTCCTCTTCTACTGTTCCTATTCTGCAACTGTAAAAGAGATTTATGAATCCCTCTTCAAAGGATTCAGTGGTTCTAAGAGTCTCCTTAGCAAAAGACGTAGTGGTTCTAAGAGTCTCCTTAGCAAAAGACTCGGTGGTTCTAAGAGTTTCCTTATCAAAAGACTTAGTGGTTCTGAGAGTCTCCTTATCAAAAGTCTCAGGCACTGTTAGTGCAATCCTACCAAGGTGGTAGAAGAGTGAACTACCCACATTTTGGAGAACTACTATAAAATTCCAGTTTCTTCTGCAGTGCTTTTCTGTGTTGTCTCATTACTATTTTTGCTTACTGATTACTGCTTTCCATTTCTACTTTATTCTAAGTTGGGATTGCTGAATGCATAGTTATTAGTTAGTCATTTTTATTGTGTGTGCGCATTTAGTGTACAGATTTTTTAAATCTCTATTAACCCCCCCCCCCCCCCCCCCCCCCCCCCCCCCCCCCCCCCCCCCCCCCTCTAGATAGTACTCAGAGGCACACTTTGCACTTTCAATTGGCATCAGAGAGGGTTGATAATTAAAAGGTTAACACCTTGATAAAAAGAGATCCTCACACTTATATCTTTATTTAAAATTATCAAAAACTATTTTATAAAGAAAAATGAGTTCTAAGGACTGTGCATCAACAAGACCACCAGTGTGTAACTTATATAAGTGTACACTCTAAAAGGTCAGAAAAAAAATTATATATGAACTCTATTGATGAATACATTTTTGATGTCATTGTTTTAGGTCCCCCAGCACCATACAAAAAGGATGCCAGTGGATCTGCAACACAGGAAGTAGTCCCAAGGTGGACAAATGCTGAGAAAAAGCAGAAGGCATGTGATGCCAAGGCAATGAATATTCTGATCTCCATAATGACAGATGACATTTTCCAGAAAGTTGTTGACTGTCAATCATCAAAAGAGATCTGGGAATCTCTTTCCAGAATTGTAGAAGGGAGTTATGATGAAAGAAAGGACATGCAGTCCCATCTCATATCCCAATATGATAATTATCAAAAGAAAGCCGAGGAAAGTGTTGCTGAAATGCATGACAGATTCAACATTATTTTTAATGAGCTAAAAAATATGGATAAGGAGATATCCCTGACAGAAATCAATATAAGATCCTCATGTGCTTCCCAAGCTCATATGACTTAAGGATCTGGGCCATCAGAGAGTCCAGAGGTCGTTGAGAGATTTCTGCTGATGCTTTGCTAGGAAAGCTCAAATCTTATGAGATGTTATTGAAGAATAGGGCTGAAACAGAGGCTAAGGAGATAGTTTCAACTCCCATCCAAAAGAGTCTTCCCTTGAAGGTTGCTGAAGTAGAGCCTTCCACTCTGGAAGATGAGATGTTCAGTGCCTTAGCAAGGATATTCAGAAAGTGGGTCAAGATAGAAGACTCAAGAAGAAAAGTGTGAAGCTCAAAACCAGATTTGATAAGACTCCAATGAAGGAAGTGATCTGCTTCTCATGCAATAAGCCAGACATATAGCTCTTGAATGTCCACCAGAACAAAGGGACAAGAGAAGCAACAAAGAGAAGCAGAAGAAGAAATCTTTCAGGAAGAAAGACAAGAAGAAAGGTAAATGTTTCACTGCTAAAACCTAGAGTAACTCTAAAGCAGAGTTAAGCTCCTCTTCATCAGAAAGTGATGAAGAAGTCGCTGAAGCTGCCTGCCTGATGGCATTAGGGATCTCCTCAGATGATGAAGAAGAACATGTATAACTAAATGATAATTTTTATTTTGATTATGATGATTTAATAATGTGTTTTAAAGAATTCTGCAATGATCATCTTGAAGTACAAAAAGAAATATAAACAGTGTGTGTAGAACTAGAGAACCTTAAGAAAGATGATTTATATTTGAGAAATCTTGATTTAATAGGTGAGATTCATAATAAGGAATCAGAACTAATTAGAATAAGAAATGAAAATTTAAAACTAAAGAAAGAGCTAACAAAGGCAAAGGCCTTTTAGGACTCACTCAATGGGAGAAGTCAAAAGCTCAAGTATATTACACAAAATCTCTCCATGAGATTTAAGCACCTAGGTCTGGGATCAGACCCATCAACTAGCACAAAAGTCCCTAGTATACTTGCCTCAAAAAATCTAGTTAAATTTGGTAGACCTAGTGACTATCAATTAAATGAGAGTAGTGCAACCTGTAAAGAACAGAACAATAATAATCCTGATAAAATTACTACATTTCATATATAGCAATTCTAATAGTAAAAAGGAAAATGTTAAGAAAAATAATCTAGACAAACCTTTAAATCTAAATTAAAATGGTAAAACCAAAAGTTTCATAAGACATTTTGCAGATCTATTAAATGTAGAAATTGGATAAAGGATTGTGTTGGCCTCACTCAAATTGGATATGAGTGGTGGACTAATCCTATGACTGATTGGAGTTGCGCCGAGAACGTCTCGATGGGAGGTACATGATGAATCGACGAGAAGTGTCTCGATGAATTGAGTTACTCGACGAGAAGTGTCTCGATGAATTGAGTTATACTCGACGAATAGATGAGAAGTGTCTCGAATAATTGAGTTATACTCGATGAGTCGACGAATTGAGTTATACTCAATGAATAGACGAGAAGTGTCACGACGAATTAAGTTGTACTCGATGAAATCTGTGTTACTCGATGAGAAGTGTCTCGACGAATTGAGTTGTACTCGATGAAATTTATGTTAACTCCAATATAGTCTAAGGTGTGCAGATAGCCTCTCTTTTGCCTGGGAATAAATAGACCATATTTTTATACCCTAACAGAGAGATCTCTTTTTGCGATACGTGAAGCGAGACCAAAGGGTTCCGCCAAAACCGATGGAAGGGTTCTGATCGGTCTCTCTCTTTCTGCCGCTGCCGCCGTCTCTCCCTGTCGTCAGACCTAGCAGTTCGTGGGAGAGGTTGAGGACTCTTCTTCTCCGACCTAGTTCTTGTACGACAAGAAGCTAGGGTTAATCAACACTCTTGTGGACTTCTGTAGAGGCGCCAATCGGTTTCAGCGCTTGGGACTCAGAGGTTGTCTTCGAGATTTCTTCTTGGAGCATCTTGGTTGAGTGTTGACTCAATCCCCTTGAGGTACTTCATTGTGTTGCCCTTCCTAATTCTTGATTCAATAAATCGTATGTTCTTTGAAGTGTTTAGGGTTGTTCCTGTTCATTTTTCCGCTGTGCATATGTGATATGTTATCTATCTTGATGTATAGAAAACCCAACACCAAAAGGATACCATGAAAGACCATTCTTTTCTTTCATATCTCCTTATAATGGTAAAAGCAAAGGGCCCAAGGTAACCTGGGTACCTTCTAATATTTAAGTTACTTGTGGAGGAAGATGCAGGGTTCTTCCCCTTAGAAAGAGTGAAGAGAAAAGAAAGAACTAAATGATATATAATGAACTACTTATACTCAAAGGGAGTGATCTCTACACTAAAATCTTTTATTGACTTCATAGTTCATAAAAATAATATTATAAATACTATTCTTAATAAAAATCTTTGCTGGGAAAAACAACAAGCATTTTGTAAGAAAATAGAACTGTATATTCAGAGTTGCATCGACTAGAATTTGACGTACCATCTAATTCTACTCGATACCTGTTTCGAGAGTCATGTGAATAAGATAATTTGAATTGCAATCAGCGCGATGTCGATTTCATATCGACGCATACGTCGATTTAATAGTTGCTCTACAATTTCACATATGCGTCGAAATTAAACTCGACGCAACGTCGACATGAAAAGCGCACTCAGTGTTGCTTCTAGATGCTGCCTCGACATATTTTGGCGTGCTGAATATTAATCTTTGTCGACGGTGTGTCGACTACAACCCTAAGTTGCGACAAATCTTCTTCTTTTAAGCAACTTAGGCGTCAAATTAATTACGCTTTCGAAGACTCTTCACCTTCCTCTAATGCTTTCCTCTTCTCCAATTTGATGAATTAAAATTAGGAGCATTGCAAAACCTTTCTTGTGATGTGATTAGAATTAGGCGGGCGTTTTTGAGGACTGTTGCGAGTACTCCTTTTTCGAGAAACTAACCGTTATCCTATTTCGAGGAATAGAAGTAACAGTCTTTTCTCCTTTCAAAATATCGACGATAACGCCCCGGCTACGGCACCGAATTCTCTAAATATGTAATAGAAAAGGAGAGAGTTTTGCAAGTTTTTGTAATTATTTATCCAAACTAATCTTTCAATGAAGGCAAGCGCACCTTACCGCGTATAGTATAGGATATTTTATAGAAAATATCAAGGTCGTATTTTTCCGGATCCTGTTGATTATTTTTACTTTTTAAGAACGCGCTATTATTTTATCGAGGAAACGAGTGAGTAATTTTATAAAATAAAAAGACATTGACGATGATAATTTAAGCGATTGCGTGCGGTTAGCGGAAACAAAGAAAAACAATTATAAGGAAAAAGAATAGAAAAGTGCACACTAAATTAAAAACACACACACTCTACGGAATTGAAATGACAGAATTATTGGACATAAATTAAAGGACAAAAATTGAAATTACACAATTGAAAGTCAGAAATGCAATCTCTACCAAAATAGGTAGAGGGGAAATAAATATGTGAGCGAGTTCCACCCAAACGGGTAGACGGGAAATAAATGTAGTGCAATAAAATAAAACTAAGCTATTAAATTGAAATATAAGTTACAAAAAAAACAAAAGTTAGTCACCTACACACACACACACACTTACATAAAGCAAAAGCAAATGGAAACAAAAACAATAAAATTTACACTCACTCAACATAAACAAAAGAAGAACAAGAAGAACAAGAACAAATATATATATTTATTGAAATAAAGATTTACAACTTTTTTCAAGAATGTCTAAACTTAGAGGACAAAAAGAGCCCAAACTAGGGCTTAGAAAGCACACAAACTTAACTCACAAACACTCAAACAAAACTCACAAAAACACTCAAATAAAACTCACAAGAAAAAACTTAACTTAGGTTCTAATTTTCTGAACCTTTAAAACAAGGGAAAGTCCCCCTTATTTATAGGAAAAAAAGAGGGCTGTATTTAGCCAAAAAATTTAGATATTTAGGTGCTAATGGGAAACAACTGAAGGTTCTAGAAGGAGAGGGCAGCTAGAGGTTGGAAGAGCTGGGGTGCAGAGAGCTGGATAGCAGTTTGCTGCTTCTAGAAGGTGATGGGCTGGAGGAGCCAATTTTGACCTGAGAGCTGGCTGTTGACTGGCAGCAGGCTGGAAGTCTGGAAGGCTTCCCGTCAATCGACGGGATGAGGTCTCGATCGACGGAAATGGGGATCTATCAACAGGAAGGAGAGCTCTGGAAGGCTTCCCGTCGATCGACAGGATGAGGTCTCGATTGACGGGACTGCTGGCTCTGAAAATCAGCGGGATCCTAGGTCGATCGACGGGAAGAGGTCTCAATCGATGGGAAGCTGGTCTGATCCAAGCAAAAATGATTTGGCCTAGTTTCGATCCTGCGCCATTAGAGAAAATATTAAGATTCTTCTCCACTCAGCCAATCGCCAATCTCTGTTAAGACAATAACATATTTATTTGTGTTATATATATATTTACAGATTTATATTTACATATTAATTTTAATTATAAATATATATATAATTACATAATACATATTTGTATTAACTCAATATATATATAAGTTTTTATTTAATAAATATTTATAAATATATATATTTATATTTTTAAATACTTTTTAAATATATATTTACAAAAATATTTAGTTTTACTTATATATTTATATATTATTTATTAGTTATGCATATTATTTTTATTATTACTATATTTTTTTCATTTATATTTACATATAAATATATGATTATTTATTATACTTATTATTTACATATATATATATATCACTACTTATAATATTACATTTACACATATATATGTCTATATTATTTATACATCTTTATTTTATAATTACATATATATATATATCATTGTTTTTAATGACATATCTATATCTTTATTTTATGGTTTTATTTATTCATAGTATAATATGTACATTAAATAAATAATTTATTTCAAAATTTTACAATTAAATAAATATATTTACAAGGGATATTTTTATATATTTTTCTAATTTGTTTCATACTTAAATAGCTTCTTCATTACATATAGGTATATATTTATATACATTAGAAAATAACAAGCCATTTTAATTAATATTATACATGAAATATGTACAATATTACCCAAAATTATGCTAAAAACTATACTAAAAATATGTATAATTTACTATTCATCAAATACCCCCATACTTAAGCTTTTGCTATTCTAGAGCAAAAGTAAGAGAGATATCTATAAGACATTAATAGAATTTCTAATTTACCAAAATTTTATTAAATCGAAAGTAAGCTTGAAATTAATTTAGGAGATTTAAAGAGGTAAGTCCTGCATCGTGATAATGATTTAAAAAGAGCGAAAAAGTTTTAGCCAACAAGACTTCTGAAGTTAGCTAAGTAGTGACCTAAATAATTGTAATAAATATCACCATGATTAGAATAGAATTATAAGAACTTCAACTTTTTAATGAAATTTTTAAGAATAATTAAAACTTACTAATTATGCTCTCTTAAAATTTTTTAATTTATATTTAGTTTTCAATTTTATTGACTAAGGGGTAGGGGAAGCTTGATAAGAGAAGATATTTTTGATTTGGGGGTGATGAATTTTATCCTCTCACCCCACTCAAATTTTTTTCTTTTGGATAGAGTAGGGAATGAAATCTTGTTCCCATTATTAATTTTCTTTTCTTCACAAATACTCAATGCTTATGTTTACGAAACGAATTCTTATTCCCATTTACATAATATCTTTTTAAATTTTAATTGGGTGCCTATGTTTACGGAATGCAATCTTATTCCCATTGACATAAGATCTTTTTTTTAAAGAATTACTAAGTGAAAGGGATAATAGGTAAGGGGTTTCGAAATTTCTAGAGTTTATAAATTAAGAAAAAATTTTAGAGCAATTTTTAGTAAATTTAGAACATTCCTAAAGTTTCGCAAGTTTGAAGTAGGAATAATTAAAGTCTAAAGATGGTCAGCCAAAATAATACAACAAGAAGCTATTTAGGGTAAACTTAAAGTAGTGCTAAAAAGTTTGCTCTTTAATTAAATTAAAATTGCAATGTGTTCTTTACAACTAAAATTCTAAAGATCTAAATCTTACAAACTATGGTACAAATAAGAGCTTTGGCAAATCAAATATAATGAAAATGCTTATAAATAAACTCAAACTGGTTAAAAAGAACTAAGTAGGGGTTTAATTTTATTTTTTAGATTTTGGGGTTTTTTAGAATTTTTTGGATTTTTCTAATTTATTTACAAAGTATGTAATGTTTTTTTTTTTTGGATTTTTGGGTTTTTTTTTGAATTTTTCTAATTTATTTACAAAGTATGTAGTATTTTTTGGATTTTGGGGTTTTTTTGGAATTTTCTAATTTATTTACAAAGTTGTAATATTTTTTTGGATTTTGGGGTTTTTTTGGAATTTATTTGGATTTTTCTAATTTATATACAAAGTATGTAATATTTTTTTTTTTGGATTTTTAGAAAAAAAATTTGATTTTTCTAATTTATTTACAAAGTTTTAAAGAACGGAAAAAGGTACCCCCATACTTAAAACCCAACATTGTCCCAAATGTTGTAACTTAAGTATGAAGGAGCGAAAATAAAAGTGTGGTTTGTAAAAAAATAAAGGACGAGAAAATAAATAAACCCTGCAAATATAGAAAAGTAAGAAAATATTAGATAAATATGGGGTGCCTCCTACGAGCGCTTTATTTACCATTGTGTAGCTTGATGTATTTGGCGTTTAAGTTTTCTTTTAAAGGTTAGGAAGGGGTATAGATTTGAGTTTATCGTCCACCAGATCACCCGCCAAATAAAGTTTTAAACGGTGATCGTTAACTTTAAACTCACCTTTTCAGGGTATGAGATAAGAACGGTCCCATATGGCTAAACCTCTTTGACTTCAAAGGGGCCGGACCATCTGGATTTTAGTTTACCCGGAAAAAGACGAAGGTGTGAATTATATAAAAGGACTAGATTGACCGGCGCAAATGATTTTGGAAATTTGATTTTTTGATCGTGGTAAAACTTAGAATGCTCCTTATAAAATTTATTACTCTCGTAAGCGTTTGCACGCCATTCATCGAGTTCGTTTAATTGGAATTTTCTACTCTCAGAGGCTAAGTCTAGATCGAGGTTTAAAAATTTTAAAGCCCCAAAAGCGCGGTGCTCTAACTCTACGGGTAAATGGCACACCTTGCCGTAGACTAATCGATAGGGTGTACAACCGATGACGGTCTTGTATGCCATACGATATGCCCACAGAGCTTAATCTCTCGATACGTCGAAACAGTTTTTTCTAAAATTCGCTTAATCTCTCGATTAACTGCCTCTACTTGGCCACTTATTTGGGGGTGATAGGAGGTGGCGAGCTTGTGCGTAACGCCGTATTTAGATAATGTTTTTGCAAACTGGGCATTGCAAAAGTGCGTACCCCTATCACTTACTATCGCGCGAGGCGTACCGAAGCAAGAAAATAATTTTCTTAGAAATTTGACGATGACTCTCGCGTCATTAGTGGTGATAGCTTGCGCTTCTGCCCACATAGATACGTAGTCGACCTCCACTAAAATATAACGATTAGTATAAGTGGGAGGTAGGGGGCCTACGAAGTTTATGCCCCATAAATCAAAGATTTCACATTCTAAATAAAATTTTTGGGGCATCTCGTCACGACGCGAGATGTTACCCGACCGCTGACATCTATCGCACTTACTCACAAAATTGTGAGCGTCATTAAAGACAGTGGGCCAATAAAAGCCCGCCTCTAGCGCTTTCCGCGCAGTCCGGTTGGCTAGATAATGCCCCCGAACCGGCCCCTCGTGGCAGTGCCGCAATATTTTCTCACACTCCTCGCATGAAACGCATCTCCGTACCACTTGGTCCACGTAGACGCGAAAGAGAAAGCGGTCTTCCCAAAAGAAATTTTTCAAATCAGAAAAGAATTTCTTATTTTGCTGTTTTGAAAAGTGTTTTGGAAGGCCCCGCGCAACTAAATAGTTGGCGTAATCCGCGAACCAAGGAGGGGGAGAAGTTTTGTTTAAATTATTAATAATTAAGATGCGCTCATCGGGAAATCTATCGTCTATGTCAGGTTCGACGAGAGCTTCCGAGACGGGGCGGTCTAAATGAGAGAGGTGGTCGGCCTCTAAATTTTCAGCACCCCGCTTGTCCCGGATCTCTAGATCGAACTCCTGTAATAGGAGGATCCATCAAAGCAAGCGGAGTTTGGCGTCCACCTTAGCTAATAAATATTTGAGGGTGGAGTGATCTGTAAAAATGACAACTTTAGAGAGTGTGACGTAGGGCCTAAATTTATCAATGGCGAAGACGACGGCCAGAAGTTCCTTTTCTGTCGTAGTGTAATTTGCCAGTGCGACCTTGAGCATGCGTGAATCATAATAGATGGGATGAAAATATTTATTAACATGTTGGCTTAGTACAACTCCCACCGCGAAATCGCTCGCGTCGCACATTATTTCGAACAGAAGGGACCAATCCGGTGCCATCAGAATGGGAGAATTGATAAGTTTTTCTTGTATAATAATAAACACCTTTGCGCACGCGTTATCAAAAATAAATGGAGATTCCTTCTCCAGGAGGTGGGTTAGCGGTTTCGTTATTTTTGAAAAATTTTGTATAAACTACCTGTAAAAACCCGCGTGACCAAGAAAACTCCTAATTTATTTTATATTTGAAGGGGTTGGGAATTTTTCGATGATTTTGACCTTGGCTTTGTCGACCTCCATCCCTTTAGCGAAAATTTTGTGGCCGAGAACTAAACCTTCCTGGACCATAAAATTACACTTTTCCCAGTTTAAAACTAGGTCCGTGTCTTCGCATCTTTGGAGGACTCGATCTAGATTTTGCAAGCAGTTAGAAAAGGAGCTTCCGAATACGGAGAAGTCATCCATAAAGACTTCCATTATGTCTTCTCGAGCTCCCCAAAGATCGCTAGCATATATCGTTGGAATGTAGCCGGCGCATTGTAGAGGCCAAATGACATCCTTCGATATGCGAAGGTGCCGAAGGGACATGCAAAAGTTGTTTTCTCCTAGTCTTCGGGGGAGATAGGAATTTTGAAAAACCCTGAAAGACCATCGAGAAAACAATAATATGGATGACATGATAGTCGCTCCAAAATATAATCGATAAACGGTAACAAAAAATGGTCCTTCCGGGTGGCATCATTTAACTTTCGATAGTCGATGCACACCTGCTAACCCATAACAGTACGGGTTGGGATTAATTCATTATTTTGATTGGCCACTACCATTAAACCGCCCTTCTTTGGCACGACATGTATGGGGCTAACCCACGTACTGTCTGAAATAGGGTAGATAATCCCCGCATCCAAGAGTTTTATGATTTCATCCTTTACGACATCCCGCATATTCGGGTTAAGTCGTCGCTGAGGCTGGATGGTTTTGCGGGAGTTCTCTTCTAAAAAACTTTGTGCGTGCAAAAAGAGGGGTTTATCCCCTTAATATCAAAAATCTGCCATGCAATTGCATAGGGGTGCTTAGACAAAACCTTAACCAATTTGGAGGTTTCTAAATCAGTTAAAGTAGTTGAAATAATAACCGGAAGTTTTAAGTTTGCGGCAAGAAAAGCGTATTTTAAATGGTCGGGGAGTTGCTTAAGCTCCAAGACCAGGGGTTCTTCAGAAGAGGTGGTGATTTTTATATCTTTTGAATTAAAAGGTTCAAAAGGAGAATTTTGCGGCAATTCGTCCAAAGGAGGGAGATTCGCCAAATCTGAATCATCTAGCGTTAAGGAAAGTAATTCAAATAACGAAGAACAGTCATCCTTGAACGCAGATTCCAAATTAAAACAAGCATCATCGTTCGATAAAGTGTTCCGCATCGAGGGATTAATGTGAAGTGTAACTTCATCGTCTTCGACCCGAAGGTGGAGGCGGCCGTTTCTTACATAAATGAATGCTCGGGAGTTTGCGAGGAAAGGGCGACCGAGGATAATTGGTACCTCGACGTCCTCCTTGATGTCGAGGATGACGAAGTCTACCGGGAAGATAAACTTGTCAACCTTAACCAGAACATCCTCCACAATCTCGGTGGGATACTTTATCGAGCGATCCGCGAGTTGGATGCTCATTTTAGTTGGGCTAGGAGTGCCCAAATCTATTTTTTTAAAGAGGGAGAAGGGCATTAAATATATACTCGCTCTTAGGTCCGCTAGGGCGTATTTTATTAACAAGTTGCCGAAAAGGAACGGGATGGAGAACCTTCCCGGATAGTTTAATTTGGGCGGCAATTTGTTAAGTAGGACCGCCGATCATTCCGCATTTAGTGAAACACACGAAATACCCTCGAGCTTGTTTTTATTAGAAAGGAGCTCCTTGAGGTATTTCGCGTATTTCGACATCTGAGAGAGTGCCTCGTAGAAGGGGACGTTTATCTGAATTTGTTTTAATATTCGTAAATTTTTTTTATAATTTTCATCCTCCTTCTCTTTATTAATTTTCGAGGGATAAGGAATTTGCGGGCTCAAAACGCCCAGCACAATTGGAAAATTCGAAGCTAATAATAAAATCGAAGAAGAGGGTGGAGGGGTCGGAGGCGAAATGTGTACCTTAGGCTCAACCTGCGATGGGGAGACGACGTCCTTGCCGCTGCGAAGGGTTATAGCATGGGCATTTTCGCGAGGGTTCGGCTCCGTATTCCCTGGCAAAGCTCCGTGTGAACGCTCGGAGATTATTTTCGCAAGTTGTCCAACCAGCATTTCCAAAATATTTAGCGATCCGGTAATATTCCAGATATCTGTATCGTTGGACATGATGTATTTTGCAAAAACTTCCTCGAGCCGAGAAAGTTTTGGAGGAGGCGACAGATAACCCTGATGAAATCTGTGCAGAAATCCTTGCAGATTCGCATTTGGGGGCCGCTGCGCGTTATTTGGATTACTCCAGGAGAAGTTCGGGTGATTCCTCCAACCCAGATTATAGTTATTACTATAAGGGTTTTTAGTAGGGTTGAAGGGGGGGCCGAACTTGATTACCGAGTTAATCCACCGATTCTTCGATTAAATTATTATTATTATTATTATTATTATTATTAGTATTCGCCCACGTGGGAGTCGAGGAGGAAGCAGTCATCTCCGCCACCTGCTTACTTAGCCACTCTACCTGCGAGGCTAAGAAACTGGTGGCATCCACTTCAAAAATCTCAGCTGGTTTATTAGGATGCGACCTTGGCATGTTCCATTGGTATGCGTTCATGGCCATTTCTTCGATCAGAGCTTGAGCGGCCTCCAGGGTTTTGTTGTTTAACATTCCCCCGGCGGCTGCATCAATCATCTGTCACATTGAGAAATTCAAGCCATTGTAGAACGCCTGGATCTGTAGCCAAGTTGGTAGCGTGTGATGAGGACACCTACACAAATATTCTTTAAAACGCTCTCATGTCTCGTAAAGAGACTCCAAATCAAATTGTATAAAAGAAGCGATATCCGTGCGTAACTTAGCGGTTTTTGACGGAGGAAAATACTTATTAAAAAATAATTTCCGTCAATTTGGCCCACGTGGTTATGGACCCTCTTGAAAGAGAAGTCAACAATGATTTAGCCTTTGTCCGCAAGGAAAAAGGAAATAAGCGCAAGCGAATGGCGTCATCGCTGACGCCATTAATTTTAAAGGTGTCGCAGAATTCTAAAAAATTTGAAAGGTGAACGTTTGGGTCCTCATCTGGCAACCCGCCGAACTAAATCGACTGTTGTACCATTTGGATTATATTGGACTTTATTTCAAAGTTGTTATTAGCTATCGCGGGGCGAGTGACACTTGACCCAGTATCTTCCGAATTCGGCCTAGCGTAGTAGGCCATGGCCCGCTGCGGAGCCGCATTTGGATTGGGGTCTATCATATTATCCGCTATAGTATCGTCGGTTAATTCTTCGAGATTTAAGGGTTGATTTTGGTCACGAGATCGGCGGAGCTCGTGAAGAGTGCGCTCAATTTCGGGATCAAAACAAATTCCGGATTATCTGAAGAGCTTCCTCGGGTCATATACTTTTATAAAAAAGTTTTTCTTTTTTGTAAGAATTTTTTTTTTTAATTTGATTTTTGGGTTTTTGGAAAGAAATAAATACAGGGGAAAGAGAAAGGATTTTTATAGACAAAAATTTGTTTTCGAGGAGTGTCGCGAGTACTCCTACTTCGTGCGAGTGCGCTCGATTTCGGGCGTTTTCGAGGAGTGTCGTGAGTACTCCTACTTCGAGAAACTAACTGTTATCCTATTTTGAGGAATAGAAGTAACAGTCTTTTCTTCTTTCGAAATATCGACGATTACTCCCCGGCTACGATGCCGAATTCTCTAAATATGTAAATAAAAAAGGAGAGAGTTTTGCAAGTTTTTGTAATTATTCATCCAAACTAATCTTTCGATGAAGGCAAGCGCACCTTATCACAAATAGTATAGGATATTTTATAGAAAATATCAAGGTCGTATTTTTCTGGATCCTGTTGATTATTTTTACTTTTTAAGAACGCGCTATTATTTTATCGATGAAACGAGTGAGTAATTTTATAAAATAAAAAGATGATGACAATGATAATTTATGCGATTGCATGCGGTTAGCAAAAACAAAGAAAAACAATTATATGGAAAAAGAAAAGAAAAGTGCACACTAAATTAAAAACACACACACTCTACGGAATTGAAATGACAGAATTACAGGACATAAATTAAAGGACAGGAATTGAAATTACACAATTGAAAGTCAGAAATGCAATCTCTACCCAAATAGGTAGAGGGGAAATAAATACGTGAGCGAGTTCTACCCAAACGGGTAGACAGGAAATAAATGCAGTGCAATAAAATAAAACAAAGCTATTAAATTGAAATCTAAGTTACAAAAAAAAAAAGTTAGTCACCTACACGCACACACACTTACATAAAGGAAAAGCAAATGGAAACAAAAACAATAAAATTTACACTCATACACTCACACACTCAACCTAAACAAAAGAATAACAAGAACAAATATATATATTGATTGAAATAATGATTTACAACTTTTTTCAAGAAAGTCTAAACTTAGAGGACAAAAAGAGCCCAAACTAGGGCTTAGAAAGCACACAAACTTAACTCACAAACACTCAAACAAAACTCACAAAAACACTCAACTAAAACTCACAAGAAAACATTTAACTTAGGTTCTAATTTTCTGAACCCTTAAAATAAGGGAAAGCCCCCTTATTTATAGGGAAAAAGAGGGCTGCATTTAGCAAAAAATTCAGATATTTAGGAGCTAATGGGAAACAGCTGGAGGTTCTAGAAGGAGAGGGCAGCTGGAGGTTGGAAGAGATGGGGTGCAGATGGCTGGATAATAGCTGGCTGCTTCTAGAAGGTGATGGGCTGGAGGAGCCAATTTTGACTTGAGAGCTGGCTGTTGTCTGACAGCTGGCTGGAAGTCTGGAAGGCTTCCTGTCGATCGACGGGACGAGGTCTCGGTCGACGGGAAGGGGGCTCTATCGAAGGGAAGGAGAGATCCGGAAGGCTTCCTGTCGATCGACGGGACGACCTCTCGATCGAAGGGACTGCTGGCTCTGGAAATTGGCGGATCCTGGGTCGATCGACGGGAAGTGGTCTCGATCGAAGGGAAGCTGGTCTGATCCAAGCAAAAATGATTTAGCCTAGTTTCGATCCTGCGCCACTAGAGAAAATATTAAGATTCTTCTCCACTCAGCCAATTGCCAATCTCTGTTAAGACAAGAACATATTTATATGTGTTATATATATATTTACAGATTTATATTTACATATTAATTTTAATTACAAATATATATATAATTACATAATACATATTTGTATTAACTCAATATATATATGTTAGTTTTTATTTAATAAATATTTACATATATATATATTTATATTTTTAAATACTTTTTAAATATATATTTACATAAATATTTAGTTTTACTTATATATTTATAAGTTATTTATTAGTTATGCATATTATTTTTATTATTACTATTTTTTTCATTTATATTTACATATAAATATATGATTATTTATTATACTTATTATTTACATATATATATATATCACTACTTATAATATTCCATTTACATATATATATATGACTATATTATTTATACATCTTTATTTTATAAGTACATATATATATATATATCATTGTTTTTAATGACATATATATATATATATATCTTTATTTTATGGTTTATTTATTCATAGTATTATATGTACATTAAATAAATAATTTATTTAAAATTTTTACAATTAAATAAATATATTTACAAGGGATATTTTTACATATTTTTCTAATTTGTTTCATACTTAAATAGCTTCTTCATTACATATAGGTATATATTTATATACATTAGAAAAAACAAGCCATTTTATTTAATACATGAAATATGTACAATATTACCCAAAATTATGCTAACAACTATACAAAAAATATGTTTAATTTACTATTCATCACAGTTCTCCCGTATTCTTACTTATCTCTCTCTCTCTCTCTCTCTCTCTCTCTCTCTCTCTCTCTTTGCAGGTACGTCACTACAGAATCAATGGCTCCACCTAAGGTGAACTCTAGATTCGATATGGATGTGGAATCATTCAACACGGCTTCTGATAACTTCAAAGCCATTCTTGGCTTATTTCATAATGCTGGATTGACAAAGCTGATCTCAACAAGGTGCAAAATCTATGATGTTGAGTTGACAGAGCTGAAGGACAACATTCACATAGGAGATGATGGATCCCTCAATGGGAGAATCTCAGGAACTGATATCAATATTATAGAGGAAATGTTATATCACACCTTTGATTTACAAATAGGTGATGAGTCAGATGAACTGACAGGGGAAGAGACAAGTAAGGCATTATAGATAATGCAGTTCAGAAAGAAGAAGGCCATCAATCTGAAAAAGAATGATGAGTCTGAAGAATATAGATTCTTGCCAGATATCGTAGGAAAGGTGTTGTTATGCATGATTTCAGCACATGATGCAATACTCAAGCAACACCTGCAAATAATGGGATGTCTTGTCCTCAATAAGAAAATTAACTGGGTGAGGTGCCTTTTAAAACTGATTGGCCATAAATACTCACATAAGGAGAATGCTTATATGAGAATGATGAGCCAAGTTTTTCTCCATCAGTATCCAAGTATATGAAAGTCAAAAGGAGTGTCTATTCCTCCAGGAAAGAGAATGAACATTGGAATCTTCTCCATGTGGACCAGGCAAATCCTAAAGCCTGGTCAGGCAGTCCCCTCTCCTCCTCCTTCTCCAACACCTCAGAATCATGAATCAATTCTACCGGATTCTCCAATGGACAATCTCGCACAGGTCCCTGCAGCAGCCCAACAAGATATCATTTAAGATGATACTACTGCTCAAGACTCCAGTTCATCCCATCTACTACAACTCAAGAACCTACACCACAGATTTCCCTCCAACCACAAATACAACAACCATCCATCACCACTCCTACATAAAATCCTCCTGACATCCATTCCCTTGATGTCAGATCTCCTCTACCCTGATTTGACATAATTCTAGAGGATAACCAAGGACAATATCCTATTACCAATCAACAATTACCTATCACCCATACTAGACCTTCTCCTAATGTTGAGAAAGCAATTTCCAAAGCAGTTGAATTGGCCACAATTACATTTGCTGATTTACTGGTTGCTCAGGCCAGAAAGTTCAATAAGAAGTACTCCCAGATGGAGACAGAATTGCAAGAATCAAAACAGTCCCTCCTGGCAATCAAATCAATTGTATCATCCTCCATGATAACTAAAGATTTCTTAACCTCCCTTATAAGTAAGGTTCAGAAGGGGGAGAAGGTCCCGGAGGAGGAGATGCTTAATCAAGGATAGAGTAGTCAAGAGAAGGATAAGACTACTGAAGTTTCTAACCCTGATAATCCTAATAAGCTTATTGTATTTCAAAAAGCAATTCCAGATGTTCCCTTAGAGGATGCACATATCCAGGGTGAGCAATTTGCAGAAATCCCTGAAGTAACCCAGGAGGAGCTTCCTACACAAACTCAGGAGGAGATGCTTCCATCAACTCAGGGGGAGCTCCTAGAAGATGATCAACTCTTGGATGAAATATCAAAGATTGCTAAGGAGGCTGCTCTGGATGTTGAAAAGAATGCACAATCTCAAGGGGAGCCTCCCAAAGAAGATCACACTCACCAAGAAGATGACAAGGATGATGAAGAAGAAAATGAGCCTCTTGTATTTGCTCCAAGAAAGGTTATACCACAAGTGTTCTTAAGGAAGAGGAAAACTCCATAAAAAATAGTATTGTACAGGTAAACAAATTATATTATATCATTTGGTGGATACAGTTATCATGATTATGATGAACAATAGGATTTCTTGAAAGTTTATCATATTGTCTGTGTGTTTATAATGTCATTATTATTTTTTTGTATGTGTTTGTATTTAATTTTATGTCAAAGTATGTTTGAAATTACTTAATCAAATTGTAAAATTTGTTAAGATAAATAGGGGGAGATTGTTGGGAAAACCCTTATGATTTATCTAACAAATTATTTTATGGTGATTTCATCATCTACGGTGTATTACCCATATTGTATAGAGAGGGTAATCTGGTCATTAGATGTCCTAGGATATCACATTCACTTAGAGTGTCAAGATTATGTCTAAGAGAAGCACAAATTTAGTTGAGTTAAAATTTGCATCGAATAAAAGTCGATGCAACTTCGACTAGAAGTCGGCGTAATGTCAAAATGAACTCGACGCAAAAGGAATTGTCTGTCGAAGCCATCTTAGAAGTCAATGTAACTTTGACTCCAATTCGACGCAGAAGATGAAGTTCAAATCCAAGTCTTCAACTCGACGGATACGTCGATAAGTACTCGACGCAACATCGACATCTGAGTTCAGCAAGAGCTAAGAAGGAATTCGAAGCTACTTCTATAAGAACTCAGAGGTGCGTCGATAAGATGAATAATGAAGTTGACGCATCGTTGAATATAGTCAGAAAAGTGTTTTTTCTATTGACTTTTTTAATACCTTTTCAGAAGGTCTACAAAGCTGAAAACTATTTTCTAATGGCTCGTTTATTGCCAAAAATGGAATGGAGTATTCCAGAGAAACATCAATGCGATTCTTGGAAGATATTCAAATCAGTCTTGACGGGTCGGGAACAGAAATAGAAGGAAATATTTATTATCCAATGGACATTCCTTCTAAGGACAGTCCAGAAGAAAAAAGAAATTTAAACACAAATCAATAGAGAATAAGTATGTTGAGGAAGAAAGAAAACATAACCATTATTCTCTCAATAGAATTCTTTGGGCATCTTCTTCTTCCTCCATCCCAAAGACAGAATAGAAGAATAACTTATCTGCATAGGAAAACAACACAATAAGATTGATGCTTCCGTTTCTACATCATATTGCAGCAAGCCAACTGTTTACCCAAAAAATGGCAATCCCTTCCAAGATGACCTTTTTAGGTACCAAGCGATTTCAGAGATCCTAGGCGGTCTCGCCCCTGCTGGGCGATCTCCCCCTTTCTAGCGAGCTCCCCTCCTGGTTGATCTCCCTCTGGGCGATCTCCTAGTTCCTGGCGATCTCCCCCTCCATGCGATTTTGGAGATCCCGGGCGATCACTCCCCTGTCAGGCGATCTACCTCCGGGCGATCTCCCCCTTTCTGGCGAGCTCCCCTTCCGGGCGATCTCCCCCTTCCTAGCGATCTCCCCCTTTATGGAGAGCTCCCCTTCCGGGCGATCTTCCTTCGGAAGATCTCCCTCTGGGCGATCTCCCCCATCCCGACAAGCTTCCCCTCCGGGCGATCTCCCTCTGGGCGATCTCCCCCTTCCTGGTGATCTATCTATGGGCGGTCTCCCTCGGAGCGATCTCCCTCCGAGAAATCTCCCTCCAGACGATCTCCCCTCTGCCAATCACTTAAGGCTCGGGCAGCCCATTTTTCCTGGCCCTGCCTGTTCGGGCAGGTCCCGCACCTACAAATAAAGGGACAGGGGTACCAAAAATAGTGGTCGGAGAGTTTCCAGCCCCCAGCCGGTGATTGGAGCGGTCTCCATTTTTGAGACCACGGAGACCTCTTCCTCCTTGCATGGGCAATCTTCCTTATACTGGCGATTTCCCTCGGTGACCACAGTGACTCCATCATCTCCCATCTCCCTCGCCGATCTCTTTCCTGCTAGCAGCCATCTCTTTCCTCCTTGTCTTACTCCTTCACTCGTAGCTCAAAGTAACCGACCATGTAATATTTTCCCACTCCTCTTGCTTGAACATGTGTGGACCTGGTACATTTTTGGTTCGAACACAACACGCGACCTTCATATTTTGAGTGGTTGATGAACAACAGTTGCGATGAAGATGTTGGATTTTGCCGAGAATGACACCCAAATATAAAACAGCAATAACTTTTGATCCGCTTATCCGTTTTCAGCCCATAATAGCTTTTCGGAATCAGCTCGGAGCCGTCCATCCATTGGAGAACACGTTTACCCATTTGAGTTTGTTTTGCACCCTCAAGTTGCCTAAATTCAACTCTGTTTAGAAGTTATTGCAGTTTTTCTCTTTCGACAATTTCAGTAAATTTTGTTTTTGTACGAGAGACTAGCCATGGCTGACCGCGAGTTCGCCCAAGCTACTTTTCAGGAGGACTGTTCTTATTTTCCAGCCCCTACTGATCCTGGTTATCCTTCAGCTCCTCCCATTATTGTTGAAGTGGAAGATCCTTCCCCCTTATCAAATCAAGTTCTATCGGAGTATGTTTCTAATGAGTTTAGAGAGCCCCATCTTTCGGTCTTCTCGGGAGGAGAAGATCCCGTCAGCCATCTTATAGCTTTCGAATCTGCCTTCTCATTGAGGACTATCTCAGACGGGATTAAGTGCAAATTATTTGTTATATGCTTTGATGGTTAAGCTAGAGAATGGTTTTACAAGCTGCTACCTCAATCGATCACTTGTTTCGCTAATCTTCGAAGAGCACTCCTCATGATGTTTGCTACCTCAAGGATGCGGAAGAGAGGCCCAACAGCTCTTTTTCAAATAAAACAAGGAGATAATTAGAGTCTTGTTCAATTCGTTGACAGGTTCCAAAAGGAAATTCTTGATGGTAATCAGGACTTGTATAAAATCACCTTGATAAATGGATTAGAGGAAGGTCCTCTCTAATTTGAAGTCAGATGAAATGAACCAGAGACTTATGGGCATCTTATCAGAATAGCAAATTAATTTATTGAAGGAGAGACAACAAATCCTAATTACGCTTCTTCTCTGAATCAAAGAACCCAACAATGGAAAAGGAATCCTTATTATCAACATCCGTCTTCATCACAAAATATACCGCAAGATAAAGGCTTCAGATCTTACTCCTTTCCTCAGAATAGATCTACTCAATATCCACAGCAAAATGCATCACCTGAATTTATGGAAGCCTGTCCTATTCAGTCTTTCAATCCGAGGACACTTAAAATCGAGAAATATCCAGTAGGGTATAACCAGCTTATTATTCCCATGGAAAAAGTTCTTGTGACCATTCAGGATATGCCAGAGTATAGAGTTCCTCTCCCTATGAGATCAAAGGACAAGTATCGTCATGGAGAACTCTTATGCAAATATCACTCAGACATTGGCCATGATACAAAACATTGTCGAGCTCTTCGAAAGCTAGTAGATTAAGTATTGGAAGTAGGAAAGTTACAAGACTATATTGCTCAATAATCTGACGATTTTTCCCCTAGCAGAAGTAGTGTTGCAAGCAAAGAATATCTCATTCAATAAAAGAAGTGCATAGAGTAGAGATGTGATAAAATTTCATTTTATTTCTTGTTTCTTACCACTCCTATTTGTTTGGAGTTTTCTGCACCTTCCCTTTTGTAACTTTACTTATAATAAGTATAGCAGTATCCAAGTTCTACCAAGCAGCTATCATCGCGAAGATCCTCTTGGCAGTCAAGTATATCATACATCATATCCAGATTCACTACCATAACCTTCACTGCATACGTTTATTCAATTATGACTTAAGCTCTTTCTTTACAATAGTTTCTACTTTTAAAAGGTGCGGTCTGGAGTATTTAAGACCGCCGCCTGAGGTTTTGTAAGGTGTGGTCTGGAGCATTTAAGACCGCCGCCTGAAGTTTTTTAAGGGGCGGTCTGGAGCATTTAAGACCGCCGCCTGAGGTTATTTAAGGGGCGGTCTGGAGCATTTAAGACCGCCGCCTGAGGTTTTTATGGGGTGGTCTGGAGCATTTAAGACCTCCGCCTGAGGTTTTTCTTAAAGGGGTGGTCTGGAGCATTTAAGTCCGCCGCCTGAGGTTATTTAAGAGGCGGTCTGGAGCATTTAAGACCGTCGCCTATTGTTTGGTGCGAAGGGTGGAAATACCACCTCTGATTATTTCTTCTTGGGTCATAAAATCCACAACGACCACATCACACAAGGATTATTCGCCTATGTGGAGTGGTAGCCCAAAATCTCCTTCTTTGTGATGATTGTCATTGATTGCTAAGATTTTTTCTGTCAAGTTAATCGACTTGCTATAAGATGATTCCATTTGATAATGTATTTGGTGTGATAGATTGCTAATAACTGATGGTACATTGGAGTGACATTATTTGCAAGAGAAACAGACTAATTTTAGTATGTATCACAATGCACTACCAAATAATTATGCAACTATTTGTTGGGTACTAATTTTTAAGGTACCATACAATCCCAAATTTTCATCATGTCGGGATTCCTGGACTTCTGAATTTCTGGATTTTTGGACTTCGGGATTCCATGATTAATCAATTTATGACTTCAGATTTCTCAAATAATATATTGAGTTGGGCATCAGCTGACGTGATATCATTAGCAATATTATTATCGGCAAGTCAAAAATCATCCAGCTGTATTAGTTTCATGCTCATATTTTTGGGAGCATGTGAATATAAGGATATCAGAATGTTGGTTTTCTCCCTCCGTAGACAAGAGTACTATCTCTTTTCTTCATGTACATATATTATCTCAGCAACACCAAAGCAAGTGATTGTAAATAAGTGTTCATGTTCCCCTCTGTAATGACATGTTCTTTCTTATACACTTCAAACGTAAATATAAATAAGTATCAACAAAGTTGTTTCAGGTATCTGACATATTTTTATTATTTATCATATACCTGTTTCTCAAATCTTTTGCAGAGATATACAGATGTTTCCGAGTCCTCTCCATGTACTCGTGTATTCTATATTTTATATACCTGTTCTCATATCTTTTGCAGATAGTAACAGGTGCTCGCGAGTTCTCCTTCAGGTACTCGCGTATTATATTTTCCATATACCTGTTCTCATATCTTTTACAGATAATAACAGGTGTTTGCGAGTTCCCTTTCAGGTACTCGCATATTATATTTTCATATACCTGTTCTCATATCTTTTGCAGATAGTAACAGGTGTTCACGAGTTCTCCTTCAGGTACTCGTGTATTATATTTTTATATACCTGTTCTCATATCTTTTGCAGATAGTAACAAGTGTTCGCGAGTTTTCCTTCACGTACTCACGTATTATATTTTCATATACCTGTTCTCATATCTTTTGCAGATAGTAATAGGTGTTCGTGAGTTTTCTTTCAGGTACTCACGTATTATATTTTTCATATACCTGTTCTCATATCTTTTGTAGATAGCAAGCAGGTGCTCGCGAGTTCTCTTTAGGAACAAAAAATAAGGCTTTGACCATACATTTTGCAAATTTTGCGAGCTTTTGTGAAATTTGGTATATCATCAAGAACATGAAATAGCTCAACACCCGGATCAAATATATGCACCCATGTTAAGTGTTCGAATAATTAATTACTTCCTCATGTTCACCTACAATTGCCTAAAATGAGATCTAAACATAATGAATTACTACAAATAACTTGATACATAATGTATAACTGAAGAGAGTTTTAAGGATATAGAATGTATATCTTTCCCACCAATCAAGTGCATACGACCCAATTATAACATTACAGATATAGATCTTCCTGCTCATCCAATTCAATCTTCCTTCTGTCTTCACAAGAGGAGGAGAAAGACTAAGAAGAAGATAAGAAGAGGAAAACTAGAGATTAATATTCTTCTTCTAATTACACCATCATATGGTATTTTTAAATGTTCCATCTTTGGTTTTAATTTCAGATGGTATTCTTAAAGGCCCGCCTTCCACTAGGTTGAGAAGTTTGACCACCCCATTCTCCGCAAGTAAGGTATAGAGCCTTGACCTTATGCCAAGCCGAACAGGCTTATCACTGAGATCTAGCTTGATGCCTACTACAGAAGAACCTCGTTAAGTTATATCCAAAAACATAAACAAAAATCAAAAGTTAAAAGAAGCAAAACAAAGAGAAGCGTAAATACCTAGATGTATTGAGTGAAGAAGAAGAAATATCGATGGTGCTCGAGAGGAGGAGGTCAATACTCCTGACACCGGGAACAAAGACCTAGTCTGGAGGAAGGCTGTCGAGGGCATCGAGAGGCTGGCTCTCCGGCGAGTTCGATCGGCTCCGGCGATGGAGGTTTCTTCTGCACTCCTTTTGCAATTTCAAGCAAGGGGAATTGGGAAAGGAGGAAGGTTGCTGGGCTTAGAAAGATTAGGTTTTTTAAAAGTTTAATTTTAAGTCCTAATTTTTATGTGTGAATAGCTATTTTAGGTGTGCGAGTAATCATTTTGGCTGAGATTAGATAGAGGTAATAACATTTTTAACATATTGCAAAATAAAATTTTAATAGCCAACATATTATAATTGTTGCTTAAAGTGAGTTAGCAAATGCAACATTTAGAAAATGTTCCCAATGATGGATAAGGAAACATTTATTGAATGTTGGGTCGAAAGTGTTGCCAAAAACTACTAGTCTATTGCAACAATTAAAAATTGTTCCCTATTCTATGTTTAGAGAACATTTTTTAAATGTTGAAAATGAAGTGTTGATAAAGACCAAAAATATTGTAGTGGCACTATGTAGATATAATAGCAATTTTTTTAAAAATAGTGAACACAACGAAAGCAATATTGAACATCTTTAAGAATTTGTAAGTACAAAATATAATAAGCGTTTAAAGCAAGTAAGTAGATGTTTTTAATTTAGATACACAAGTGGCAAGTATATTTTATATTTGTAATAGAAAATTAGCAGGCAAGATTATAAATATTAAGAAAAGAAATGTTTTACAATGTAAATAAATTTGCATTTCAAGTATGCATAAACATTGTCAAAACCATACTATGCTATCAAGTGCATTTACTCAAGATTATAAAGAATTGTATAGATAAGCTTTAAGTTCAATTCTCATGAGTGGAAGTGTTATAAATGATAATGATGTGTTCAATAAAGGTGTTTTGATAAAGTATACAAATGTATAAATCAAACCACATGAAAGATCGTATTTTAAGAACATAACTTGAATTAAACATAAACAACTTTACTTCCACAAATTTCCATGCATATAAAAATTTGTATTTTTAAAGAGAAGTGGTGAAAAATTTATTTGCACAAGACACTTTACAATTTTTAGTGGAGTTTTCCTTATTTTCATTATTTTTTGACAAAGGACGCCAAATTCACTTGTTGCAAACATAGAAATTTTTATTTGAAATACCACATTTCTCTAATCATAAGTCCATAAAAAATAAAGAATTGCAAGAATGAATTCAATGTTGTGTTGTAAACTATTTATGAAATTCAAAAATGATATGTTCTTATACTACACAATCATGCAAAAATAAGATTAAAAACACGTGTAGATTAACAAAAAGGTGTAAGTGAGATGATCATTATCAAAGATACATCTTTACTCATACTTAGAGGCATGTAAAAACATTTATATACATGTAATCTATAACCAAATTCATTGCATATTTTAAGATAATATTCAAGACATGACAAAAATAAAATAATGTTTTTTTAAGAAACTTGAAAGATAAAATCGAACATTGTAAATAATCTTTAAGTAATAAATATAATCACCCTTGATTTAAGCATTTAAGCATAATAGATTTTTTTATCATTTTTTAAAAAATATATAAAGAATAGAAAACCTTTTTTTTAAATAGAGAAATAAGAATAAAATACTACATTAAAATAATACCAGAAATTTTTCAAAAAGACAGAAAAATTTTTGGAGCAAAGGGGCTGACACTAGGCGTTAGCTTCTTAACGCCAAAATAGAACTGCAAATCTTGATTCTTTGAAAAATGTTTTTCATAATTCCTTTGCATTATAAAGATGACATCTTAATGTTGGAATTTCAGATTTAGAGTTTATTTGAATGCTCTTTTAATATGTTTTTGTTTTTGAAAAATGTTTTTGTTCTATTTTAAAAAAAATGCAAATAAATATAAATAGAGACAGAATTTTTTTTTATAATATTTTATAGGGATTAATGAGATATTTTTAATACGACCAATTCTAACCTAAGCATGTTAAAACGTGCAAGGGGTAGAGGTTTGGTGAAAATATCGGCAACTTGTAACCCTCTAAAGCTAACTCTAATATGTTCCTACTTGATATGATCCCTAATAAAATGATGTGGGTCATCTATATGTTTAGATCTAGAATGATGTATGGGATTATTTGTAAGATCGATAGCGCTCTTGTTCTCACATTTTAATTCTATGTTATTTAGATAAACACCAAAGTCTTTTAAATTTTGGGTCATCCATAAGGCTTGTGTACAATAACTACCTAGTGCGGTATATTCAGCCTCGGTGGTAGAAAGGGCAACAGAATTTTGTTTCCTACTCGACCATGATCTGAGTGAAGGGCCTATAAAATGATGTGTGCCACTAGTGCTCTTACGATCTAATGAACATCCATCGTAGTCTAATTTAGAAAAACCATATAAAATAAAACAATCATTATGAGGATACCATAAGCCTAGTCAAGATGTTCTGATTCAATATCTAAAAATACGTTTAACTGCTTTTAAATGTGATTCTTTTGGGTTAGCTTAATCTAGCACATAAGCAAACGGAAAACATAATATCGGGTCAAGATGCGCTTAAATATAGCAATGAGCCTATCATTTCTCTATATAATGTTTGATCAATAGAAATACCGACTTCTTCTTTTCCTAGCTTTAGTCATGCACTCATTGGTGTATTAGCTTATTTTAGGTTTTCAAATCCAAATATTTTAAGAATATCATGAACATATTTGGTTTGACAAATAAAAATACCATCTTGTATTTATGAGAATTGAAATCCTAGAAAATAAGTGAGTTCTCCTACCAAGCTCATTTCAAATTCATGTTCATCATTAATACTACTTCATTACATAACTCTTCATTAGTTGCTCCAAATATAATATCATCAACATAAATTTGCAAAATAATCAAATCATTATCTACATGCTTAATGAAGAGTGTATTATCCGCACTTCCCATTTTATATCTGTGCTTTATCAAAAATAATGTCAATCTGTCATACCAAATACGCGGCGCTTGCTTTAATCCATAATGCGCTTTCTCTAACTTATACACATGATTTGGAAATTTTTTACTCACAAAACCGGTGGGTTGTTCTACATAAACTTCTTTTATAATCTCGTTTAAAGATACACTTTCAACATCCATTTGAACTAATTTAAACCTTTTACAACTCTCAGATGCAAGAAATATTCTCATTGATTCTAGGCGAGCAATAGGTGCAAAAGTTTCATCAAAACCTACCCCTTCGATTTGTGAATATCCTTGTGTAACTAGTCTAGCTTTATTCCTTGTAACCCTAGAATCACCATCTATTTTATTTTTGAAAATCTATTTGACACCTATAACCGGATGATTAGATGGCCTCTCTACTAAATTTCAAACCTTATACGTTCAAATTGATTTAAATCATCATTCATTGCTCAAAACCAAAATTCATCATTTAAAGCGGTTGAAATGTTTTTGGGTTCTATTTCAGATACAAAACAAAGGTTTGAAAAGGACTCATGTAAAGAAGAATGAGTACTTACCCCTTTTGATGGTTCTCTAATAACAAGCTCCCTTGGATGATCTTTTGAAAACTGTACCACACTTGGAGGAACATATTCTACTATCTCTTATTCTTTCTCCTCTTTTTCTTCTTTTTCTCCAAGCAATTCATCATCCTCATGTTCCAAAGTTGAAAGGGGTTCATCTTCATTTCCTATTCAATTAGTATCTACACAAGGAACAAACTCATCAAATCTTACATGAATAGACTCTTCAACTATTTTAGTTCTTTTATTATAAATTCTACAAGCCTTACTAGTTGAATAGTAACCAATGAAAATTCCCTCATCACATTTTTCGTCAAATTTTCCTAATCCATCTCTAGTATTTAAAATAAAACATTTGCAACCAAACACATGAAAATAAGATACATTAGGTTTTCTTGTAAAATAAAGCTCATAAGGTGTTAATTTTAAAATAAGATGTAGAATGACACGATTAATAATATCACATGAAGTATTAATTGCTTTGGCCCAAAATGACTTAGGCAACCCATATTCATAAAGCATAGTGCGTGCTAGCTCTTGAAGGGTTATATTTGTCCTCTCCACTACACCATTTTGTTGTGAGGTGCGAGGAGCGGGAAATTCATGTTTAATTCATAAATCATTACAAAAAGATGAAAAGTTATCGTTTTCAAATTCTCCTCCATGATCCGAGCGTATGCATTTAATTTTCAAATCAAGTTTGTTTTGAATACGAATGCATAGTTTAGTAAATTCAATAAATGCATAAGATTTGGAAGATAGAAATAAAGTCCAACAAAATCTAGAATAATCATCAATTATTACAAAAGTATATTTTCTACCTCCTAGACTAGAAGTGCTAACTGGTCCAAATAAATCCATATGAATTAATTGAAGAGATCTAGAAGTAGAGATTATATTTTTGCTTTTAAAAGATTTTTTTGAAAACTTTCATTTTTGGCAAGGCATACAAAGAGAAGATAAATTACCATTAAGCATAGGTAAACCTTTAATTAATTTATCTTTAGATAATTTCTAAATAAGCTTGGTGCTAGAGTAACCAAGACACCTATGCCAAAGTTCCATTTCATCGTTTTTAGAAATAAAGCATATTAAAGATGATTGTGAAAGATCATTAAAGGCAATCATATAAACATTATGAATTCTAGGTGTGGTGAGTACGACATCATTTGGAATTTATAATTTTGCAAAGATTTGTAGATGATTCAAATAATACACTTAAACCCTTATCACATAATTGACTAATTGATATTAAATTATGTTTCAAGCCATCTATAAATAAAACATTAGAGATTGAGAAAGAATCGTTAACCACTATATCGATGCCCATGATCCTTCCCTTTCCGTTATCTACAAATGTTACCAACCCTCCTTTTTTGATCTCAAGGCTAAGAAACTTTGCTTTGTTGCCCGTCATGTGTTTGGAGCATCCCGAGTCCAAATACCACACGTCCTTTTTGTCCTTAGCCTCCCAACATACCTAAAAAGGAGATGAGAGTAAAGATCCGGATACCCAAGAGGTTCCTCGCATAGAATAGGTGGAAACCTTAGGCACCCAGATTTTCTTTATATCAATACGACCCTTCTTCCTACATGAGTCTGAGGTGTGTCCAAATGTATGACATTTGGCACACGATATAAAAGGGGATGAAACCCTTTTCGGAGTTTTGGATAAACTCTTGTAGGAAGATGAGATAACATTTGAATTTTGAAATGATTTTTTATTAACAGAAATAAAGTTTTTAGAATTATTGCTAACGCCAACGTTTAGAGTTAATGCTGGGTGATAGCTCCCAGTAACATATCCAAGGCCATATTTGGCACTACCATGACATTGGTTGGACAAGATCATGTCGAGAGACTTTTTTCCAACTCCAAATTTCTTAGTATTTAGATCATAAATACGAGCTTTGAGAGTGGTGTTTTCCGTTACTAACATAATGCACCGATTTGCAAAACTTTTCTTTCTTTCTTCTATTTGAGAAATATATGTTTTTAAAGTTCTTTGTAAATTCCCCTTCTCCTTAGTAAGAATTTCGATATTGGAGTGGGACTTAGAAAGAGCTTCTTTGAGTTCTTTCACTCTTGCCAAGGAATGATTGCACTCTTGGCAAGATACTTTCTCTTTCCCTAATAGTTTTAATAATTTTTGGTTTTCTTTTAACAAAAGTTTATTTTCAGAATTTAGAATCTCAATATCATTTAAACTTTTATCAAAAAAATTTGCATGTTTGTAAATACTCAATATATAAACCAACATAAGTAGTAGGAAGAGTTACCTCAATGTCACTTTTGACACTGCTTTTATCATCGGATAGTGTGTTGCTCTTTATCATGAGGCACACATTGGCTTCTTCTTCACTATTGGAGGATGAGCTGCTTGATTCATCGGAGGAGGATTCATTCTAAGTAGCCAATTTTAGGACCTTCTTCTTCTCTTTTCCCATGTGGCGCTTTTCTTTACGCTCTTTCAGATATTTCGGGCACTAGCTCCAGATGTGTCCAATCTTTCTGCAATGGTAGCACTCTAGTGGTGGTCGCTCATCATCGTCCTCGTCGCTACCTCTTCACTTCTTCGATGAGGATCCCTTCTTAATGAAATATTTCTGGAAGGTGTTTCTCCTTTCCGAATTCTCCTCGTCCTCTTCATCGTAATTTCCGTCAGCCTCCTTCTTTGATTTTAAGGCCAAATCCTTCTTCTTTGGATCCAAGTTGTACTCTTGTTGTTGAATTTTGAGTTCAACCTCATGGGTCTTGAGCTTCCCAATGAGGCTCTCAATTTGGAGCTTCTTCAAATCATGCAATTCTGAGAAAGCCGTCACCTTTGGATTGAACTTTAGAGGGAGAGACCTTAGAATTTTTCTCACCTAGTCGCCGTTGGTGGATCTTGGTGAACCTTGTATAAATTGAATCTACGTCTTCATCCGTCTTCATCAACCTCCATCAAGAATTTCTCGTATTCAGATTCAAGTTGGAAAAGCTTTGAATCCTTGACCTGTGAAGTACTTTCATGTGTAATTTCTAATAAATTCCATATATCATAAGCAGTTTTGCAAGCACATGTTCTATTAAATTGTGTTCTATCCAAAGCACAAAACAAAGCATACATAGCTTTAGCGTTATTCTTGCATCTTAACTTGTCGTTATCATCTCATTTGTCTCTCGGTTTTTCCATAGTAACTTCTCCAACAACAAATGTCGGTGGAGAGTGTTGGATCGGTAGGCGCCCATAGGGGGGGGTGAATAAGGGTCTTAAAGATTGTTATTATATTTTGTTATAATTGAAATTATAAGAGAGGAAAATAAGAAATCAAGCATATTAATTGAAAGAATAATGAGACATCATTTTATTATATGAAAAAAGAGAGTTTACAAAACTTGATTTCTTATGACACTAGAAATCAAAGGCGAATAATAAAAACTCTTTTTGTTTTCTATCCCGAGTCGAATCCCCACGAACCGATGGCCCTAGCATATCCTTCTCCAGATACGGCCTCAAATCGCTCTAGCAAATCCTTCCCCGGATATGGCCTTGAGCACCCCCTAGACCTAACCAAGATCTAGTCGCCAACATGAGGCAAATTTCTGCCCTAAGTCCTACCCAGACCTACTCACCAACACGAGGCGAATTAACTGACGGTTTACAAAAGATATGAAATAACAATAATAAAAACTCACTCTTGAAGAACTTCTGAAGTTGGAGACGAAGATCCGCTGTAGAATAAGCGTTATTGAAGCGATCGTCGTTTGGATCCAGCGTGAAGAAATCCTCCTTCAGAAATTCGCAGAGCTTTGGTGGGAGATCAACTTTCGACAGAGTAAGGGTCTAGAATTCTAGCACATCCCCTCTCTCAAACTTGTGTGTTGAAAAAGAGAGAAGAGGACTCCTTTTATAGGAGTGAGCGCTAGCACCTGCGCTAGCACTACCGCCGGCGCTATCCCCATTTAGGCAATATTCTTCGCGTGTGTATCTTCATTCCAGGGAAACTCTGCCGCCTTGCCTCTTGTGCTCCGTGCTACCGCCTGCTCTATCCCTACCACCTGGCGCTAGCGCTTTCTAAAGATGTTCCCGGAATTATGCTAATCATCACTAGCGTCGGGCGCTAGGTGCTACCTTCGGCGCTAGTGGGCATGTTGGAATTGTTGGCTCAATTTTGGGGGCAACCTTCTTATGTTATCCTTGAGTCATATGGACTTGTTTCCTGCACACTTAAGCACACAAGATCAAATACACATAGGATTTGATATTCTCAAACCTTGGAGATGCGGAAGACCATGTTCCAACAAACTCCCTCTTTTGATAATAACAAATCCATTAATGATAAATCAGAGCATTAATATATAAGCATGATGAAACCTACTTGTGTGTGTGTGTGTGAAAGTGATGACTTATGATAATTGTCATTTTTTGTATTTAGAAATGTTCCCCCTAAGTAAATGCTCCCCTAAAACGTAAGCTATCAATTTAATTAATCATGTTAGTTTTCAATTTTGATAGCGGTGAATATTTATCATGATAGTTCCCCCCCTTTAGTTATTAGCAAAAGTGGGTAAGGAAGCAAGAGACACGAAAAGGATTTTTGATAATAAGATAAGGCATGATCGAGTTTTTTCGAGGAGATGAAATGATAAGGAGTTTGAATCATAAAAATAATTTTTATAGAAATAAATCAGAGTTTATAGCATAAATATTTTCATAGAAATAGATCAGAGTTTTTAGCATAACGAAGAATAATATAACATTTGACAAGTAATCAATATTACCATGTTAGTTCTCCCCCTTTATATAAGAGTGTTAAGCATAAAAAGGTAATGATTTCCAATTAACCAATCTACCCAGACAATATGTCTACACCCTAGCCCCGTACTAAGTGACAGATGGTCATGAGGAGTTGCATACATGTCGTAGGTTGGGGTGTTAGTCACATATGCAAACACTAGAAAATACTCAACCTAGCACTCTTTCCCCCCAATTCCTCGCAAGGCCCCACTAGAACCCTCCTCGGTTAAGGACAAGATATGACTTAGAGGTCAGGTTATCTAATGTCTTTGACCCTACGCCCTCGCTATGCTGACATGTGAAATTATGGGATAATAATCATTGGAAACATTAAGCATTTGAATCTAATGATAAGTTCATAGACTATGGCTTTATATTTTTATTTGAATTTTTTTTTAAACACTCATAGCTATTTTGAAATCCATTAATGAATTAGAGTTTTTAGCATAAGTATTTTCCTAGAAGTAAATCAGAGGTTTTAGCTTAAAATAATATAACATTTACCAAGCAAGTCTACCATTTGGTTAATAAGAATTTGGAGTTTGAAGACTTGAGATAAGCATAACACGAACATAAGGTAAACGTAATGTTGCGGAAGACTTATAAAAATACAACAAACTTCTTTTTGCAAGGTATGATGATTCATAAGAAGAAATATGAGTGAAAGTCCAAAATGAAAAGATGTTATTGTAAATCTTAGTTCTTTGAAAATCTATAAAGATTATCATGAAGAAACTACTACAATGTTAATGCGATTCACAAATTCAAAACATACCAAACATTGTAGAGAGCATGCTAGGTTATCTAGTGCATTTTATTTATAAAGAGAGTAAATAATTTTAGCATTAGGATCCAATACTCATGAGAAGAAGTGTTATGGAAGATAATAGTGTGCACATAAGTGTATTTTGAAGAGAGTAAACAAATATTTTAATCAAAAATACAAGATATATATAGAGTAAAGTGCACAATAAAAAACAAATAATTTTACTTCCACGCCCATTAAAGCGCATAGAAAAGAATAAGTGGTGTAAAAAAAGTTTACGGTTTGCATAAGACACTTTACTATTGTTTCCAAGGTGCTCAACCTCACAATGCTCATTAAGACTTATCAGGAGGTTCAAGTAGTGCTTGGTGGAGTTATCTTTGTTATTTTATTTCATTCATTATTTTTATTTGTATAAAGTTCTCTGAATACAATTGTTTTGCAAACCAATGAAATTTTAAAATCACAACCACTTTTCTTAATTTTAAGAATGCAAATAAAGGTGGTGTAAGTAAGATACTTGTGCAAATTTAATTTATTATACAATTACAATACACAGGCTAGCATTCTTAGATTAAGAGCATATGTAGACTATGCTAAAATAAGTGAGTGAATAAAGATCATTATAAAACATAAAACATTGACTCATACTTAGAGGCATGCTAAGCTTAGTTCTACACAACACTTTTTAAATACAATTTATGCACATGTGATTAGATATATCAAAGCATGATAAAAACAATGTTCAAAGTAGTTTGAAGAGATGAATTTCAACATTGAAGAAGGTCTAAATGATAGATTTAAATCATGCTTGATTTTCATAATAAAGTCCATACAGTTTTTATTTTTTTGAGAATTTCAATGTTTTTTTGTATTTGATTTTTGTATTTAGGAATAGAAGTCAAAACAAATAAACAAAGAAAGGGAGTAAAAGAAATATTTTTTGTAATTTCGCTTTTGTATTTTTTTTTCTATTTTGTTTTATTTTTTTCAAAAATCAATAAAAACAGGAATGCAACAATAAATATTACATATAATAAAGCCTATTTTTAGGGATTTTATAAAATTTTATAAATACAGAAAAATAGATCCAAGCATTACCGCCCGCGCTTAAGTTAAATATCCTTTCCCTTGTCATTTCGGCCATTACACCTGAAGCTCTCCCGAAAAACCCTAGCAGATAACGCAGCCCACGCTTAGATCTAAGGTAAATATTCATCATTTCTTATGATTTTTGTTTTAAACTTAGATTTTGATGTTAAAGATGAATATTTTTGAAGTTATCAAGTGGTTTAGATGATAGGCCTAAGATGTTTGATCCATTTATTTTTGAAGAGAGGAACTAGGACAAATCTTCATCGTTTTGATGATTCTTGTTTTAAAATTTTGATTTTCATGTTTGTGATGAAGATTTATGAACTCTTTTAAAAAAACTTTTGATTTTGATGATGGATCTAGAAGAAGGTTAGATCAAAAGAAGATCTCGATTATTTTGATTTTTGTTTATTTTTTGAATTTTTATGAAGATTTCTACTTTTAATTTTAGCTTAGATCATGTGAGATTCTTGGATCTAGCTTTTTGAGAAGGTTAGGATTCGGTAACGTTGTATAGTATATAGATCTTAGTATTTTAGACCAGAGGACTAGCGCCGGCACTACTGCAAGTGCTAGTGCTAGCGTCGGGCGCTACAGCTAGCGCTGGCACTAGTGATTCTTGTTAAATTTTAATTTCTCTTATATTATTGCAGATGGATCCTAGATTGAAAGGGAAGAAAAGTGCAGAGCTGGCAGTGGAGGCTACAGCGGTGGGTTTCCCCCTTTATGTGGAATTTGCCCTGCCACAACACCATCATATAATGCAGTTATTTATAGCGTCAGAAATATCAAATGTTTTTCATCCGGATGCATTTTCCTCAGAGTTCATTTGAGAGTTTTATAAACATTTGAAAGACCCATCATAGACTGATCTGGATGGGGGAGTGTAGTCCAAAGTGCAGGGGCACATGGTTGCAATTACACATGAAAACCTGAGGGCGGTGTTTGGATTGACGGAGCATCCAAATCGGTTGGAGATAGTTGAGAAGTTTAGGGTTGATAGGGATTGGACTCAGTGAATTTGGTGCTACATAATAGGGCATGCAAGAGTCTGATCTCCTCTCTGTCGACACTTACAAGTAGACTCCCTAGTAGTTCAGGATGTATTACGCCACACTATTATGCTGAAGTTAGGTGATACAACGAAGGTCACAGCACAGCTCAGCTATGCCTCTTATTTCATTTTGGAGGAGGAGAAATTTGATGTGGCTGGCATGTTACTCTCATTGATTCGTTACTCATACAAGTTGCAGCAACCATCCCTCCAGAGATATAACAACTTGCCCCTTGGTGGAATCATACAAAGGGTCATTCTAACGATGTACCCTTCTTTTGAGATTGGTTTTTATCTGACGGAATGCTTTCCTCCTTTCTATTGCACCTCAAACCTACGAGCTACATCACTCCCGGATAAGCCATTAACGTCTACTCGACCACCGCTCCAGTGAGGAGCGTCAGCCCGAGAGACTCAGGATGGTTCATTTGATCGATTTTGAGATGATATGGGAGAGCGGATGACACGGGTGGATGAGGATATATCAGAGGTAAAGAAGGATGTGTCTGGCATGAAGAAGATGTTGAAGTTTATGATCAAGGCCTTAAAGCTAAAACCATCATCACTAGAAAGAAGGGAATGGGATAGCCCTATAGAGGATCCGCCAAGACATTCTGTTCGACGAACTCGCAGACGACGGTCACCATGTCCAAGTGTGGAAGAGGTAGATGAGGCAGTGTATTGGAATAGGAAGGACCTGAGGGTAACTAAATTTTGAGTTTTGTAATAATACAGGAGTTGAAGACAAGATTTTGGACATTGTTTGCTAGCAATGGCACTACCAGCTAGTGCTAGGCGCTATCTATTTTGTTTAATTTTGTTGTCTTTGGATGTTTGGTTATCTATATCTGGTCCTTATTTAGTATTTTGAAAATTTTGTCTTACGTTTTTATTTATAAATTTGAAATCATATGAAGTGGAGATGTTTAAGAAAATTTGAAATCATTTAAAATCATATGATTTGAGATTTCAATATCACATACTAACTTTTGAATTCAATTTTTATATAGGTTATGAGTTTAGGAAGGAAAGATTGGTCATCAGAAATAAAAAGTATGACTTTAAATTTGATAATTTGATTTATTAATTTTTAGGTTATAAAATTTTGTGTCTATATGATGACCATACCATGATAGCTTTAGAAATAAGATAAAACAAAATATAAGATAAAGACCATTGAAGCATATTATGAAGTAGAAATTTGAATATTTGATTTTGAAAGAATTCTACTTCATGTATTTGATGATATCTTATGGAACAAAAGATTTAGGTATCCAAAGGGGGCCAAGCGTGGTGGTTCCTTTGGGTACCAAAATATATCGTGTTGGTTTGTGGGTAGATAGAGATGATTGGGTCCATTCATGTGAAGTTAATATATTATTTTTAATTTTGGGCCTCCATTCAAACCTTGGTTTAGTGTTATTCTTATACATCAAAATTTCATTGTGATTTTTTTTTTGAAGATTATGATTGAAAGTATTGTTTATAGGAAATTTGTGTAAATTTAATTTTAGGTTAGGAGAAACATGATTTTGTAAATAATGGTGATTTTGATTTTGATTTACAAATACTTTATGTTTCTTACTCCCATTATTAGGCTTATTTAAGATATTCATATTCATATTCATATTCAACTTATTTTTAGATGTAGCTTGATATTGTAAATTTGTATTTATAATTTTCATTAGCAAGTTGATTTTTTATTTTAATTCATCATTCTTGATTTTTAGATTATGCCTAGCTTTATTATAAGTTATAGTGCTATTTTTAAGAGTAGAAGCAATAGAGTCAATATGATTTTGATAGTCATTTTAAATTCCTCAAATGTTTCGTCCATCTCTTTGATTTCAATTTTATAATTTTGGCATGTAGCAGAATTACTTTTCAAAGATGAATTTTCTAAATATAATTTTTCATTTTGTTCTTTTACAATTAATAGTTCTTTTTCAAGATCCTTGAATTTTTCATTAATATTATTATAATCAAAACAAGGTTTTAAGATTTCAATTTTTGGGCAAGATGGAGAAGCCATGTCATATTTAGATTCTGAATTAGTTTTTTATCTTTTTATTTTCTAAACGTAATTTTTTATTATCAATTTTCATTTTTTTCATTTTACGTTTAGCAATTTTTAGTATATGAAAATAAGAAAAAGAATTAGACTTTCTTACAACGCAATTGGAAGAGGTAAGATGTGAACAAGAAGTTCCTTTGTCGTCTTCTAGGCCTTCCACCTTCATAGATGAAATTTCATCTTCTTTTTCTTTTGATGTATTGTTCTCTTCATCTAGGTCACTTTCCATGATTTCCATGGTTTTGCTACTAGAGAGATCTTCTTGAATACTGGTGGATGCTTGTATGTCCTTCTCCTCCTGTGTTTGTTCCGTACCTGTGAGAGGAAGATCATACATTTCTTCAAAATTTTCTATATTTTGTATGCACTAGAAAAACAATATATTAATTTGAAAACTTTATTTGATAGACCACAAAATAAATAGTGTTTGGCTTTGGCATTTAGATGACGTTCTTTTTTATTTGATTTAACCGCTGGTCTAACTATTGCAAAATTCCATGCTTCGATATTTACAGTTTTAATAAAATTTTCCATCCTCTATAATTTGTCGCTTTAAATAAAGGTGGTGATAGTTATTTTTCTTCTTCATAAAAATTTACACTACTAATAGAAGTGAGATCATGAGACGCCATATATTCCCGGTTGTTAAGCCGATTGGAATAAAATCGCTTTGATACCACTTGTTGGATCGGTAGGCGCCCTTAGAGGGGGTGTGAATAAGGGTTTTAAAAACTTTCATTATATTTTGTTATAATTGAAATTATAAGAGAGGAAAATAAGAAATCAAGCATATTAATTGAAATAAAAATGAGAAATCATTTTATTAATATGAAAAAGGAGAGTTTACAAAACTTGATTTCTTATGACGCTAGAAATCGAAGGCGAATAATTAAAACTCTTTTTGTTTTCTATCCCGACTCGCATCCCCACGAACTGGTGGCCCTAGCCTATCCTTCCCCAAATACGGCCTCAAGCCGCTCTAGCCAATCCTTCCCTGGATATGGCCTTGAGCACCCCCTAGACCTAACCTAGATCTAGTCTCCAACACGAGGTGAATTTCTGCCCTAAGTCCTACCCAGACCTAGTCGCCAACACGAGGCGAATTAACTAACGGTTTACAAAAGATATGAAATAATAATTATAAAAACTCCCTCTTGAAGAACTTCTGAAGTTGGAGACGAAGATTCGCTGTAGAATAAGCGTTGTTGAAGCGGCCGTCATTTGGATCCGGCGTGAAGAAATCCTCCTTCAGAAATTCGCAGAGCTTTCGTGGGAGATCAACTTTTGGCAGAGTAAGGGTTTAGAATTCTAGCACTTTACCTCTCTCAAACTTGTGTGTTGAAAACGAGAGAAGAGGACTCCTTTTATAGAAGTGAGCGCTAGCACCTGCGCTAGCGCTACCGCCGGCGATATCCCCATTTAGGCAATATTCTTCGCGTTCGTATCTTCTTTCCAGGGAAACTCTGCCAAGGACCGGTTGGCTAATGAAAATGAATATTATATATCAAAGAGAATTACAAGGATAAAATTTCAATAACGCTTGAAATTAAAGGCGATAAGATAAAAATCACTTTTTGTTCCTTCACAGGTCCTTCTCCCAAGGACCGGTTGGCTATAGCCTATCTTTCTCCCGATAAGTCCTCTATCCACCCCCTAGATCTACCCTTGACTTAGTTACCACACACAAGGCAGTGATTTTCCACCTAAACCAAACCCGGCATAGTCGTCACACGCAAGGCGGCGAATTCACTACCTTTATAAGAAAATAATGAAAAGATAAAAGTAAATTCCGAATAAAAGACTCCATATATTGAAGTGCTCTGAAGGAGATGTTGAAGACATGCAAAGACTATCGTCGGAGTTGAAACGAGTGTCCTTCTTCAAATTTGACCATTGGAAATCTCCTTCTCACTCTTATTCCTGAATGGTGGTGTTGGAAGTGCACTTTGAATCTGGGGATGAAATGCTCTCTCAGAATATTGGAATGAAGGCTTCAAAGTTCACTCTTTTAGCAACGAAATCAGCTCTTTAAATAGGCACGAGAGCTAACTTCGGGCGTTAAGAAGTTAACGCCAGCGTTAGTGATCGTGTATGGTAGTGACTGAGATCGTGGCAGGTTATGAACTCAACGTGAGCGTTAGACCCAATGATGGCGTTGTCTCTGGCTTCTCGATGCTATTTCTTCTCTATGGCATTCCCTTCTCAACGTCATCCCCACTTGATGATAAGTTAACGCGGGGTGTTAGCTCTCTAATCAGAGAATCATCATCAATCAGCATCATGTTCATGGGGTTATTAAACTATAGCAAAGCATTTGTTGGGAAAAACTCCTTGTGATTTAACTTAACAAATTATTTATAGGTGATTTTACTTCCTAGGAGTATTGCCCTCATTGTATAGAAAGGGTAAAATGGTTATTAGATGTCCTAGGATGTCACACTCATCTTTGAGTGTCAAGGCCAAGTCAAGACAATCACAAAATAAGTTAAGTTAAGACTTGCGTCGAATGAAAGTTGACGTAACTTCGACTTGATATCGACGCAACTCTGATTAGAAGTCCAAGCAACTTATTCAGCCAGTCAAAGTATAAGTCAAGTCGATGCAACATCGAAAGGAACTCGACGCAGAAGGTAGAGTTTGTCGAAGCCATCCAAGAAGTCAACGCAACTTGGACTACAATTCGTCGCAGAAGTCAAAGCTCAAGTCCAAGTCTTCAACTCAACGGATACGTCGATAAGTAATCGACATAACATCGACATCTGAGTTCAGTCAGAGCAAAGAAGTAATTCGAAGCTACTCCTATAAGAACTCAGAGGTGCGTCGACATGAAGAGTGATGAAGTCGACGCAGCGTCGAATACATTCAGAAAAGGAAAGCATTTTCTACTGTCCTTTTCAGACCTTTTCAGAAGGACCACAAGGCTAGAGACAGTTTTCTAATGACTTGTTTATTGCCAAGAATGAAATGGAGCTTTCCAGGACACAACAAAATCTTTCTTGGAAGATATTCAAAATTGATGGATGGGTCGGGAACAAAAGAAGAAAGGAAAATTATGTGTCCAAAAGAATTCCTTATCGGGACAGCCCCAAATAAGAAAGGATTTGAAATCCCAATCATACAGAATACGTATGCTGAAGGGGAGAAGAAAGAGAAATGATTGATTATTATTCATATCTGTGGAATAGGGTGTTCATCTTCTTCCTCCTCAAACCCTAAGACAAGAACAAGTCTTCTTTCAGTACAGTAAAAAGATAACAACTGCTTCTTTTTCTTCATCTTGCAGCAGTTGTTTACAAGAAGTACTTACAGAAAAGGATCAATTCAAATAACCCTTGCAATCATCACAATCATAAGCAAGGGTTCATCTTTTAGATCTTGTGAAAGACAGAAGCTACATAAGTGCTTCTGATGAATTCTGAAAGACAGAATTCTATTTTCTTCTTCCTCCTTTCTTCTCACTCTTCCATCAAATGTTAAGAGTTTTATTAATCCCTCTTCCAAAGGATTCAGTGGTTCTAAGAGTCTCCTTATCAAAAGACTCAGTGGTTCTAAGAGTCTCCTCATCAAAAGACTTAGTGGTTCTTAGAGTCTTCTTATCAAAAGACTCAGGCACGTGTTGTGCAATCCTACCAGGGAGGTCGAAGAGAGGACTACCCACATTTTGGGGAACATCTATAAAAATTCTAATGTCTTTGTGTGTGATTTTCTGTGTTGTCCATACTTCTATTTTTCTATGTTTTATTTTCAGCAATTTGTTTATACTTTATTCTGTCTTTGGTATTGATGGTTTCATAATCACTTAGTGTTTTTATTATGTGTGCATAAATAGGTTAGAAAATATTTAAAACACTATTCACCCCCCCCCCCACACTAGAGAATACTCAGAGGCACAATGTGCACTTTCAATTAGTATTAGAGGTAGGTTGATCATTAAAAGGTTAACACCTTGATCAAAAGATCTCCTACTCTCTTTTCTTTATTATAAATCAGTTAAAACTATCTTCTAAAGAAAATGAGTTCTAAGGATTATGCATCAACAAGACCAGTAGTGTGTAACCTAAATAAGTTTACACTCTTGAAGGCCAGAATAAAGTTGTATATGAACTCCATTGATGAAGACATCTTTGATGTTATACTTTCAGGTCCCTCAGCTCCAGTCAGACAACATGCCAGTGGATCTTCAACAATGGAAGTTGTCCCAGGAAATGAGTGGACAGAGGCTGAGAAGAAGCAGAAGGCATGTGATGTCAAGGCTATGAACATTCTGGTTTCCACAATGTCAGATGACATTTCCCAAAAAGTAGCTGAATGCCAATCAACAAAAGAGATCTGGGAATCCCTCTCCAGAATGGTAGAAGGGAGTTCTGATGAAATAAAGGACAGGAAGTCCCTTCTCATATCCCAATATGAGAACATTCAAAAGAAAGCTGATGAAAGTGTTGCTGAAATGTATGACAGATTCAGTATCATTATCAAAGAGCTAAGGAGTCTGGAAAAGGAAATATCCTTGACATAGATTAATGATAAGATCCTCATGTGCTTCCCAAGCTCATGGGACTCAAGGATCTGGTCCATCAGAGATTCCAGATGCCATAGAGAAATCTCAACTGTTGCTTTGGTAGGTAAGCATAAATCATATGAGATGCTACTGAATAGTAGAGCTGAAATAGAGGCAAAAGAGATAACTCCAACTCCTATCTAAAGGAGCCTTGCTCTGAATGCTGCTGAAGGAGAGCCCTCCACTCATGAAGATGAAATTTTCAGTCTCCTAGCTAGGAGATTCAGAAAGTGGGCCAAGATAGAAGACTCAAGGAGAAGAGAGAGGATCTCAAAGCCCATATATGATAAGACTCCAAAGAAGGAGGTGATTTGCTTCTCCTGCAATAAGCCAGGGCACATAGCCCCTGAGTGCCCATAGGAACAAAGGGATAGGAGCAGCATAAGAGATGATCAGAAGAAGAAGTCTTTTAGAAGGAAAGATAAGAAGGGCAAAGGTCTCATTGCTGAAACCTGGAGCGACTCTGAAGTAGAGTCAAGCTCCTCTTCATCAGAGAGTAATGAAGAAAAAGATGTTGAAGCAGCCTGCATGATGGCATTAGGGGATATCTTCAGATGATGAAGAAGAACATGTATCTCTGTTTGATGATTTTGATTTTAATTATGATGATTTTAAAAATTGTCTTAAAGAGTTTTGTAATGATTTCCTCAATATACAAAAATAAATAACTACAGTTAGGGAAAAGTTAGAAGACTTTAAGAAAGATGATTTATACTTGAGAAATCAGGACTTAATAGATGAAATTAATAATAAGTAATCAGAATTAATTGAAATAAGAAATGAAAATCTAACACTAAAAGAAGAGCTAACAAAGGCAAAGGCCTTTGAGGACTCTCTCAATGGTAGGAGTCAAAAGCTCAAAGATATTACATAAATTCTCTCCATGAGATTTAAACACCTAGGTCTAGGAGCAGACCCTTGCACTAGCAAAGAAATCACTAGCAGACCAGCCTGGAAAAATCCAAGTAGATTTATTAGACCTAGTGATTTTCAAACAAGTGAGAGGAGTGCACTAACTACAGATAAGGATATTAATAATTCAAATAAAATATCTGTGCTTAATAACGTAATCCTAAACAATGAAAAGAAATCTCTAGGCAAGAGCAACGCGGAGAAATTAAGCAACAATAATAAAAAAATTAAAACAAAAAGTAGAATAATTAAACACTCTGCTGATTTATTATATTTATATACATTTTATACACATCTGAAGTATCAAAATAATCCAAAGGATATCATGAAAGACCTTTCTACTCTTTCATAGAACCTTACAATGGTAAATGCAAAGGGCCCAAGGTAACCCGGGTTCCATCTAATGTTTGAGCTACTTGTGCATGATTAGGTGGGATCCCTCCTAGTAGCTAATGGAAGGTGAAGGAAGAACTATGACCTAATAAAGAACTAAATTCAACAAGGGAGTGATTTTTTTAATCCTCTTCTTATCTTCATTAGTTTATAAAAATAGTAGTATAAATACTATTTTCAATAAAAATCATTGCTGGGAAAAACAGCAATAACTTTCTATGAAAATAGATCTGTTTACTCAGAGCTGCGTTGAATAGAATTCGACGTACCGTCTAATTCTACTTGACACCTGCTTTGAAAGCAATATGTTACAGATAATTTGAGGTATGTCGAATAAAATTCAACGTACCACATAATTCTATTCGACGCCAGCTTCGAGAGCCATCTAAATCAGATAATTCGAATAGTATTCGATGCAACGTCGACTTCATATCGATGGATACGTTGATTTAATAGTTTCTCGTCTAATTTGAACGTGTGTTGAGTCCTAATCAACGCAATGTCGGCATAGCAAGCGCGCGTAGTTACACTTTTAGAAGCTACTTCGACACATTTTGGCGCACTGTCTATTAATCCTTGTCGACGGTGCTTCGAATAAAACCCTAAGGTGCGACGAATCAACTTCTTTTAACCACCATTGACGTCGAATTCATTACGCTTATGAATTCTCTCTTTCATGCTCTCGTGCTCTTCTTTTCCCCAACTCTCCTGCATCTTTCCCTCATCTCTTTCTCTCTCTCTCTCTCTCTCTCTCTCTCTCTTTTGTCTTCTTTTGTAGGTACCTCAGAGTCAATGGCACCTCCCAAGATAAACTCTGGTTTTGGCATAGATGTTGGCTCGTTTAATGCTTCTATAGAAAGTTTCAAAGCCATTCTTGGCTTATTCCACACTGTTGTGCTAACAAAGTTGATCTCCATAAGATGCAAGATTCTTGATTCTGACTGACAGAGTTCAAGGACAATCTTTAAATAGGATATGATGGCTCCCTCAATGGGAAAGTTTCTGAGACAGATGTACATATAACAGAGGAATTACTAAATCAGTCATTTTATCTTACAACTGGGACTGATTCAGATGAACTGATAAGGGAAGAGATCAAAAAGGTTTTGGAGATCATGCAGTTCAAGAAAGATAAGGACATCAATCTGAAGTAGATTGATCTTGGAGAATAATATAGATTCTTTGTTGATATAGTAGGGAAGGTGATCCTATGTAAAATCTTAGCTCATGATGCTATCCCCAAGCAGCAACTGCAGATCATGGGCATTCTAGTCCTTCAGAAGAAGATAAACTAGGGGAGATGCTTCCTGAAAATGATTGGCCACAAATATGTTCACAAGGAAAATGCATATGAGGATCATGAGTCAGGTGTTCTTCCACCATTATCCAATGGTGTGCAAGTCCAAAGGAGTACCTATTCCTCCAGGAAAAAGAATGAATATAGGAATATTTTCGAAGTGGACCAGGCAAATTTTGAAGCCTGGTCAATCTGCACCCTCACCTCCTCCTTCTCCACCTCCTGAAGATTTAGAGACACATCTACCAGATCCCCCAAGGGATAATATTCCTCCTCATGACACCCCAGTAACTCAACATGATACTAATCAAGATGTTGATCCAGCTCAACTCAACCAGGCCAGTTCCTCCATCCATGCCACAAAATCTATACCTCGGGTCCCTCTCCAACCACAACAACAACCATCCAACATAATCACAGACAATCAGCCTACTCCACCGCCACTATTTCATATCTCTCCAGAAGTCTATCAATCCCATTCCCCTATAGCTCTTCTAGACTTCGATGATAAACTCATTGCATTCCCCCCAGCTATACCCACACCTACTCCTCTTACATCTCATGTTCATACTCCCTCTTTTGATGTTGAACAAGCCATCTCTAAGGCAGTAGGGTTGGCCTCAAGCACATTTGCTGACCTACTGGCCAGTCAAGCCAGAAAATTCAACAAGAAATACTCCCAAATGGAGTGAGAAATGCAAGAATAAAAAGAGTCACTCCTGTCTCTCAAGACAATTGTATCCACCTCCATGGTCACTGAAGATTTCTTAACCTCTCTTGTCAGCAAGGTTAAGAAGGGGGAGAAGATTCAGGAGGAGGAGATACTTAACCAGGGAATTCAGAATGTCCAGGAAAAGGACAAGAGTGTTGCAAAAGAGATTGCTCCAGATACTGAGGCTCATGACCCAAATAAGCTAACTGTTTTCCAAACAGGAATAGTTCAAGTGGAGCCTGTTCATAATCCTCCAGCAATGTCTACATCACTTCAGGGGGAGCCAGCTGTAGTAACCCAGGGGGAGCTTCCATCAACTCAGGGGGGAGCTCCTTGAAGATGATCTACTTTTAGATGAAGTATCAAAGATTGCTCGGGAAGCTGCTCAAGATGCTGAAGAGAATGCACAATCTCAGGGGGAGCTTCTCAAAGAGAATGAAATTCATGAAGAAGATGACAAGGATCCTGAAGATAATGAAAATCTTGTGTTTGCTACAAGAAAGGTGATACTAAAGGTCTTCTCAAGGAAAAGGAAAACTCCTGAGAAGGAGCATTGAAGTCCAGGTATTCTGTAAATATGAATATTGTATATTATAACATCTGAAGCAAACATGAAAGTGCACAGTTAACCTCACTAGAATTCTCTAGAGGGGGTGAATAGAGATTTAAAAATACTTTGTGCAATTATATATATATGTGTAATAATCACAGATTTAAGCTTCCCAAACACCAACAAGAATTAAGCAAGTAAAGAAGGAAAATAACAAGAAGAAAATCACAGCACAACACAAAGAAATATAGTGGTTCCCCAAACTTTGGGTAGTCCACTCTTCTACCCCCTTGGTAGGAATTCACTAACTTGCACTGAGTCATTTGATATGGAGACTCTTAGAACCAGACTGAGTCTTTTGATAAGGAGACTCTTAGAACCAGACTGAGTCTTTTGATAAGCAGACTCTTAGAACCACTACAACTGAAATTTTTGAAGAGAGATTCTAAAAACTCTTTTACACAATTTGAAAATGAAATAAGTATGAGAAGAAGAAGTAGAACAAGTAGAAGAACAGAAGACAATATATGTAAGAAAGAATCTTCTTCCTAGCAAGAAGATTAGAAGCACAAGTATAGTGAATATGATCTCTCTTCTATAGTCAGAAGGAGATTGTAAGCTTTTCTCTCTTTTGTGAGAGCTTTCAGAATTTGCAGCAGAATGGCTTCAGAAGGAGGAGAAGATGAAGGTTTTTTCTTTGCTACAGCACACTATCTCTTTTCTCAGCTTTCTCACTCTTCACTTGGGAGCTCTTCCTCTTTTTCAAATGTATATGGTGAATCACTAGTTATTATTCTCTGTCGACTTCCTTCTTATTTATAACTCTGTTTGAAAAGATATTGCTAAAGGAGAATAATCAATTAGCAGACAGAGAATTAGAAAGAGATAAAAGTTTCCATACTAATTTTATCTGTAGATGGAAAGAGTTTATTCTGATTTCAAATAATATCCAAATAAATATTAATCAAATTAGCCAAGAATCAATTAGAAGGAAAGACAGATTCAGAACGGCTATAAAAGAATAAAATCATTTCATAAAATTCAGATCTTTAGAAAGAAGGAAAGAGATCTGGCGTGAATTTGAATTTGACATAGAAATCGACGTGCGTCGATTACTATTCGACGTAAGCGCCGAGTTCATCCTAGCTGGACGTCGAGAGGAGAATAAGGAAGGTGTGTCGACTTTATTAAATGCGATGACTAGAAGTCAGAGTTACGTCGATAAAGATTACATCAAATTCTTCTTAGAGTTACTTCGACTCATTCTGAGAGAAACGTCAACTACATTTCGTCGTTGCGTCGAATTCTATTCGACGCATATTTACTTAGACTAACTTTTCATTCTTAGAAATTATATTCTTCTTAATTCTAGGGGTTAAGATAAATCATTTCCCCAACAATCTCCCCCTATTTGTCTTAACCCTATTTAGAGAGAAATTGCATCAGTATTTAATCAACTCAGCAAGACATTCATATAGGTTAGAAATATGTTAAATAATCAGAAGAAGATAGAATAAGAAATTATATATACAAATTTCATGATCAGTTGACTAATCAGCATTTAAGCATAGACAATTGTTCAAATAGAGTATATCATCATTGTTCAGGGGTAGGAGGAGTTTTTCTTTTCCTAGTGAATACTTTTGTGGGTTGCTCCTTCTCAGTAGCAGGTGATTCCCTCAGCTCCCCCCGAGTCTCAGCAATTTGCTCCCCCTGAGTCAAAGTAGTTTGCTCCCCCTGGGATGGAACTTCCTTTGAGCCTTTTACTTCTTCTTCAGTTTCTCTTTCATCTCCAGCTCCAGTTTTAACTGCATCTAGCTCCTGAGCTCCTACTTCAGCCATCACAGTATCAGCTTCATTTTCTTTCTCTCCTTCAGCCTCAGTTTCCTTTTCAACATCATTTTCTGCCCTACATGCCTCCCCTTGTAATAGAATCACTTGTTGAGTAGCTTCTCTTTCTATATTGAGTACCTCTGTTAGGTGCTCTTCACTATGTAGCTCAGGTACAACTTCATTCCCAATGGTCTTGAGCAGTGCAAGACTATCAGTTTTTGAAGTAGGAAGAGACTTGTGAGAGAGAGATTTATGACTGGAGAGCTGCTCTTCAACTAACCTCTCCCCCTTCTTGACCTTCTTAGCCAAGGAGGTTAAGAAAGACCTGGTGACCTCAGAGGAAGATATAGAGGTCTTCAGGCTTTGCACAGAGGCACTGACCCCATCTATTTGGGTCTGCATGTGCAAGATGGAGGAATGAATCTTGGAGCAGTGCCCATCCAGCATTGCTTGAAATCTTTGGGCTGTGGATTGGATGCACTGAGTGATGAGGTTTTCAGTGGATGGAGATGGTTCAAAATGTGGTGGTGGAGGAGGAGATAATGGAGGAGGAGTAGATAATGGTGGAGGTGTATGTGATGAAGGTGGAGAGGGGACTGTATCATTGTGATGAGGTATATTTGATGGAGAAGGTGAAGGAATAGTGGAGGGTTGAGCAAGAGATTGAGTTGGTATTTGTGAAGGTGTGGATGATGGTGGTAGAGAAGGGATGTTTGTTTGAGAAGGAGGAGGTGAAGATGGATGAGCAGGAGAGTTAGAAGGAGAAGAGGTCCTTTCGGGAATGGAACCAGGCTTGGGAATTTGCCTGGTCCATTTTGAGAAGAGGGCTATGGACATCCTCTTGCCAAGTGGAATGGGGATTCCTTTTGACCTACATAGGTCAGGGAAGGAGTGGAAGAGTACTTTCCTCATAATTTTCATGTAGGCATTCTCTTTGTGAGAATATTTAAAGCCTATCATTTTGAGCAGGCAGCTTGCTCAGTCTACCTTGTTCTTCAGCACAAGGCCCCCCATGATGTTCAGTTGCTGCTTGGGCACTGCATCATGGGCAGAGATCTTACATAGTAATATTTTCCCTACTATGTCTGCCAACAGTCTATACTCATCAGAGAAGTCTATTTTCTTCAGGTGGATTGGTCTATCTTTGGAGAACTTCATGGTGATTAACAGATTCTTTATTTCATCAGGGGTAAGTTCCACATGTTCATCACCTGATAGGGGAATTATTTAAGTTATTCTTTAGAAAATGATTTGCTTTCCCTATTTGAACAAAGATAATATTGGACTGTACCTGATGGTAGATCAAAGGTGGTCCTAATGTGTTCTGCATAAATTGAGACAGTTGTCTCATGGATTGTTCCTGTGATTTCTCCTTGTTCAGATATCTGAACATGAGTCATCAGCTCTGTGAGTTCTATCTCCAGGATCTTGCATCTTGTGGAGATGAGCTTATCCATACCAGCTTCAGTGAAGAGAGCTATGATGCTCTTATAATTTTCTGCGGTGGCTTGGAAGGATTCGAGGTCAATGTCGAACCCAGAGTTTATCTTGGGAGCCATTGTAGGTCAGTGAGAAAGAGGAAGAAATGGCTGGACTGAGAGGTAAGAGGGATGAAAGATGCAGAGTGCGAGAGGATTTCTAACTGAAGAGTCTATTTAAGTCAGGTGAAACGTCGAAATGAGACACAATTCAAGGCATATTCAGTACTACAGTGGGTGTGACCGAAAATATTTTAGTATTGCCGCTCTTTTTCATGAAGTCGACGTTACGTTGAATGGAATTCGATGTAAGCGTCAATACAGTCTGAGGTAAGATGTTAGGGTTTCATATCGACGTATGCGTCGATTGGAGTCGACGCATGCGTCGATTTAAGATATTATTGATAGTTATCGACGGTGCGTTGATTATAAAATCGATGTGACTCTCATTTTCCTGAAAAATTTTTGGTTTTCCCTTGAGAGATTATTTCTTCCTGCTCCTAATGTTTTCTAAGACAGTCTTGGACTAATTTTTATAATCAATTAGATTGATTGTACCAACATTGTTTGGCAATGTGGCCAGTTTTATTGCAGATATAACATCTGACTATCTTTAGATTATGGGATTTTGAGTTTAGAGAGGGATAGTGGTGTTGATTAGGATAAACATTTTGATTAGGATAAAAATTTTGGTTAGGATAAAAGTTTTGACTAGGATAGAAATTATGATCAGGATGAATGGGTCCTGAATGGGGGTTAAGAAGGAAGGTTTTTGGAGGATGGAAGTGTTCTGTCTTTATGTTGCTCTGAGTTTGTATGCGTCGATATCTATTCGACGTATGTTGATAGTTGCATCGATTTATACTCGGTGCTTTCTATAGATTGCGTTGATCTGGAATCGATGCATGGAAGAAGTTGCGTCGATTTGAAGTCAACGTACTTTTATTCAAGCGTCGAGTTGAGGTCGAAGCATCTGAGAGATTGCGTCGAGTAGAATTCGACGCACTATCATTCATGCGTCGATATGAAGTCGACGCAATTGTGTTTTCACAAATTTTATTTTTCCCTTTTTATGATTTTATTTCTTTATGAGTTGTTTCTCTTGGCCTAGTTGCCTTCTCAGAAGAAGTTTGAGAGTCATCAGTTGAATAGTATGATGTTTCATCAAATTGATTTATTTCCTTGAAGTCTTCTCCCTTATTTTGTGAGTCTTCTTCTTGGTTTGTTGATTTGATGGGTTTAGTAAATTTAACAGGGCACATCCAAGCAGGTTTGTTGGATGGAATTAGACTAGCTGAGGGATCAGCTCCTAGCCCGAGATTTTTATGTCTTCTTGTTTGTTTTTCTGTGATTTCTTTAAGTATTTGGCTTCTCATTCTTATTGATTCTTCAAAAGCTTTTGCTTGGGATACCTTATTCCTAAGGAGCTGGTTTTCTATTTTAGCCCTCTATTTCTTTTTCTCTGATGTTATCCCTTAACTCATAATTTTTAGAACAATTATCCTCTATATTTCTCTGGTTTTTAATGATATTAATTTGTTCTTTTAGATTCTTAATTTTTTGTTTAGCTTTTAGTTGATCTAAACATAATCCTTTAAAATCATCTTTGAAATCATCACACAGAAAATCTATGTCATCAAAAATTCTTACCTCATCCTTATCCTCAGATTTCTCTATGAGAATAAGACTATTTTCTTTATCATCTTCAGAAGAGATGCTTCCTTCTGATTTTGTCTCACTCCATGATTTAGCACCATGTTCTTCCTTTGAACTTTCAAGAGCCATTAAGCATAGATCTTCTTGCTTAGACTCTTCATTGTCACTTTTGGATGAGGTGCTGTTCTCAGAATCAGTTTCACTCCAAGCTTCTGCAATGAAACCTCTTTCTTTCTTCTTCCCCTTTTTCTTGAGATCTTTCTTTTTCAGATCTTTCTTTTTCTCAGTATTTTCTGGACATTCTGGTGCAATGTGTCCAGTTTTCCTGCATGAATAACAAATGATTTCTTTAGTAGGAGTTTTACCATACCTTGGTTTTGATTCTCTCCTTCTAGACCCATCTGTCCTGACCCATTTCTTGAATCTTCTGGCCAGGAGGCTGAATTCTTCTTCTTCAGTGATAGGGGTCTCCTCCTCTGTTGTTTTCAAAGCAATGTTTCTATCTTTTGAGGAGGTTGGAGTGCTTCCTCTTCTTTCCTTCTATTCTCTGGTTTTCAGCAGTTGCTCATAGGATTTGAGTTTTCCTAAGAGGGCATCTGTTGAGATTTCCCTTTGTCCTCTTATATCTCTTATTGCCCATATTCTTGAGTCCCATGAACTTGGGAGACTCATTAACAGTTTGTCATTGATCTCTGTGAGAGAGAGATCTCTATCCAGGCTCCTTAATTGATTGATGATCAGACTGAATCTGTCATACATCTCATATATGCTTTCTTCATGCTTCTTTTGAAAATTCTCATATTGGGAGATCAATAGAGCCTTTCTATCTTTCCTTTCATCAGCACTTCCTGCTACCATCTTGGTAAGAGCCTCCCAGATTTCTTTGGCTGATTCACAGTCAACAACCTTTTGAAAGATTTCATTTGAGAGGTTTGAGACAAGAATGTTCACAGCTTTTGCATCACATGTTCCTGCCTTCTTCTCTACAACTGTCCACTCAGCCCTTGGGACAAGTGTTTGAGTCACTTCACCACTTGAGTCTCTTCTATAAGGCTTGGGAGGACCTGTCAAAATAATATTAAATAATTCTTCATCAATAGAATTCATATAGACCCTAATTCTTGTTTTCCAAATTGCAAACTTTTTAAGATTGCACATTGGTGGTCTGGTGGAAGCATAATCTTTGATTTGTGCCATGTGAAAAATAGTTTTTAGAAATATA